>CAWUFW010000812.1:2905000-3547126 GCA_963921515.1 Calotriton arnoldi | reverse complement strand
CCTGTGCCAGGCTTGTTTGGTTCTAAAAATAAAACAACAGTATATTTTTTATACAAAAACAATTGGCCTAGAGTTCAGTTCTTGAGTGTGTGAATTCATTTGCTGACTGAGTGTGTACATCAAATGCTTAACACTGTCCTCTGATACTGCCTTACTGCTCGACCACTCTACGACAAATAGAGAGTAAGGTTCTATCTAACTTTACCTCTGCCTACCTCTGGGGTCACCTGGACTCTATACCCACTATACCTCACTTTGGTGTAGTATATATAGAGCCAGTTTCCTACACTCACTCCTCGAGCAACCCGGTCGGTGTCTGACGTCAACACACAGTCTCAATCTCTCTTATCACTTGTTGCTTTTGTCACTAATCACTAGTCACTTGTGTTACTAGACCACTCTTGCCGCCACCGATTTGGTCAGTTTCTGCCTCACTGCCTTTGCAGCCTTTCCTTGTTTTTACTTGTCTTTTACTTTGTCTATTGCTTATCAATGGACAAATCTCCCCTTCCCCACGCAGCATGATGACAAAGTCAATCAGTTAAGTGCCTAGCACCGGGCAGGAGCAAGAAGCAGTCTGCAGAAAGGTAGTAAAGTTACCAGCTGGTTGCACGGCGGCTGCATGGAGGTTTAGCTGAATGCTCTCAAAACCTCCCCCGCTGGCTGCAAGCTGAGACTGCTAGCTGTCTCTCACCTCGTGTCAAGGAGAGTTTGCTGTGTTTGCCTGCTCCACATTCATCCACAGGGTGACCCCCAATGGCAAGCGTTCATGCGCGTTCACGTGCTGGAGAGAGGTTGGAGTAATATGCGCGGAACAAGAGCACCACGAAGGACGAGGGATGTGGTGAACCGCAGGGGCCCTTTGGGGTGTAAAGCCAAAGAGTGACGGGAGGATTGGAGCTCACCTCGGCCCGGCGGCTCAGTGGCTACTGCTGAAACCCCCCCATCTGCAACTGCTGCAGCTCACCTCTCACTCGCTCACTCACACACTCGCAGCCTCGTGGGGCCTGAATGAAGCGACAACACGCTGCACGTTGTGGGCATTTCTATTCAAAGCAATCGGTAGCTGCTGCTGCCTCTGGCTACTCCTTTGTGCATGCTAGTTGAGGCCTCCTCCAGTATGGGGCTGGTTTGAACATTTTTCCAAGGGCCGATTTCGGTTTCCAGTTTGCACAACCTCTGCCTCCTCCTCTTCCCCTCATTGACTGAGATTGATACAAAGTCTTCCGACCTCACACAATGAGGGAGAAGTTGTGAACATACCCTGTCTCTGTTGCCTTTCCATGCAGGTTCCTGTCCCATCAAAGTTGCCAACCAGCCCTTCTGTTGGCCATGAGCCTCCCTGTATCTGCACATGTGTAGCGTTTAGGATCATCGGAGTGTAAATGTGTCTATGTGATCGATCAATCAATCAATCAATCAGGGGCTTATATAGCGCGCAACTCACCCGTGAGGGTCTCAAGGCGCTGGGGGGGGTCGCGACTCCGGATCAGTCGAAGAGCCAGGTCTTGAGGTCCCTCCTGAAGGTGTGCAGGGTCGGGGAGTGTCTGATGTTCACAGGGAGCTCGTTCCAGGTCTTGGCTGCGATGTAGGAGAAAGCTCTCCCGCCAGTTCTGTTTCTGCGGATGGGGGGACCTCTGCCAGGGCGAGGTCGGCGGAGCGGAGGTTCCTCTTGGGTAATTGGAAGGATACTCTCGCGTTGAGGTATTTGGGTCTGATGTTGTGGAGTGATTTGTAGTCGTGGGTGAGCAGTTTGAAAGTTACTCTCTTCTCGACGGGGAGCCAGTGGAGGTCACGTAGGTGTTGGGTCATGTGTTCGTGCCGAGGTGTTCCGAGGACGAGTCTGGCTGCGGCGTTCTGGATGGTTTGGAGTTTGTGTAGGAGAGTTCTGTTGATTCCAGTGTAGAGGGCGATGCCGTAGTCCAGTCTGCTGGTTATGAGTGCGTGGGTGACAGTCCTTCTGCAGTCGGGTGGGATCCATTTGAAAGTCTTACGGAGGATCCGAAGGCAGTTAAACTAGTGGAGGCGACGGCGTTGATCTGGCGGTTCATGGAGAGGGAGAGGTCAAGGACGATGCAGAGGTTCCGAGCGTGGTCAGTAGTGGTGGGAGGGTTCCCAAGGGCGGCGGGCCACCAGGTGTTGTCCCAGGCAGAGGTGCAGGGTCCAAAGATGAGGACTTCGGTCTTCTCTGAGTTGAGCTTCAGACAGCTGTTAGTCATCCATGCTGCCACGTTCTTCATTCCTTCCTGGAAGCAGAGTCTGGTGTCTTCGGGATTCTTCGTGAGTGAGAGGATGAGCTGGGTGTCGTCGGCGTAGGATACGATGCTGAGCCCATGCTGTCTGGCGATGGCGGCGAGGGGGGCCATGTAGATGTTGAGCGTAGGGCTGAGTGATGATCCCTGGGGTACTCCGCAGTTGATTTCAGTGGGTTCGGAGAGGAAGGGCGGGAGTCGAATCCTCTGAGTTCTGCCGGAGAGGAAGGATTGGATCCAGTCGAGGGCGGCTCCTTGTATCCCCGCATCGTGAAGTCTGGCCGTGAGCGTGAGATGTGAAACGGTGTCGAAGGCTGCGGAGAGGTCTAGAAGGATGAGGGCCGCAGTGTGTCCCTGGTCGAGTAGTATGCGGATGTCATCAGTGGCGGCGAGGAGGGCGGTCTCGGTGCTGTGGTTGCTGCGGAATCCGGACTAGGAGGCGTCTAGGATGGAGTTTTCTTCGATGAATGCGGTCAGCTGGGCGTTTACGAGTCTTTCGGTGACTTTGGCCGCAAAGGGGAGGAGAGAGATGGGCTGGTAGTTTTTCAGGTCCGTTGGGTTGGCCGTTGGTTTCTTGAGGAGGGGTTTCACCTCCACCCGTTTCCATTCGTCTGGGCAGATGCCGGATCTGAGGGAGGCGTTGATAGTCCGTCCTAGTTCGGGTGCGATGCCGGCGGCGGCCCTGTGAAAAATGTGCGGAGGGCAGGGGTCCGTAGGGGCTCCTGAGTGGGTTTTCTTCATGGTCGCGAAGATGAGTTCGCTGGAAGCGGGATCCCAGGTCGTGATGGTCGGCTTATCGGCTATGTGATGGGGTGAATGTGTGTGTGCGTGTGTAGGTATGTGTACCTGGAGTGTCTTGCATCATTAATTGGCATACAGATCAATGTGGGGACATTGTCACATTAATTGCCGTATTTTGGATACCTGAGATGCATTACAGCACTGGTTGGCAGATGTGTACTATCTTGGGGAGCATCGTTGCATTTGAGGAGCCCAGTGGGCAATTATCTGCCACATGGGGTAATCTGGGCACATGGTCGTGTTGACTTGAATACGATGATGGATACCTGGATACTGTTGCGTTGCTACCCAGCTAGGTTTGCACCACATATATACACGTATAACATGTAGATGGGTATATGGGCGAAAGTGTCATTAACCGGCTTATGGGGCCTAAATGCGAACATGGTGGCATAGACTTGCATGAAGGTGATACCTTGGCAAATGTTGGCATTGACTTGTATATGATGGGGAGACCTGGCCAACTGCTGGTATGGTAAATGACTGCCACATCAGGGGGTACTTGAATACATGACGGAAATGGTTGTTACATAATGAACAAAACTAAGAACATGATGGCCAAGTAAAGGCATGCATAGGTTTACTTAAAATAAAAGAATTACATTATGCGCCAAAATTAATGTATTTTCAGAACACTGAATGGTGATGGGTGGGGACAAAATAGATGTGTTTACTCAAAATTAAAGCTGTTACTTGGGGGACAAGTAGAAACTGTTCAAAAAATGACAAACTGATGCCTTAAGCATAGGAAACAATGAGTATATTTTAAAAGTTGGCAAACTGATATTTTGGGGGAAAACGTGGTGCGACTAAATATTCTTGAGTGACATGAGTGATAATTTTTGAACTGTTGATATGTAGACTCATGGGGGCCAATTCACAGAACTAATCTGAGATGAAATCCTAAACTTACTACTTTTGGTATTCACAGAAGGCATTTAGGAGTAGTAAAGTTAGGACTCCTAACTTTACTACTACTAAATGCCTTTTGTGAATACCGAAAGTCGTAAAGTTAGGATTTTGTCTCAGTTTAGTAGTAGTAAAGTTAGGAGTCCTAACTTTACTATTACTAAATGCCTTCTGTGAATGCCAAAAGTAGTAAGTTTAGGATTTTATCTCAGATTAGTTCTGTGAATCGGCCCCTTACTGTGGGCGTTAGGGCATGGTTGCAGAGCACATTTTCATGCTGCTGTGGTGGGTTCATGGGAAATGTGCAGGCATTTCATGAGCTATATTTATTGCTTTTTGGCATCATTATATCACTCTACATAAATGCTGTCTGTAAATTAACCCATTAAGATTGGAGTAACCTAGCAGTGCTCTTCGAGTCTTTGAGATCTGTCTAATCTACGTGATATCTTTGCTTCCTAAGTATTTACCGCTGACCCCTGCTAGAGGTCGAGTTTGCATCCCTCACTCTGTGCACCCCCCGTTTTTGAAAAGTTCACTCCCAACACCGCTTAAGGGTTATTACTATAGTGCAACTCAATTGCTATGACCAGTAGCAAAAACACGGATCTATTCTACAGCATATTAAGACATGTTTAGTCACACTTTTTTTCAATATATCATTGATGTTTTCTGATATTTTTAAGGTTTTTACTCTCCGCGCATGATAAAGACATCACACAGACGAGCCCCACACAGGATGAAATAAAATAGTTATTGTAAACACGGGGTTCTGCATAACTATAATTTATGCTTGTTTCTTGATCAAGGACTGTCTAGCGCACATGTAATAAAAGGGAGTGTATCTTTCTCACTATGCAAGCACAATACCACCCTGTGCCAGGGGAGGCATGGATTGATGGTTCCAGGCATCCCAGCATACCGTCAGTTGGTAGCACAACTCACTGGATTGAACCCCCACTGCAGAGATCTGTGTGTTACCTTTGGCGCCACCAGCTGAACTCTTTGACTGGTCTTTAATCCATGGGAGTCCATTAAAAGGAGTACCACTGAGATTGGCAAAAATATCTTAGGCCTTCATTACCACACTGTTATAAATGGGGTTTCTGGTTGGCTAGGGCGTATGCCTAAGTCAGGCAGAGAACACCACTCTAGTCAGGGTAAGGGAATTAGACATCCAAGATAAACCCTGCTCACCCCCTTGGTAGCTTGACAGAGCAGTCAGGCTTATCCCAGAGGCAATATGTAAAGCATTTGCGCAACACATTCACACAGCAGCGACACACTAGGCACACCACAAAAGAAACTCCACACAAGGTTATATAAAAGTAGGCTTTGTATTATCCATAAAAACACATTAGGACACAATCACATATTTTACTGTGCCACTAGGCACTTGTAATGACTTTACAGGGATTACATAAATCACTAGACCAATCGGGCTACTGTCATAATCACATAAATCACAGTTAGTTAGGGCGACCAGTAACTACTGGCAGGATTACCTTTAGCCTAACACATTAGGCATAACCAACATCAGCAGGGCACCATAGTACACACTCACTGGAAATGTACTATCTACAGCCTACTTCATCAGGGCATAACACATTATGCATACCCATAATCCATAGTGCACATATTGGAAATAACCAGCAACATCAGCTGGGCACTATAGTACATCACATAATTTCAATAGTGCGCCAGGGCAAAACACTGGCCAGTTGCCCACCATAGAGAAATGTCGTACCCGCAACTAGGTCTACCCTCTGCCCCTTGTGAGGTCACACGACCCGTATTAAAGGCCAAGGCACAAATGCAGCCGGTCGATGTGGAGGACAACCACGTACCTCTCTTATGGCTGCGGAACGAAGTGCAGCTGCCCGTGCACACGAGCGGCAGCTGCAGCCGGCCAGAATTCCTTAAGTCCCAAAAGAACTCCTCAATGTCAAAGATTTGCCAAGTTGGCGGGGAGGCCTCGCTCGGTCCTACCTGCATGTTGGGACCTTGGTGGGCATCTTATTACTGCCGGGAGCCCTCTCACCCCGTTGGGGTTTCCTTGCCCCGGTCGGCTGCCGATCGGCAAAACAAAGTCGTTGTGGCCTCGCATCCTTCTTTCGACTGGCCCTGCCTTCTCTGCACAGGGAGCCTGCGAGGCTCTGGCCCGCTCTCATCGTCGGTCCCCGCCCACGGCCAAGCTTCCCTTGCCTGACTTTTGGCGGCGTTGAAGATGGAGCGAAGTATCCCTCGGGTCCCAGCAGCACGGGCCACTTCAGCAGAGCCCTGGCTGCAGCAGTCAGTGCTGGTGCATGATCATGGGAGGGAGAGCACTCCGTTTCCTCAGCTCTCCCCTCCCGCTTCGCGGTCACAAAGGAGAGCGATGTGCTGCCCACGCAAAGGGCAATGAGACAGCGCTCCTCCCCAATCACACAAAGTGAGCCCACACCATGGACACTAGGACAAATTCCAGCGCTCACCCAGAGCGTTTCTGAGGCAATGTCAAACAAAAGCACTCAGCCTGTCTCCACCATAGAGACACGAAGCATGGACTATACAGCGCTCACCATCACCACGTTCTCTTCAGCCCAGCGCAGCCTGCAGGAGCAGCCCACAGTGCTCCCTACGTGCTGGGCTCCGTGAGAATAATGGGAAACTCAGTTCAAGAAAACAGGCAGCAGGCCAGCACACATGGTCCTTGGGCATAGTGGCAGTTCCTTCAGCAAAGCAGCTCCAAGGGCAAAGTTCCAGTGGCGGTTCCCTGCCAGCACAGTGTCTTCTCCTGTTCCAGTTCCAAAAGTTCAACAGACATGGGGTCACAGCCCCAGTACTTATAGTAGCAATGTCTTTGTTCTTCCCCCTGGCACAGGGCTCTGAGCCCAGTCCAAACTAGTTCTGGGGGCACTTTACAATTATCTTTACAAGTGCACAACAACCTCCTTTGTTAGTGTAAGCCTTGGCCCCAGACACACCACAGGGGGGCCGAGCCATCATTGTGGAAGGCAGGCACAGCCATATTCAGGTGCATGTGCTACTCCTCCCACCACTCCAAATGCAGGCCAGGCCTATTCAGATGCCAGGGGAAACCCCACCCGCTACTCTAAATTCAGCCAAGGTCTATTCAGCCTAGCGCTGAGTCACCCAGGCAGGGTGCGACACACCTCAATCCCCCAGGGACTGGCTGGAGTGAATGCACACCCCCTCTCTCCTGTCAGTCAGAACCAGATGGTCAATACACATCAGGCTGGCACAAAGACACATAGGGGCATATTTACAAGCCCCTTGCGCCACTTTTGCGCCGCTGTTGCGTCACGCATGTGACGCAGCGGCGACGCAAACCATGCGCCGCGTTGCGCTATATTTACAACGTGACGCATCTAGGGAGATGCGTCACGTAGTAAACCCCTGCGCCACATGAAACCTGCGTCAGGTTTCATGTGGGCGTACCGGCGCAGGGGGGGGCGTTCCGGCGCAGGAACGCCTCGGAAAAGTGACGTAGTGAAATCTACAAGATTTCACGCAGTCACTTTTCCGACGCTGGTGCGTCAAATCCTTACGCCTGCTTCAAGCAGGCGTAAGGATTGACGCACCATGTTAGGGATAGGGAAGGTTGGAACAGTGCTGGAGTTGCGTCGCGCTTGCGACACAACTTCAGCACTGCGCCAACCTTCCGCCGGCAGATGCGTCACGCATCTGCTTATCCTTGCGCCACGATGCGCTGCATTGTAAATGCGGCGCATCGGACGTGGCGCAAGGGTAAACTTGCGTGACGCATTTTCCCTGGCGCATCCCTGCTGATATGCAGGGATGCGCCAGGGAACGTAAATATGCCCCATAGCACACAGAAATGCCCACTTCTAAAAGTGGCATTTCTAAAATAGTAATAATAAATCCTCTTTCACCCATAAGCAGGATTTATCGCTCCTATTCCAAATATACCAAACTTGATCACGCTATCCCTCTCAGGTCAGGAATTACCACTGAAGCACTTATCAGGGAATTCCCAATGCACTCCTATGAGAGGGCAGCCTCACAGCAGTGAGAAACCAAATAGGATGTTTGTCACTACCAGGACATGCCACATAGTTAAGGCATATGTCCTACCTTTTACCTACACCGCACCCTACCCATAGGGCTAGCTAGGGCCTACCTCAGGGGTGACTGATATGTAGTAAAAGGGGAGTTACAGACGTGGCAACCACTTTATGGGCCACGTCACAGCGGCAGTAAACTGCGCGCGCAGGCCCTGCAGTGGCAGAGGCCTGAGACAGGTTTGAAAGGCTACTTTGGTGGGTGGCGCAAGCAGCGCTGCAAGCCCACCAGTAGCATTTAATTTACTGGCCCTGGGTATATGGGATACCACTGTACAAGGGACTGATAGGTAAATTAAATATGCCAAACAGGTGTAGACCAATCTTACCAAGTTTACCATAGAGAGCACATGCACTTTAGCACTGATCAGCAGTGATAAAGTGCCTAGAGTCATAAAACTTCCAACAACAGGTCAGAAAAAATACAGGAGGAAGGCAAAAGGTTCTGGGATGGCCCTGCAAGAAGGGCCAAGTCCAACACACACATATTGCAATTAAGAGTTTTGTGATCAATACTACAGATATTTATCAGGGAACAAATAACCGGTATTTACTGGGACATACAGATTTTGCCAGTGGTCGAAGTGTGAAAAAAAAGTAGGGGAACTGTGGACGGAGAATCAGAAGGTGGGAATAACCTGAGGATTGGGTCAGTGGGCGGAGTCAGGGGTGTGGCCAGAAAGAGCAAAACATCCCAATTTATAGTATTTGTTTGGCATTTCACTGACCAGTTACAGCTTATTATGTTATTTAATTCAACCAATGGATACACATGTTTATTTAAGGTTTAATATGAGTTATTGACATTAAAATACATTCACAAAGTGGGATATGTTTCCAATCACAGAATGTCCCAAATGCGCTTGAAAGTGGAATCACAAGCCATTTGTCTACGAGCCATGCAGTTTCTGTCATCAGCACTTGTCCTCCCTTTTTCCACAAGAGCATTTCAAACATGAATGGCAAAATATCCTAGTCTGCAAATGTTTCCACATAATTATGGCTCTGCTGTATTTGCCACATAATACATCATCTGCTGCATAATCTGACGATTTTAACAAAAAAACTGTTTTTAGCTCAAACGGATCAAAAGTTACTAAAAAATGTGATTTATGTTGCTGCAAATTGGAGGGGCCTTTGCCAAGGTTGACTTGTCATCTTTCTTACTGCTGCATTTACTGATGAGGCAACATTTTTGCAGAGACTGTTAGTATGAATAATAATGTAAAAATAATAAAGTTACTGAAAATGTACAGCATTATGCTGCAGCCTTATTTTTGCTGCATAATTTAGTCAACTCTGCGACTTCATTTTGTCCTCCATTGCTGCATAATTCCAGTGGCCCCAAAGCAGGCTGCACATGTCAAAAGTGCTTGTACATGAAGCAAAGAGGCCGTGACAGTGGCGCTGCAGCCAACATGGTGCCCGGGGCCCCGAGCTCTAGGGGGCCTCCTCTGGCACTGTGCACGGGCGGCTGGCCCAGATCTGAGAGCTCCTGCCTGGGTCCAGAGCATGGGGGCCCCGTCCTTGATCTTAGCAGGGGAGGGGGGGCTCAAGTTTTGTTACATCACTGGACTGTGAGGTTTGCAAACTTAGTTTGGTGTGCGTGCAAATCTTGCAACACCAATCCCTGGTGAATTCCACTACTACTGCTGAAACAAGGCCAAAGGAGGTACCAATGGGTGAGGCGTACTGGCCTCAAGGGTCCTGTGACCTCAGTGAAAGAGTCACCGTCGTTTTACGGTGTGCTGCTTTATAGGACTGCCCGCAAGACTGGAGGTGAACTTCAGAATGAATTGTGGTGGACAGGCATTTAAGGTTAACCCACACTTGCCACCACTAGGGTCCACCTGCTGGTGCTAAGAGACAATAACGTCTAAGGTCTAGCGTGGCCTTCTAAGGTCTAGCATGGGAAAGTGCTCCATCAGGAGAGTGTTCTGGTGGAAAGGTCATGAAGGCTGAACCTGGCAGCTCTGGCCATAGTGCCACATCCTCTCCCCCACTGAACACCATACTGCCCCACTGAGAGAAACTCTCACAGCCTTCATCTACAACCCAATGCTGCCTCCAATAAACACCTGCATGCGACTCAATTCAAATTATGCACTAGACAACAGTAATATGCTGCCTGGGAAAAAAGTAATAACATCCTGGAAAGAGCATACACTCATATGGAATGCAAGATTAAGTAAAGCGGGTGAAATGTAAGCAGGAACAACATGGTTACCTTAACGCTTTTATACTCATTATTCAAAAATCAATGAGTGTTTTTGCCTGAAAAGTTAGGGACATGACTACACCGCTCGGAAGGGACCCGCTCAATGTCCTTTGCTTATATCCTTACAAAACGTAAGCAGTATGGTTTAAAAAGACCACATCTCTGAACACAGAGCCACAGCACACATTTTAAAACTAAAATAATGGAATCAGCTGATAAGGATCACATTAAGCGTTTTCCACTCCACTCATCAACCAGGTATTGCAGTACCTTAAGGAATGGTGCATTTCCCCACCCTGGAAAACAATTTTGTTCAAAGAAAGACTATGTGAATAAAAGGCTATGCCCTTGGTTGAACCACACTATTGGCAGTTGTCTATCTCCTTGAGAGCTGTTTCAGTGGGAGGGGGAATGTGGGGGGGGGGTTAGCGAGTTGTATGTTGGAGCACACTATGACCATGATTCCCCGGCAAATAGCAGTAGGGCGCTTAGTCGCTCCACGGGCAGAACCCAAAGCAGGGAGTCCCTCGTCTGTTTCATCAGGACGTGAATTGCCAGTCCAGTGACGTCATCTGGAGGCTCCCAGAGAGGCAGCATATAAGGCATTGGAAGGCAAGGGATACCCTCTTTTTCTCTCCACCGCGCACCAGCCAACATACCGCATCAACCACTCACCCACCCATCCACTCCCTGAGGAAGGAGGAATTGGCAGAATTTCTTGCAGCAAAAAAATGGGGGCTACCCAAAATTTGGACTGATTTACTGAACTTACACCTTGGAGGAGTGTTGTTTTGTGCGGGCCTGGGCAGGCAGGATGCGGGGCTGACCAGCTGGTGGTCCTGGACCTCTCTGCCCTACCCTGGGATGCCTGGAGTTGAACATTTTGGGGGTTTTGCCTGGTGACAGGTACCCCGGCAGGGACGGAGCGCTATGTGGTGCCCTGGTGTATGTGGAACTGGGGTTATTGCCCATCCCTCTGAGTGATGGAGGAGAAGTTGCCACTAAGTTAAGCCCTGGATGCCCTTGGTTGAGTGCATGGGCGATGGATATGGAAAAGGGGCCTGTTGGCACTTTTGCTTTCCGAAGTGTTGCCAACTGTTTTATTGCTTGCACAATCTATGAGCTGTTTTTGCTGATCTTACGTCCTGTATTTTCATAACAATAATGTATTTGACCGAGCTTATGTCCTGTATTCTCATAACAATAATGTATGCTTAACTATGGGTATTATTGTTCACTGGTTCTATGTGACTATGTGAATAAAAGGCTACGCCCTTGGTTAAACCACACTAATGGCAGTTGTCTAGCTCCTTGGGAGCTGTTTCAGTGGAGGGGGGGCAGGGAGTTGCACGTTGGAGCGCTTTATGGGTTTGGGTGTAAAGAAAACCAATCTGGCCACTTTGCGACCACTCTGTCGTGCTTTGTTTAGTTATTTTTCATATTTTGAACCCTTTTTAGGTCGAGCCTGGGCAGAGCATGTGCTGCACTGCAGCATGCTGTATTGGAGTATGGAGTAGAAGCCCCGCCCACTCCCCACCCATATTTGTCATTGGCTTGTGTCATTGCCCTTCGTAAATGCTGGCTTCTGATTCGTAAATAGGCTTGTTAGTCCCTCCTTAGTACCACCTTGTCTTCATTTGTAACCTCCCATGAGGACTTGTCCTTTTACTTTGGTTGTTACACGGTATGTCTTTTTTAGTCTGTAAGCACTATTTTCTTCAATGAGTTTCTCCTACTGTAGGCACGACATGCTTTCTTGCAACATTCAGCGCGCCATGCGTGCTTTCACTTTCCTAGCAGCCCGGGACAATGGCGGACGCTTCTTTCAACAGGTCTCGCATTTACAAGTTTGAGCTATGGGCATTGTAAATGACAATGCCTTTTATTTATGTGTTAATTAGCAAAACAGATAAATAAAGGGCATTGTCACTTACAATGCCAATAACTTAAACTCTCGCAAATGCGAGACCTATTGCATTGCAAATGCTTGTTTCTCTTTGTCCCGAGGCTGCACTTTGGAATAAAAAAATGTCAGAAAAAGACAACATTTCTAGCAAAAGTGTTTCTTTCTTTTTTGGATCCATTTCAAAGGAGAACGAATGAACGAAAGGAGAGGAAAGAGGGTAAGCGCCCTTTCTTGAAGTCACGGTTTTCATTCAGCAAGTGAGGAGGAGCGAGACAAAAGCAGAAAGAGAGGGAATAAATAAGAGGAAGGCGAGGAAAGAGAAAGGGAGGAGGGGCATCTAACCACGGCAGAGCAGGAGATGTGGACACTGTCCTTGTCTTCTCTGGGAAAGAAGGGACAGAGTCCTTTTCCTTCTCTGCCCACCACACCTGTCCCCGAAGGGCCACGAACCACCGAGCCTTATCTATAGGGCTTGACAGTTTCTGCCGTCCTGGGACGCATTTTTAAAATAAAAAAGTAGGGGAACGGATGCTATTAAATTGAAAAAGTAGGGGCACGCCGTACCCTGCCAATCCTGCGTGCTTCGACCAATTGATTCTGGTGCAGTAGGCACCAAATTCCACGTAGTTCCCCCAAAACTCATAATTGGATGGTATTTATTGCACCGAATATATTGCGTCCCAGCAGAGAGTGTTATCAGGTGCAATAAATATCACACCAATTACCTGCCAATCATAATGAGGGCCTTATTGTTTAGGTGTGCTATATAAATTGTTCAAACCACAAAGGAACCACTTCGGTTCCTATTCAAGCTGCACAGCCACATCGCTGAATGAATCAAATGAATTAAATTCATGTGGTTTACTTTTCATTTTATCCATGTTTTACTTATACTTTTTTACTCCTTTCTTATTCATTATTCCTTCAATTCGTTTTACTCATTCCATATTATGCGTAGATGTTCACACAAGCACAGGAGCAGAGGTAGGTTCCACATGTCACGATTTATTAAAAGTAACCCAATGCATTTCGGGAACAAATCCCTTCGTCAGGGGCATCTATAATACAAAAAGTAGGTTTTACACATCACTATCAACATTGAAATTACATTCCTAGTTGAATTTAATAGCATAAATACACATTGCATCAGTTTTACTCGAGCCATATTGCCTCAGTAAATAATCAATTAAAAACAACCGATTTCTGTGGCCAACTACGTAAACATTGCATTCAATAATCAAGTGTTGCAACAACAGTCCCTTTACCACAGCACCCTAATTAAAGTACGCTACAGCATATAACTAATAAACCTTCCTGAGTTAAACATCTTTCCCAAATACGATCTTATCACCTTTTAGCAACCCCTAAGTAACTGAAAACGTGCTTACCGTAACATGTGATGAATTACATCCCTTGTTTAAATAAAACCCAACTTGCGAAATGCCAGCTTTTTATGCAACAACATTACAAATACCATGGCCTCGCGTTCAGATTTCCTAGCGTGCCACGCCACGCATATCCATTTCAGTGAAAGCTGAAACCAAGGCTGAGAGCCTGTTCTTTATTTTTGAATCCTCCTAACTCTCCCCAGGTGATTAGTCACGTGTCTATAGAGACGTTTTACCTCAGTAACAAAATTTGCATGTTTCACGTTCGCTCGCATCTTCCTCTCTATAAAAAACTGCATGTCCCAGAATGCCTTGTAATAAAACCCCCTTTCGCTTTGTTCGCCCTAAGTTGGCGGGGGTATGCCCAGACGTGGGTCCCTTGCTCACTTTGCCACTGGATTCAAGCAAGCCTGGCTGATGACGGCTGGAATGCCAGAAACCGGTCCTAGGATGCTTGTTTCCGGTCCAGGGAAGACATGGCTTGGCAGTTCGGGCTGGACTGTTCCCATGAGGCACAGGGTCAGACTGATTTGCATATGGCCATGTCTGAACTGGGGTGGTGGAGTGAGCTAAAGAATGATGATGGATTAAACCCAGATCAGTTGACTGGGGGTGAGTGTTTGATTGGCTCAAACGTTCCGTCCATCATCCCCTTTTGTATCGCTCAGTCTAGGCCAGGGCATTCTGTCAGATGGAAGAAATGTACAAAACAAATGTACAGTAACGCCCATGCTGCTGTGTGCCAGTTCATGAAAAGAAGCCGGCGAAAGAAGTTGAAATGAAGAGGTTACAGGTCTTTCACATTCTCATCATATCAGAGCTGAAGCATTTTTAATATTATATACAACGAAGCCATAGTTGCTGCTTTTTTATTTCATGCAACTAACAACCACTGACAAAGCCAATAGTCATGGATTGTTGTAGGTGTAATGTTACTGAATGCAATGACAGAAGCAGCAAAATACCAGTCGGGCGGCACATTATGCAAAGCACAAATTTTTAGCTCAGGTGTTTTAAGCTATGCCCTTAATTACCCCTTTGGAGAGACCCCCCCCACCCCCAGTTTTTTCATCCCACTTACAGCCCTGGAAACAACACCATGTCACAGTCACCTCACATCCTGGCACTGTGCATCATGCATGACTCATGACTTCTACGTTTTCAGATTGCCTATGTGCAGTAAGTGGCCCCACAAACAAAACCAGCCAAGGGCTGGATTTAGTGATTACACTCAACATTAAAGTATCAAATTTAAGTGCCAGACCACTTATGGTCCGATTTATCTTCCTAACATTAAACACGGCCCCAGGGTATTGCAACAAATGTTGGGATGCTCCAATTCCAACCAAACAGATCAATGAAGTGAATAAAGTTCCAAAAAGACAGTGTGAACAGCATCACGAGATGCACCTAGAGCAAAAGCTCTCCGCTGCCCCATAACCAACACACTCACTAGAACTTCTCCAAAATCAAAGTCCTAGGACAAAGAGGCATCTTACACACATGCAGGAACCCTATACTAGAGCACCTCAATCAAGAGACAATATATGCCAACAAAGTAATACCGTACAGAACATTTTATTTCTAAGCAAAAAATATACTGAAGTACAAAATCACAAGAGAGTGTTGTCATTTGTGTCTGCCAAAAGAACCCTAAGACCATTACTCACAAACATACCTCAATACAGTTGGACCTTCTGATTGAACTCAGTAGTTCCATATGCAGTCAGTCCCATAGTAACTGTCTGTTGATATTTCAATGATCGAAACTAAATCAGTTGTTCCAGTCTTCCATATTGGAACCCTCCCCCCAACCCTTGCTTTAGGAACTAAAGCGAGGGTGGAGTTCTTGATGGCCCTTTTCTGTCTGCAACTCTACAGACAGAGGCTCAGCTCATAATTAATGTGAAAAGGTGGGTGAGTGAGTAAGTGAAGGGATGGCTGGATGGATTAGTAAAAGGATGAATGGATGAGTGAAAGGGTGAATGGTTGGATAATGAGAGAAAGGATGGATTGATGAGAGAAAGGGTAAATATATAGATGTATGGTTGGAAGGGTAGATGGATGAGTGAAAGCATGGATGGAAGAGTGAAAGGGTGGATGATGGGCGAGTGAAAGGGTAGATGGATGAGTGAAATGATGGATCGATTGATGAATTGATAAGTGAAAGGGTGAATGGATGGATGGATGGATGAGTGAAAGGGTGGATGTAAGGATGGATGAGTGAGTGAAAGGGAGGGTATATGGACAAAAGGATGGATAGATGAGTGAAAGGGTGGTTGGATGAGAGGATGGATGGATGAGTGATAGGGTCAGTGGATGGATTCATTAGTGGATGAGTAGATAGATGGGTGGGTGGGTGAAGGGTGGATGGAAGGATGGATGGCTAAGTGAAAGGGGGATGGAGAGAGAAAGGGAGGATGGATGGATGAGTGAAAGTATGGATGGATGATTGACAGGATGGATGGGCGAATGGGTGCATGGATGAGTGAAAAGAAGAATGTAAATATGGATGAGTGAAAGAATGCATGGATGAGTGAAAGGGAGGGTGAAGATCTGGAAGAAAGGATGGATGGATGGATGAGTGACAGGCTGGATGGATGAGTAAGTGAAAGGATGGCTGGATGGGTGAAAGGGTAAAAGGTTGGATGGATGAGTGAAAAGATGGATTGGGTGAAAGGGTGGATGGAGGGATGGATGAGAGAAATGATGGATGGAAGGATAGATGATGGAAAGGTTTGCAAATGGTTGAAAAGGTTTGGATATAGATGGGCACACAGATGGAAGGACAGAATGAATGGTGAAAAACTGAATGATGGATGAAAGAATGAGTGGATGACAGAATGTAAATATGAAATTGTGTATATCAGCGGTTTGATGGAAGGATGAATGGCTAGATCCTTGGACAAGAGAGCTCTTCTGGGGAGGGTTGTCATGACTTACTTTGATTTCTTGCTGCCATAGGAGCTTTAGTTCAAAGTGGGAGTTATTTTAGTTTTCTGGCTACTCCCTTGCCTACGTGTCACTTTTCTGTATTTGCTGTGTGCCTATGTGGGGGATCTATACATCATGCATATGACATTTTGAGTGACACCCAACTGCTACTTGAATGTTACACTAGTAATTGTAAATGTGTGCATGTTTTGTTTTAGGTGTAAGGTTTTAGGGAGAGCCTCATAGTGCCATGAGCTGTGCTTGAGATGTATATTGTGTTTGTAGCAATACGCAAGGCGTCAAAAATAAACTATGTAATAGTGTATCTACAGTGCCTTCTTTAAGAAAGCTGCAGGGAAAATCCCCTTTGTGGCTTCCGTCAGCCAGTGTAACTCTCTGCGAAGACCCATAAACAAAGTTTGATTCCATATTTTAAGTTCCACTTGCTGAAACACCCATAATGCGTTCCCTATAGTGAGTTCGTCACAGCAATCCTCCCTTTAGTTCACTTATGAGTGCTGCTTCACATCTCACAATGGCACTCAGATATGAGATGCTAGTAACAAAGTCTATCCAAGTAGATCTTCCTGACCCCTTTTCTCACCAAACATGCCTGCTCAGGACCATGAATTGTAAACAAAATATCAGACTGGACAACCCAATGCAGTAACCATATAAATAGATTATTATCATATGAAATACCACAAAAAGACCTACACAGTTGCTCAAAGCTGCGCGCATACCGAAAGACCGTGAAGTGCACCATTGTCTGAACCTAATATAAACTTATTTGGACTTGTACTTAAGTGGTTGTCTATTTACTTATATACTATCGCGCAACCTCCTCTGATAGGTCTGTAAAGCTTACCTTTTGTCCCAAAAGTTTGTCCTGAATTTTGACCTTCTGTCCTGAATTTTTGTCCTGAATTTTGACACTTTGTCCTGGATTTTTACACTCACCGTCCTGAATTTGCACCCATGCCAGTTGGTCACCCTAGACCCCACCCTTGAGGGTGCCCAGTCACCCTCAAGACTATTTATATCTCTGATATATGGGAGTCTCAGCTCCCCAAAACATTCTGCCGGGGGGCCCATGACTTTGCGTTTCGCCACTGCCAGAAAGAGGCCCTCTCTGTCGCAGAGACCACCGGAGAGGAGCGTCCCCTGTGTACGTGCGAGTCCCAACATCCGCCGGTCCTGGGGACAGTCAAGACAGCGGAGCTCCTGTATTCGGAGAAGAAACCCCAAGAGCTTGGGAGACAGTCATCTCCGATGAGTCCTGGCTGGGAGCCCCCTCGCTAAAGGTCAGGTGGAATAGGCTGTAATTGCACTAAGCCTCGGTGAATACGGATTAGGGCGCCAGTTCTCACAGCACAAACAAAACCACAAAAAACAGGGGGAGCCTTGGGGGAAAAGGCGAAAAGAAACACGGCGTAGACCTGCATAATGGGCTTGGAATCAAGGGGGCCAAGGGCAGCGCGCGCTTTCCCTGGTAATAAACGTGGAGAGTGGCCTTGCTGTGATGGCGTGAAGCGCAGAACAAGCGGTTTACTGTCATGAATGGCCTCCTCCCCGCGCACACGTCTCCCCCTTATTAATCCACGGACCCGCTTCATTTCCTTTTTTAATTACAGCGGCTTCCACTTTTAAGAGCTCCCATGGAAAAAAGAACATTCCCCTTAGAAGTGCATGTTTGAAAGGACTCCCCACCCTCTTCCTTCTGGAAGTTATTGTTGTTTAAAGAACATTCCTTTTTATGTTAGCCATTTATATAACTCACACCACAAACGTAATAATATCCAGTACGATTGAGGGAGGTGTTATTAATACAATTTGTGGGAGAGAAAGGGTACAAAATTTCGTTTTAAAAAAAAATATGTGAAATTAGAAAAACGTAAAAAAATCTATTCAAAGTAAGTTGCGAAGGCTGCAAACTCATCAAAGGCCCATTTTGTGTGAACGTTCATTTGCAAAAATGTTTTTTGCTTTTTTGTTTGCTGGAAACCTTTCCTTCAAAAATATTTTTTCGTGGTGACACTGTAACAGTTGTTCTCATACTTTGCAGTTTCACAAGTGTTATAGATGTGAACTTTGTGCAGTTTTGCCAGTAGAATTTAATTTTTTTGGGCCAACACAATTGTGTAATTGGCGTATCAATCGAATAAAGGTCACAGGCTGAATCACCCTGCAGGGATTAAAACCTTCTGGGCCATATTATCAAGAACGGCGATAACATTATCGCAGCTTTAGCGGCAGTTTCCTGCCACTAAAGCGGCGATAATGTTATCGCCGTTCTTGATAATATGGCCCTCTGTCTCCACGACTCACAAAGAGGACAGCAGCAGGCACTCTACCCCATTAGTTTGTCACCTAAAATATACAAGACCGTTTTTGAGACAGAATACAGTATAAAGTACTGGATAGTGCAAACATATTGCAAGTAACAGAGGAGGGCACTGAAAAAAAAGAACAAGACCGAAAGGCCTGTTACTTTATTTTGTAATGGATCTCTAAGGTGACTTGCAGGAATATGACTCATTACAACACGTATTAATACCACACGTGCCATTACAACGCGGGTATTACTATGCGTTGCAATTACAACGACATGCCATTACATCGCATACTTTTACCGCGCATATGCTTTTACCACGCATACCATTACAACGCAAAGGCATGCGTGGTAAAGCTATACTTATGGTAAAAGTATGCAATGTAAGTGACACTACCCTGCCCTAAACCCAAATTTAGTACCCCTGCATGTCCCTCCCTGATCCCCAGTACTCTCCCTACATTAAGACTACCCAGCACGACCCCCTGACACTACCCTAAACCCAACAACACTACCCTGCACTACACACACACCACGGCACTACCCCCAGTACTCTCCCTACATTAAGACTACCCAGCACGACCCCCTGACACTACCCTAAACTCAACAACACTACCCTGCACTACACACACACCATGGCACTACCCTAAACCCTAAAACGCTACCACCAGCACAACCCTCCCCCGACCCCCAGTCCGCTCCCTACACTTAAACACTACCCTGCACGACCCCCCAACACTATCCTAAACCCTAAAACACTACCCTGCACTACACACACACCACAGCACTACCCTAAACCCTAAAACACTACCTCCAGCACGACCCTCCCCCGACCCCCAGTCCGCTCCCTACACTTAAATACTACCCTGCACAACCCCCCGACACTACCCTAAACCCTAAAACACTACCCTACACTACACAAACACTACAACACTACCTCAAACCCTAAAACACTACCCCCAGCATGACCCTCACCCGACCCCAGTCCGCTCCCTACACTTAAACACTACCCTGCACAACCGCCCAACACTACCCTAAACCCTAAAACACTACCCTGCACTACACACACACACCACGGCACTACCCTAAACCCTAAAACACTACCCTGCACTACACACACACCACAGCACTACCCTAAACCCTAAAACACTACCTCCAGCACAACCCTCCCCCGACCCCCAGTCCGCTCCCTACACTTAAACACTACCCTGCACAACCGCCCGACACTACCCTAAACCCTAAAACACTACCCTGCACTACACACACACCACAGCACTACCCTAAACCCTAAAACACTACCTCCAGCCCGACCCTCCTCCGACCCCCAGTCCAGTTCCTAAACTCAAACACTACTCTGCACGACCACCCGACACTACCCTAAACCCTAAAACACTACCCTACACTACACAAACACTACAACACTACCCCAAACCCTAAAACACTACCCCCACCCCAGGCCCAATCCCCCTTACCTTGCTCTCCTCGTGGTTCCTCTCCCTGGTTCCTGCTTCGCTTCACGTCGGCTGAGGGGCGGTGCACAATGCACCAGTAGCGGCTCGTGGTGGGAGTGCTGCGGGGCGGTGGGGCGGGCGGGAGAGGAGCAGGGTGGGGGGTAGTAAACTACGGCATACGGCCGAACAGAGGTAAGTAAACAAATAAATAAATAAAACGAATTTCGTTGCGCACACTGCATCGCATTTGGCAATGCAGCACGCGCAATGAAATTCCTTTTATTTATTTATTTGTTTACTTACCTCTGTTCGGCCGTATGCCGTAGTTTACTACCCCCCACCCTGCTCCTCCCCCGCAGCACCGCCCCGCAGCACCCCCACCACGAGCCGCTACTGCGATGCACGTCGTTGTGAGGAAACGGAAGAGCCTCAGTTTCCTCACAAGGTGGAACGCCATTACATCGCATGCGTTGTAAAAGCGCATCCGATGTAATAACATGCGTAGTAATGGTATGCGGTGTAAAAGCTGCGTTGAAATGTCTGTTTACCGACTTGCAGTAGCCTTTTATAGGGGTAGTTTATTCATTCAGGTGCATGTTAGAGCAAGCACTCTTTTCTCCGACACTCAATACTTGATCTCTTGTTTACTCACACACAAGGTGAGATTGTTGTAGGCAAGTAGCATGCATGTTGAATTTTCATTGTGAAATTAAACTAGTACATCACTAGTTATTTGTGGCAAGCACATTTTTAAGCAGTTACACATCACGGATTTTAAAACATGCTTTGTGGAGTTAATTGGCTAGTAGCCTGTAGTTAGGTCCCTGGTGTTCTTCGCTGATCTCCAGCAGGGCAACAATAAATACGCTAACACTAAGATCTCCATGTTAGCTAGTTTTAATGGAAAAAAAGTTGAGAAAAAGGGAGCAGAAATGGCTGTCATTATTTTATTTTTTACATGCAGGTTGATGTTCTGAGGAGGGGTTCCTTTTCACAGTGACTGATGGCAGCAGGCATTGTGAGATCAAAAGAAAGTTTTACTTACTTATTACAGCAGACTGGTCATGTCTCTTCCGTATTACAGGCTAGTAGTGATGTCACTGCTAGAGCGTAACAGTATTTTGACCGTAATTTCTGTTTTCAGGAACTTCCTCCTGTATGGATTATCCTGCTTTATGGTGCAATCCTGTCCCTGCTCTCTACAAAAATCACGTTTCAAAACAGTGCGCTGACTAAAAGTATTTGTGGTCCAGCATGCCCATTTTAAGGGCCAAGGGGCATTAGAGCCGGCACTTCAGGCAGAGTTCAGCAAAGAGTGTTTTATTACATTTGGCAAATGCAATTTTGCACCGATCAAGGGTCGGACTGTGATAGAAAATAGACCCTGGCATCAAAATAAAAGTTTCCCACATTAGTGAATTAGAAAGCTAAAAAAAGGTGGCCCATGTTCGAAAATTGGGCCAGTTTTGAACTTGTAAACACATGCCATATACGTGTTTTGCAAGGTATGGAAGCCTGCATGAATTTGAGCTTGCTGCAGGCAAAGTTTGTTTTTATCAGTCAAAGAATCAGTAAAAACCAGCGCAGCAGACCACAAAACAGGCCCACAAACAGCCAAACAAAAAAACGGCCTGCACACTGAACTGTCAGACCAGTCCATGAGGCATGCCTGACTGCCCTACAGGCCAGTCCGATCCTGACCGTTTCTGGGTAATAATAAGAGTATTCTCCTGCCAAGACCACATTTCACACCTGCTATGTAGATCGCTGTAAAGAAATACCAGTCATCTGATACCACAAACCCCACCCTTGTTTCAAGAGCACTTTCTTACCTAGTGCATACTAACCTCACAGGTAAAAGGAAGTTTTCTTAGGTCCCAGTGTTTATGTTCTTTCCCACCGTCCTTCCATCCTCCCCATCAGCCTGGTAGTTAGATACCACACAACTGTTTAAAAAGGGATGCTGAGCATTCGTCCACAATGGGCAGGGGTCGTGATAGATTTGTAGGCTATGTAAATGATTACATCTAGATTCCCTGCATGTTTTGTGGCTAGCTGGAAAATAAGGCACGGTTTGATCCTTTGCTGGCCAACGTGGAACAGACATGGTTTACAACATTATGGGGTGTGGGGGTCAGAGCGGCAACTGTGAATATTCTACACGTGAATCAATCAATCAGGATTTATAAAGTGCGGCAAATCACCCGTGAGGGTCTCAAGGGGCTGTGAAGGCAGCAGAGGGACCCTCTCTTCCATACCTGTAGTGGAAGATGCCTGATATCAAATGTTGGTAGTCATGGTGGCAGGGACTTTTACTTTGAAATGGCTGTCACTGCCATAGGAGGAAACACCTAATAGAGAAGTCTTTTGCAAGAATTTCACGTTACCAGTGTGGCACGGTGGCAAAGGTGGGTAGAGGGAGCTCTCCCCAGAAGTACTGGTGCATTGAAAGTACCCACCTTTCAAGTGCCCCTGGCATGATGGTAGTCTTTACCTGCACTTCAATTCGCTGTTAGAGAAAGATCACCATATGTTGGGGGCTTTGTTTCACAGTGTTGACACCGCTGAACTGCTGATGGGCCGGGAACCCTAGATTTCTCCACCATCTTCAGAGGTGCCGCCACCTAGTCATAATGGTTCTAATGGAGCGGGAGGAAGCTCCTCTATCAGGCACCCATCAGCCTTGAAAGAGGGCACTTTAATATCTGGGACACTGATTTTAGGCACCGTCCGCTTAGAGTGCCTTTGATTGGATCCTAAATGTTGGCAACTATGATGTGTTTGGAGAATAATTGGCCGAGTCACAAAAATGTTGTGCACATATCAGGGAAGAGAGATAACAGTGGCATCGATTGCAAGTGCCACCAACAGATCTCAGTTCTCAAAGGCTGGATGCAGACATTTAGGCTCACAGATAAAACTTAGTTCATCTGACAGTATGCACTGGGTGGCCAGATTTTCCAGTCTCAAGCTTAGTAATGGATTGAGGAAAATAAAACTTCCATGGGAAGGGGAAAAGTGTAACCGGTAGGGGCACTGGAAGACGCATTTACATTTTAAAAGCATTTTCCACATTTAATGCACGTATACATCTACTGCAGAATTCTTTTATGAAATATGCATATAGGGTGGGATAGTTCACCATCATCACCCATATGTTTAGGCAATGAAGCCATACGTAATTCTCCATATCGAAATATATTTCTTGATGACTTCCCAGTTATTTTAAGATCGGGTGCTAAGTGTTTTTTTTCTACGTATTAAAGTAAAAAACATTATTATATTTCAAATAAATATTTTCATTTTAGATCTGATTACTTTTTTATGAATATAAGTTCCGTGTGTTCGCGTTGCCTCTCACTCGCTGCCCAGAGTCTGCCCTTTTATTACTTTGCCACTTTTTACCAATGTCTTTGAACGGCTGCTTCTTGTTCCCACCATTTCATCTCAAGTGTCTCCCACTCTTGTTTGGAGACCGAAAGGAAAGTGGGTTGGGAACCAAAGGATGTGGCACATTATGGGGAAGACAATGTCTGGAGGGGGAAGGGCGGATGGGTCTAGTAAAAGGACAAAATAAAGTGAGCCTTGATAGACCCATTGAGTGCAATCTGAAGAAGCGGTAGTGCATTGGGGTGGATTGGCCAGTTCACAAAGCGCCTTAGCTTGAAGCGACTTTAATTAGCCAAAGAGGACAAAGCTCCACAATAAGCAGTCTGTTGCTGCCTTCCATATGAACATGTCATTTACTATGCGGTGTTGAGTTAGAGACCGTTTGTGCTATGTCTGAGATTAAAAAGTTGGTTTACGTCAAAGCGCAGCAGCGTGCACATCAAAGTTCTCCAATAGTGGTGAATAGTGGCGGGCAACTGGGATGAGAGCAATGGGGGAGGACTTGGTCGATTTAAAGAGCACAGCCTGTTTTATGCATATATTTATGCCAATTCTACACATTTCCAAGTTATAATTAGCAGTGGCCATGACACTCTGTCCACTCGACTGTCAATTTGAGATATACCTGTTAAGTCAAACCATCCCCTTGCCCAGCCCTTTCAAGAGCTTATGCAAAGCCCTGACTCTGTAGTTAAATGAAGGCTAGGCTCACAGAAACCATCGCAAGGGGCAAAACGCGCTGGCTCTGACGACTTCTGGCTAGATCCAGTAGATTTTGTATATGTCAAGCCACACAATGTATGGATCCTTCTCAATAGCTAACATAGCACATCTCGGCTGGTGCCATGTTTGGGTTTCAACAGTCATATTGCTTTACCTTTTGTTTTACCATATAAAGAAACAAGTTACACAGTTTTATGTTACCTTTAGAGCACACCTTTGCCCCAGCAGTGCCTCATGACGCAATAGAAAATCAACAGTACTTAATCTCTCGCTCCCTATCCGTTCTACACTGGCTTTCAATTGCGCTTTTACAGCCTTTTCATCTTCTCACGCCTACCCATTCTTTGGATCACTTCATCATTTTAGTACCTTCCACATGGGCGCCTTAAGCAGCTCATGAAAGGTGAGATATTAGGCCTCATAGATGCACCAGCAGAGGCTTTGTAGGAAGCACTAATAAAGTTGTCCATACCATGCCAATTCTCCTAAACCGGGGAGTTATCCGGATGTGGACAGGAAGGGGTGGGAGCACACTGCTTCACCTCCCAGCACAGTTCGCTCCTTAGCATTATGGTAAATGCAGTTCGTAATACATGCTTACTTGAGATTTTACTGGAGTGTTCCACCAAAGTTGGTGCAGTTTAGTGCTGTACATCTCTAGACACGTGTTTCTGGATTTCATCCGTCATCAGTAGAGATAAAAACGAATTTGATATGGGGTTGCTGAGCAGGCTGCCACAGTCCTTACAGGTCTCAGTACCTCTCACAGGCGCACAGGTGCATCTACACAAGCTCGTCAGCTCAATGGCTCAAGGGAGCCTTTTCAAAACAGGAAGGGGTGGGAGTACACTGCTTCACCTCCCAGCACAGTTTGCCCCTTAGCATTATGGTAAATGCAGTTCGTAATACATGCTTACTTGAGATTTTACTGGAGTGTTCCACCAAAGTTGGTGCAGGTTAGTGCTGTACATCTCTAGACACGTGTTTCTGGATATTCAAGTAAGCATGTAACATGAACTGCATTTACCATAATGCTAAGGGGCGAACTGTGCTGGGAGGTGAAGCAGTGTGCTCCCACCCTTCCTGTTTGAAAAGGCTCCCTTGAGCCATTGAGCTGACGAGCTTGTGGAGATGCACCTGTGCGCCTGTGAGAGGTACTGAGACCTGAAAGGATTGTGGCAGCCTGCTCAGCAACCCCAGATTAAATTCGTTTTTATCTCTACTGATGACGGATGATATCCAGAAACACGTGTCTAGAGATTTACAGCACTAACCTGCACCAACTTTGGTGGAATATTCCAGGAAATATTCAAGCAAGCATGTAACATGAACTGCATTTACCATAATGCTAAGGGGCGAACTGTGCTGGGAGGTGAAGCAGTGTGCTCCCACCCCTTCCTGTTCGATTTATCTGCATGTGTCTATGTGTCAATGATTGTATTTTACCACTTCCTGAGTTGGCCTGGTTAGTAACACATATTGCCTTATAAGCAATCATGTCTCACTAACTGCCAATGGAGGGATTTCAGAGCCGGAGTCATGTGATGCTTCCAATTGATGTGCAGCTGGATCTGAACTGTCCCATTGTTTTGTCTGCCTCTGATTAAGTTGTCAGGTAGCGCAAAAACGCCTGAGCGCGCAGTGCAACTAGGAAGGTACCTGGGCCATGAAGATATGTGCGGAGACTGAGAAAGGGCTTAATTCTTCCAATAGTTCTCAGATGGAGGAAGCCACATGGCACAAAAGCGACAGTTGTGTTTCCAGTAAAAAAACAAATTCTTCTCCATATTGAGTAGGGATGGGCTAGACTAATACTCTTCACTTTTCTTCCCCTTCACCCACCACCACAGTGTCAGTTTTTTATGGTTTTAGTGTCGGACAGTTCTGAGCCATTCAGTTCTGAGCCATTCGATGATTATCGAGTAGTTTGAAAAGTTATACTCTTCCTTTCTCAGCTGGTCCTAGCATGAGTAGCAGCTGTGTATAATCTGCATAATTATTAAAAGACACACAACGGCTCCTAATTAGGATCATATATACATTCAAAAGAGGCGGCTACAGTGCTGACGGTGGTACTTCGGGTTTCATCCTGGGGATCTTGGTGCAAGTAGGAGGCAGCAAGATAGTATGAATTCCAGGGCTCAAGAATTCATCTAAGACCAGACACGTGTTCACCGAGATATTTCAATCTGTACACAATGGAATATTTCTGATGCGAGACTTGAGCAACAATCAAGAATTGCAGCATTCATATATAATGTTTTTCACTCGAGTTGGTCAAAATGAGCACGGACACTTGAGCTGGCATCCAAGACACAGTCCTTGTAAAAGGCCCTGTGAGTGGACAAAGTGGCTACTTTGTAGAGCATCTCTGGGCAAGTTCTTTTGGGAGGCTGTTGATGTTGCCTAGGCCCAAAAAGCACAAGCACACATACCTCCCGAGGACGAAGCAGCATGTCGAGTAAGAGTTCAACATTAGAAACTGTTGTAAGGCTTATATATTTGCAAGTAAAACTGTGCGTTTGTTGGACAGCATAACCATCAGAACTGTGCAAGACTGATTCCATGCATACCGTTCTGATATGTTAGCCGAAGCCCTGCTAGCTCACAGTGCCTCATCTGTACCCTTAACTCTACAGGGTAACAAATGGATGTGCAACCTCAGAACATGACAACCCTGACTCCCCAAGGACATTGTGGTAACAGATCTGGAACCCTTTCGCTTAGTTACTTATGCAAACCCAAAGTGATACACAAGAAATACACAGTAAAGCGCCCCTGTAGGGTGATCTAACTCCCCGTTACCTGTGGGTAAGTGTCATCAAGCCACCCATCTTGGTGTAGAGCTGGACTGCATTCCTCGCATGACATGAACAGGAATCAGCTGAGCTGGAATTCCGGCATGGATTGACCTCTCAGTGCCAGAGAAATGCCCCTCTGTCAAAATAAAAGCTTGATGTCGTATATATAATAACATCACCCATATTACCATGCTGAAACCCAATTCAGGCCGCTATTATTAATTCTATTGTGATAGCTCTCTAATCGAGCAGCCAAAACAAATAGCATGTTGCGTGATGAAACTAGCCCTTGTATAGAATGTTCAAGGTGTTTTGATAGAGTGACTTCGAAGTGGTAGTGTAAGCAAAACTTAGTTAGAAGAATATTATCCTGCATGTGCACGCAAATGAATGTGTGTCAAATGTCTGCGTTTAGGGAGAGAAGTCAACTTAAGAACGTGAGCATGTAAAATGGCGTATCTTTACCGAGCCTAGTGTAACCACGTGACAATACAAAGTTCAAGTTGGTGCGTCCAAATCTAATTTTAGCCATCTGTACATAAATAACAATTTTGTAAGTCTCCTTAAGCAGGCAAAAGAAGTTTGGCATAGAAAAGTAGAGGTTATTACGTGCAGTGACTCAAGAAATGATATTCTTATTTCTCTATTCTCATTGGATGTCAGGCCCCAAACCGAGAATCAGAAATTATTTGCGCAGTAAACTTATCTTTCTTAGGGAAACAAAAGTAAGTGCAGGCCTCTCATGTCCAGGTTCGCCTTGCCTCACATGCCTCCTCGCTTCTGGCGCCTCAGTCTTACTCTCCATCTACAGCCTAGGGACAGATCAACAGATAGCAGGGTTGAGAACATATGGTGGAAAGGAGACTATAGACTATGAGAGTCACACTGATGAATAACTTTCAGTTACTGGTATGTCCAAAGCCTTGTCCTTCATACTTGAGCAAAGATTCTAAGTTAATCAAAAGCCCTCTGAAGGCCTAACCAAACAGCTTGTGGTTTAAGCCTTAAAAACCGCCACCTCATTAAGAGTTCATGTTGAATGCTCATTGTAGGCAAAAAAGGTAGTCGAGCCGCTGTCATAGTTGCCTTGTGTGTTACATCCAGACGTGGCACTAAAAGGCCACAGTAACCACCTGCACATGAATGCCCATAAGAGGAGGTAGACATTGCACTGAATAATATCTCAAGAAATTGCACAATGTACTGACTGATTACATTTGTAATGCACAAAGTACCTAACTTAGGTTTCATGGCACAGGTTTAGCTAATGTATTGCAGCCCTATGATCTTAAAGAGATTTCCTGAAGGGGGTATTGTATTGTATTGCAGCACTTATATTGCACCTACTACACCTACATGGGGCACCAAAGCGCTTGCCTACATGAGTGGCATGCTACACCATGTAGGGTGAAGGGTGTCGTTTTTGTGTTTATCCTATGTGGGAAGTGTTTCCATGTCGTGAGTGATGACGCAGAGCATAGCCGTGTGTTGGATGATGAAGTGTAAGAGATAGATGTGCAGTTTTTTTGGCTTTCAGTATGCTGGTAGCTTTGAACAGCTCTGCAGGTCCCTTTATGGTATTTCATATGATATAGTCTGCTTAGCTAGTGACTGCACTGATTTGTCCAGTCGCAGATTTTGTGTATAGTTTTAGTCCTGAGCTGGCATGGTTGGAGGGACAAGTGGAGAGATTTGTAGGGATTGGCATTATTATTATCATACCATATATGAATGTCTATCTGAGATAAAAAAAGAAGCAGTCACATTGTATAGCTATTTGGGACCTACAGTGAATGGACTACATTAAAGTCCTCCAAAACTGTCCAGTGACTGTGTGACAGATCTCTTCAGTTATTCCATGTGTGTTCATTTGGTGATGTTTGTTTTTTTGGCTGTACAGTGCAAGTGATGGACAACCTTTCATAGCAGATATGCATTATATAAATTTAGTAGGCATAAGTTACAATTTGTTTTTGACCACTGCATATTATGGTTCCATTATTATTCTGGGTCATAACAGTTATATACGGAGTACATAACTATATAATGTCACAGTGACCCATAGGTCAGTCCTTTTTTTCCTTCCCTGCATGATAAAAGCAGTTTGCTGGTTGAGTTGTTTGCAATTCGTGTATTGTAAGCTGAGCACTGTGCTTAAAGGTGTGATGGTTTTCTGGGCATGTTGCCTGGCTACAGGTAGTGCGTTTATTTAAGAAATAGCAAAGTTTTCAGCTGTATTTGGAAGCGTATAAATGCTCCTGGGTGCTTATAATGATGGCTGGCAGTGAGTTCCAGAGCTTGGCAGTTTGTACTGAGAAAGCAGTGCCTCCTACAGATTTCTTATGGTAAGGTGATATGATGATAAGTGTTGCAAGTCTGGAGTGCTGTGTTCTGTTTGGTGTGTATTGCTTGAATTCAATGTAGGTATTGTGGTCCTTTTCCTTGGGAGGCTCTTAGGACAATGCAGAGTACCTTCAACACTGCCCTTCTAGCTACAGGTAGCTGGTGGAGCAATTGTAGGACTAGGGTCATGGGTGAATGCGGAGAAAAAGCCTTTCAGCAGCATTTTGAATGAGTTGTATTTTGCTCATAATGAATGGGGGTGCTCTAAGGGATAGGTTGCTTGCATAGTCAAGCTTGGAGATTATGAGCGTGAGGATGGCTGTCAGTTTATGTTGGTATGCAAGGCATGGGAAGATGCAACATAGTGTTTTAATTGTGTAGAAGGCACTCTTTTTGACGTTAGCATGAGGTATCAAGGTTAAGTCTGAATCCATGGTTACGCCTAGAGTTCTAACTTCTCTTGATGTTGTCGGAGGGGCTTAAAGTTCCTTAAGCCATATGGCGGTAGACTGGTACTTTTGCCATTGTCCGCATGTCATAATCTCCATCTTTGCGGTGTAGAGCTTTAGATAGTTCCTTGTGTCCATGTGTTTATGGCACAAAAGCAGTCATCGAGGCTCGAATTGTAGAGGTCTTCGGAGTTGTCCATCTTTTAAAAGATTTGAGTGTTAGCTGCATAGCTATAATAGGTGAGGTTCAATGATTTAATCAGATTTGAAAAGGGGTTAGGTAGATGTTGAATAATAGAGGGGATGTGATGGACCACTGAGGAATGTAACAGTGTTGTGTGGGAGGAGCAGATGTGAACGGGGTAGGTAGACAGTCTGTCTGTGAGATAAGAAGCAATCCATTTTAAATCATTTTCACAGGTTCTGATACTGTGAAGTTTTTGCAGTAAAATGTGGAGGTGGACAGTGTTAAATGCAGCCGATAAATCCAGATGTAATAAGGCAGCAGCTCCATTTTTGTTGAATGAGAGTTTTAGATCAACTCAGATGGATATAATGGCTGACTCTGAGCCTCTGCCTGCTCTGAAAATGGACTGTTGGTCTGAAATGAAGCCATAATGTTCTGTAAAATTAGAGAGTTGAGTTAGCACTGCACTCTCAAATGTTTTTCCTAAGAATGGTCCATTTGAAATAGGGCTGTAATTTGCTGGATCAAATGGTTCAAGGTTTTTCTTTTTGAAGAGAGGTCTGATGTAGTAGGTTTTGAGCACAGGTGGGACTGAACCTTGTTCCAGGGACTTTTTGAGTAGGCCTCTGGCTATCTCTCCAATTCTTAGTAATACTGGGCCTGATGGTGATCCTGAGGGTCTGGCTGCAATGGTAACATGGAGGAAACTTTTTGTGACAGGGTACTGAAGATATGCATTGATGGATGGTTATTGTTGTCTCTTTCTGTGGTGGTTAAGTCACACATTGTTGTGGCGTTGTCTGTGTTCTCCTTCAGGTAATTTTCAAACTTTGTAGTTTTTGAGATAAATTAATTGGAGATTTTGTCACAGAAGTCTTGTGATCATGGCATTTCTGTATTTAGGCACTCTGGATTGTGGAATTCGGTTAGGATTTTATGGAGTTCTATAGAAGGTAGTCTGCTTCAGTTATGCATGTGGAGTAGTGGTGGCTTTTTGTGTTTCTAATGGCTCTTTTGTAAGCTCAGTTATAGTGTCGTAGCATGCTTTTGTCTGTTTCATCTCCTGATTTTCCCCATTTGCGTTTTAGTATGTTGAGTTGTGTTTTCATTCTTTTGATTATTTCCTTTTTTGTGGTCAACTTTGGATGTGGTTTTGGTTGGTATCTGTGTGCCAGTGCAGTGGAGATCCAGTTGCAGAAGGGGTGTATGTCTTTCGGCTGCATGTTTATTGAGGTTTTTTAAGGTGGGTGTTGCGCTGCTAGATGTCTAGTTTTTTCCACTGTCTGTATGAGTGTCTGTTGTTGGTGATTTTTGTTGTCTTCGAAGTGTTCTTATTGATATGTGTGTGTGGATCTTGTAGGTGATGATGATGAGGTCGCTCCTGCTTATGGGGAGATGTCTGTAACTCTGGCTAACAGCTAAGCCTCCTCCAGTTTTGACAATACAATTTATGTTAATGATGTGAGAATCAGGAGTCATGGCTTCATGGCATGTGGATGCAAAATCTTTGCTGAGTCACGTTTCTGTAATGAAGGTGATTCCGGTGTTTTTCCTGAGAACAGGTCAAAGATGTTAAAGCAATTTTTGTTTATGGATCTTGAGTTGAAGAGTAGGTATTTTAGTTGCTATGTTTCTTCCTTCTTTATGACCTGTAATAAGGGTGGAGGCAGAGGGGTAGGGTATTTTGTTGTTGCTGGTTTGGGGGTGAACTGCGCTTGTGTGTTTTGTTGGAGGTGGAGATAGGTTGTATATTTATATAAATGCGCACTTTGAGATGAGAGTTTGTGTGGTCTTTTTGTGGTGGGTCATGCTGTTGTAACTTTGTGTTCTCTGGTGATTCAATGATTCCGGCTGATGTAGCTGTAGAGGCTTGGTATGGGAAAGCTGTTTCCTTTTTAGACCGCACCTCTTCCCCCTTTTTATAGAAGCCTAATCCGAACCCTAGCTACCAGATAGAGACGCACACTACTAAGATTTTAGCTTGAGACATGAATATAGATCAGAGGTCTTCAAACTTTTGCAGGTTGAGCCCCCCCAGCTGAATTTCTTTGGGAAACGGCCACTACAACGCAGCCGTTTCCACGCACAACCATAACCACGCATGCATTACAACGCATGCGTGGTTACCATGAATAGCCTTTACCACGCATACCTTTACTACGAGATATGTAGTAAAGGCATGTGTGAAAAAGGTAAAAAAAAAAGGGGGGCTTGGGGGGATCTCCCCCCCCGCAAAAAAAAGCATGGGTTTAAAAAAGGGGGCTTGGGGGGTCTCCCCCCCCCCAAAAAAGAAGAAAAAACGCACCTGTTTCCGTCGTTTTCAGTTAAAGAAGAAAAAAGATGTGGAGGCAATCGGCGTCGTTAGAGGAAATGGAAAGACACTTCCGCTTCCTCTTAAGGATGTAAAACGCAAATCGGAAGTGGTTGGAGTGGAGAGGTAAGGGGGACTGAGGGGGTGGTGTCGCGCAGGGGTAAATTTTAAGGGTACATTTTTAGGGTTAATTTGTAGGGATCGGAGATATCCTTTAACATGAAAATGCCATTAACATGCATAGTTTAACAACGAAAATCGTTGTAAAAGTATGCGTGTTAAAGGCATTTTTGTGGTAAAGGATATGCGTGGTGATGGCATTCGCGTTGTAACGCATGCGTGGTAAAGGCATGCATTGCAACGGAATGCGTTGTAACGTCATACAACCAATTTTTTTTAGATGTTGGGCCCCCCACCACCTGACAGAAATTTATGGAATCTGGTACACAACATAATCGACCGCCACGCACATATCCCGGGCCATATCCAGCAAATAATGTTCAACACAATAAGAGTGTTTAGTAAACTGCAGGTTTGTGAGTGGGTGTGGTGAAATGACAGAGGCTTATTACACAGCTCAAAACACCTTTTCCAAGATAAAATGTGCGCAAATTGTTTTTACTAGGATGCTTTGTTTTACACATGACATAGATTGATAATAACACCACCAACATAAATGTGACGGTGTGCCTGTATTTCGCCACAGAGACGGTCAATCTGTGGATGGATTTTTGCTACTGCCATCCTCAGGTTGTGCTCCACATCCAGTCTTGAACGGTACTTAGTCTTTGATACCGCAAGTGCTGAGAACCCAATCTCACATAAATAGGACAAGCTGAAAGGCAAGAGAGTTTTGATAGCAGTTTCTCTCAAAGCTGAATATTCTGCAGACATTTTCAGCCAAAACAGGGACTGTAAGGGAGACAGTGTTAGATTTTCTGAGCACTCCCTAGCTCAGAGCTGGTACACGAGAAACAATTCTTCTCTAGAAATCATTAACAAACGTTTTAGGCAGCATTATAATGAGATAATTGCCCACCAACCAGTTATGGATCCGAAGACAAAGTTGAAAGTCCACAGAGAGGGCGCTGAACGAACACCTAATTGAGAATTCCTTAGTGGTACGATAAGTTGCTTGCCTAAAGCAGTGGGGGTTTGGGACACGTCGAGCTTATGTTTAAAAACAATAGAAATAATAATAAATTAATGATGTTGTTTATTTTACTTCAGAGCAATGTTGTCTGACAGACTTTGTGGTGGCAGGGACATGTTAAGGATTTTGTGTGCCCTGGGCCAAAACTATTTTGGGGGCCCCTGTTCAGTACAGCTTTGAGTTTAAATGATTTACTTTCAGCTCTGCCATACCCTCTTTAGCCTGGCTACTAACGGTGCACAGGCACTATGGTCGAAATTCTAAAAGCGTTTACATCTAATATTCAGAGATAGTGATGTGTTTTCACTGTTGTAACAAAGCAGAAGCCCACTAATTTTACAGCGAATAATATCTGTGATATCCTCCAATTTCTCATATGTGAGGACCCGCTTGGATCTAAAATAAACTTTTTTTATGGTTGTTGCATGAAACAAACACATTTCTCTGCAAATATTAATAGACTCCCTCACATCAATCACATTAAAAAGAAATGAAACAAAACGGTATTTACAAGAATCTGTTTAGGAATTATTCCAGGCCATCAGGGCAAAAACAGAGCTGTCTCTATCAAGGGGCCCCCTGAAAGGCTGGATTGCAGTGCATGTAAATGTATCCTTTTGTAATTTAGGACGAAAACCTTGATGCAGCACGACATGCCCATACTTGTGTACAGAGGCGCAACTAGACCCGAACTTCGGGTGGGGGCTAACACTCCCAGCCAGGGCTGGCCCTAGCACTGGTCGCACACAGTGCAACAGTCTTTTTTGGCGCCCCCTCCCCCATTTCCTCCTTCTCCATGTATTTCCTCACTACCACTCACCAACGATGCACCTCATCTCTCTATAGCACCTTTCTGGCAAACATTTCTTTTTTTTTATAGCACTACTCATTGTTTACTCACACTCAGTTCAGTGATCTGCTTGGTACATGTTCTTTGTAGCAGGCACATTAAACCTCTGCACTGTGTGGGTGGCAGGAGTGCCCATGTGAGTGCACGGTGAGCCATGCGACAGTGTGAGAGTAGGGTAAGAGGAGTGACTGCAGGGTGAGTGAGGTGACCATATGAATTTGAGTGCGGATGTAAGTGGGACGAATGAATGCATGGTTAGTGATGGGCTTATTTGAGTGAGATTGCAGATTGAGCACTGAGGGGGACAGGTGAGTGAAGTGTCACATGAGTGCAGGTTGAGTAGTGTGCTTGTGTGACTACAGGGTGAGGTACAGGGTGAACAGCGCAAGTGCATTGTGAATGCAGAGTGATCACTGTGATGTGCACGGTAAGTGGGTGAATGGTGTGAGTGCATCGGGATCAGTGTGAGGGCATTGTGATCGCTGTGAGTGCAGGGTGAGCATGAAAGTGAAGGGCGAGAATGAGGAGCGAGTTGTCTGAATGCAAGGTGCATTCCCAGACACTTGAAGTAACTCAGCATGTTATTGACGGCAGCGTAGGGTTTCAGATATGTTAAACTATTGCTATTATGGCAGTAACCAGGGATCAGGGTGGAGGAAATAAATGTGCTGATCTTGCAACAAACTTCCAGTTTTATGATTAGGGTTGCCAGCTCATTATTTTGATGTCCCAGGCGGTACAATAATAAACAGTCACCTAAAGCTGTATTTTCAGCACTTTTCTGTGCATACTTTGAACAGCAAATATAAATAGAAAGAACTTTTAATTGTGTTCTAGGGCTGCCGGAATGATCCATGACTGATAATAAAAGGGAACAAAGACAGAAAAGTCACATTACAAATGAATACATACTTCTTTATTTATAACCATATTTAGTGTCAAGACAAGCAATTTGCAGGCTGTTTAAACAACACATGGCTGGCTGGCATTTTGCGTGCCTGCCTGTGTAATTTTAAAAGAAACTTTGTCTCCTTTCTGGAAAGAGCTAACCCTCCCAGGACGGGGTTAAATTCATAGAGCTGAAATGCTTCAGCTGCATTGGGAGGCAAGAGGTCTCCTCTGCTAAAACTGAAAGCAAGGAACATATTGTCACTTCAACTACAGTGGGAGGCAAGGAGTCTCCTCTGCTATGAAATCGAACACGTGTCATGCGGGAAAATGCACTATAAAAGCAGAGGAAAAAAAATGATTAAAAAATGGAACTGCATAGCAGCATGGACGCACCCGGACTGAGTGCAGAGGTCAACGCAAACCCCACAAGCCCCACAGACGACCAGCAACGAACCTCGGGGTCGGGGAAGGCCAAGGAGAAGAGGAAGACGCGGTTCAGTCCGCAGGAAAACAGGATCAGCGTTACGGAGGTGATAGAACACTACCAACAACTGTTCGTCACCTCCAACGTGTCATTGGCAACAAAGACGCAAACATGGCAGACTATCTTGGACCATGTGAATGCAGTTGCAGAGTTGAGGAGGACAATGGAAGAGGTCAAGAGGCGCTGGAATGATGTGAAGGGCAAGAAGAAACTCGATGCCAACATGAAAGCAGCAACGCAGATTGGAGGTGGGGGTCCAGCGGCACACCAGGAGCTGGATGACATGGAGAAAATGGTGGCCACAGTCATCAGTCGGGATACGGTGCCAGGAGTAGTGGATCCGGACACTGCTCAACATGACCTGACACAACATCAACAGGGTGAATACCGACCAGGGACTGGGGGACGGGGGAGATGGGCACAATGGCACACATGCACAATTAAGTAGAGCACACTGCACACCCACAATGACTCTGGATCATGTCCCTGATCACCTTGGCATACTGCAGCACACATAGAAACAGCAAGTAGGCCCCCGTCGACAATGTGCCCGGAGGGGCCCTCCCACACATCACTAATCTCACAACAAACCCATACACATGTGCTGAACCCAGCAAAGCTGCGGGTCCGTGAGCCACACTGACAATGCAAGTGACACTGCATGATGATTAGCATGGCTGCAGTCCAATTATCATGACATGGTGCACGCCACGACACTGAGGTGACTGAGTGTGGACCACATCCGGAAAGGAGCAGGTCACACTCTGACACATCCACGTTCACAAACAACCCCTGACGTCAACAACACATCTGCGGACAAACCATGCCCAAGAGTCACAACACGACCAAGAGCCCAATTCACCCAAGTCCGCAACATTTCAGCACTGTAGAAGCACAGAAGTCAAAGGCACACCGCATGAAAGGGATAAGGGGCAGACAAATCAGAGCTGCAGGGGCGACTCACCCACAATGCAGCACACACACATAAGAATAAGAGCACCTCAACATTGACAACAATGTGGTACAAACTGCAACACTTTCACAACAGAACACAGGACACAACTTGTGCCGCATGTGTGTACAAAATGGCCAATCACATCTGGCATAGCAGGAAACTGTGAGACGACAATGTACGAGTACAACCTCACATCCGTGATGTAGTACAAATGTCCACTGTCCCGCATCAAATAGGCATCTCCTCACAAACAGTCACAATGTACATTGTCATGCAGTCTGTATGTAAACTCCGCCAATGCGTCAACATACATGGAACACACTGTGAAACTGCATCTCCCCTTTACATTGCAGAGGGACAATCAACACCTCCTGCAGAGCAGTCCCTACATCACGTCAGTGATGATGGAGACGACCCCCAGGACATCGACAATGACGAACTCCAATGGTTCATAGACAACCTCCGCACCCCACCTCCAGTAGTAGGGCAGCCCAGCACCATCGAGGTGATCCCACCCCATGCACAGACCACACAGCAGGAAGCACCCACCACCACGTCTGGCTCCCAGCACCTCACCGAAGAACACATGGTGTTCCAACGCTGTGTGTTAGACTGCCAGAAGGAGCTGGCTGAACAGGTGCGGGTGGGGTTCCACCACATGGCAGCCAAACTGGATGCCATACGTGGGTGTCTAAGTCCCATCAGGGACCACTTACACTCCCTAACGGACACCCAAAGTCCGCCCCATGCCCTCCAACAATTCATGGCTGGCGTTGCTGGAGTCATGACTCGGAGACAACAACAACTGTCTAGTCAGAGTGGCTACAGCGATGTCATCCGTGAGTTGGGAAACATGAGGAGGGTCATGGAGAACATGGAGCGGATGCAGGCACAAAGAATGACTACCACGGCTGCACACGAGCAAGCTGTAGATGGGATCTTCCATGCCCTGCAGATCCTCATCATGGGAGTGATGCCACAAGACATTGCGCAGATGAATGCTGCTGCTACTTCTACATCCACATCTCCGGCCCCTGATTTGTCAGTGTCACACAGTGCTGCAGACAAAACACCACCACCCACATGTGAGGCACATGAAACGTCAAAGGACGAAGATGAGGATGAATCTGCCTTAGTGGTAAGAAGGAAGCAGTAGCATTCATCTCCGCCATATGGCTTATTACTGCTTGCTTCTGCCCTCTGCATCATGCCCTGGAATCACACCTTCCACTGTCCCCCGATACACTCTGCGACAATAACCTTGGACCTCGACATGGACTGCCATATTTTGTTTGCTTAACAATGACACAGCAATCAGACTGCGGACTGGACACTTCCTCTTCCGAGTAACTTGTCAATCCCTAAAGGACTCTGGCTGGCACTGCACGGGGCAATATTGTAAAGTGTTGTTTGCACGGCCCAGTATTGAGACAGCTTCAACACTCCACTGAACGTGAATAATACATTCCAATACACACAGATGTGTCATGTCTATGATTAATCAAGTATGAAAGCATGGACGAATGTAGGGGCAGTGATTCCCCCTTACGTCCATGTTGCTCATGTTGTGGGACTTGATTCACAGGGTGCATCCCTGCATCATGGTGGTACATATTTGACCCCAGAAGAAGCCCTGTTGTCAATTGTAGGTCACAAATGACAGCCTCTATGTAATGATATTGGACACGTGATACGCTGATGAGTGGGATTCCGTACTATCTTTGACACACAGAAATGGCATTTCAAATACATGACACCCTGAACAGCCTCTCTGTACAGAGGTGACACACCCACCATCTATTTTCCATTTTAGAGATTGTTGGCACTACATGTTGCACTTACACTTGTCAGAGTGATGTGCTTGTACAGAGGAGTGACATGCACTCAGGGAATGTGTGTTGTAATGAATTTATTTGCACATGCTGTGCCTGTGGTCATTTTGTACTGTCCCATGATTGCTAAGGACTGTCACAATGTGACGTCCTCATGTGAAGAAATTGTCAATGATGTTGTTCCTACGGGCTATTCCTGCTGCAGCTGCAGTGGGGTGTGGTCCACCTCCCTCCTCTTCCTCATCATCGTCCGGTGCATCTGGCACTTGTATCCATGGGGCATTGTTGCGTACACATATGTTGTGCAACACACAACATGCAACGATCATCTTGCACACGATGTCTGGGCTGTACAGAAGCCTTCCACCTGTGATGTCCAGGCACCTGAAACGTGACTTCAACACACCAAATGTGCGTTCCACGATGCCCCTGGTGCGTTTGTGGGCCCAATTGTACTGCCTCTGGGCCTGTGTGTTCGGGGCTCGGAGGGGTGTCATCATCCAAGGGCAGAGTGCATATCCTTGATCACCTGTGACAGTGCAGAGAGACATGAGTCAATAGTTGGTTCAGCATGATGTGTTGGCAGGCTCACTAGTTTATTGGTGTGTGATATGTGTGACTTAGTGATTCCTGTTGACATGTACTGCTTGTAGCAAATGAGCGCCATCAATGTGTATTACGTAGCCTCACTGCTGTTCCTCCCTCCCCCCGAGCCTATTTACTTGTGTGCGCTGCGCGGTTGCATCACTTGCACTCCTACGACACACCATTGTCATGCCTGACTGCGCATGTCCACAAGCCTGACAACGACACTGTGATGTTGTGCGTTGAAGGTGGGCGGCCACGTGTGTGTAAGCCTATGGTAAGGATAGGGCGGACACAGATGTAGAGGTCATGGCTAGCTGAACTCGCGATGCGGTTGAGGCTAGACCTTTGGCTTCTGCTGCGGTAATAGCGATACACACACAACAGTTGGCATGTATGATCCCGGACCCCGAGCGGGCTTGCGCTCCTTCATTTATCCCTTCGGTCGAGCCCGCACTCCGGGGGCATGCTACATTGCAACTTTGTCCATTGCGGGACGAGTGGTGCCGACACTACAACAGAGAGACACGCATTAGGTACTTCCTTGGCAAGCCCAAAACTTAACCACACCCCTACGCTGGACTGTCATACGCCAGCCCACTCCGCTAACGCTTACAGGGGGGTACGACACAGCTACATGTCCCAGGTCTTCCCCACAGCCTGAGGTGGCATGGTTGCGTCCGCTGTACACAGCACAATGCAATGTGGTAGGGCCCTGGGGCCCTCATGCATACATAATGACCACACAGACACACTTAGATAGTTTGTGGAACTGGCTACGGGCACGTGCGCCCGGCCCCTTTTATTGCCAGGGTCACATGTCCAGTGACGCCTGTGCTGGATGGGTGTGGGGTGAGTGTGAGCCAGCCCTCAGGTAGTGGTTGGTGCTGGCAACAACTACAACAGTGATCAGACTATCAGAAGTTCACAGTTCAAACAGCAAGGGTCCATGACTTGAGCTGCACAGAGTTAGTGGCCCCGGATGCACAGCGGCCGGCACATGGAACACCGCCATGGGACGGTGACTTGCGGTGCACTGAGGAAGGGCCACGAGAGCGGAGCGGGTCCTCGTCGATGTCCAAGGTGAATGTCGCGGAGGGTTTCGGGGGACAGTGGAAGGTGTTCTTCCAGGGCATGATGCAGAGGGCAGAACCAAGCAGACACAGGCAATATGGAGGAGATGAATGCTACAGACTCATTATTTACACCAAGTCAGTATCAGCTACATGATGATGAAGACAACATCCAGGCCATAGACTCAGACGCCACCAAAGTTCAACCAGAGAGTGTCCATGAATTTCGGGGCACGGAGTCAGTGGCACCAGAGCTGAAAGGGGTTGCAGTCTGCGATGAGGCCTGTACAATGGTATAAACTCTGCAATAAAAAAATCAAGACTCAGTTCCAGATGTGTGACCTACTTGACCGCAGTGTAGGCCGGAGGCAGCGGTCAGCAGGGGCCCCCAGCCACGTGTCGTTGGCTTGCGATGCACAGAGTTAGTGGCACCAGATCAGTTGTTGGTAGTGTTCGATCACCTCCATAACGATGATCCTTTTTTCCTCCGGACTGAACCGCGTCTTCTTCTTACTCCTCTCCTTGCGTACAATGATATGGACTCTGCCATTGAAAAATCAAGACTCAGTTCCAAATGTGTGACCTACTTGACCGCAGTGTAGGCCGGAGGCAGCGGTCAGCGCGGGCCAACCGCTGTTCAGCCAGCTCCTCCTGGAACTCTCACACACGACGTTGGAATGGCATGTGGCGATGATTTGTGGTTGACGGTGGTAGAAGCACCAGAGCTGAGCGTGTGTGCAGCCTGCGACGATGCCGTGTCCTGCCTGGTCCGTACTGGATTGGATTAGTGTGAGGCCTGCTGGACCGCAGTGTAGGCAGTACACAGGTGACCCCGCGGTGCTGGGCCGCAGTGTAGGCCGAAGGCAGCGGCAAGCAGGGGCCCACAGACACGTGTCGTTGGAATGCTATGCACAGAGTTGGTGGCACCACATCGAAGGGAGTACAGTGAAATAAAATCTGCCATAAATGTATGTACTCTGCCATTGTATAATCAAGACTCAGTTCCAAATGTGTGACCTACTTCACCGCAGTGTAGGCCGGAGGCAGCGGTGGAGTATGTCAACGAGAAAGGAGTGCTGGGGGCCCGTGTCGCGGAGGCCAGCGATGGTCTGAGGAGGCTGCCAAGGTCTCGGGCCTCGGGCTTGGAGCTTGCACCGGCACGTGGTGGGCCCTCTTTGACACACGCCGGTGTCGGCAGGTGAGCAGTGAGGCCTGGGTGCGCTGGGGCGGGCAAGACGGGTCTGGGGACCAGCGGCCTGGGGTGCAGCAGGCGCACAGGATCGCAGGCACCGCCGCTCACGGTGTCGGCCTCGTGGCGGGGTGAGAGGCGCCGCCCTGGCAGACACGTTGGCCATTCCGGAAGAGAACCACGCCCAGGGCAATGGGCTTTTTATTCACACCCCTACACTGGCCTGGCGTATGCCGGGCCAGCCCACTCCGCTCACGCTTACAGCGGGGGACGTAACAAGCTACATTTCCGCTGTCTTCCCCACTGGCTGAGGTAACATGGTTGCGTCCACTGTCCAGTACACTCAAAACACCAGCAGTGTATGTCGACATGGAAATGTCTGTGGTCTGCAGACTCAAGTCTGTCCAGCACATCCACGCAACACTTGGCATTGTGTACATTCTTATTCATGGGTCACTTGCCTCCTTCGCACATGCCTGGTTCCCACCTCTCCCCACATTCTGCAATTGTGTGGCTGAGGTGCCATGCCGTTGATGGCTTGTGTACATGGCTAGCCCAGGTTGCCACAGTAAGTTGTGTTGTCGCGTCTGGTATGTGGGCATGTTGGTTGTCATGTTGTACGTGATTTTGTAACGTGTGCCTTCCCAGAGTTGTGAGTTGTATGTTGGTGGAGTTGAGGTGTGTAGTGTGTTCAGTTGTTACTTACCGACGAGCAGTGCATTTCCATAGGTGCCAGCCTTAAAGCGCTGGTTGATGATGGACTATTGGAAGATGAAGGAATCATGCACACTGCCTGGGTAGTTGGCGACGACATTGGTGAGGAGTCCCCGGTGGTCCACTATTGCCTGCACATTGATGGAATGCGTGTGCTTCCTGTTGCGGTAATTGTGTGCAGTGGTGGCAGGGGGCACGAGGAGTACATGTGTGCAGTCGATTGCCCCAACACGTTTGGGAAGCCAGCTATGGCGTAGAAGCCTTGCTTGGTCTCCAGCTGTTCCTGCGCAGTGTGTGGGAAGTAAAGGTGCTGGGGTACCAAGCTGATGATGGCATCCAAGACAGGTGTGAGGAACTTTGATAGGACTGGCTGTGAGACTCCTCCGACTGTGGCAGTTGTTGGTTGGAAGGTCCCAGAGGCCAACAGGTGCAGCACAGCCAGCAGCTTTGTCTGCGGAGGGATGTTGGTTGTCCGCTGTGTTGGTACCGTCAGCCTGTGGGCAATGAGGGTCAGGATGCGGAGGATGGTTGTCCTTTTGAGCTTGTAGTGACATCCTCTGGTGTTAAGTCTGTGAGGCTTGTGCGTTTTCTGAAGGTCCGCTGTCTTTGTCTGCGCTGCCTCTGTGGTAGTCCGGGGGGGGGGGTGGGAGGGTCCTGGGGGGGGGTGGCGGGCCTGGGGGTGGTAGTGGTGGGTGTTGTGGCCCTCTTGGGGCTCTGAGCTGCATGATCAGTAGCTCCATGGCATCTGTTGTTCTTCTGGTGTGGCTGTGGGCTGGGCTCCTTTTGATGGTGCAGGTTGTCGTCCGACTTAACACCAGGTAAGAGCAGGTGTTAAATCCCTGCTGCTAACGCGTCTTATCGCATGTTTTTGAATCTTATCGCCAATCTGGCTGGTCGTTGAGAATGTTGCGAAGTGGTGTTTTCGCGGCATTTTGCACGGGAACGCCTACTCTGCATATCATTAGCGTTAGTTGCCGGTATCATTTGTGGCGATGTTTTTTGCGGCTGCTATCGCAGGAAAACTGGTGATATCGGCTGTTAGCACCAGCTTGGGAATAGTGCGATGGATTTATCACCACTTTGGCTGCGATAAAGTGCCGCTAACTCGGCGATAAGTCCTTGAGAATATCCCCCTGAGCTGTCTAGCTTAAATCAGAACCTCTCTTTAACTGACAACCTCTGTAGTGATCCCCTGGCTCCCATATTGTGACACAGTTTTTTTGATCAGAAACACTGAGACAGGCCAGCATACACTGTATTTCAGCTATCTAGTTGGCCATTCATAACATACCCTCCACTTGAATTAGATAAGAGATGCAGAGTAGTATGAAGATTTGTATAACTTTTCTCTTTTGGACAAAACATCAGCTTATCACTACTCCTACCATTTTGTCAGGGGATATGTTTGCTTCATAGAGCACCCATAGGTTTTTGCGGTCTCCCTACTGACAGTTCCAGCTGTCAGAAGACACCATTGTATACAATGCTCCACAGAGCCAATCCTTGCTCGATTGAATGGCTTTTATTTAAATCCCAGATGCCTTGCTCCTGTTTGTTGCTTTCCTCTCTTTGTGTGCTGTACACACCCAGAGGAGCTTTTTAGTTTAGCCATCAGTAGATTCACCATTTATCCTGCTCTGAACAAAGTATTGCATCTAAGAAATCAGAGCAATGTTTAAACCACACCAGTTTCCTGCATTTCAGTGCAATTAAGTGGTCACCAAAAACTGCAGCAGAATGTGGAAGATTCAACATCAATCTTGACAGACAATGACTATAAATAGGCTTCTATGTTTTCTGTTTCTATTTGTTGTGAATTCTTTTCAGAGTTTTCCAATGTTTTAAAACATTGAAAATTCTGGGATTATTAGTGTTAATTCTTTTTTGCTGTGTACAAATTCATGGGTGTAGTATTTCCCAGTGCTTATAAATAATTTGGCTTTTATTTCCTTTCTTCCCTTGTTCATTCCTATTTCTCCTCTCTGTACCTTTTTCTACTAGCCGAAAAGTGCTTCAGCGCTTCGTCAGGTGTAGTAAGCGCTGTATGAATACAATTACAATATATATCGTGGAATGCCCGGTGCTGTGTTGTTGCTAACCAGTGTCATATTGCCATGTTCATTGTCTCGAGACACCAAGAAAAGATTGGTCTAATAAATGTGGTAAAACTGTCTGATCTTGGCGTATTCATATGGGAGACGTCTGCTAAAGAATTAATATGCAGATCTATAGGTCTTTGGTGAAAGCAAACTCTCCTGCTGTGCATCTGAGGTAGTAAACAAACTTCATGACCTGCAGGATGCCTTGCGCTGTTTACCTGTGCAGTCCGCACCATAAATAAAGTTTATGTTACAATGTTGGGTGTTCCAATGGGATTTTGTGATTATTTGAAAGTCTGCGCACGGACCGCTAAGAATTGATTTTTATCAAACATGTGGGCCTTCGTTTATCTTAAAACAGTCCTGGGGCTGTGCTTTTCCATGTATGTGAGTGAGAGGTGCTCAAGACACTTTAATGTTGTGTTTGATGCAGAATTCACTGTTCTAGTTCAGTTTCTGTCTTGGGGAAAGAACAAGCACAGCTCAATATAAATCTACTAAGTACATCACTATAGTTTGTACATGTGGTTTCGGCAAGCACTAGGTCTTTCTTTGGCACCATAGGTTCCAAGCTTCATTTTGACATAGTGGCTATGGGAGTGAAAATTAAACTTGGTGATCCTGGGGCTGTATGATGACCATATTCTATTTTGGAGTGCAGGCTTAGAACAGCCCCATGAACCTATTTTGTGCTGTCTGAAGCACGTACTTGGAAACACAGTATTTTCACTTTTCTAAGCTCCACTCTCTGCAACCTATACAATAACTTGTAAATGTTCTTAGTAAATGTATGCACTGTAGGCAGCTCAGTTTCAACTAAACTGGTGCATGGATCTCTTCTGGGTCTGTTCTTGGGTGCTGAAGGTGTTCATCATATTGTCCTATATTAGAGGATGCAGGTTCTATATGTATGCTTTTCAAGCCAACACAATGTAAATCCAAGAACAGGAGTGTCAGGTATAGCATGTTATGGGAGGTTATTAATTCTAGAAGCATCCATATGCATAGAGATTTTGTTGCCACAATCTTTATACGTGAGCTTTTTGAAAGCAAAGCTCTGTGCTGCTCTCAGTGAAGGAGGGTGACATCATGGTGGTGCATCTTGCCCTGAGACCTTGCTGATAGATGAGCTGTGAACCTACTGGGCACTATAAATCAATTAGAAGTGAACAGCGAGCTGAAGTCATCTGGGGTGAGCCACAATCCCAAAGTGGGCGTGGAAGTAGATTCAGGTAGTCCAGGGACCTTTTGGATGGTCAATTGGGCATATTAAGAGGCTTATCATTGCCTAAGGGGGCGACAGCTGGAGCACCTATCAGTGAAAAGTGGTTTGAGGTATAGTCTGCACTTCTACTCTCAATAACAAAAAGTGCCAAAGCAGTAAAAGCGCAGCAAAATCTGTTTTTTTTCTGGATTCTACAGAAAAACAAATATTTTCTCTGATGGTGTTTTATCAGTTAAAATAGGTTTTAACTGAGAGCCGTAAACCATAACTATAAAAAAAGTATTGGCAGTTCCAATTGGTCTCGCTTGTATGTAAAGGTAAACAAGACTGATTGCAATTCCAAAGCTTGTTTAACTTTTCTGCTGCTGTGATGTGCTGACCAAAGAGTGCCAGCAAAGATAACCCTACCTGGATTATTCACTTTTTCAGTCCCAAATATAATAAGCTCTGTCTCTCCACTGCAGACTGTGATTGAGGTTGCCTGAGTGGCCGGACATGCTTGTGCCCCTTACCTCCTAGGGCATATGCTAATTTGCGTTCTCATTTTCCCTCCCCTCTCAACTGCTGCAGTTTTTTTGTCCCCTTGACAGGCAGTTAATGTGCCAATATATTTAGGTTCCGCTTTCCGACAGCTGACTCTCTAGCTGTCTATTTTGTTGCTGAAGCACTTTGTATTATTGTGTTGCTGAAGTCCTTTAATGTGAATTCTAATTTGCTAGCTGATAAACCAAACCAACACGTAAGTACCCACCCTGGCAGTGGTGCAGGATAACATCACTGCAGGGAGGTGATCTCAACTAGTAAAGGGAAATGGTCAAATTAATACTAACACCGTTGAGAGAGTAAATGCTTCATACATGGTATTGTAGAAGGCCGGTCAGAGGCCTTGTAAGAACAAGCATTGGGGAGACAGCAATAAGACACAATCACACTAGGGCTCTCATCTGGACTGGGCCACGAGTGGTCCCACGTCCCTTTATTTACAGCTTTGGCTGTTGGCTGCGCCTGCCCACATGATTTCTGCGGCATCATGCCATCATCAATAGCAAGCCAGGTGGTTCCCTACACTCCTCCCTGCTTTGGATTTTTCTTATATCATGTTCAGTCATATCCATAACCTGAAAGCGGTGCGGCACCACACTTAATCAAATAGTATTTAGTGGAGATTGCTTTTGATCCCAGGTTATAGCCGTGTTGCAGATGTGAGGGTTCCCTGACTCCTGAACGAGATGGAAGAACCTCAGATGGATGGTTGGGTGGCTGGCTTGGAGGTTCTGGGTCTGGTACGGCGGTTTGGGTCACTAGTGGTGTAGGCGACGAGCAGACTAGCCATCCTTCCTAACTGGCCTCTTCAGGTTGTTCTCCTCCCTCCAAGTTCTCTGGCACTTCGCGTGGCACATCAGTGGTGAGGGGATCTTTTTGAACCACAGCAAGCTTCTGTTCCTCTCTTGATAGTAACCATTGTATCTTTCATGGCTACTACCATTCATGAGCCTCATTCATCGAGGATGCGCATCTTCCATCCTGGATATCAGTCCTGTAGCAGCACTAGGTCACCTTCTGTCAGCATTCAGCCTATAGCTCTTCATGTCACGTAGCATCATTATTATTCCTTTTCTGATGCCACAGGCTTGACTGGGTGTCATGTGAAAATTAACGTTTCTCTTGGATTCCAACTCGTCAAGGGTCAGTTTTACCGCATTCAGCCATACAGAGGGCATTCACATCATCTCAAAACCCATAAACCAATTATAAACAAAAAAAAAAACTTTCATAAGTATCACAAAAGTTCATTTATTAAAACCAATAATCAATAATGTAAAACACAATAATTTGAACCAATTGTTTCTAAAAACGTTAAAAAAATATTCCGACAAATTTATGCATATGACAATTGAATTTCACTATACATGAGACAAAAACAAGTGACACATTAAAAATCATCATGAACACGTTAATTCGATTGAATCAGTTCCTTTGGAGTCTATTAATCCTTTTATAATTAGGCTCAAACGTTCATCGAATTTAACAGTATCAAAAAAAAGAGGCGTCGGCGCGTTTCGGTGAGCTATATGTTTTTAAGCCACCTTCTTCAGGACTCTAAATCTTAATGTCTCTCTAGCACAATATCATGTATACCTGTATTAAAACAAAAAATATATCACAATCCTGTATCACATATAGACAAAACAGGACAATACATATAATCATCTTTATGGTTAAAAACCATATTTGTAAAACGAACATTTATAGGGAAAAAGTAGATAAAAAATGTCTTTATAGTAAAACAGTATCTGTATATAGTTTATAATTATAAACAAAAAAAAATTATTGACTGGGTGTCAAGCCGGGTTAGTCCCCATCTAACTGCCACATGCATGGAGTCATTTGGGATGCGCCCAAACATTAGGGCAACTGTTGTGTATCGAGTGATACTGTGGAATGTGTTTCTATAAGCCTTCAAAAAGCTATAAAAGACCAATGCCGGATCCTGTCTTTGGGTGACACCTGTTCCGAGGGTCTTGTTAATCATCTGCATAAAACGCTTGATGTCCCCATTTGCCTCTGACCAGCGAGGTGTACTATTCCGATGATGGATATTGAGCTGTCAAAGGCAGCCTTGCAAGTCATTCCCTTGAAATCGTGATCAATTATAGGTACTCATCTCTAGAGGTAGGCCATATGCTGCTAACGCCGTATCCAGTTTTGGCCTCACATGTTCGAAAGGCAGTGGAGGTCAGTAGTTCGACAACTGAGAATTTGGAATGAGCATTGAGAATAACAAGGATCCCCAGATTGAATGCACCTTTGTGAAGCCTCGCAGCAACTCTGTTATGGTGGCCATGTTCGGGATTAGAGGCCACAGTTGTTGGCCAAGCCTTGGGTCTACCCTTACCCCATCCTTTAAGAAGATGTATCTGAAAAATTCCATATGGTTCTCAAAGAATTTGCACTTCTCCTAGTTCAGAGTGCGTTCATAGTCTGAGAGGCGCCGCAAAGTGGCTCTTGCAAGGCAGTGGTGATTTGCAGTGGTCTTGGAGTAGATTAAAATGCCATTGCTTATGTTGATTACTCCTTCCAGTCCTGACAGGGTCTCCCTCACCACCTTTTGAAAGACTTCACACTGAGTAAAAGATGTTAAAGGTTATCTTTTATATCTTTGGAGACTAAAGCGAGTAGAAAATGTGGTGATGTATTTGCTAAGCGTGTCGAGGAGCAGTTGATGGTAACCTGCATTCAGGTTGACTTACAAGAACCACTGGGCTCCCCTGAGACCAGCAATAATGTCATCATAGTAGGTGTAATTTCGCACTCACGCTTGATTGCTCGATTGGGTAGACTCATTGTTATGCATAGGCTTACTGATCCCAGCTGTTTGGGTGATGGAGCCACCTCCATGGGTGATAACCATCGGGTTGACCAAGGAGCTTTCTCAGTTACATCCACTGCCTCCAGCTGCACTAGTTCGTGTTCTACTTGGGGGTGGAGGTGGAAAGGGAATTGCCTGTGCTGTAGCACTGTGGGCTTCACTGTTTTGTGTATATGCAAATTGACAGTGTGGACTGTCAGGCGTCCAGTCTTATGGAACAAGTGATCAAAGCATCTCATAATGTTTTCATTTTGGTGTTCATGGACTTGGCATACAAATTAGACCAAACCCAGGTTTTCGACTGTGTCACTGCTCAAAAGGATTCTGCACCTTTCAGTGGTAACATAGAATTTTACTGCCAGCTAGCTGGCTTTGTGCTGTACTGTAGTTCCAAAACGTTCTGCTATTAGCAGCAGTGAGGTGCTTCCATATTCAGAAATTCTTCTCTTGGTAAGGCTTAACTTACGGCATGGAATAAAAATGTAAAACTGTTCAGAGTCCATGACATTCACCGATTTCCTTGTATCAATGAATGCATTGATCTGGGTGCTTTTTACTTCTATTTTGCCTCTGGGCTGTGGTCACCTCGAGCTTGCTTCCTTGTCTACATAACATATCAGAAATATATCTTCTTCGCCCCCTCCCAATATGTGCTCACTTATGTTTTCAAGGTATGTTTATGATGGATGTTCAACATTATTTTGGACTATTCGCATTTGGTGAGTGTTGATTTTGTTTTGGGGCTTTTGCGATCTTGCTCCCAACTCCTGCACACTTGCGCAAAGTGTTTTTTTTATTACACTTGGAGCAATTCTTCCCTTGTGTCGGGCATTTCGATGCTTTGTGTGGTTCGAACCCACAGTTTGTGCAGGTTAGCAATGTGGTGCATTGTATGAACAACATTTCTGCTGGGTTCTTTTCCTGAATCTCCGCTAGTACCTCCTCTTTGACCTTCAATGGAGGAGTAGGACATTCTATCACTTTCACTCTCGCAAGCACTACATCTATCTGTTCGACTCTGCTATCGGAGAACTGCTGCGTGCAAGCGAGCATCAGCATAGCTTCATCCCGGGTTCCAGCAGGATGAACCGTTGTAGCTCAGATGATCTGCATCCGTTTATGATCTCAACCCATATCCCTTTTTAGGTCGAGCCTCGATTAGCGCGCAAGCGCTGCTCTGGCAAGACTTTATGTTAGGGGGTTTCGAAAGCTGACCACACGCTCGTGCGTCATGGCCTTTTCCCTGCGGTTACGCGCAAGCAAAAGGCCATGGTGCACGAGCGTGTGGTCACGCCTGCTGCTCGCAAGCGCGCGCGCACCACTCGCGTGCTAGTTTTGTTTATCTTTGGCGGCCGCGTCACTGTTTTATTTCTTTCAGTTTCGCATAATCGTGGCACCCGCGCTTACTTTTAAAATTAAAAGTAAAGCGCTGGTGCCATGATTGTAGCAAAAGTAAAGAAATAGATGTTTTTTCTATTTCTTTACTTTTGCTAATCGCGGCACCCGCGCTTTACTTTTAACATGGTTTAGGTAAAGCGCCGGTGTCAGCGATTGCTGCAAAAGTAAACAAATAGAAGAAAACATCTATTTCCTTACTTTTGCTATAAGCACGGCACCGGCGCTTTACCTTTAACCATGTTAAAAGTAAAGCGCGGGTGCCGCGATTGTCTGTGTAACAGCGGTCCGTGCTGTTGGGACGCTAAGTGTTGTTTTAGCCATTAGGTGTACAGCTGCCTTTCCGCCCGCACTATTGCCACTTTTGGGAGCCTGCACATTTTTAAGTAGAATGCTTTTAACTTCATTTAATTGTTTGTGTTTTAATTGAACTGCGCTTTTTGCACTTCCCTCACCTGCCTTTTTAGTTTCGCATAATCGCGGCACCCGCGCTTTACTTTTAAAATTAAAAGTAAAGCGCGGGTGTCATGATTGTAGCAAAAGTAAAGAAATAGATGTTTTTTCTATTTCTTTACTTTTAGCTAATCGCGGCACTTGCGCTTTACTTTTAACATGGTTTAGGTAAAGCGCCGGTGTCACGATTGCTGCAAAAGTAAAGAAATAGAAAAAAACATCTATTTCCTTACTTTTGCTATAAGCATGTGCACCGGCGCTTTACCTTTAACCATGTTAAAAGTAAAGCGCCGGTAGCCAAGGATTGCTGCAAAAGTAAAGAAATAGATGTTTTTTTCTATTTCTTTACTTTTGCAGCAATCAAACACATTGGCAAAGTCAATAGCTCTGCCTAAACACTTATAAGGGCCCAAAAGCGAGACCTATTGGCTATGCCAATGCTTGTTTTGGGTTGTTGTGGGAGCACTTGCTGGCTAGCTCGTGCAGCTTTACATATAAACAAAGAATGGTTTCTCCTTCCTCCTATTTTGCTTGCCATAACTTGAATATTTCGTAATCTAGATTTGTTTGCAGGTCAAAATGAGCATTAAGAGCTGCAGTGGCTGCAGCACAGTCATCATCACCACCGTGTTGGGTAGATTCTTGAATAATCTGAAAACGTCTTCCGCTCCTGCGAAACATAGCAGGAGGGACCTCTTTATGGTACTATCTGCTTCTCATGTAGGTCGAAAAATAGTTGTTTAGCCTGCTAAGCCATCTTTCAGCTAGGGGCGGCAGTGGCCACCTTTCTCAATTCACTGAATAGAGGCAGAGACTCTACTAGGGAGTGCGCTGTCGTACAGTCGTCTTAGTGTTCCCATTGGTGGTCTGTTTGCTATCATCCCATGCGGATCTGCTTTGGGGTTATGTACTTGCTGTGGATCATCTTCCCCACATCGTAAGGTATTGCTGTAGCAATTTGGCCAGTAAGTGCTTCGCTGTCTGGGGTATGTGCCTCTAGTTTGCAGACACCAAAACGAGTTGTTACAATCATCGAATGGGCAGAGCATTGAGATCCAGATCATTGTACCTGGGAATTGGACAATGCCTCTATTTTACCTTCCCCTCATCTGGGTAACTGCTTTGCATTAGGTTCGAGCACTATCTCATTTCCGCGTTTTTCCGCTGCTTAGGCAGGTATGGTGGTGCCTGCCAACTGCTGGATGGTGCTATGGCCTTTCACTTGTTTGGACTGGCACGTCTGCTGCACAATAGAAGTGCAGGCTGGGGCACATCCTCACGGTTGCACATGATGTAGAGAATGTGGAGCACTCTGGCTTTGGCATCAGTTAGGCCCATTTGTTGTGACGCCAATGCTTGCAGGCAAAGCAGGAGTAGCGTTGGTTCAAGCTATGGGCTTAACAGTGTTGTCCACTCTAAGCATGCCTTCTCACCGTTGGAGGATCCTGTGGTGCTTATATATGTGAAGGCCCTGAGTCCTCATCACCAGTGTAGAAGGCAGGTAAAAGACCTTGTACTAGTTGCATGGGTCAGCAATAAGACTCACTCACATTGGGGCTCTCGTCTGGACTGGGCCACGAGCAGTCCTGTGTCCCTATATTTATACCTTTGGCCGTGCCCAACTACCGGATGCGTACTGCATGATGCCGTCCTCAATAGCAAGCCCGGTGGATCATTACAGGTGTCTCCTTCTAAACAACAATCACATCAGTGTCATTCTTCAATAATTAAGATGATGTGCCTGAAATTGACAACAATTAAGCTATTGAAAATCACTACATTACAGTCTGCTGAATGTTGATCCTGCAGATACCAAATCATCTGTGCTTTGTAAGAACTGGGTTAAACAGCCCAATCTATACGCACTAAATTAAAGGGCTGCCCTCTTCTATGAGTCTGCTTGTAATAAGCATATGCATGTAAACAGGGTAACACCTGGTCATGGTGGTGAGGGAATATTATTGGTGCAGCATGATAGAAATACTACCTCAGAATATTAGAGGGAGGTCTGAGTACAGTGTGCTTATCCACTATAATGAATAAGGGATTTGAACCATATTTGGATGAGATCGCCACTGTAGCGCCATACATAGTATCCTAGGTTCAAGCTTGGCACACTTCCAGTATATGCCTATGTGGCAAAGTGAGATATTTAGTGGAGCAACCAAGGGAATTGTGATTGTGAAATGTGAGGTGTGGTCACAGAAAACATGGCTCACTTCATGATTTGTTGCTCAAAAGCAAGTAGGCAGCAAAGGTGGACGTTTAGGCGATTATAGGGTCAGGAGTCACAGAGAAGCTATGGTCATTTTATAGGAAATATATTGTGTTTATCTACTTCTGTGTTGCCGTTATATATGAACAGCCTGGTTGCCTACAAGGGATGTTATGATGCCATTACTATTTACTGTAGAATGCATATTTTGAATATTGCTGTTTACAATTTTTTTTTATTGTATGTCTTTTTAGTCGACACAACAACATTGCATCACACTAAGCTCCGTCTTGTAGCGGTTCAACTGCAGATTAAGCTGGATCATCCAGCAAACGTACTTCCACAAAGAGTTTCTGGTTTACTAATATTGATTCAGAATCTTTGGAAAATGTATCATATACCGAGTGTTGTCTCCATTATATTCGCACTGATTCACCTTGAAAGATGTGAAAAAATAAATCAGGTAAATGTTGTCAACTTTGGGAGAAGGGCGAAGCCCTAAGGATGCAAAATAATGGAGAGGCCTCTTTTGAAGTCAAGAACATCAGATTAACCCTCTACGTCCTTTTTGCCAGGAAGGAAAAAAGCAGAGACCCCAGTTTGTTCACCTGCGTGCACCAGGTGGCCAACTTAATTAAGAGGATTTGAAGGCAACAGAGAAATCAAACCTCTCTAGCAGGCATGCCACCCACTGTGCATCAACCCAAACCCCAAGAAGGGCATTTCCGGTCCCATATTTTGAATGGAACCCTGATTATACTGGGTCTAGAAAATGATTATCACCGGACGAACCTGGAGCTGTTTGCCTAAGAACTTCTCCAGAAACTTTGCCAAGGCAAACAGGTTCTAAGGTGGTCTACTTGAGGAGGGGGAAAATCTCGGTTTGTTTTAAGCTCCTCTGGGGCTTATTCTCAAGGATGGACAGATTGATACATTTACAAAAGTGGATATAAATGCTGGAAGTTTATTTAGCATCCATGCTGGTGGGTCTTCAGCTGCCAATTATTACACTTCAGAATACTCACAGCATTCCCAGTCTCCTCTACAGAAACTGTACTTAATTAGAATGATTTCTAAATAGGAATAAACTCTCCTCAATGGTGTGGGGACCTTTTCGTAGTCACAGTCCTCCCTGAACTTAGATTCTCTATTTTGTTGATGAATTCATGTCTCAATTTATCACGTAAAACTTGATTAGGGAGAAACTGAGTGCCCTCGTGGGTGGTATTTAAGGAAGAGGAGACGAATTTGTAAACTTCTGTTTGAGGAGTCCCCATCATTATCAATTATGATATAGTAGAACACCTTTTTTTCTTGGATATTGGCTAGTTTGTAGAGAAGTAAGTTTCTTATCCTGCCTTCTCTGGTGTTTACTCCATTTAGATTCAGATCTCCTGCTGGCCTGTTCCATCTGGTTGAACTCGAGTGAAGACAAAATAGCAGAGAGTGTTTGCCTGCTGGTTTCCTGGTAGAACACAAGGCCAGCCAAAGACCTGATGAGGGATACCTCAAGCGCTGCAAAATCCCCTGGCAGGAAAGGTGCTCCTGGCTAACAGCATTTGAAGACTTGCAAGATTCTGCTGGTTGCTGTAACTTTTTGGAAACAACCGGGAAAAAGCTGCCTGAGAAGCATGCTTTGCAGCTGAAGCACCCAATTAATTTCAAAGAGCAAGTTTGAGGAGCAGATGTGCTCTAAAGGAAGTGACCCGCATCGGGTCACCCGGGTCACCTGTGACCACCTCTCGGCCTTCCAAACAAATGAAGAGTCGGTCAGACAGTAGAGAATACAAACCAAAGATATTTATTAGTATTACGCTGCAGCGGAGCCCCGTCTGACCAGCCTCATGAGATAGCTGCTGAGGGACTGACTTCCCCCAACATATCATCAGATGTTATACATTTCCAATTCCCCAAGAACACGCCCAGGCTGGAAAATTCCGGTCCAGGAAACAGTGAACAAAGGAGGCACAGAAAGATGAGCTATGATCCTGGGACCGGGTACATGCTATCTCTCCCTCAAGGTTGCTTTGCCCGCGCCCGCCATTATAGAAGGTGGGAACGAGCCTATCTAACAGCAAAGGTATGCCATAATAGAGAGTACATTCATTAGTGCAGCGAAACTCGGCCTTGGAGAAATATCAACTAAGGAGACATCGAGGCAGCTTTCTGCTGAGGCAAGCAATGTGTGACAGAAACTCATCTTTGATCATGGAACATAATGGCGGCTTCTAATAAAATGGTGCTATGAATGCTAACTTAACACAGAACGAAATATGAGCAACAAAGCAATTACGTTTTCAATTCTAACAGCTCTTTAAGCATTCACATTATAGAATGCCTTCTTAGTTTCAGAAATTAAAAGTGAAAAGGAAGGAAGAAGATGGATGACCTGGTTAATATAAAATCCCAAAATATTTCCGGAAGTAAAGGAGTGTGTCTGTATGGTAAAAGTCACAAGGGGCTCTGAGGACGACAGAGGCTGACTTCTAACTACTAGGTAGTTAGAAGTGTTGCAATAAACGAAGCAGTTTTTCATGATATTGGTTGAATATCGCTAAAAGTCATGGGTTAAAATGGTTTGTTGTATAGAACAGCTGCAAGAACAGTCAGAGTCGAAAGTGGAAGGGGCTTGTGAATTGGGAAAAACAAAATTACAGCCTATCAAAACAAAATTTGATTACAGGATGGAACATTTTAAGAGAACACCATTTTTGATGTTGAGTTTCTGTATTTGCACATGGGCGTTAGATAGATCCTGAAAATCTCACTATAAATACTAGTCATGGTCAGGGGGAAAGAGGCTGATTTTTACTTAAGGATGCTGATTTCTAGCGCTCCACTACCAGTTCACACAATGGAAGACAGTGAGTTCCTAGGGTGTGGCTATCTTGTTTTTTGTGTGTGGCTCAAGCTGGGAACCTTCAGGGATCCTAAGGTAGTACCCTATAGGACACAGTGGAATGTCCATAGTTCAAAGGCATTTCATAGTTTTCCCCTGATTTGCCTATACACAGTTTTTGTTGTTTAGCATGCAAGCTTTGATCTTCAGGGAATGGACAACGTAGCAAATATGAATCTGATAGTCTGAAGTCCTTGGCTTCTAACTTTACATGGTAGCGCAAGCACCCTGTACTCATGAGCAAGTAACCCTCAGTAAGCTGGCTGCATGGTACACCTGGCTGGTCGCAGAGAAATCACCTAAGTTAGTTTCAAGGTACAACATTGGAAAATGTACTTCTGAATGACACCTACAGGTGCAATACTTAAACTGCAGAGAGAGGCAAAAATTAACAAAACTCTGCTCTCTACAATGAATGTTTGATAATGTTTTTGTATGCAGGCTTTTTGTGCTTTCAGGGCTACATTTTTGTGAGCTTGAGGCTGCTAGATCTCTTGAGATCAATGTGATTTGGAGTTAGATCAGAACTTGTTTTACACGTTCACTATATACAATTAAACTAACTCGGAATTCTGGGATTTCCAAGTGATAGGTGTGTCAGTCAGTAAGTAGTTACCATGTTGTAGTGTTTGTTGGTCTTCAATCAAAACTTGTCTTTAAAAAACAGACCTTGCACAGAATGAGTTGCTTTTGTTGCCTCGTGGTTTGCCCTCAAAGCCTCTTCCTTTATGTGAGGGGGGATTTGCAAACAGGCCAGCCTCATCACAGGATGCCAATGTTATGTTAGTGTTTGCTGAGTGCACTGAAGTGCCTTTTAGTTCTAAGTCAGTGATAAGGGGAATTTAGGCTCAAGGGAAACCCTATGAGTCCAAATAGAAGAGGTCGTTCTTTTCGATGTCTGAGTATAAAGTTATTGTTGATTTCTTTCAAGTTAAAAAGCCTATTCCAGAATTAAGCAGCTGAAATGTACAAGGTTCATTCACCTGTGCATATGTTCCAGAATCTAGGTGTGTTTACACAGCATACACTTCAGGATTAAAGTGTGTGGTAATTAATGTAGATGATGAAGCCTTGAGAAAGAAACAGTAGTCCAAGGTAATGAAAGGTTGAATGGAATATGCTGAGAGATTCAATTCTCTCATGAACAGAGCTGTGGAGATGAGATCATGACCATACACAGTATTAGAACATTGGAATGTTGGGAGCTCCATTGAAGACAATGGGGTTGCTCTGGGCTTATAATGGCTGGTATAAGCCCAGCGCTCCAACATTCCAATGTTTGTCTTTTTGTTTCTCCATTTTTAATTTAGAACATTCTACCCTTAGTGGGTGGAATGTTCTAATAGCCTTATAGCCCTTCTGCCTCAGGCTATATCGGTTGTTAAAGGCCCTCTCCCTCGTTATAGGCCCTCGCCTGCGGCTCGGGCCTACAACTCGGGATCAGGGCCTTTAACAGCCGGTATAGCCCTCGACAGCGGGCTATAAGGCTATAACAGAGCACAGGGCGCTGACCTTAGAAGGCACTGAGGGCCAGCAACTGATTCTAAATAATATCAAACCCATCACTCCTTGATTCCTGAGCAACAAGGATAGCAGATGGAAATTCTGCCTTACAACATTTAGCCAATTTTTACCACGTGAAAATTGGGAAGAAATATTGATTTGAGATTTTAGTAAAATGTTACTGCTTTTAGTTTATGGATCCTTGTAGAAATAGATCGGTTGGTTAGACCATAAAGCTGATAGCCAGAAATCTGTTGCACCACCCATTGTCACAATATATGTTTTATTGGGGGAACTCAGCTTACAAAAGCTGGTGGTCCTTGACTTCTCAATGGGTAGTAGGCAGACAGAACAATCTTATTTATCTACAGCAGAAGTTGAAGGGTGTTAACAAGCATCTGTGTGTTTTCTGCATAAATATAAACTCAAATTCCAAAGAATCAGCTCAAGTAAATGAGGGGCAGGACTACAGATAAATTCTGATAAAAAGGGGTCACTAAGCTGATCCCCCTAGCACCCCACAGGTTACTGGGTACTTTGGGAAGTGGTAAGGGAACATAACCATGGTTAGTGATCTCTCTGATAACAAGCATCGGCAAAGTCCGCAGGCCTTGCATATGTGAGAGCTATTGACTTTGTCAGTGTCTTTTAGCTGTGTTGTAGAGCAGCGTGGCTGCTGTGCGGCATGGTTAAAAGTTAGAAAAACTTGCTATGATGTGGCCAGTGCTGGTCCTGTCATATCGGTTTTTTTCTGAAGGCGGGTGGGGTGGTACAACACAGGCAACGGGTGAGTCGGGGGTTGGAGGGAAGAAGGAACACAGACAATGGGACGCTGGGGGAAGCGAAGGGGAACAAGCAACATGGACACAGTGTGGTGGGAGGGGAAAAAGCAACCCAGACAATGCAGGAGGTGGGAGGGGAAGAAGCAACACAGATAAAGAGAGGTGGGAGGGGAAGAGGCTACACAGACAAAAGGGGTAGGTTGTGGGATGGGAAGAAGCATTATGAACAATGGGGAGGAAGGGAAGAGGCAACACAGACGGGGTGGAAGGGGGAAGAAGCAACACGAACAAAGGAGTGGTGGGCTGGGAAGAAGCAACATTGACAACAGTGTGTGGGAGGGGGAAGTGACAGACAATGCTGTGGGGGCGGGAGGGGAAAAGCAACACGAACAAGGACGACGGGAAGAAGAAATAACAAGAACGACAAAGGAAGAAGAAATAAAAATAGTACCTCAATCACACTGCAAGCAGCAGCGGGACACTAATTAAGATGCAGCAATCAGTAATTGTTCCATACTCCACAGGGAAGATGAGAAAGTGAAGCGGCATGAGCTGGTCAATTAGGAGCCAGTAAATAAGGGTGACAATAAAGCCAGTGAATCGTAAGCGATTGCTGGGCTCCAAGCCCGTAGTTGTATACAGTATCTCTTGCAAGCGACAACGCATGCACTGTCTTAGGCGAGACCTAAAAAGTACCTTATCCAGTGTAATTCTACTCCTTTAATGCTGACACTGTAGAGTCTATAGAGGAAGATGGAAGGATCAACCATACTGAAGTCACTGATATGCCTTATAAGACTAAGAGCCAAACAAACCTAGCCTCCACTTCTATCCATAAATCATTCTAAATGGCAGTGATAAATAATTACATTTTATGAAGGGGTGTAGAAATTAACTTTCTGTATCCTAAACAAATGGTTGTAATGGCCATTTCATCAACCTTTAAAGTACAGAGATTTGAAGCTATGTGTTCTAGCATTCTATGGAACTAACAAGTAACGACCTACTGAAAGGATCACATGAACTGAGAAATCCCTTGACTTATATCTACTTTATCTTGAGAACAGGCTTTGTATAGAAGAGAATAAAGTACAACAGCATCAGGGACTAGCAAACCCACAGCGGCAAAAAGGAAAGCCACAAGGGGCCGAAGGCCAGACTGAATTTGAACTGGGTTATTGGTTCAAGAAGAAAATAAAGTACTTGACTACACTTCCCCAGTGTATCGTTGTTGAGGGTGGAGCCTCTGGTAACACATCACAGCAAACATCTCTTGGTTTAGTAACACATCCACCTCAATGGAAATTACACAAACTCCAGCAAAGGAGGAGGAAGTGCTCTTAATACCACTCTCCCTAAAGCCCCCATAGCTCAGATGTTCAAAGCGCATGTGTAAGTAGGTATACAAGAGTATTAGCTGGGCCTCTAGGGTGGGTCACATATGAATCCATGAAAGATACCAAGATTGGGGAATTGAAATTTTCTTGTCCAGCATTGGATCTTTCAAGGATTCACATCCTTGAATCGGAAAAGTGAGCAGGACATAAAATAACAGGATGGAGGGAAAGATGGCTACCTTTATTGAAAAAGGCTGTGCAGGTCTGCCTGTCCCACAGCATACACTCTCGCACATGCCATACAAAAAATGTGTTTCTTGAGTGAGTGGCAACTTTTTCAGGTAGCCACTCTGCAGATATTGATCAAAGGGACTTTCAGGTAGCCACTCTGCAGATATTGATCAAAGGGACTCTTGTACACGGACCCACGGTTGCTGCTACACCTCTGATAGAGCGTGCCTGATGGGGAACAATTTGCCTTATTTTGTCAATCTAATTGAAGCTGCATTACATCTTACTAAACCCTGTTTGGACAAGGGTTTTCCTTTCTTTGGATTACCAGATGCTCCAAAAATTGGTCAAAATGTATGTAAGGATCTGTTCCTGTGACGTAGAATCTTAGGCACCTCTTAATGTCTATGGAATGGAGGGCAGTCTCTGCTGCATTCAGAGTGTATGGGAATACAGACTTGGGAACTACTGGCTCTTTGAGGTGGAAATCAGACAGTTGTTTGGAGTAAAAGTTGAATTGATTCAAATAATGATCTTGTCCTTAGAAAAGTTCATGTATAGCTCTTAAATAGTAAGAACTTGTAGTTCGCTGATTCTCCAGGCAGATGCCAAAGCTAACAGTAATGCAATCTTCTAAATTCCATACTTTAAATATTCCCTGTGAATTGGCTCAATTGGTCATTACAGTGGCTGCGGCAAAACTGTATTGAGAGCTCCCAGTGCACTGCCATTTTTTTCACCAGTGGATATGGTCTAAAAAGTCCTTTGATAAAGTCTTTGGCCAGCCTGGATGACAATAGTGAGGGTGAGGAACCTGAACGACAAAATCTGGAGAGAGCTGGAAGACGAACCCTTATGGATGCGATAAGCCCTGATTCCGCTAATAACAGATACGAAACTACTGACGAGATCGTGCATGGATTGATAGTATGCATTTTACTGTACATCAAGCTGGAAACAATTTCACTTTATATGTTTGTAGGTGGTGAACACTTGCCTGCGCTAAAGCTTTTGTACAGTCTGACACAAAGCCTAGATTGGAGTATTTCTTGTCTTCATGAGGCAGAATTTCAAGCAGAATGAATTTAGATCTGGGTGGAGTATTTGGCCTTTATGGCGTGACAGCAGAAACTGGCTGGTGCCCAGAGGAATATAATCAATGATGGCCAATTGGGGTTTTCCCCCATATCATTGATATTTTGTTCACAATTGACTTGTTCACTTCCCATTTGTGGCTTTCTCCCAGTGACCTGCTGACTGTATCTGCCCACTCGCTGCTGCAGTCCAGTAGATATTCCACCTTGAGTGAGAAATCATGCTAAATTGCCAATGTTTATAAGAGCTGGGCCTCTGTGGACAGTGTTTAAGAGCGTATTATACCCTTTTTATGTTAAACATGGATGTTGTGTCATCCTTAAGAATTAGAAGTGATGAGATCCAAATCCTAGGAAGTACCAAATGGAGGCTCAATCTGAGGGCTCTGAGCTCCAAAACATTTTATGTGAAGCTGATAATCTATAAGACTCAATAGTCCTCTCAGTGAAAGCTCCTGAAGGTATGCTCCCCAACCATCCAGGGATGCATCTATTGTCATATGAAGGAGCATGGTTGTGGTGCAAATGGAAGACCTACTACAATGTTGCATTTGATGGTCTACAATTGCAGAGACAAGTTTACTAATGCTGAGACATTTACTGTTATTAGACAGTATCAATTGGGCATCCAAGTTGTCCAGTAAAGGCCATACTTGTAGATGGAAATTGGGAACTGATATAATGCAAGAGGACATCGTTCTGATTATAGATTTCTATGCAAGAACTGTTGTGTGTGTATGCTCTGAAATCTTTGAGAGTCTTTTTCAAGTTTAGGATGCGTTCCTGTCAAGGGAATGCATTTCCTGTCCTGATATCTTGAACAGGCCCAGTGAACTGAATTCTGGTTGATTTAGCTATAGAATATCTGTTTAGAATCCTGTCTCAATATCAGAAATCTTGGAGTACATGCTCTACGGGGATCGTGCCCAGTGTTGCAGGGACGTAAATCACATTTCTCAGACACCATGATACAAGCTTGCTTCGGGCTTCCCCCAGAGACTGTGGCTCATGGCCTGTGGTGCCTGGGGCGGTAAAGGAGGGTCGATTCACAGGGTAACATAGATCAGCACTTCCGGGAAAAGGTGGAAACAGCCAGAACATTACACAAAAGCCCGAACTTTCTAGAAGAGCTGGAGTGTTCTGGACACTTCGGAGTCAGTAATAGCTGGGAAGATTTAAGCACCAGTCACAATGTTAAAGCTTGTATTCTCTACTCCTGCCAAACAGTTTGCACTGTTTGAATTTCCTGCATTTCTTTTTTTGCTTCCCTTCAGTTCCCTCAGATGGTTAGGGTAGCTTAGGTCAACCCTTTCCTCCACAGATACTGACCTTTATTTGCTGCCTTTCCAGAATTCCTGCTCCAACTTCAAACACTCCAAGTCCCCTAGGCTCTTGACATCTCTAGTAATGGAGGGGGACCTTCATATTTGATTTCCCAGCTGTATCCTGGTTGCCTGGGGGCTAGTCACAGCCTCTCCACTTGCATCCCCTGGTAAGCAATTATACTGTTACTCGCAAGACACTGTATCCTGTGGTACACCAGTATATTTAGATTAAGGGTACCTTGTTTTATATGATTCCAGGGGATACCAGTAAGCCCATTGCAGACAGTCTTTGCCACATGCATTTCACCAGCCTTTGTTCACTTTTTTGTATACTTTAGTGTGTCATCCTAAGTGGAATGGGTATGCCCAGACGTGGGTACCCTGCATACTGTGTCACTATAACCAAGCTATACCTGGCTGATGAGCCCTAACAAGGGCAAAGCCGGTCCTGGGTTGCTTGTGTTTCGGTTCAGGGAGGACCTGAACTGGCAGTTCGGGCTGGACTGTTCCCATTGGAGCAGGGTCAAGACTGATTTGCATATTGCTGGGTCCAAACTGAGGTGGCATAATGTGGAAAATAACGATGGACTGAGGTATGGCCCAGATTAATTACCAGTGGCTAAGATTAATTCAAGCATTCCATCCCTCACTTTTTTGTTATACTTCAGTGTGTCACCCTAAGCAGAACAGGTATGCCCAGACATGGGTCCTGTGCATACTGTGTCACTTGGACCAAGTTATACCTGTCTGATGAGCCCTAACTAGAGTGAAACCTGTCCTGGGTTGTTTGTATTCTGTTTCAGAGAGGACCTGGCCTGGCAGTTCGGGCTTCACTGTTCCCATTGGAGGAGGGTTAAGACTGATTTGCATATGGCTGGGTCCAAACTGAGGTTGCATGTTGTGCAAAATAACAATGGACTGGGATATGGCTCGAGTAAATACCAGTGGCCGAGATTATTTCAAGCATTCTATCCATCATTTTTATGTATATTTAACGTGTTCTTGAGGTCAGCAGGTTGAGGTGCCTAGAGACTAGAGAGTGTTCTAACTCACTTCCACTTTTTCTCTTGGACAGTGACTTCAGATTCTGAAATTCATTACAAATCTTATTTGACTGAAAGGGAAAAAAGTGAGGTTAGCATCGGAGTCCCTGGCCTGAATTCCAGTGAAATCCTGACACTCAAACTGTGTCCTTATCTTTACTAGCAAATTGCCAAGAAATATGAAATAAGAAATATTTGTTGGCCATGACAGCCGTCTAGGTAGGGAAATATTTGATAGTCATTATGATGCATGTAAGCCGACATTGGAGCCATACACTTTGTGAAGATAAAGAAGAGGACTTGAGACCAAAAGGGTAGAATCTGATACTCTTAATGGCATTGGCCTACTTGGAAATGAAAATATTTTTTGAGCTTTGGATGAATAGGGATATGAAAGAATCGATCCTGCAAATCCAAATATGTCACGTATTCTCCTTTCTGTAAGAGTAGATAAATCTCTTGAAGGGTGAGCATCCGGAATGATTAATTTTTTAGGAACTTGTTCAGGCGATGAACATCCAGAATTGGTTGTCATTCTTCAGATGTTTTTTTACAAGGAAGAATCTTGAATAGAACCTTTTTCTTCATTTGGTATTTGGGGACAGGTTTGAGAGCCCCCTTCCAGAACACTGAAAGTATCTGTTTTCAATTGTGGAAGATGTTGACGAAGTTCAAGCTGAGGCAACATAGTATGCTGTCTCTGTGTGAACTCTGTGGCATTTCCCACTGAATTTGATCTAAAAGCCAATTGTCAAACTTGTTGTTGGTCCATTCTCGAAGGAAGGCAAAGTTGTTAGGTTGTCTTCTCTGTGTTTGTATAGCGCTCTATCACCCATGAGTGTATCCTGGCGCTTAGCAGGTGTGTGAGGTTAGTCCAGGAAGGGGGACTTAATAGAATAGCCAAGCCTTCAGCATCTTGTGGGAGTCAGGAGAGAGGAGGAGGCTCTGATGTGGTGTGGGAGGTCATTCCGTGCTTTAGGCGCGATGTATGAGAAGGCTCGGCCACCGGATCTGCTTCTGTGGATGTGTGAGACATGTGCTAGTAAGACTTTGGCTGAGCGGATGTGCTTGGAGGGTTGGTGGAAATGTTTTGAAGCTGTTCAGGTAGGCTGGGTCTGAGCGGTGTAGTGCTTTCTATGTGTTTGTGAGGAGCATGAATTGTGCGTGCTAGTGTATCAGGAGCCACTGTAGCTCCACGGTGTGGTGTGATATCTGCCCTGCATGGAAGATTGAGAACATGTCTGGCGTTCTGTAGCCTCTTTGAGTTGCTTGGTAACTCCTGCATAAAGGGAGCACCCACAGTCCAGCCTGCTGGTTTTGAGTGCTTGGGTGATGGTTTTCCTGGTGCTGTTTGACAGACATTTGTACATCTTTCTCAGCATCCTTATGGTGTGGAAACATGATGTGGTGGCTGCATTGACTTAAGCAGACACGGCCAGTTTTTTGCCAATGATAATCCCAAGGATTCTTGCTTGTGTGCTGAGGTGGGAGATGGTCCAAGGTCTGTAGACCACAAGGTGGAGTCCCATGGTGAGGCATCCTTTCCAAAGATCACCCCTTCTGCCTTGTCAGTGTTAAGCTTCAGACAGTTGGACGTCATCCAGGTGGCCACTTCAGTCATGCAGGTAGTGAAGTTGTTCCTTGTGCTCTGGAACTTGTCAGAGAGGGACAGTATCAGTTGCGTGTCATCAGCATATGATAGAATGTTGATGTTGTGAGTGTGGATTACGTCAGCCAGTGGGGTCATGTAGATATTGAAAAGCGTGGGGCTGAGAGAACCTTGAGGTACTCCGCAGTTGAGTTCCCACGCTTCTGAGGAATAAAGTGGCAAGTTGACTGAGCTATCCCGGTTGGGAAGGTGCAGATCCATTGGAGGGCGGGTCCTTCAATATCAATCTCATGCAGCGATCTGATCAGGATAGGATGGGACACCATGTCGAAGGCTGATGAAGGGTCTAGTAGGATGAGGGTCGCAGTTTCTCCTCTGTCTAGGATTCTCAGGGTGCTGTTTATTGCTGGAAAAGGCTCGGTTTCCATGCTGTGGTTGGGTCCAAAGCCTGACTGCGTGGTGTTGAGGAGCTGGTAGTTGGCGAGGTGGTCAGCGAGGTGTCTGTTCATGGCTTTTCCTAGGGTCTTGACTGGGTACAGAAGGTGTGAGGTAGTTGTTCGGTAGTTTGTGGCTTTGGTCAAGTCCTCTGAGGTCTTCTTTAGGAGAGCGTTGGCAGCTGTGTGCTTCTGGGAATATTGCAGTGTCAATGGAGGTGTTGAGGATGAAGGGTTAGGGCTGTGCTGATGCAGATGGAATCTTTGTTGAAGTCATGGTGGGTGCAGGGGGGCCATTAGGTGGATGGTTTTCGTGATGGTGTTGGTTTAGTCTGTAGTGATGGTGTTCTAAGAGGCCATGGTGTGTTCTCCATTCGAGATCTGTAGATAGGTGCTTAGGTCATGTTGATGGTTGAAGCTTTTGTATATGATTGTGATTTTGCTGCTGAAGAAGTTCGAGAGGTCATTGCACAATTCTTGAGATGGGGTGATGTTGCTGGTGGTGGCTGCAGGCATGGTGAAGTCTTTGATAACTGATAAGATCTCTTTGCTGCTGTTGGAGCTGGCATCGATTCGGTCTGCTAGGGTCTTCTGCTTGGTTTCCTGAATTTGCTCGTGGTTGCGTCTCAGGGCAGATTTGCAAGTTCCTTTATCTGCATTTTCGTGGCTTCTTGTCAACCTGTGTTCTAGCTGTTTGCAATATTATTTGGTCATTCTAAGTTCTTCTGTGTATCAGCGGCCTGGGTTCATATTCTTGCCAGTTGATCTTGTTTGTGGGGGGCCATTGTGTTGTTGCAGGCGGAGACCCAGTTATTGAATTTATTGATGTCGCTTGGTAGGTTGCCTGTGTGCTCCAGGGGATCTGAGAGCGGACGGAAGCCCAGTCCTTCTCTGCTACATTTTTCCAGCATTGTTGGGGTGTGCCTGTGGTGGGTGCTCTTCTGTTGTACAGGATGTTGACTTTGAAACTGACAAAGGCGTGGTTGATCCAGGTAAAGAGCATGGTTTAATGATTGTGACATTGCTGAATAATGTGAAGACGAGGTCCAAAATGTGTCCAGTGGCGTGGGTGGGATCAGATGCAAGTTGGGTGAGCCCAAGGTTTCCGAGGCTCTGAAGCAGCGCGACTGAGTTTGTGTCCATGAGGTTCTCTAGGTGAAAGCTGGGGTCTCCTAGGGGGATGTAGACGCTGAACTCGATGATTAGTGGGGTGTTTAAATCTGCGATGTTGTTGAAGTTTGTGTGGAGGCCTGGGGGACTGTAGACCAGGGTGCCATGCAGGGTGAAGTTGGCTGTGATTCTGACCTTAAAGGTGAGGTGTTCTATTTAGTTGGTTTTGTTTTCTGTGAAGGTGGTGCAGCAAATGGTTTCCTTGGCGATTCTTCCTCTGGACTTGGGTTAGTGGTTTTGCCTGATGGTCTTGTATCCGGCGGGCATGGCTGTGGCAATTTTCGGTGCTGAAGCTACGGTTTACCATTTTTCCATGAGGAAAAGGAGGTCCAGGTGGAGTCATCCAGCAGCTCTCAGATCTCCTTGGGGTGTTTGCTGAGTGGGGGATGGTGAGGAGCATGCTTGACAGTGAGGAGTTGGGTCTGGTTCAAGTGTACTTGAACGGTTTGGGTGCTGTTAGTGTGTTTGTGGTGGGTGACAGAGTGCCGAGTGTGGGTGTGGTGGTGTAGCTGAAATGGCAGTAGGAGCAGGTGAAGGCACCTTTTGTGTGTTTTGTGGTGCAGCAGCAAAGTGGTGAGCAGTATCAGGGGTTGAGGGAGTGGAGGAGTGCAGCAGGGTAGTGATGGGTCGGGAAGGTATAGTGTTTCTGGTGCCGGGCCTAGTGATGGGTTGGGAAGGTAGTGTTTCTGGTGCCGGGCATAATCCAGGTGCAGACAGAGACAGACTTCCTTGCCTTTGGAGCGCCTTTGGCTGCGGCCGCCATTTCATAGAAGGTGGTAGGGGCATAGGAGAGGGGAAAAAGGGCCAGCAGCAGTGTGGGGGGCAGGTAAGGAGCAGCAGGAAGGAAGGAGAGAGGAAAAGAGGGCAGGAAGGGGCAGGAGACATCAGGCACAAGTCGTAACAGTGGCAACACAAACAAGTAAAGAAATGGAGGCAAACAAATGACAAAACAGGTCAAAATGGTGAGAAATAATGGCAAAAACAGTAGCAAAAACAAGGGCACAAACAATGAAAAAGAGTGACAAATGGAGGCAAAAAGATAGGCACACTTGAGGTCAGCAGGGACAGAACAGAGAGCACAGAGGATAAGGACAGAGGCAATAACAAAGGTCTCGAGAACAGAGGCAGTTGCAAGAGAGCAGGTGAGAGAGAAAGCGTGAGAGAGGAGAGCAAGAGGAGTGAGGCAGGAGCCTTGAGGTACTGGATCTGGGTCCAAAATGCCTTTGACCGGTTGGAGGACTGGTTGTAGGTAAGTCCTGGGGGGGCTGGGGCTTACCACCAGCATAGCGGCTAGTCCGCACTGTGGCCGCTATTAAGAAGGTCCTGGGAGTCGGGAGGGGTGCAGGAGAGAGTGGAAAAGGTCTAGAGTTGCAGGAGGACGTGGTAAGGAGCTGCAGGGAGGGGGAGCAGAAAGGGCAGGAAGGGGCAGGAGACAGCAAGTAGAAGGCACAATAGTCGCAACAAAAAGGGAACAAACAGAAAAATCTAGACAAAGAAATGGCAAAACAGTGAGACACAATGGCATTAAAAAGTGTCAAAAACAAGGGCACAGTGTAGGTGTGGTGGTGCAGGTGAAGCAGCAGCAGGAGCAGGTGAAGGATTTGTCTCTGTTGTGTGCACAGCAGCAGAGTGGTGAGCGGTGTCTGGGTTTGAGGGTGTGGAGCTGCTCATCGGGGTAGTGGTGGGTCAGTAAGGACCAGGGTTTCTGTTGCCGGCCGTAATCCAGGTGCAGACAGACACAGACTCACTTGCATTTGGCTCGCCTTTGACTGCGGCTGCCATTAGGTAGGACCTGGGAGGTGCACAGGAGAGAGTGCAAAGGGGCCAGGATCGGCGCGAGGAGTGGGTAAGGAGCAGCGGGGGAGGAGGAAGAGGGTGCAAAAAGGGCAGTAAGGGGCAGGAGCCAGCAGGCACAAGCCGCAACAATGGCAACACAAAGGGTAAAAACAAGTAGAGAAATGGAGGCAAACAAATGGCAAAACAGGTCTAAATGGTGAGAAACAATGGCAAAAACAAGCATTTGCAATGCAATAGGTCTCGCATTTGTGAGAGTTTAAGCTCTTGGCATTGCAAACGACAATTCCTTTTTTTTAATCTGTTTTGAAAATCAACACATAAATAAAAGGCATAGTCATTTACAATTCCAACAGCTCAATCTTTCGTAAATGCGAGACCTATTGCATTGCAAGTGCCTGGTATGTGAAAGAGGCAGACAGAATGACGGAAATATACGCAGGTAACAGTAAATGAAAATACAGTGTAGAGCAGAGAGAAGGACGACAGGGTGGGGCCTCCAAGGGATTTTTTTTCATGTGTTTTTATATAGTGCGAACTTTACCCGAAGGTGTCAGAGTGCTTTACAATAGAACCAGTTACATTACATATGGAGTTTTCAGTACATAAATAACAAAAGATATCGTGCACCCCCTCAACCAACACGCAAACACATTTATCTGGCACATGCACGAAGCAATGGTTAGTCCTTCCCCCCTAAACACTGCAAAGGCATTCTAGGCAAATTCCTGAAAATTATTTTTTATCTTTACGCCCACTGATGTCAGTAGGAAAAAAGACGTAGGCTATCCTGCGGTTCTCCTGTGCTATTAACCAAACTAATACACCTGGTCCCTGCAAGAACCCACAAAAGTACTTGTACTGTAGTGCACTACCACTTACAGAAATGCACCGCCCTGCCAGTACCATACCAACCTCACTTAAAAGAATATCTGATCTATGCTGTCTCCCATCTAAGTACCACAAAACATGGTTTCTACTACAACCCAACCCCTTTCCCTCCACGGTATAAATATCCAGTTTTCTGCACACTCTTCATCTATTAAGAAAGTACAGTTTTCTAGTGCACTCTTTATCTAGGCATACCTGTTCTCTCCCTTCCAGCAATTGGTCAACAAGCAGCACCCACTGTGTGACTATGAAGGTGCTTCCGTGGTAGGCAAACAGCTTAACATTAGTGTTACCGGTGGAGAACGTTTCAAACAGGAATAAACTGCCCCACAGTAACAGCTATTTCAGAGACGGTGCATGTGGCTTCACAGCGCCCTAAGACTTGCATTTTCAGTAGTAGACATTTTGATCAGATTTTGGGTCCCTTTGCAGCTTTCTTTTTAAAGTGCTAAAGGCAGAACAAAGGAAGGTGGTACAAGCAGAGTAAGAGAAACCATATATGATTAATAAAATATTTATGAAAGCGGCTTTAAAGGATTTTTTGTTTTCCGAGAAGTTCATGGTTGCTGGAATTGCCCCTTCAAGCTTTCGAGTGACTGTGGACTTCGCTTGACTTAGTGACAGACAAAACAAGCTGTTAGTGAATTATTCCTAGTCCTGCCGTGTATTTGTCTTTCCCAAAAGGCAGAACAGAAGAGGAGGCTTCTGGAAGTGCGGTTCTGCATGCCATGTCCACATTAAAGGCTCGCATGGAGAGACGTGGGACAAACAATTAACTGCAGAAGGCTGCCTCCTCCCCCTCCCCCCAGTAACATTTTCTAGGAAAGTATCATTCTACCTACTAGAATGAAGGGAAACAATTCTTTGGAACTACAATCGGTGTTGTGCTGCCTGCCGTACACGAGTGCTGAAGGGGGGGGGGGGGCGCGAGGGGAGGGGGGGGTGTTGAGGAGAGGCACCCGAGCAGCCATTATGCATTACCAGTGTGCAAGGCAAAAAAAAACATTCACTAACAAAAAGTAGCCTTACTTGTTAGTGGCCTCGCAGGCTGGCAGTGCCTGATTTTGCGGCGCTGTTGAATGGTTTGCGAGCTTAACTCTGTGATACTACCACCCGTCACTGCTTTTGATGTAACTTCTAAGAGACTAATTTTTCGCAAACATGAGCTAACAGAAGACCATATTCATTTTTTGAATCGCAGGACGTTGAGCGGACGTCAGGCTCGAACCCTGCTTTTTCAGCTAGAATGTTGGCAGCTCTAGCCTTACATCACAACGTCGCCTGCAAGAACGGACAATAGTCCTAGCTCGTTGTAGGTGTAATGTTACTTGTTGTGTTAACTAGGTGGATAAATAGACAGAAATCGGAAAATACCACTCGGACACAACCCCTGCACCTCTTCAGGACTCACGCATAATTTGGTGCTCGGGGCTCAACTGCTCGTCATGAACGGAGTAATCTGTAAAAAGATAAAGGCACGCAAGGAGTCCCGAGGCAATACTCCATGGGAGTAACTTTTAAAACAAGCTCTCGAAGTGCTAAGGCTGCAGCGCTCGTTAAATAAAATAAACATGGTACAGTAAATACAAATACAACTAATAGCAAGCAGTGACGGGCGGAAGGTGGCGGTCGGACGTCACAGCACACGGAGATTAATTGAACTGGGAGCACGTCGTGTGACAAATGTAAACCCGAAGCTGAAAACTCACGAGCAGCTGGGAATAACGATGGACAGCAAAAGGCCGTGGGAGTGACCAGTAAAACAAAGTGCCTACACGGAGTAAGAGTGGTGCGCACGCGCGCTCGTGTGAAATCTGACACAACAGATGGCACACTGCGCGCACCGCTGCTCGTAACCGCAAGCCGTAGGCCTTTTCACACGCACAAGCGTGTGAAAAGTCCAGAGCGATTCCTCTAGGCTCGACCTAACAAGGGCACAAACTCTGAATAACAGTGACAACAAGCATTGGCATAGCCAATAGGTCTCGCATTTGGGACCTTATAAGTATTTAGTTATGCAGCACAATATCCTTACTGCAACAACATTAACTGTTGCATGGCTAAACACTTATAAGGTCCCAAAGGCGAGACCTATTGGCTATGCCACTGCTTGTTGTATATGTGACAGACGATGGACCCTCTCCAAGTGTCAGGGACTATCGCGGTTTGAAACACATTTCTGAAAAGCGGGGTCAGCATCTTTGCCCAGTTATCAGGGGCGCATTTAAACAAGGATGCTAGTAGACATATGGGCCCTTTCCTTGCCTGGGTACGGGCCTAGAACTCAAAGGACTAGGTTATGGTGCTGATATACCAGGAACATAGGGGTGTTAAATGAGACCCCATGTTATAACATACAGGTCTCCATAGGCTAACTCTACACACTTACCCCTCTGCAGCTACCTAGGGAACTATATCATAGTAATATGTATTACCTTGTGATTCTGGGTTATATGCTGTCTAAGTGATGTATGTATGAAACATGTGTAAGTTACGAGCAATTGTTTATTTAGCTAAATGCTGTAATGTTGAAGATATCCCTATGTGTTGTAGCCTTTGTTTTTCTTTTGTTTATAAGAAATGTAATGTTGACAAGAGGTAATGTTATGCCCAGGCAGTCCTTGAATTGCATTATGTCTATGATATCTCAAAATGCCAATAAAGAGAAATAAAAAAATTAAAAACAAGGACGCTGGTAAGCCACTGGGATTGGGAGCCCCGTCCTTTCTCATGTGCGAATGATGCTAGCCTTCCTGCAATTTGTATGTTTGGCTACTGAATGACGGGTCTCATGTGGTTGTAAGGATAGATCATGCTCTGAGCTGTCTCTATTCCTAGGCTGGCTCCCCAGTAGGAACATCAGCGGAGGAGATTTGCTTAACAACCATGACCCCGGACTGACTGATGAATGACCGGGTGGCCAGGTATAACTCTGTTACGTGTGGGATCCAAGCAGCTTCTGGGATGCCATACTTCCTTGATTCCTTGCAGCTTTTTAATTTGTTCACGTGCTCCCAGAAGCGCATATGGTCTGGGTCTTTCTGCAGCTGGTATATGGTTTTTTATTCCTGTTGGTTCTTGCCACCTTATGTTCCCAGACTGTTTCCTTAAGGGTTAATCTCTTACGTTTGACCTCCGCGACTAAATTTAGTGGGTTTTTGTTTGTGGGTCCACAGAGCTCTGCAGAGGCCCTTGTTGCGACAATAATGGCTTTATCATGTTGCGTTGTGACTCTCCGTCCCCCACCGAGTTGTGATGCATTGGACTTGATTTCTTCTCCCTTCAAGAGAGTTCTCAGGCCTGGATCACCCACTAATAATCATGACAAAAATAAATGTAACTTTTGAACAAAGAAAAGTGACTGAGAACATATGTGCGAAGTACAGTTGGGGATATTAGACAAACATAAAAGAGTTGGAAGTGCTTCACTCCGCAGTAAATTGGGCCAAGGTTCATTTCGAACTCCCTAGGTGTGGCGGGAAGAGCACACCAATGAATGACAGGAAATGACACCGTCATCAGCAAGCAGAGGAAACTGCAGCATGTCACACTTCCTGCTCCATGTGCCCAACTGAGAAACATTAAAGAATCTTCTAGATGAAAACTGGTGATGTAAGAAATTGAAAAAATATATAAAATGCAGGAAGTCCTAGATAGCAAGCTAGCGTGAACTCACGTTGTAACACATACTATAACATAAGGTAGTATTGAGTTGTTGAGCCCTTGGTTACTTCCGTTAAGATTGTCTAGCCCGGCTTCCTACGTCATTGAAAATAGCCTGAGGTGTGGGTATCACTGAATGTGCAGTTTTATATCACGCAAACTTGTCTCGAGGCAATTAAAGTGCTTTACTTGAGAATCAGATTGCATTGCACAAGGTCAAAATGATTTCTTTTATAAACAAGAAGTTATTAAGTGATTTATCCAGAATCACAGGATGCTGTGCTGGCGCCGGGACTCGAGCGTGTTCCCCCAGTTCGAACGTCAGCAGCTTTGGCCATTAATTCACGTGGATTCCCTCACCTTGTTAGTTGGTGGACACATTGTAAGCTCTCCATGACCAGTTCAGATGCCCGCAGAAGCAGCGTCATCGCCCCGGCGTGACAGATTGTAGAGCTCCTTCCGGACACATCGCATGAGACACCGCACAACAGTTTGGGACAACTGTATGGAATAGATTGCATGGCAGATGGCTTACAAAGCTTGTGCCAGCTTGACAACCGCCCGTATCTCTGTGTGCACGACAAAGTCTCTAATGATATATGTAGCCCCGTGAGTAGCATGCTAATGATGTTACCTATCCACAAAGCTCTTTAGTGCCTCGCCATTAGTAACAAGCGCGCGCGCCTCGCGCTACAAGTAAATAAACAAGACGCGCGGCCGCGAGACGCGCTCTGTGGCAGGGAGGGGCTGTTAACTGTGAGGGGGAGCAGGAGGTGAGCCTGCGAGTGGTGCGCGCGGCAAAGGAAAGCCATAAAGGAAAGCCACATGGCGCCTGATCGGGCGCTGAAAACTGGCGGCTGCGCGCGTGCTTGCACGCGTAACCGCAAGCGCTTGGCCAGCATAAGTGTGTGGCAGCACTTTTAAAAGCCACTTTCTAAATGTCTCGCAGAGCAGCGCATGCGCTGGCTCAGGCAAGACCTAAAAATGGCACAAAACAAGGGCACAAACAAATAAAAAAAGTGACAAACAGAGGCAAAAAGATATGCACACTTGAGGAGAGCAGAGACAGAACAAAGGGGACAGAGGATAAGGACTGATACAAGAATAAAGGTCACGAGAAAAGATGTCGTTGCAAGAGAGCGGGTGAAAGAGAGCGCAAGAGGAGCGAGCCAGAAGCATTGAGGAGCTGGATCCCGGTTCAAAATGGCCTTGACCGGTCGCAGGACTGGTCGCAGGTTAGTCTGGGATGGGGCTCAGCGTTACCACCTGTTTGATCCTCACATCAAAGAGTACGAAAGGGAAGAAGCTGCCAGACATGGTGGGCAGTTCTGGCCACTAGTATCTGTCCACCTCCATGTTACTTAGATTGAGAGGAGAAGAACAGCATAGTTCAGCTCGACGTTCAAAGTTGCTGAGACACGTGAACACATAATCATTGCAAATTGTTTTGTAAATAGTTATTTATATATTCTTATTCACTGAAAAAACCATAGGTTTTAGGGACAGTTATAGTTAGTTGGACATTTCACTCGTACAAAACCATAGAAATTCCCCCGTTATAGTTAGTTCAGCTAACTATAACTCGCGCCCCGCAATGCACTGCTGATGACGTCACATATTACATCACTCATGACATGGTCAGTGACATCACTGATGACATCACTGATGACATCTCAAATGACATCACTGATGACATCATCCAGTGACTGTGTGTTTCTGTAAAGTTTAAATATGTTTAATATATATAGGGAAAGGCGTATTGAAGAATGAGTGGGTGTATATGTGTCTGAATGGATGATTTAGTACGTGCGTGACTGACTCTACAAGTGAGTGATTAAACGTATCTTACTGAATGCATGGGTTAGTGACTAAACTGTGTGAATGTCTGTATCCGTCTGTCTGTTGGTGTGTAAGTGGATGCATGGATTTGCGAATAGCTGCATGAGTGTCTATATGGGTTATTGATTGGTTCTCTGAGTATCTGTATGGGTGCCTGAGTGTTTGTGTGGGTGGGGTGTGTGTGACTCTCTACATAGATGTGTGAGTGGGTGATTCACTGGGTGCATGATTTCAAGAGTGCATCTGTGATGGACTGCTTGGGTGGGTGAGTGTGTGTATGGGTGTGTTAGTGAGTGAATGTATATCTCAGTGGTACATGTGCGAGTAACTACATATGTAAAAGGCAGTATATATGTGTGTTAGAGTATTTAAATGGCTATAAGTGAGAGTGTGTGATTGTGAGAGTGGCTGTATGGATGCGTGTGTGCTTGTATCAGTTATTGTATAAGAGCGTAAGAATGTGCTAGTATTTGTATGAGTAAGTGAGCTGGTGTGTCTATAACTGTATAGGTGAGTAAATGGGTGTGTGATAAATTTTTTGCATGACTGACTAGGTGTGTGAGTACCTCTATGGATGAGTGGCGGTGTGTGAGTGTTTATATAGGTGTATGAGTGCATATGATAGTCCTGTACTGAGTGACTGTAAGTATGAGTGACTGTACGGGTGAGTGAGTAGATGTGTGTTGTTAGACTTGGCATCTTTTGGCGTGTTTCCCCTGACTTTTTGCTTTCTGACCTCCCGGTTTTGACTCTGTTTTTGCTGGTGTAATGATTCTGCGCACTTTCCTCACTGCGGTCCAGTGGGAAAGTGCAAGTGCTCCTGTATAAAATGTGTTATGGATTGGTGTTTCCATGATTGGCCTATTTGGTTTATGTGTCAGTCCCTTGTAAAGTGCACTACGAGTGCCAGGGCCTATAGACCAAATGCTGTTGGTGGGCTGCAGCACTGGATTGTGCCACCCACGCAAACAGCCCGTAAAGTGTAACTCGGGCCTGCCATCGCAGAGCCTGTGCGCAGCCTGGGGCTGCCATGTCGACTTGGCAAGTGCACACACTTGCAAGTCCCTAAACCTTCCCTTTGCTGCTTGTTAGTCACCCCTAAGGTAGGCCCAAGGTACCCCTGTGGGCAGGGTGCGTTGTACGCGAAAGGTAGGACATGCCCTGGTGTGTGCGGCATGTCCTGATAGTGAATTACAGCCTAGTTCGTTTTTCACTATTGCAAGGCTACCTGTTCCCCCTAGGCCAGAACGGGCAGTTTTGATTATTACAGTTTATAATCCTAACTGACCCCGGGAACATGGTAGAAATTCGAGTTTAGTATGCCTGGACTCAGAATGATAAAATGCATCTTTTAGTGAAGTTGGTTTTAACATTCTGTGTTTGAAAATACCACTTTTAGAAAGTGGGTATTTTCTTGTCTAACCATCCAAGCCTGCCTCTGCGAGGTTGTGTATTCCTTGTCTGGAGTGTGAGTGACAGGGGCTGGGGGATGCCAGGAGACAGGGTGAGTCAGCGCAGGGCTGAATAGCCAGATCGACCTGTAGATGGGTGGGAGGGGTCACACCTGGGCCCTGAATAGGACAGTGCCTTCCCTCCACAATGCTGGCTCCACCTCCTGTGGTGCGTCTGATGTCCCTGGCCTGCTCACTGAAAGAAGGGGCGGAGACTTGTCAACAAAGTGCTCCAGAACTGGTTTGGACTAGGCAAAGGCCTCTCTGCCTTCAGAGAACAAAGGAATTTGGGATATAAATATTGGGGCCCTGACCCCATGAATTTAGATCTCGCTGGAATCAAGGAACCTGCCAAGACGAAGAGCTGGAAGAGCTGCCAGGAGGAGTACTGCCCCGTTGCTGTGTTGTTGCTTTGTTGGGTTGGCCTGCAGTTGCTGCTTCTGTCTTGGGCAGTGAAAGGACTGGACTGAACTTTCTACAAACTTGTGCTGAGTATCTCCAAGGGCCAGGAACCGAGCTGGCCTCCTGTTAAGAAGTCTCAGGGACTACAAAGACTTCACAAACCTCTGGGTACCGCTTCTGGAACGCTGTTTCAGTCGCCACAGAGGAAGGGAACTGCAACCGACTCCGTCAACCGAATCCATCCCTGGCCGGTGACCTGTTTGCACCGCAGACCGCATCGCCCCGCTTCGCATCGCAACCCTGGTCTCACTGTGGGCGACGTCCGACGCCGCCAACATCGAGCCGCTGCTTGCACCGTGACCTGTGGGCACCGCAGTTCGCATCGCTTCACTGGGCCAGCCGGACCAGACCGACACTGTCGCTGCAACTGGCTCAAGAGTCGAGACTGCACCGCATTTGGGGCACCGCTCGCACGTCTGCGACGCACCGCTCCGACTCGCACCGCTGTCCGACGCCAGCTCCCGCACTCCGGCTAGGTCGCCTGCATCGCAACCTGTCAGCACCGCATCGAGCATCGTCTCACCCTGCATCGCACGCCTTGGACTCACCGACTCCGTCTGCACGACGCTCATCGAGCCGCTGCCTGCACCGCATCGAGGGACACCGCACCTTGCATCGCTCCGTCTTGCACCGCAACCGCGACGAACGCCAACCGGCTCGTACACTCCGTACCAGCCACAACGAGAAAGGTACTGTAACCGAGTCTGTTCATGACTCTGCTGGCCCGTATCGACGCGGTCGGCTGGAACTGTTAGACTCTGTGGTTTTCAGCATCACGGTAGGCTCGGACGGAGCTACCGACTCGTACGAACTTTGCTTTTGTGCTATTCCCGCAAAGAAGAAGTTAACGTATCAAGTATTCATTCGTAAAGTATAGTATTGTGGATTTTTGTCGTAATTGGTCTTGTCTTGAGTATATAAAATATTGGTTATTTTTCTAAACTGGTGTGGTGTCCGTTTGTAGTGCTTACACTGTATTACTGTTGGTTATGTGCAAATGCTTTACACACTGCCTCTGAATTAAGCCTGACTGCTCGTGCCAAGCTACCACGAGGGTGAGCAGGGGTTACTTCACGAGTGTAACAACCCTTACCCTGACTAGGAAGAAGGGTCCCTACTTGGACAAAGGTGCAAGCCCTTGCCAACTAGAGATCCCATTTCTAACATTGGTTGTCAGCGGTGAGGATAGGACTTGCGTTTGCACTTGACTTACAGTGATTGGTGTGCACTACTACCATATCGCAGACCATTACGTACCACATACTGGTTCTTTTTCTTTTGGCCTATTTTTGATCTTGCCAGTTTTCAACTCACGACTTTTGTCATGCCTGAATCAATTGCATCATCCGTTGCATCTCTGGAAGTTATCTTTGAGGAGGACAGGTTGGAATCCTACGCCGTAAAGGAGTTACGAGCGATTTGTAAAAACTTGAAAGTCCAAATTAAAGGCCTCACAAGGAAGGAGGAGCTACAGAAGGCGCTGAGGGCCTGGGTAGCAGCCAGACATGCCAATGGGCAGCCTGGTGATCTCAGTGAGGAGGTGGAGGAGCCTATTTCCAGGGTGGATGTGCTTTTGGGTAGGGGGGAACCCGCCAGGTCAGGCAGCAGCAGTCTGTCCCCTGAGGAGCTGGAGGACAGGCGGGAGGCAAGGCAGTTCGAGCTGCAGAAGCTCAGGCTGGAGAGTGAGAGGGAGGAGAAGAGATTGGCCATAGAGGAGAGGAAGATGCTCTTAGAGCATGAGAGAGAACTGAAGGAGCTAGAACTTAGGAGTAAGTCAGGCTCAGATGGTGGCAGCAATTCGTCCAGAAAGGCAGACAGGATTGTGCACATTCCCAAGAACGTAGGCAAGGAGTTCAAGAAGGGGGATGACATACAAAGGTGGTTTCAGGGTTATGAGGCAGCCATACACATGAATGGGGTCCCTGAGGAGAATTGGGGAGCAGGATTGTGGCCACTTTTCCCGGAAGAAGCAAGGGATGCTCTGATAGCTTTGGGTAAGGGGTATCACCTCACCTATGCTGACATGAAGGATGCCCTTCTCACGAAGTATGGTCTTACTCCTGAAAAGTACAGGGATCAGTTCAGGTCCAGTAAGAAGTCTGATGTCAACACTTGGTTGGAATGTGTGGATGTGTTCTGCAGGTCTCTGGATGGTTGGGTGAAGGGCAGTAGCGTAACAGATTTTCAGGGGCTCTACAACTTGATTGCATGGGAGCACTTGTCTAGTCTATGTTTTGCAGATCTGCGCCAACACCTAGTTGATAGTAAGCTAACTGACCCCAGGAAGCTGGCTATGGAAGCGGACCGCTGGGTGAGTACCAGGGTCCACAAGAAAGCGTTTGGGGAGACTCAGCCAAAGGTGGGCAGGGTCCCCAGCAGAAAGGTGGGGGGACAAGGGTAAAGTACAGGAGTTCTCTAAAGGGCCCCAAACTAGTACCCAGGGTAAAGGTTCCCAGCCCCCGGTGATAAGAAGAAAGGGGTCTCTACAGGAAGCCTGTTGAGACCAGCCCCGCAAGTGTTATGCATGTGCCCAGGTAGGTCACTTTAAGGGGGACCCCAAGTGCCCGAAGGGGACACAGCCACCCACCGGTGGACAGTCCAAAGTGTTGGCTAGTGTAGCGCTTGGGGAGGAGGGGTGCCCACAGGAGGGTGGGGATCCCGCAGAAATGACCCTTGTCTCACTAGGGGACAGTGAGATGGTCCCAGGAAACCAGGTGCCCCCTAACACAAAGAAATATAGCACCTGGGTGACCATTAATGGGAACAGGGTAGAGGCTCTCAGAGATACTGGAGCCAGTGTGACCTCAGTCCGGTGTCACCTGGTGTCTGAGAAGCAAGTAGTCCCAGGAGCATTCCACCAAGTAGTTGCTGTCGACAACTCAGAGCGCCAATGTATGGTGGCGCAGGTTCCCTTTGAATGGGGGGGTCTCAGGTCCCTTAAGGGTGGTTGTGAGCCCTACCATGCCTGTAGATTGTCTGCTAGGAAACGACCTGGAGCAGTCCTCATGGAAGGAGGTTGAGCTCAGGTCCCACTTGGAGATGCTTGGGTTGCCAGAGTGGGCATGCGTGTCTACTCGGTCAATGGCGGCCAGAAAGGGTGATCAAGAGGACTTGGAGCCTGAAACAGTGGCCCAAGTCCCTGCCAAGAGAAAGGGCAGGGGCGCGGGAAACCGGCCCCGAAGTTCCCATGGACCGGGAGGAGGCGGACCTCGAGGGGACGCCCCGGTGCCTACAGGGGAGCAAGTAGCCGAACTGGGAGACATCTCTGAGCTGACCCATTGGCAGCAAGAGGGGGGTCCCACCAGGGAGGAGTTCTGCAGGAAGCAGAACGAGTGCCCTACTCTGGAGGGTCTGCGGCGGCAGGCTGCAGACCGGGCAGCTGGTAATCAGTCCGGGTCACATCTGATCTACTGGGAGAGTGGTCTCCTATACAGTGAGCCTAAGGTTGCTGAGCCTGGGTCAGCCCGTGTGCTGGTGGTACCCCAGCGCTTCAGGACCTTCCTACTGGGTCTGGCTCATGACGTACCTTTGGCAGGACATTTGGGGCAGGACAAGACCTTTGACAGGCTTGTCACCCACTTCTTTTGGCCCCAAATGCGAAGGCAGTCAGATGCACACTGTAGGTCTTGCCAAACTTGCCAGGCAAGTGGTAAGAGTGGGAGGAAGGTCAAAGCTCCTCTCCAACCTTTTCCGGTTGTTGGAACACCCTTTGAAAGGGTAGGGATGGATATTGTGGGGCCACTGGATCCCAAGACAGCCATGGGCAACAGGTACATCCTGGTCTTGGTGGACCATGCCACCCGGTACCCGGAGGCAATCCCTCTCAGGACAACGACGGCGCCAGTGGTGGGCCGGGCGTTAATGGGGATCTTTTCCCGTGTGGGATTCCCCAGAGAGGTGGTTTCTGATAGGGGGACCAATTTCATATCGAAGTATATGACATCCCTGTGGAAGGAGTGTGGTGTAACCTACAAGTTCACCACTCCTTACCACCCACAAGGAAACGGTCTGGTGGAGAGATTCAACCAGACCTTGAAAGGCATGATCAAGGGTCTAACAGAACCCATGAGGCGTAAGTGGGAGGTCCTCTTGCCATGCCTACTCTTTGCATACAGGGAGGTGCCTCAGAAGTCTCTTGGGTACAGCCCCTTTGAGCTCCTGTATGGCCACCCTGTCAGAGGACCTCTGAGTTTGGTAAAGGAAGGCTGGGAGGCGGCTCCCAGGAAAACTCCCCAGGATGTATTTAGCTACATGCTGGCCTTTAGAAACCAAACTGCCCGCTTCAGGAAACTCGCTCAGGCGAACCTAGAAGCAAGCCAGGAAGAAATGAAGAGATGGTATGACCAGAATGCCACTCTGGTCGAATTTCAACCTGGGCAGAAAGTGTGGGTCATGGCTCCAGTGGCACCTTGTGCCTTGCAGGACAAGTGGACTGGGCCATATGAGGTAAAGGAGCGCAAAAGTGACGTCACCTACCTGGTGGATTTGCAAGCTCCAAGGAACCCTTTGAGGGTCCTTCACGTGAACCGCCTCAAGCCCCACTTCGAGAGGTCCGAAGTGAGTATGCTCTTGGCGACAGATGATGGGGTGGAAGAGGAGAGCGAGCCTCTCCCTGACCTCCTGTCTACCAAGGAGCATGATGGGTCAGTAGAGGGTGTGATCCTCTCCCCTACTCTGACTCAGGAGCAGCAGGGGGACTGTCGCCAGTTGTTGGGACAGTTCGCCCCACTGTTCTCTCTGACCCCCGGTGTTACTCACTGGTGTACCCATGACGTGGACACCGGTGACAGCCATCCTGTGAAGCACAAGATTTACAGGTTGACTGACCGGGTCAGAGCCAGCATCAAGGAGGAGGTCTCTAAGATGTTGGCGTTAGGGGTGATTGAGCCCTCCCACAGTCCTTGGGCCAGCCCAGTGGTCTTGGTCCCAAAGGCTGCGGCGCCCGGTGCCACTCCAGAACTCCGGTTTTGTGTGGACTACCATGGGCTCAATGCCGTCACCAGGACTGACGCGCACCCCATCCCCAGAGCTGATGAGCTCATTGATCGGTTGGGAGCTGCCCGGTTCCTCAGCACGTTTGATTTGACGGCTGGGTACTGGCAGATTGCCTTAACCGATGGGGCCAAGGAGAGATCAGCATTCTCAACCCCAGAAGGTCATTACCAATTCCGGGTGATGCCCTTTGGGTTGAAGAATGCCCCTGCCACCTTTCAGAGGTTGGTCAATCAGGTGTTGGCTGGGCTGGAGGATTTCAGTGCCGCCTACCTGGATGACATTGCTGTGTTCAGTTCCAGCTGGGAAGAACATTTACAGCACCTTGAGAAAGTGTTGAGGGCTCTGCAAGGTGCAGGCCTCACGATCAAGGCCAGTAAGTGCCAGATCGGGCAGGGTTCTATGGTGTACTTGGGACACCAGGTAGGAAGCGGCCAGGTGGCGCCCCTACAACCCAAGATTGACACCATTCTGGCTTGGGAGCCCCCAAGACCCAGACAGAGGTGAGAGCCTTCTTAGGTCTCACCGGCTATTATAGGAGATTTGTTAAGGGCTATGGCACCATCGTTGCCCCCTTAACAGAGCTGACCTCTAAGAGGCAGCCCAGGAAAGTGATCTGGACTGAGTCCTGCCAGAAAGCTTTTGATGCCCTGAAGGCAGCCATGTGCACGGCGCCCGTGCTCAAGGCACCTGACTTCTCCAAGGAATTCGTCGTGCAGACTGACGCTTCAGAGCATGGTGTGGGAGCGGTGCTCTCACAACTGAACGAAGAGGGCCTGGATCAGCCTGTAGTCTTCCTTAGCAGGAGACTACTTCCCAGGGAACAGAGGTGGAGTGCCATAGAAAGGGAAGCTTTTGCTGTGGTCTGGGCACTGAAGAAGTTGAGACCATACCTGTTTGGGACTCACTTCCGGGTTCAGACGGACCACAGGCCCCTCAGATGGTTGATGCAAATGAGGGGCGAGAATCCAAAACTGCTGAGGTGGTCCATCTCCCTACAGGGAATGGACTTTACGGTGGAACACCGTCCTGGTACAGAACACGCCAACGCAGATGGTCTGTCCAGGTTCTTCCGCCTTAGTGAAAAGAACTCCAATGGGGTTGGGTAGTTCTCCCTACTTTCAGCTGGAGGGGACATGTGTTAGACTTGGCATCTTTTGGTGTGTTTCCCCTGACTTTTTGCTTTCTGACCTCCCGGTTTTGACTCTGTTTTTGCTGGTGTAATGATTCTGCGCACTTTCCTCACTGCGGTCCAGTGGGAAAGTGCAAGTGCTCCTGTATAAAATGTGTTATGGATTGGTGTTTCCATGATTGGCCTATTTGGTTTATGTGTCAGTCCCTTGTAAAGTGCACTACGAGTGCCAGGGCCTATAGACCAAATGCTGTTGGTGGGCTGCAGCACTGGATTGTGCCACCCACGCAAACAGCCCGTAAAGTGTAACTCGGGCCTGCCATCGCAGAGCCTGTGCGCAGCCTGGGGCTGCCATGTCGACTTGGCAAGTGCACACACTTGCAAGTCCCCAAACCTTCCCTTTGCTGCATGTTAGTCACCCCTAAGGTAGGCCCAAGGTACCCCTGTGGGCAGGGTGCGTTGTACGCGAAAGGTAGGACATGCCCTGGTGTGTGCGGCATGTCCTGATAGTGAATTACAGCCTAGTTCGTTTTTCACTATTGCAAGGCTACCTGTTCCCCCTAGGCCAGAACGGGCAGTTTTGATTATTACAGTTTATAATCCTAACTGACCCCGGGAACATGGTAGAAATTCGAGTTTAGTATGCCTGGACTCAGAATGATAAAATGCATCTTTTAGTGAAGTTGGTTTTAACATTCTGTGTTTGAAAATACCACTTTTAGAAAGTGGGTATTTTCTTGTCTAACCATCCAAGCCTGCCTCTGCGAGGTTGTGTATTCCTTGTCTGGAGTGTGAGTGACAGGGGCTGGGGGATGCCAGGAGACAGGGTGAGTCAGCGCAGGGCTGAATAGCCAGATCGACCTGTAGATGGGTGGGAGGGGTCACACCTGGGCCCTGAATAGGACAGTGCCTTCCCTCCACAATGCTGGCTCCACCTCCTGTGGTGCGTCTGATGTCCCTGGCCTGCTCACTGAAAGAAGGGACGGAGACTTGTCAACAAAGTGCTCCAGAACTGGTTTGGACTAGGCAAAGGCCTCTCTGCCTTCAGAGAACAAAGGAATTTGGGATATAAATATTGGGGCCCTGACCCCATGAATTTAGATCTCGCTGGAATCAAGGAACCTGCCAAGACGAAGAGCTGGAAGAGCTGCCAGGAGGAGTACTGCCCCGTTGCTGTGTTGTTGCTTTGTTGGGTTGGCCTGCAGTTGCTGCTTCTGTCTTGGGCAGTGAAAGGACTGGACTGAACTTTCTACAAACTTGTGCTGAGTATCTCCAAGGGCCAGGAACCGAGCTGGCCTCCTGTTAAGAAGTCTCAGGGACTACAAAGACTTCACAAACCTCTGGGTACCGCTTCTGGAACGCTGTTTCAGTCGCCACAGAGGAAGGGAACTGCAACCGACTCCGTCAACCGAATCCATCCCTGGCCGGTGACCTGTTTGCACCGCAGACCGCATCGCCCCGCTTCGCATCCCTGGTCTCACCATGGGCGACGTCCGACGCCGCCAACATCGAGCCGCTGCTTGCACCGTGACCTGTGGGCACCGCAGTTCGCATCGCATCGCTTCACTGGGCCAGCCGGACCAGACCGACACTGTCGCTGCAACTGGCTCAAGAGTCGAGACTGCACCGCATTTGGGGCACCGCTCGCACGTCTGCGACGCACCGCTCCGACTCGCACCGCTGTCCGACGCCAGCTCCCGCACTCCGGCTAGGTCGCCTGCATCGCAACCTGTCAGCACCGCATCGAGCATCGTCTCACCCTGCATCGCACGCCTTGGACTCACCGACTCCGTCTGCACGACGCTCATCGAGCCGCTGCCTGCACCGCATCGAGGGACACCGCACCTTGCATCGCTCCGTCTTGCACCGCAACCGCGATGAACGCCAACTGGCTCGTACACTCCGTACCAGCCACAACGAGAAAGGTACTGTAACCGAGTCTGTTCATGACTCTGCTGGCCCGTATCGACGCGGTCGGCTGGAACTGTTAGACTCTGTGGTTTTCAGCATCACGGTAGGCTCGGACGGAGCTACCGACTCGTACAAACTTTGCTTTTGTGCTATTCCCGCAAAGAAGAAGTTAACGTATCAAGTATTCATTCATAAAGTATAGTATTGTGGATTTTTGTCGTAATTGGTCTTGTCTTGAGTATATAAAATATTGGTTATTTTTCTAAACTGGTGTGGTGTCCGTTTGTAGTGCTTACACTGTATTACTCTTGGTTATGTGCAAATGCTTTACACACTGCCTCTGAATTAAGCCTGACTGCTCGTGCCAAGCTACCACGAGGGTGAGCAGGGGTTACTTCACGAGTGTAACAACCCTTACCCTGACTAGGAAGAAGGGTCCCTACTTGGACAAAGGTGCAAGCCCTTGCCAACTAGAGATCCCATTTCTAACATGTGTGTATAGACCTAAGAATCAGTGAGTGGGTATGTAGTTATTGGTATTGGAGTGTGTATGGTTTTGAGAATGGCAGTCTGTAATTTAGAGTGGGTGTATCAAAAGTTATATTAGGGTGTGAGAAGATGCATGAAATTATCACATGGATGATGTCATCAGTGATGTCATCAGTGATGTCACTGACCATGTCATGAGTGATGTAATATGTGACGTCATCAGCAGTGCATTGCGGGCGCGAGTTATAGTTAGCTGAACTAACTATAACGGGGGAATTTCTATGGTTTTGTACGAGTGAAATGTCCAACTAACTATAACTGTCCCTAAAACCTATGGTTTTTTCAGTGAATTTCAAAGGTTTTTTAAATGTTAATTTCTAACTATAACGTGTCTGAAACCTATGGTTTTTACAGTGAATTTCAAAGGTTTTTTAAATGCTAATTTCTAACTATAACGTGCCTGAAACCTGTGGTTTTTTAAGTGAATTTCAAAGGTTTTTTAAATGCTAGTTTCTAATTATGCCTACAGAGGTAGGACATGTGAAGAAAGAAGAAAAAACGCACAGAAAGAAGCAAAAGAAATGCAGAAAGAAGCAACAGAAGTCCACAAAGACGAAGAAAAGAGCAGGAAGAAGCAAGACATGTGCAGAAAGAACCAACAGAGGAGCAGAAAGAGGCCTTGTTGCAAAATCATCCTGTGCCCACAACTTTTTCAGACGGGTACTGGTGGTAACTGACTGACTAACCAGAGCCAGTGCTATGCTAAAAGACACTTAGAATACAGTGAAAACACCTACATACACTAGGGAACACTATGCGTTGGGGTACCCCTGTGATTAGCATGACCTCCTCTGTAAGTCCCTAGTACATAATAGGGCAGGGGGATTAAAACTACCTTTTAAAACGCGCTACGGGGCCTGAGGTGACGTGTGCAAACGCGCCCCGTGGCGCGTTTTAAGTTGCGGGATTAAGTCCCCTTGAATCCTGAGGGTCCCTGGGGCCCAACTAGCCCACCAGGTACCTACAGTTAGCACCACAGAGCTGAGTTGCAGAGAGGTGTTCAGAGGCCACGCCCCTTTTTACAACACTCTGCAACGTGGGCACCCCGGGACACTGCAGGAGCCAGCCCTGGGGGGTGGTGGTCCCCAGGGCCATCACAGGCTCCAGGAGGGGGGCCGCGCGGCCCCCCTCCCAACATGTGCAAAGCCCCGGGGAGGTGGTGGTCCCCGGGGCTCCGAAACGGACCCCCACATTAAAATTCTTAGTGCCCCGGGGTGGTGGCGGTCTCGGGCGTGTGGGGGCTCGAGCCCCCCCACACAGGTAATTTTATTTTTTAAAAAAAGAAGCCTTAGCGGCCCCCCCACACAATTTTTTGATTAACCCCCGCATGCCCCCGGGACTTGGCCCACCCGGGGGCCAAATAACAACAAAGCGCGGGAGGCCGCGATTCGTTTTTTTTTTTCACGGCAGGATCCGCGCATCCTAAGCGCACCCCGCCGATTTAAAAAAAAAAAAAAATGCTTTTTTTGGCACTGGGGGTCCTTGTGGGACCCCCTGAGCAGGCCTAGGGGGTCAGGGTGTTTCTACCCTGCCTCCTTTTTGCGTTTTTCGCTATTGTTTTTCTGATTTCTTGTGCCTCGGTTCTACCGAGGCACAAGATGGCTGCCAACACTTCCTGGTTTGGAGTGTTGACAGCCAATTAGCATACAGCTCGTGATCGTGAGGGTGCGCGGATCCTCCGCGGCCATAGATATATATGTGTTTTTACTTTTGATTTTCTCAGCAACTACTGAACGGATTTACACCATTTAACAAAAAGGGTTCTTTCTGAACCAAGAACTACCTCTTTGCCAAATTTGGTGTAATTCCGTTCAGCAGTTCGGGCTGTAGCCGTGTCTAAAGTTTCCTATGGAAAATTGCATGGGGAAAACACGTTTTGGAACCCCCCTTTATTCTCGGCCCCCGCTTGCCGAATCACCCCGAAACTTTCAAGATAGGAGCGGACCGGAGTGCCCCACGAGTTTTGAAAATTTCACGAAGATTCATCAACCGGTGCCAAAGTTATTGGAAATAGTATGTTGTGAATTTCCTATGGAAAATAGGTCCTAACTATAACTATCTACTGGCGACCGCCAGTAGATAATATACTTAGTTGTTGTTTTTATACATATAAATACGCACATCACTGTGAGTTGTTTTTAATTGTGGGGAACTGACCTTTAGCCTCAATTATGGTTTCTAAGTTTCGTGGCCTTAGTAGGACTAGAAGCCATTTTATTTAGGGTAGTACATATGTACATTTGTGCAAACCGTGAGGAGAATAATGAACTTAGTGTTGTATTCATGATTGATATCTTCTCCTCAAAGACGCCTCGCTGTTCCTCCAGGAGAGGATCCTGCCACCTGCTCATCAGACATGGTTTTACTGAAAGTAACACGTTTCTGTCATGTGATTGGATTTTATAGACTTGTACTGAGAGAAAATATATATAAACTGCACTAAATTTGATGTATTTCAGCATTAGGCTTCAACTGACCCTTTTCTAGTGAGAGCTTTGGTCAGTTGAAATGACAAATGTCTTGATTATTTGCTGTTCTGCTTGATATTATTGCATTAAATGCTTGTTAAACTGCAGGGCATACCCATAGTTTTTTTTTATTGCTAACAGAGGGATAGTGAGGCCTTCTGTAATAGGGTGATATGGCTGTTATGCTGGAAGAAACTACTGCATGTCCTTGTAACCCATTAAAAGGTTGTGATCATTCGGCCTGCAAGATGCCCAATAACCTGGTTAGCTCAGTGTTTGATGTGGTGGCCAAAACGACACCTTCCATCAAAAGGCATGTCAAGAATACAGCTTTGAACTTCTTGACGACAAAGGACTCCACATTTGGCAATCATAACTTCCCATTATCGCCAGGAAATAAGCAGCATGGACAGAAGTGGCTGTAAAGATGACACTTACTTAGCAACAGCATCCATGTGACCTCCCTGGGTGGTGGAATAGTGCATGGTTTTGTCGTGTTACTGGAACATTTCTGTGCTGCTTTAACCACCTCAGAGTTTACCGTAGGATAGGCAGTTAAGCAGACTACAGTGTTTATGAGGCTTTATATTTTAGATCCAGCTGAGGCACAGTAGATGGGGGAGAGGCTTGTGACTGCATCAATTTCATGCCAAATGTGATCTACTATTAATATTGCTTTAGGTGACCTTCCAGGTGGATATCTAAAGTCATAGAGAAAGCACACATTTTCCAAATTAGTGAAGGACTGCAATCTTGTTATATCGTCCAGGTGAGAGTCCACCAGTGGAAGTTCTGCTTCCTCTGGTCGGTATGTAATAAAAATCATCCCATTCCGGTTGATCATGAGGTTATGTTGCCTCTAAAAGTTCTAACTCTTCTTATTTAGCCATATAGTCACTATGTGCAGCAGTTTGAGGAGTTGACAACATAGGCGTGGCAATGGATGCAGAGATAATAGTCTTTGTAAAGGAACAATCAGCAGATATTTTTTTTGCAGTTTCACAGTGTGAACATGGCTGGAGTGCATTAGAATGCTTTACAAGAGAACCAGGTTATGTTACACACAAGAGTACCAAGTTCTGTTACACATTTTTACAGACACAGGGAAATTAAGTAATTTTTCCAGATTCACTGGATGTTATGGTGAGGCCAAGATTTCAATCTGGTCCCCCAGTTGCAAGGTCATCCGCCGAAGCCACTAGGGCACATCTGCTCCCTATGTCTACCTCCGTGAAACTTGGGCTTGAGGAGCGGATTGAAACCTTGCATTATTATTCATCATCATGGACTGCAGATCAAACACGAAATCCATAGTCATTTGCACCGCAGGAGTTTCTTTTAAAGCAGGGCTCATCAAATATAGGCCATAATATTCATCATAATGTCTATCGCAGTGAAACCTGAGATAAAGCCATCAGTGACTTTGCTCTTCTTCATGATAAGTTGGTTCTTGGCATTCAGCATCACAGGAAGCACCCATTTCAGGATCGCCATCATCGTCCTAGATATCCTGGCACTTTACATGGAGATCACCCAGACTGTAAAGAAGTCCAAAAGGGACAATGATCATCATCACCTCCCTTCATATCAGTCCCTAAGATCCTAACAGGAAGTGTAGGTGGGAATTTTCTGGGTGATAGATGGGCTTATATACTCCAGTAGGTGAAGTTTGTGTCCTCAAAGAGAATTTGTTTGGTCAACTACAAAAAGATTTTGTTGACAGGATGCTCGTCGACAGGGCTGAGGTCAAAGGGATGGTCATCAACAGATCCTTTGTCAATGTTGATGGCATCGATGGAAGTATTATCAACGTAGTCATCAACAGTGGTATCACGAAGGAAGTTATCCTTGTTTAAGTGGTCGACAGCGTGGTTCATGTTGTCCAAAACTTCATATACAGTATAGCTTCTGTTGACGAGGGAAACAGGTTTCTCCATTGAATATTTTTTATTTAGATGAAGGATTCTGAGAACATTTAGATCATGCTGAAGGCTTCATCAATGATTTTGTCAACGATATTTTAGGCAAGCAAATTTCTGAGTAAAATTCATGTTAGACTTTCTCTCTGTCTTTTTTAATCTCCTCAAGAAGCTCTTTAGGATTTAGATCATCCATATGTGAAGATTTTTTAAAGCCTGATTGCATTTTATGTGCCCTCTTTTGAGGGTGATATTGTGGCCTCTGACAGAATTCCTCATTTGAGGAAACAACTTTTTTCCTTCTGTCAGCTATAAGGCATTAAGCTTTTGCTATCTTTCAAGGTTTTGGTGGATAATATCCTACAAATTTTGCACTCCTGTGGCCAATGTTGTGGATATAGGCAATAAATATATCTTCAAGAGGATCATCAGTGTAAAGGAACTTTTTGCCACGGGCTGCAGAGTTACTGAAGTGCCTGGCATTACGAAGAAAAAACAGCTCCAGGCCCACAAGTCAGGGGCTTTTAAACATTGAACTAATAAAGATTTTCATGCATCATAACTCTTTACAAGCTTTGTCTTTGGAATTATCTACCATTGTGTGCAAGGTGAGATCTGAACACCTGCATTTATTTCTCGTCAACCTTTGTTGTTTATGGTTGCTTTTCAGCTGTCTATTTCTACTATTTTTTTTAATTCTGCTTCACAAATTTATTGTGACGCTCTTGAACAACAGCCAGGTCTGGTACTTTTTATGGATCTCAATAAAATAAAATATAAGCATGTATTATCGTGGGTCACTGGGTGCTGGAATTTTAAGGGAATGGGGTGTTGGAAAACATGTTTCATCACTTTTATGTGGGACCCAGACCTTTTAGAGCTGGTGGGCTTCCATGATTACATATATATATATACATAAGAGGAATTTAAATCTATACTCTTGAGCAATATTATTGAAAAGCTTACACTTGACATTCCTAGAGATATTTTCCCATAAACCATTGTTCCTGAGGCAAGATCAAAATGTAAAAGAAATACACATAATAGAGATAAACATTGTCTAGCTCAAACAGAAGCATTTATAGTTAGGGGAGAAGTTTAAATAACCAAAAAAATACTGTATAGAAATCTCATGTGCTCTTACACAACATTGGAAGAATGGCGAATTTTGAATTTTCCACATCGCTTAGCCAGGTCAGGCTATGTAAGGATAGATACACAGACAACTGTCACCAACCAACAAGGTGGGACCAATCAAACTTCTATGTTTTTGTTGCACTCGCTGACAACAGGATGAGGATACAGAGTCTGATCTATAGATGGATGCCTATGCCTAAACAAGACTTTAGGAAGTGCCCTTTTTTATAAGGTTCAGGACTTCTCCAGAGGTGAGCATACTGCATTGGTCGCATCCAAATAGCTTAGGCTGAGTACCAACAACTCTACCAAGCATGGCCTGATGCATACTATTATTCAGGACAACACCAGCTGTGTAGACATGTAGTATATGCGCATGGAGAAATCTATGCAGATGGGCCGCACACATGACAGATGGAACAGTTACTCACTAGTAACAATAGTTAACATGAGTATGTTATTTGGAATAAATATGAATATAACTTTATTTAGCCTCTTTATAACCCAATTCAAGTCACTATCACATTAAGAATATTGTATAATCGCATGTATGCCTTTGCCACCGTTGATTTATTTATTTTAGCAAGAATGATAATTCTTGAAATTTCAGAGTCAAAAGATGGAAATAACCACATGCAACTCAGATACTCATAGTGTAATTATACTTCTCCTGCATGTATCTCCTTTGCTTCCGTTGATTAGCAAGCTGCAGGATTTTTAGAAGGAGGATCATACTGAAGAATATGTTTATATGCTCGGGTGCAGGCTGGACAACGTGGGCTCTATTCCTACAGCCAAAGGCCAGACAATTTCCATAATAGACGTATACTGACCTCCTCCTAGCTTTTATCGGATTTTGGACAATAGGACAATAGTAGCAAACCTGCCAAAACCTGAGAAGGGTCTATTGGATAGTTCTCAACACTATGTCAGATAGTGTCATGTCATGATGATCTTCTGGTTTCTTTCAGGGTTCACATTCAGTTTGATATGTAAGATTGTCACATGCCTTGTCTTAATAAGCCAGCCTGGGGTAAGGAGGTACTATAAGTGAAGTTTGGTCATGGGTGATCAAAGCCATTTCTGTATTGATGTCCATGTCACAGGAAATGAAAAGTTTAAAGAAAATTCTTCCATACATATATCAAAAATAGAAATCTACCAACAAGTCCGCAGATGGAAAACTGGAGAAGTCTATGAATTTATTTTTTTAATCACAAACTGGTCATGGTGAGATGTTAGTCATGCTGTTTTGATGTCCTCCAGGGTTCCGTGAGTTAGCATTCAATTATATGAAGTTTGAACATGACCATTTAGAGTGTCTGCCCATGTATCTCTTTGACATCAGAGGTGTTCTGCTGCCATCCTTCGTGTAGATTGTTTGGAGGGTTGGTCTGTTTTACATCTGAACGTTAGCATACTGTGCAATATCCTGTGCCCCCCCCAACTTTCTGTATGCAGTACACTGTTATCTGGCTGAAATCGATAGCATGAAGTAGCTTAGAGACTAACTTGCTATAAGTGCCAAAAGGTGGATGTGCAGAAATCTCTCTGTAGGAGACCACTGTTGCTGCTGACATCCTGTATAGCAAACTCAGTTTTTGCTAATGTCTGAGCTATTCAATTAATGCCAGGAAATTAAGCTCAATAAAAAGGTAAAACTCAATCAGCACGACAGGTAAACACACAGATAATACACATGTTGTTGTTAATTTATTTATGTGCATTGCTAATCAACCTTCATATATAAATAAACATATATAAACAGACCAAAATATAAATGTCGATTGTAGCCTATTTACCATTATGAAATATCCAATTGTACCCAGACAGTGAATGTAATATAATTCATACCCTAAAATGGTATTCAAAATATCTATCACAGAAAAAGTGTGCACTTGTTGTTTAGTCTTCTTTGTGAACATCCAATGATTTTGTGCATCTGATGTCAACAACACTTTACATAATATAAAACCGCCATTCCAAGGCTTTGCAAGTGCCACCGAGGAAAATGGCCATTAACAAGAATGGGCTGTACAAGCATTTATTTCGATTGTGGAATTAGTATGATGTAATTAGAGTTTACCTACATCGAGATGAATTAGCATAGTCACCGATTCTAAATCACTCTTCTTTGTTATGGGTGAAATCAAAGATGGCGGATAACTGTGGGTTCTCATTGGAGATTCTAAACCAAACAAGCTAAGAAGATGTCCTGAGCTTCATCTCTTGACAAAAGTGATAATATTAACACGTGGCTTGGAAAAAAATCCACCGTACACTACCAGGGGTAACACTGGTGCAAGAGAAAGTACAATGCTGCCTTCAAGCACAGAAATACAGCGATATTAAGTAGGATAAAGCACGTGGGTAGGTTTACAGAGCTGTTCAGCAAAGAAATTGTTGTTACACACAGATATATTGTAAGGAGTGGGCCTGAGCACATACAAATCCTTGTGCAAACGATGTAATGGACTGGCTCTAACAAATCTGCATGGTTGGGCACGACATAGGGATTAAAATTAACATGAAACACGAATTTCTAGTTACGGACCACTAAGCATTATTAGAACTCAGCAAAATTAGAGCTCACAAGCACCTGACTGTTCTAAACTCATTGTTTAGTACAACCAGATTAAAATTACATGATGATGTGTATGGGAGTGGTTTACTGAATGATTACCCAAAACCTGGAATGTTCATTCTCTAAAGACGTTTTGTCTTGACTGCTGTTTAGGATGCCTCGTCGACCTCTTCCTGGTCCCACTGGAGCTCCCAAACATACAGACGAAGGCATACGTATTTTCAGAACAGACCACAGCAGCACAGGTAAGCATATTCAGAGGTTAGGGTTCCAGCAGCTGAATGCACAGTTGAAAAAGGTGGGAGAGAGTCCTTTTCCTAAACTGCAACAAACAAGCTACTGTGCTTAGGACAAGGGTTCCCACTCATAGAGGTTCTGTGACTTGAGGCAATGAACAGAATTCTGGTCATGAATCAGCGACAGAGCTGTTCAGTGATGGTGTTTTGGATGGTTGTCACCAGCACCATCAGGGGTTGGAGCATGGGCTGCCGGGAGAAGAGCTGAACTGCACAGAGGACTGCAAGAGCTAGAAAAAAGACTCAACAGCAGGACGCTGCGGGGTGGGAGCAATGGCACTGCAGAGTGTGGTACAAACTGGAACAGGAGGTAACCAGCAGCTCTGGAAGAGGGTGCGCAACTGTGGTACTAAGAGAGAAGAAAGTAATGCCAGTGTTGGGAGGGAGTAAACCGGCTGATGCTTGAGCTGAACTTTAAAGGGCGAAGGCATCCGCAATGGAAGGTTGCAATGCTGTATTAGCATAATGAAGTCTAAGAAGTTAATACCATACCATGGAGGCACAGGGGGGCTTGTGAGGGGTGGAAACAAACGGAAGTGAGAGCGAGCAATAGACTGTCAGGGGATGGAAAGGAGTGAAGGAAAGGCAAGCATACTACAAACACTCAATTTAATTTAAACAATTTCACATTTGGCAGCCTAGACTGCCCACCCTGTTCTTATTTTTCAGGTTCACCTACCTAAAGAAATATCACACCCCAAAACACAAACATAACTAGTGTTCCGAAGGGGCATGTCTTCCAGTTAAAATCTCCACAGCTACAACAAGTCAGCAGCAACTCTTGTTATCCTTCAGACAAACTTATAAGTGACTCTTCCTCTTAGCTCCACATCTTGTCTATCACCTAGTTAAAGGAGCCGCTTCTACACCAACGTTTGGATTCCTGCTACCCACACGGAGCACGTCTACTCCAGGCTCCTAAGGAAGGTTGGAGCTCAATTATTTACTGACTATGTGGGCCATTGTTCCGGATACTGTGTGCGTGCTCGTCTTCATTAACTCATTCAATCTGCAACAAATCCATCAATGTTCAAGGTCCAGATCTGACACACAGCACAGAGGTTCTCACTTGGGACCAGGATTACAATGGAAAGTTATCTCATGCAGGACTCCACATGTGGTCGGGTCAAATATGCTGTACGTAGATGCAGCCCAAGAAGGTCAGTCCATTATTGGGTGGTGATCAGGGCACATTCTAGCCCACTCTGGAGTCCAGCATCCAACTGCTTCAGTCACAAGCACTTCTCCATCCTCACTACCAGCCCGTGAGGAATACAAACACAGCTGATGAGAAAAGGTAGAGATGGCAGCTTCACAAAGTACACTGTCCTTTTTTCTCCACACCGACAGTGTGACATTGGCCTTACACATGTCTGGTAAATGAGTCCTTGGAAGGATTAAGCACCAGGACTTCCAACAGAATATCCCATACACAGAAGACCAGGTGCCTAGTTAGGAAAAAAGAGAACAAGAATTGAAGTAAAAAACGAGCAGCGTTAGGTGAAGTTACCTTATGTTCAATGCAACATTGATTTATCTCAACTTAAACTATCTCCACATTTTTAACCCCAGATACTGGCTCAAAAGTAACCCAATCAAACCTATTGTCTTCCTTGAAAGTTCACTGGGACAGTCAGACAGCAGTGATAATAGCACAGCTGACCCCAGGAGCAGTAGTTACCCACTTCTTAATGTCATGTGCAAGCTCCTTGAATTGCTTGTGGGACTGCAAATCTTCTGATGTGGGGGTCTCACCCTCCTCTGTTTATTTTATTTTTACGGGGGTTCCTTCCTTCTTATTCCTCTTTCTCCTCCTCCACCCCTCGATGATGCCTCCCACATTTACTGAAAAGGATTTAACGAATGGCATCCTGGAACTTTTTCCTTTTTCATGTCGTGTCCAACATAAAGTTTGTTTTGTACCACTCTTTGGCCAAGAACCCTCTAACACCATAGCATAGGTTCAGAAAATGAAAAGAATATTATCTTCATTATTTTTCATTTCTTCATTTTTGATTTCTCAGTTATTTCTTCTACATAAGAGCGATAAGTGATAGGAAAATCAAAATAGGTAGGGAAATACTGGGCATCTGCAATGTTATCTTCAGCGTTTAAATGCTGCGTGAGTTGGCAAGAAAAATATGTTGATTTGATGCTGCCAGATTTCAGACTTTTTATTTTGAAGAATGATGGATAAAGCAACAGCGTATTAAAGTTTAACTAGCGACATGATGGGGAACGAATACAAACAAGACATCTCTAAACCACAAATGTGCTCCGAAAACCAATTATTTTTTACGGACTGTACTGTACAGTACATGAGCACACACTGCACAACGCTTGGAAGCCTTGGTGAAACTTAAGTCATTTCTGCAAAGGAAATGCCCCAAAATTTTAGGAAATGCGAGAACGGCATTTAGCGCTATGTTTTAGCATGATGTACTTCCTTACGTCGCAAGGATGCAGTGGCGGCTGGTGGAATTTGAAACTGGTGAGGCGTATGCAGAACGAATCAACGTATGCGAGCGAGCGCAGCGAGCCCGACGGCAATAAGGGGGGTTCGGGGGGGGTTCTCCCCCCGTGAAGACATTTTTTTTAAATTGGCATCTTTTTGGTGCGATTTTCAGCACTATTTCTGTGATAAATGGACTAAAAATTCAGTTCTTCTAGGCAGTCATAAAAGAAAACTCATACATTATTTCAGAGAATTTCTGGGTTGCCAAGCAAGTCTGACTTCTGAAGGGGGCTAGGGTACTAAGCAAGACTGCTTTGGCTCTACCCTTTCCAATAGAAAACACTAGTTAGCGATGTGAACAAGTTCAATAGACAAACCTGAGGTCTAGGGAGAGTCCCTCTCCTGAGAAAGAAATTTAAAAAAGATTGGCAAATGGTGCATTTTAAAGCAAATGAATGCAGCGATAAAGCGAGGCTTATTAAGCAGTGGGAACGTATAGTCTTGAAATATTAAACACATTAAAAACTGCCCCGTATCTTCTTGCATTAATTTGTTCAAGTTACTGTAATATGTAAATTGTTCTGCATGACAACAACTTTAGCCCTTTAAAATGTATGCTTGCCCAGTGTCTTGCACTGCATGCAGCATTAACTTTGGAAATATATGCTCTAACCAGACTTTGGGAAGCACCCACAGCTGCTGGCTGTAACCAGTCACATAGAAATATGTGCAGACAGGTCTTTAAGTGAGATGAAAAAAGTGGGTGCTCCCTATAAAGGAACATGCCAAATACATTTCTGTGATTCCCATAGTGTGCCATCAGACCGGTATTTTGGTTTCTCTCTCAGATGTAATTTTATCCAGATAAATGGCACAGCAACTGACATACGCCTAAGGCCTGTCAGTATGATTGGCTTTGTCACTGGGTGTTAGCTGTTTAAGATAAATGAGTAACAACAATGATTTCTTATAAATAATTAACACTGAAAATGTTTAAATTCTGAAATTCTGAAATAGTGAGTCTGTGAATTAAATAGCATTGAGGCCTGTGGAAGGAGTTTTGGCTACAATTATGTGTGCTTTATGTTAGATATGTATCCTCTTTTTCTCTGCATATCTTGTCCATCTGCACATTTTAAACCCCTTCTCTTTCCTCTTCAGCATCCTCTTTTCACTCTTCCCCGAATGCCCTTCCTCACATCTCTGTCACTTCACCGCCCCAACATGCACTGCACTCCCTCAAATATAAGCACTTTAATTTCTCTTACTTTTGCCTTGCAAATATTTTGACATCAGTGTACCCCCTTCACACACATTTCCACAGAATTTCAGTTGCAAATGGAATACACAAATATTGTTCTGTGTGCTCTGCAGTCAGAGAGGCCAACCCACTGACAGGCACTTTGTTTGGCTTTAGCCTTAGCGCGCGTGCTCAATCAAAGCCCCTCATAAACACCTGGCATGGCTCAAGCCTCAAAGTATGCACAGAAAAAAAATACTGATAAACAACACTGGAGGAAACGAGTGATCCGGATCCCTTATCTCCCCCATGCTTCCTCCCCCAGGGAGCAGCAGATGAACAGACACAACTTCCGTTAGCTAATCCAATCTGTTCCGCATGAAGACTTGGGACCCTCGCATGTCACGTGACCTACCTCGCTGTGAAGTGAATAATGCGGGGAGATGGGGTACAGTCCTGTGCCTAACCTGGGTTCACTGACAGAATATCGAACAAAAAATATCGTGTGGACAGAATATCGTGTCCAAAATATCGAGGACAAGAATATCGAGTAGGTAAGTGCAAATAGATAGGTATAAATTTACTTATCTTAACTCCAGATCTACGTACCTTGAAGATATATATATCGTCAAAGTACATATATGTGGAGGTATATATAGTAAAACTTTACTTACCCATAAGCAATGACCTTCACGATATTCTTGTCCTCGATATTTTTGACACGATATTGTGTCCGACGATATTTGTGCTTTCGATATTTTGTCCACCCACCCCTAACCTGCAGATCTAATGTTCGACACAATGCCACGGAATTACATAACAGGACAACATAGTCCTGTGGGTTTATGTGCGCGCTGCACATGTTTGGGTGTAACCAGGGGGTCACTGGTTCGCTCAAGGTCGATAACTTAGGTAAAACGGAGTTGGGTATTAATGCCGCCTGTTACTTGAGCGTCAAGAGACCATTCAGTGATTTGCAGTTTATAAATATTTATTATAGTGTAGGGTGAGACAAAGATCTCGTGTTGGCTTCTATGACACAAGGTTATGTGGATTTGCACCAGCAAAAGACCCAGGGGGTAGAATTGTGTTTACCTTCCCATGACTATGAACCCACGTGTTGTTGTTTTCTATACAACCAACACTCTGTGTCATGGTGAGGCACACAAAATTAAAATTAACCTCCCCTGCCGTGAGCAGCACCGCATAAATATCCCCATAGTCAACCACAGCAAGTTATCTGCCTCCTCCCTGCATCAAGGCACGAGCAGCAGGTGGGAATATGCAAATATTCACTGGCGAACACCCCGCATCCCCAAAATCAAAGCCAGTGGTTGCAAGGCTAGGGCTTTACGCGGCTCTTTCTCTTTATTATTCAGCCTGGCTTGGCCATCACAGAGAAGGGACTGCCAGGTGCTAAATAACAGTTGCTCCCCTCTTACAGATGGTGCAGTGAATCTGGGAAATGCTAGGGGGGAATACATTCTACCGAAATACAGCTAGTCCTGTTTAAACTATATGTAAATTGCCATGTGTGCTGTGTGTATTAACTTCCCGAGTGAACTTGGATCGCAAACTCGAGAGCTTGATGTCATATAGCCACGGCCATACACACATGAAGCCGCATACGAGCTAGACATGTTGCTATATATACACCCCGTGCAAGCCTGAACAGTTCTGTTACATCTGATCCTACATATGGCAAGCTGAAACAAAGATTCTTATGACTAAGCTGTCGCCGTCGATGGGCTAGATGGCACTGCCAGTGCAAAACACCTGCGTGACAATAGCAGGCAGCAAGGATGAAAAGGAGGAACGAGCGGAATCCGTTGGGGTCAGACACCTAGGATAGCGCCAGCCAGCGGCGGCCTTCTGACCCAGCACTTCATTCTTTTGCAAATCAGGCACTGGACACAACACTCTTGGAATAGTAGCTCCTAGAAGGAAAGTAAGGCCTTCGCGTTAGCTTGGCGCCAGATAGAGGCCCACAGAATCCCCACCTCACCTGCTTCCCACAGTTTTCATTTAACTCCTCTCGGGTGTAAGTTACTATCACTGCTGAGCGGCCAGGGGGCGAGGCGGGGGTGAGGCATTCCTCCTACAACCAAGTCTAGCCATCCTACTGAGCCAGGGTAGGGGTTCAGACTGAGTTTTAAAATAAAATAAAAAACTTACCTGAAGAGTGACCGGTCCGCGCCGCCTCTGCTCCGGGGACCGTTGGAGCCTACAAGAACAGCCGCGTCACTGCTGCTGGCAAACCCTCACAGCCAATCCTGGCGCAGCGCCAGGATTTGCTTAGCAGGGCTGCTCACCGCCCGCCTGCCCATTAGGAGACCGAGGTTTGAGTCTTTGCTCAACCCTCGCTCTCCTAATGCGCAGCTGCAGCCTGAGCAGACTCTAGTGTGCATGACTGGGCTGGTTGGAAAAATTCGCCGACCTTCACCAGTCATGCGCACTTGTGCTGCTGCCTGCCCCTGGTCTGACAATGCATGTCAGTCAACATGACGCCGGACCGCCCACCCCCTTCAGACTCTGAAGGGGGTGGGTGGTCTGACGTTATGCTGACTGACATGATTGTCAGTTCTCCCTCGGTGTCTCTGAACTTAAGTAAACTGAGAGTTTACTTAAGTTCAGAGACGCCGAAGGAGCTGCGGGCGCGGGCGGCTTGTGGGGCAACGCCCCAGCGCCCTAATGGACGCACCGCCACTGCAAGGATGTATTTTTGGGCTCAGAAAATGGAGCCAAATCGCGCCTAACACAAACAGCAATCACCTGTGTCAGGCTCGTTCATTTTGTTCTCATACTCCCACAATAGGATTTTTTCCCGAACAAAATCTCAATGACCCAACATGGTGTAATGGCGTAATCTTGGGCATTTCGTATGCTAATCATAACGTGAAATGCCAGAAATTACGCAAGTGTACGCCGGCATAAACAAAATTTCACCCAGGCGTAAACACTTATAGCTAGTTCAATGTCAAGAAAGAATATAATATGAAAAAAGTTACATGGCTTTGTCTGCAGTTGTCTGGGTTGACATGTTTTATAAATTCACATGCTTAAATTATTACCAGTCTTTACTCAGGGATTCCATGTATGTGGTACTGGTATGAGTAAATAATTTCAGAGCCCCGTGGAAGGGGAGGAGGGTGATTCACACGTGAATAAATAAAAAATACCAAAGCTGGGGAACAGTAGTTTACAGATCAGTAACATTTTCTTCTCCAGTGTTGAATATTTCATATGTTCACAAGCTTCAATAAACACAAGCAAAGCAGTAACAGAACAGTAATAGTGGCATGCAGGGATAAGGCTTACCTTAAGCAAACAGGTTACAAAGTGTTGCCTACCCACTGGCAATATCATGGTGGCATGTGCGTCAAAGCATTAATACTATGAGAAAGAAGTGTTGTTGTTCATGCTGACACTCTGTAGGTGTTTTCAAGGGCACTCTGGCAAAGAGAGTGATTGTCGGTGCCATGCCTCTTGCAGAGACAGCGATGACCCCAGCAGAGAGCAGGCTACCCACGTGAGTGTAAGCTCTAGTAACACAAAAAAGCAATCCATCCAAAAAAACTTTGCTTTGAGACATGGAAGCCTTGCTTTGACAGGGATTTGTCCTGGTTTGTTTTTCTAAAAGCAGCAGAGTTTGTCGGATTAAGGGAAGCCTTACCCAAGTAGAGTTCCAAACATCTTTTAATGTCCAAAGGGTGCAACAGCATAATCCCCGCACTGTGCCCATTCCAGTGTACATGCATTACAACCAAACCAACTTTGTGTTCCCTAATAAACGGCCAACAAGCGTTGTGATTATAGTGGTCGTTGTTGGCCGCAGTTTATTAGGATTATATACATATACAAATACTTCGGTCATAATTTGTATGACCCCTGGTCATAAATTATCATTTGCGAGCTGTCATATTTTGCGTCATAAATCATCTACTCAGCATGTCATACATATTATTATGCGGTACATTGTATGCATATCACCAGTTCGTAAATGGCACCGAAAGTTCTTTGGTTAGTTCCTTGTAGTCCTTTCTCTTTTCTTGTCCCTTCTGGGACCATTGTTTGGTTGTTCTCCATGCCTTTGCGGGTGGGGGGTAGCTTCTCCCCCGGAGTTAGGTCCCACCTCGCTACCGTGTCAGTCTCATTTGTGCCCTGCCGTCCGGCGGGGTCTGGGCTGCAAGTGCCGTCTCCGTTTGCTACCCCCTTTTTTGTTAGGCCAACTCACCCTGCCTTGCGGCATCCGAAAGTGAGTGGCCCTCCTCCTACACACCGCCCTGTCGGTGTGTCTCCATAAGCAACCATTGTACCATTACTTCTCCGCAAAACGCTTGTTTGCTGTCCAGCACTACGACACTGCTGTTTCTTAGGTGAGGGTGGGTGGGACAAAAATTCCTTCGGTGCGCCGCTCCCCTGCTCCACGATGATAGGAGCTACCTGGGGGAGCGATGGCTTATATCCCCCCACACTTTGCCGCCTTGCCGTTGGTGTACCCCCATTGGGGGGTTTGTACCTCGCCAGGCACCCCCATTGGACGGGGGCCTGGCCCCACTCTGGCGCCTGTGGGGAGGGCGCGGGGCTACCTTGTTCCGCTTCTGGGTGCTCTAGCGCACCCAGAACCGGATCCTTGCAGGACTCAGCGTCGGTTTTGGCGCCGGCCCTCGAGGCCCCCTATGGGGGCGGCCTCTGCGAATTCTGCTGCAGTGCTTGGCTGCACGAAAAGAGTAGACAAATCAATATTTTGCTTCATCTCAAGAACGTACATCAGAAAAAATTGTTGAATTAGTTCTGAGAGACATCCTGCTGTTTAAGAAACACAGCAAAGTTGTTTGAGAGAGGGAACGCTTTAATCTCACTAAATTGCCTGACAATGGTGATGGCTAACATGTCCATCTTCTAAAAAAGATGTTAAATTGAAACCCTTTGAACAAGTTCAAAAGGATTATAGATATTAGGTTCATTCATGAAACTTTATTTCGGCTATTACGGCCATAAAAGTACATACATATACACAACCAAATTAAAATTAATATCAAGATAAAATACGATGTCGTAAGAACCACTTATTATAAAATAGTACAAGCATAGATAGCAGTAATGATCACTCATTGGGAAACAGGGAAATAAAAATAATAATCATCACTATGGGCAATATAATCACTGCAAGCCAATCATAAAAAATATCAATTAAACTAAAAATATTAAAAGAAAATTCACAGCCTATGTTTTTATATAAAACCTAAGTTGCGGTAGCAGCCAATTAAAAGCAGGTCTTAATAGATCTCGTATCAGTTGTTTGATAAAATACCTACACTTACAGGCTAGGTTTTTTGCCAAAACTAGGGTCACAATGGTTGACAGACGGGAGCAGGTATTACTAATTCTCACATCGATTTTTCAATAGATACCTTCGCTTACACCACATTGCAAAGAGAAACTTAGAGATTGCAACAACAAAAACCGGGTTAGTGTCAGATTTTAAAACCCTGTAGGATTCCTTATAATTTCTAATACCTAGGTTCCTACACAGTTGAATAACCTACTTTAACCTTGCCCACTTATATGCCAAGCAGAAGAACAACACATGAATTACAGTTTCCTCCTCTACTAGGCACCCCGGGCAAAGGTGGGTGGTAGCGCCTGCCCATTTGTTGGTGAGTGCATGGAGCGGCAGCGTCCCATATCTAAATTGCAAAAACAGTTTTTTTGCTGTTGGTGGTTGAATAAATTCCAACACCTGCTCCAATTTATATTGCTGTTTTATATCCAGGAACCATAGGTTAAACTAGAAGAATTAGCGGTCTGTAAAATGCATGACAATGTATACCCCTTCAGTACACACACCAAGGATTTTTTTGAGATAGCTGAGCATGACTCCTCCGGTGCCGACCATAGGTCCTCCCTTCCTATCGCACGGAATGAGTCTCTGATAAAGGAGAACCACGGGATATTACCCGCCCCCAGAGTGGACATTACAGCCTTTAATTCCTTTCTATAATGTCCTAGCTCTGGCGTACTCCACAGCCGTCGCCAGTAAAGCAGTGGGCGAGAAGCAATTAGGTCTGCAATGGGAAGGATGCCCAGATCCATCCTTAGTGGCGTTAAAGGAGTACTTTTAGGCAAACACAGGATTTGTCTCATAAAATTATTTTCTGTTATAGTGAGGGCATTAACTAAGCTATGTCCCCAAAGTTCAGCCCCATACATAGTTGCCCCCCTAGCTTGGACCTTGTAGATTTCTACAGGCGGGCTTATAACCTTTAGGGCTTATAACCTATAGATATTAGGTTACATCATGGGCAAGCATAGTAGTGAGTAGAAACGTTCCGAAATTTCCCTTCACACGTTCCTTTACAATTCTAGAACGTAAAGACAGACGTTTAGATCTTCTGAAACATTTGAAAATGGCAGCCATATGTACCTGAGGGAAGAATGTGTAATCCCCGATTTGGTTAAATGGAAAAGGAAGGCATAAATTGGTGTGGAGACATTAGGGGCCAGATGTACCACCCTTTCCATTTTGTGAGTGGCAAATTGCGTCGTTTTGCGACTCGCAAAATGGAATGTACCACAGTGTCTCAGACACTGCTTGTGATTCCCAATGGGGTCGCAAACGACCTGCCTTATTAATATTCATGAGGCAGGTCGCAATTTGTGACCCCATTGGGAATGGCCATCACTCACAGGGATGGTGGCCTGCTGGGTTCAGCAGACCACCATGTCTGTGACTGCTTTTTAAATAAAGCATTTTGTTTTTAAAATGCAGCTCGTTTTCCTTAAAGGAAAACGGGATGCATTTAAAAAAGAAAATAGAAACACTTCTGTTTCATTTTTTAAGAGTAGATAGTGGTCTGTGAGACCACTGCCTGCTCTTAAAAAAATATTTTCGCTGCCAGTCACAAAGCGGGAGGGGTCCCCTGGGGACCCCTTCCCGTTTGCGAGTGGCTTACCACCTTTTTGAAGTAGGTGGTAAACTGTGAGTGTTTTGCGACTGCAATTGAGGTTGCAAAACAATCGTACATAGAAGGCGACTCGCTATTAGGAAGGGATGCCCTTGGCACGCCCCTTAACAATAGCGAGTCGCAAACCCTATTTTGCGAGTTTGTAATAGGTTACCGACTCACAAAATATGGTTTGTACATTGCACAGACCTATTTTGCAGTCGCAAACAGGCCAATTTTCCGTATGCGACCTCAACAGACGGTCGTACATCTGGTCCCAAGTTCTTAAACTTTGTCAGAATGAAAAACATTTCTATTTCATTACATACAAACTCAAGGTAGTAGGCCCCTTGGTCGCCTGCAAAATTTGTTTAGTTCTATGGCAGCCCTGATCAGCCAGGCAGTCAAGTGCAGGAGCTGTGGATTGTGAAGAATTGGTCACCTGATCTGGGATAGCAGAAAAAGACCCAGCTTGAACTGGATGGTGGTTCCATGGCAGTATAGGAATCATTTAACTGGGTTCTGTCTTCATTTAGTACAGCTTCGAGGATCAGACAAATTGAAGGAAAGGCATAAAGAAACTTGCCAAACCAATTTGTCAAAAAGGCCCTGCATCCAGATACCAGGCATCTACACCTGCTGTTGAACAGGAGACACTTGGTGTTTTCATTTGTCGCAAAGAAGTACCACCCTATGGTCACTCAGTGGTAAAATATAAAAGCTGTCTTTTGTGGAATAGCTAGTAGGTATTGCAGGTGTGCTGTCCCCTGAGGGCATTTGTCCACCCATTGTTGATCCCTAGTACATGTTTGCCTGAAATGTCACACACAATTTTAGAGCCCAGTGCTACAGATGCATGTCTTCCAGTGACGTAAGAAGAGATTGTGTTGCTTCCAGATTCAGCACGTAGTTGTCAGATTGGCTTGGCTGTTCAATCCACCCCTAGGATGTTCTTCACTCATAGGAGGAAGATTTGAGGGCTAGTCTGACAGCTCCGAGTTCTAACAATAATTTTTTAGTTTGGCGTCTGCTGGGGACAATAAGCCACTAATGAGTAAGTATTGCAGGTGAGCTCCCCAAGCTGAGAAGGGATAAGTGCTTTCTAATGAAAAGACCCATTAGCGATAATGGGGTAACCCTGTGGCCCTCAGAACCTGGGTATGTGTGATATACAAACAAGTGGTTCTGTCGGGAAGGAAACAATTGCTTTGTACGATATGGAAACAAACTTAAAAACGTCAACAATTATAGACTGAAGGGAATGATTCACAGTCAAAGACTTTTTGTACGGAACACACCACCAAGACACAATAATTTTTTAGCCACACAAAATGATCTTTGTATTGCATGAGTATCATGTACATATATTAATGAATATGGCTGTCAATAAAGCAATACAAAATACGACGATAAGGTGAATTAAAGTGCAAGTGAAGTAACTAGTGATGACTAAATAAATAAGGTGCTGTACATAATATACAAGTGGATCAAACATGAGACAATAAAATGATTATAGTATACTGTTCAATCATTAAAGCATAAATACACAGCCCAAGTACGACTTTAAATTGGGGTCCGCGAAGTTGCATGAACTAGTATAATTTTAACGTCGACGTTTCGACCCTAGGTAGAAGCGCAACTTGAATAAGCGTCAGGGGCAGGTCTTCATCAGGACGGGGTTGGAGAAATTAAATGTTGACAGCCGCAAATGTTTTCAGGGATCCTGTATCAAGAATTGATGGGGATCCAATGTGATATCAATCACAAGGAGACCTACACCAGGGGTTGTGGTCTCATAGAATGAATTCCGCATGTGCTCCACCAGCCGGTTGGAGACGGGAAATTAAGTTTAAAGGACGCCGCCGTCAAGCAATCATTCCTACTGTGAGCCTGGACCTATTCTGTCCGATATTTCTCTGCAAGTGAACGCTTATTCAAGTTGCGCTTCTACCTAGGGTCGAAACGTCGACGTTAAATTTATACTAGTTCATGCAACTTCGCGGACCCCAATTTAAAGTCGTACTTGGGCTGTGTATTTATGCTTTAATGATTGAACAGTATACTATAATCATTTTATTGTCTCATGTTTGATCCACTTGTATATTATGTACAGCACCTTATTTATTTAGTCATCACTAGTCACTTCACTTGCACTTTAATTCACCTTATCGTCGTATTTTGTATTGCTTTATTGACAGCCATATTCATTAATATATGTACATGATACTCATGCAATACAAAGATCATTTTGTGTGGCTAAAAAATTATTGTGTCTTTGTGGTGTGTTCCGTACAAAAATGTGAATCATTCCCTTCAGTCTATAATTGTTGACGTTTTTAAGCCCATTCTAATGAAAAGATGCAGATGGATGGAGACAGCGCTTGTGTTACAAGGGCGTTGGCACTCTAGCCACCACTGCAGTGTTTCTTTTAATTAAGGTGTTACAGCGACATGGTAGACCCGATTCCCCAAAACCTGTTGACATTGCATGTTTAGTTGTTCTTAAATTTGCTTCATAGAAAGACTTCATTGTGGTCGCAGGAGCACATGCAACCTATGGGCACCTTGAGTTTTCTAACTAACAAGGTTTGACTGGAATGAACAGAAGTGGCAAGAAGCATTACTTTGTGATTCCTACGGAGCGAAAGAGAGCCCTCGCCTATGACTGTGGCAAAGGAGCATCTAGAAAGAATATGTTTCTTGATGGACACAGAATGATTTTTGTGGAATTTAGGACGAGATCCAAACTCTTTACTAAACTAGAACAGGTTTGAGGGAGTGCTGATGGACATGAATGTTGTGCAAGATCCTAAGTGCATAAAGATAAAAGACCTCTGACCTTGCTCGCAGGCAGGTCGCTCCCCACGCTGCTGCACGGCTCTGCCTGCATTGTTTTTGCCTAATCCTGTACTTTTCCCCTGTGCCTAACTTGCTTTCTTGCCCAGACTTGTTTTTTTCCCCCTGTGCCTAACTTGCTTTCTTGCCCAGGCTTGTTTTTATTCCCCTGTGCCTAACTTGCTTTCTTGCCCAGACTTGTTTTTATTCCCCTGTGCCTAACTTGCTTTCTTGCCCAGACTTGTTTTTATTCCCCTGTGCCTAACTTGCTTTCTTGCCCAGACTTGTTTTTATCCCCCTGTGCCTAACTTGCTTTCTTGCCCAGACTTGTTTTTATTCCCCTGTGCCTAACTTGCTTTCTTGCCCAGACTTGTTTTTATTCCTCTGTGCGTGTACTTGTTTTCTTGCCTAAACTTGTTTTTCCTTCCCGCGCCCAGTTCTCCCGCGGCCCCGCCCGTTTTTCCTGCAGCTGCGTCACTGCCCCCCTGCAATCCCATTCGCCGCCCCGCTCCCGTCTCCCAGCTGCTCCTCCCTCCCACATCCCCTCATATGGAGGCCGCGCAGCGGCCGCGCCGCTGGCGCGCCGTAGGCGCGCCTAAGGCAAGCCCGTCTGCGCCCGTCCGCGCCTGGACCGCGCCCAGCGCCAGGACCCCGCGAACGCCACGACGCCCGACACCGCTACGATGCCAGATCCCTCCACGCACTCAACACCGGACGATCACACACCTGCTTCCTGGCCGCCCCGAAGCGCACCCACAGAGCTTTCACCTGCCGGAACTGCAGCTTCACAAGCATCCGCCCCACCATGCCGCCGACCAGGAAAGAACCCAACCACCTCAGATGCATCCTTCTCAACACCCGCTCCGCCCGCAAACACGCCGTTGAACTCTGGGACCTACTCGACTCAACCTCCCCAGACGTCGCCTTCCTGACGGAGACCTGGCTGAACCCCGCCTCGGCACCCGACATAGCCATAGCCGTCCCGGAAGGCTACAAGATCACCCGCAGGGACCGCACCAACGGAGCAGGAGGAGGAATCGCCATCGTCCACAGGAACACTCTCAGAGTCTCGACCAACACCGACGACACCTTCAGTACCGCCGAACACCTGCACTTCCAGATCCACACCGATCCCAACACCACCCTCAGAGGAACCCTCGTCTACAGACCCCCCGGACCCCGACCACAGTTCAGCGACTCCATTGCCGACTTCGTCAGCACACACGCCCTCACCTCCACGGACTACATCCTCCTCGGGGACCTGAACTTCCACCTCGAGAACAACAACGACACCAACTCCACCACCCTGATCGACAACCTAGCCAACCTCGGACTCAGACAACTCGTCACAACACCCACCCACTCCGCCGATCACACGCTTGACCCCATCTTCTCCGCAAGCCCCCACGTCTCCTTCAACCACACCACCGAACTCCACTGGACCGACCATCGCTGCATCCACTTCACCTTCAAGAAACCCACCACGCACCACCGCACCCAACAGATGCCCCGCCGCTGCTGGAGCAAAGTCACCGAAGACCAGCTAACCACCACCCTCGCCCAGAGCCCACCCGCCGACCCCACCGACCCCGACACCGCCGCCCGCAACCTCAGACAGTGGATCAACGACTGCGCCAACACCCTCGCCCCGATCAAGAAACCCTCCAACAGTCACACCAACAAGAAAGCCAGCTGGTTCACTGAAGACCTCCGGGCCTCCAAGCAAACCTGCCGAAAGCTGGAGAAGATCTGGCTCCGTGAACGAACACCGGACAGCCACTCAGCCCACAAGACCGCCACCCGCAGACACCATCACCTCATCAGATCCGCCAAAAGGGCCTCCTTCAAAGACCGCCTAGACAACAACGCGCACAACAGCAAAGAGCTCTTCAACATCGTGAAGGAACTCTCCAACCCCAGCTCCAACACCAACGACGTCCCACCCTCGCAAGACCTGTGCGACTCGCTGGCCACCTTCTTCCACCGCAAGATCGCAGACATCCACGACAGCTTCAACGCCACGACCGCCCCGACAACCACTGAGACCTCCGCCCCCACGACCACCATCCGCACCAACCGCCTGCTCTCCTGGACCAACATCAACGACGACGACACCATCAAGATCATGAACACCATCCACTCCGGATCTCCGTCAGACCCATGCCCACACCACATCTTCAACAAAGCCAGCACAGCCATCGCACCCCATCTCCGGAAAGTCATCAACACCTCCTTCGAGACAGCAACCTTCCCGGAGAGCTGGAAGCACGCCGAGATCAACGCCTTACTCAAGAAACCCAAGGCGGACCCCAAGGACCTCAAGAACTTCCGGCCCATCTCCCTGCTCCCGTTCCCGGCAAAGGTCATCGAGAAGACCGTCAACAAACAACTGACCCGCTACCTCGAGGAGAACAACATCCTGGACCCTTCCCAGTCCGGGTTCCGCAGCAACCACAGCACCGAGACTGCCCTCATCGCCGCCACCGATGACATCAAGTCCCTGCTGGACAACGGAGAAACAGCGGCCCTCATCCTCCTGGACCTGTCAGCCGCCTTCGACACGGTCTGCCACCACACACTACGAACACGCCTCCACAACGCCGGGATCCAAGAGAAGGCTCTGGACTGGACCACCTCCTTCCTCTCCGGCAGAACACAGAGCATCCGCCTTCCCCCCTTCCGCTCCGAAGCCACCGAGATCATCTGCGGCGTACCCCAGGGCTCTTCCCTCAGCCCAACTCTGTTTAACATCTACATGGCACCGCTCGCCCACGTCGCCCTTCGGCACGACCTCAACATCATCTCCTACGCCGATGACACCCAGCTGATCCTCTCCCTCACCAAGGACCCCCACACCGCCAAAACCAACCTTCACGAAGGAATGAAGGCCGTCGCTGAATGGACGAGGAACAGCCGACTGAAGCTGAACTCGGACAAGACGGAGGTCCTCATCCTCGGATCCACCCCTTCGGCCTGGGACGACTCCTGGTGGCCGACCGCACTGGGAACCGCCCCAACACCCACCGACCACGCACGCAACCTAGGGGTCATCCTCGACTCCACCCTCTCCATGACTAAACAGGTCAACGCCGTCTCCTCTGCCTGCTTCAACACCCTCCGCATGCTCCGCAGGATCTACAAGTGGATCCCCACTGAAACGAGAAGAACGGTCACCCAGGCCCTCGTCAGCAGCAGGCTGGACTACGGAAACGCCCTCTACGCAGGAGCCTCGGCCAAACTCCTGAGACGGCTCCAACGCATCCAGAACGCCTCTGCACGCCTGATCCTCGCCATCCCTCGCCGCAGCCACATCACACCCCACCTGAGAGACCTGCACTGGCTCCCGGTCAACAAGAGGATAACCTTCAAACTCCTCACCCACGCACACAAGGCACTCCACAACACCGGACCAACGTACCTCAACAGACGACTCAGCTTCTACACCCCCACCCGCCAGCTCTGCTCCGCCGACCTCGCCCTCGCCACTGTCCCCCGCTTCCGAAGAGCGACCTCCGGTGGCAGATCGTTCTCCCACCTCGCCGCCAAGACCTGGAACACCCTCCCCATCCACCTATGGCAGACCCAAGACCTGCTGACCTTCAGAAAACTCCTCAAGACCTGGCTTTTCGAGCAGTAGCAGCATTCCCCACCCCAGCGCCTTGAGACCCTCACGGGTGAGTAGTGCGCTTTACAAATGATATGATTGATTGATTGATTGATTGACTTGCAGCCTTGTTTTTTTTCTTGTTTACACTTCTTTGCTCCAGTCTGCTGGTGTTCTGGCTGCAGGTGTGCACAGAGCCACCGGAGGTGGTGAGCTTGTCAGGCAGATAGGCAGAGGTTCCGGCTGTGATGACATTGTAGATGATGCAGCTGATTCTGAAGATAGTGCATGGTGGCAAGGGGAGCTCCACCAGGGACGGGGGATGTGGTCCTATTTCTTCTTGATGAGGCATACTGCAGTATATAGGATGCCCCTAAAGGAGCCTAAAAGGGAAGGGGGAGAGGGGGTCTAAGAGGCTGTGAAACTCTGCGTGCCTACTATCCAGATGGCAACGCCCAAGAAAAGTCAATCATAGATGTGGTTAAACTGCTAGACCATGCCTTCACTGGTGCAACACCGATGCCACAGAGTTGGTGAAAATGCAGAGAACTGGTTTCAATAGGAAAGGCAGTTGTTGAACTGGTAGTGCTGTCCATATATCATAAAGTGGAGGTATTCTCTGTGCTGGGAATGGAAGGGAATATGAAAATAGGTACTGTAAATCAATGGAAACAAGAAGTCACCTTTCTTGACGAAAGGAAGGAAATCCTGATGGGTGACCATATAGAAGCCCTGCTTCCACAAGGTCCAGTAAGAGTGCCATTCTCTTGATTTCTTCAGTGCTTAGAAAGAACCTGGAATAAAAATCCTAATGTTTCTGTGCTCTGGTTCCAACATCTATGGAGCGTTTTAGGAGAACGTCAAATTCTAATCTTTCAATTCCTGTAGGTGTTTGTGGAACTTCACATTTGGAGACTGTTGGTGTAGTTTTGTATTCCTTTTACGGTGTGCCAATGTATATCTAGCTTCCACTTGTTCCATGTTATGTATTGCCAGTTTAACAGGTTATGATGGATCCTGCCTTCCAATGACATAGTTGAGTGGGAAGCAGAACGATCAAAGGAAACAGGTCAGTTTGTTCTAGTGCTGAAAGCGAGAGGACTGCTCACCTCGTCAACTTTGCTGGACTTGCTGTTTTAACCTCTTTGCTGTTTTTTAGGTAAGTTGAAAGAGATCTGTAATGGTGGTATGATAGAAAACTCCCATCATTGATGGGTGTGCATTCTGTAGTTAGACTAACCCTGACAACGCTGAAAAGTATTCTGTAGTCTGTGTGTTAATCTTGATAACTTGCAAGGTGTTGTTCCCAAAGAGGTCATCATCATCATCAACAGGCATGTAATTAATTTCTCTTTGGACATCAGGACGAATAAAGTGCTCTTCTGTTAGCCATAATATCTTAGAAAATTCACATTAAGCATCTTCCAAATTTTAGATTTAAACAGTCCATGAACACTTTAATCAGTGCCAATGAAGTAAGTTGAACCTTCTTCATAATGGTTCTGACCTGAACCATGCCTTCTCCTGGTAGCTTCTCATTGAAGAGAGATATTGTGGCACAGCTGCTTCTGGTTTTTCATCAAAATAAGGAGTAGTTGAAATCTTGACTGTAGTGGCATTGAGGCCGTTGACACAATCGCCGGTCGCAACACACCTTCATTGTCTGATGGTGGAGTGTGAAGGGAGGATAGATTTCTGGATATATATAGCATAGACCATACTTTGCAGTGGAGCAGTAGCTCTAAACTTCCTAAGCCTTTGGTCTGTTATACTGCTTGCCATCACTGTGATGCGAGTAAAGAGGTATTTTGTGATATTAATTTCTGCACCTACAAAATCTTTGGCATAAAGCCTTTACTTATAATTCCACAAACATATGACAAGTGTTTAAATCCACATGCCCAGTGGCTCTGTGGTTATCTTGAACATCATGATCCCTGAAGAGAAAGCCAGTCCTTTCTTCGAATATGGCAGTGTCTTTTTCCTTATACAAGTCCTAACCCTTTTGCTGTAAAGTCTCGTAACCTGATTTGCAAGCAAAGAAAAGTCTGAAAAGGGATAATGCATAAAATACCAAAAAGACTACTGCACATGATGGTAGGACAACCAAAGAGGTTACTACCGACGAGATCAGATCCACGCTACTACTGATAAGATCAGATCCAGCAGTATAAAAAGAGATGCAAAACCACTTCAGGTGCTGTCGGGCATGACACAGTCTACTGGTTAGGAGCCAATGAATGCATAGCAAATGAGAATACAATCGTGGTAGCAGTAGATGATTGAAGAACTGATGGTGAAGCAACCAGGGTGCCACTGGTAGTGACAGTGTAGGTGGGGTTGCCATCAACAATAGGAAAACAGATAGACTAATGACAGTGGTGCCGCAGACTGATGGTGTACAACAGTCAATGACATGGCAATTGATGGTGTTGACGCATAAGGTTTCGGAGTCAGTTTAGCAGCCAACATGGCAGTCGGCTGTCTCAGTATAGATTTTTTTGATAGAAAGTTTGGAAGCAGGAGACATTGACCTCTTAGATGGCGGTTTATGTGTTCGACTTCAAGTCACAGCTGAAGGGTAGAGCAAAACGAGGGTCACTGATTTTGACCCAGAAGTGGGTGGCTGATCAGTAGTCTGAAACTTAGGGGATGGCTCAGACTGTCGTTTCCACCTTAGAAGACTGTGAGGAAGACTCATCTTTGTGCTCTTGATGTCATTTTTATGCTTTTGGGGAAAGAATTGATACACAGGCAGTGTTTTCCTTTAGAATGCTTAAGGCTAAACGCCCTTTAGGTCCTTCAGACTTTTTGCCAGAAATGTGACCCAAATGTAACTCACAGTGGGGTCGTAATCTGGGCACAAACAAAAAATGACTAGGCTGTGCTGCTGATCAGTAAAGATTTTCTTTGAGGTGGAATTGGACGGTTCAGTCTTCAATTTTCAAAAAGAAAAAAGTGCTGGCAGAACTATTCCCTCCCTGCACATGAGGTTTAAGTGGCCTTGAAAGAAAGAGACTTGAGAAAAAGGCAAAAAACCTATCAACTTGCCTTCCATAACACTTTTTTCCAGTGGATACTTGTGATGAAGTAACGGAGAGGCGCAGTGAAGGTGAAGGTTATCTTCTTTATTGTCAGCTTCTAGTATAACAACGTCCTATCCACAGGACACCATGGAAATAACTGACTCCTGAACACACAGCAATCGAGTCTTCTAAACATTCTAGAGTACATAATGATTCTGTATGGAACCAGTTGCCTGACTTAACACAGCATGTCAGGCAATTACCACACACCTTCCCCCGAAACTTAAAACAAGAACGTTTCAACACGAAGAAATAACAGAACACAAAGGAAAAGTCATTTTAGAATAAAATCACGTAGAGCCCCAGGAGCTTTACATATGCGAGGTGTTCTACGCAAGGAAGGGGCAACTTCAGCGTGAACTTTATGGGCGTCTAACCTGGAGGACGTATCAGAAGGCACGAGGGCAATCCTACCCAAATTCTATATACGCCCATCATCAAGTTTGACAGCATTACGGAACAGTTTGGTCACTTTAAAAGGTGGAGAGAACTTCGCACCAGCAGAACTCTGGGGATAGCGGACCTTCACACGATCACCCACACAAACCTTCGTGTGAGAGACCGCATGTCTGGGGTCGAAGTTCGCTTTTCTCTTGGCTGCCTTGAGATCCTGGACTGCTTCCCATTGGGCACCCAAGTGACTATCAATGCCCTTGTGATCCACGATGTCAACATCTTTCCCCCTCATCCAAGATTGGAACATACAAGTATTGGGAGTGCGACCCCTAAACAATTCAAAAGGGACTTTCCCTGTGGTCGAGTGGGGTGTCAGACGGTCGACCATCACTCTTTCAAACAAACCAGACTTCCAATCCTTGCCTTGCTCTTTAGCCAGCTGAATTTACTCTTTTAGCACACGGTTGAACCTCTCTACCATTCCATTACACTCGGGATGGTAGAGGGAACAACGCTTGTGCTTGATCCCTTTCTTGGCCAAAAACTCTTCCATTTCTTTTGACACGAGCTGCACACCGTTGTCAGTTAATAGGGACTCAGGGAGACCTTCCCTGCAAAAGATGTCCTCCAAGAACTTAATGACGTCTCTAGTTTCGATACCCTGTGTTACTTTAACTTCAGGCCATCTCGAGTACATGTCCATCATCACGAGGACGTAAGATTGGCCCGCCTTACTAGAGATAGGTCCTAAGAGATCCAAGGCTACATGCTGCCAACATCTCGTGGGTGCTTCACGTATAACCATTGGTTGCACTCTAGTTTTGTAGGTTTTATCACAGGCATTGCACTCCGTGCAGTCTCTTATTATTCGCTCCACAAGGATGTCGATGCCTGGCCACCAGAAGTGCAAACAAACCCTCTCCTTAGTTTTAGAGATGCCTTGGTGTCCCTGATGAGCCAAGTGGACAATTTTTGTCCTGACTTGTGACGGAGGAATGAGTCTGGTACCCCTCCAAAGCAAGCCACCACCCACGGAGAGTTCATCTCGGACATTCCAGTACTTCCGCACGCTTTCGCTCAAGGTCTTGATGCCAGTCCAACCTTCAGTTACCAACTTTGACACCTCACCCATGACCACGTCATTCTTCATGGCGTCTTTCCACTCCAGCTCGGAAATCACTCCTTCCACAATCTCACACACCTTGTAGTCATCATCTATCCATGCATCCTCAGGATCAAGCAGGACACTCCCACACTGTTTGGTGACTAAGCGAGAAAGGCAGTCAGCGACTTTGTTCTCTGCTCCAGGTATGTAACTTACAATGAAGTTGTAATCTTGCAGAGCAATCACCCACCTACATATCCTAGAGGAGACAGCATCTAGACTCTTTTTGTAGAACACATCCTTTAACGGCTTGTGGTCTGAACGGACAACAAAAGAAGTGCCCCAAAGGAATTTCTTTAATTTTTTGATGGCCCAGAAAATACACAGTGCTTCTTTCTCGATCACTGAGTACTGTATTTCTGGGCCAACAAGTGCTCGAGAAAGAAACATGATGGTTGTCTCTTTGCCATCTTTTACTTGCTTAAGAACGGCGCCTAACCCCTTCGAACTGGCATCAGTAATTAAAATTGAGCTCGAAGAGGTGTCGTAGCTCTGAAGAGAGGGAGCGGAACTGAGGGCCTTCTTGACGTCCACAAATTCCAACTGGCACTGAGGAGACCACGAAAACTTCACACCCTTTTTTAGGAGGGACCTCATCACGAAGGTACGACCTGCAAATTGGGGAATGAACTTATTATAGTACTCTGTCATCCCCAAAAAGGTGACTAGTTCATCTCTGGATTGTGGGACAGGGAGCTCCTCAATGGTTTTCACCAGGTGGTCTCTAGGTCTAACGCCCCCTTCAGTTAATTTGTGACCCAGATAGTCGATTTCTGTGAGGTTAAACTTGCATTTGTTCTCACGTAAGGTTAAGCCTCTCGCACTAAATCTCTCGAGAACAGCCCTAAGCCTTCCATCATGTTCAAGTTGAGATGAGCCATGAACCAGAACGTCGTCTTGATAGATTTTAACCCCCTCAACGCCACTCAACACGTCTTCCATGACTCTTTGAAATACGGAGGCTGCAGAGTTTAAGCCAAAAGGAAGACGAGTGAACTGGTAAGTTCCGAAAGGGGTTATGAAGGCCGTCAAGTTCATGGACTCATCGTCAATCTTGACCTGATGGTAGGCCGCCTTGAGGTCTAGGGTGGAGAAAACTCGGGCATCTCTTAATTGAGCCAGCATCTCCGTGATGTTGGGGAGAGGGTACCTGTCCGAGACAACTGCTCGGTTGAGAGCACGGAGGTCCACACACAATCTCACCTCTCCGGAGGCCTTGCGAGCAAGAACGACTGGGGCTAACCACTCACTGGCCTCTCTCTCGACAATGATACCTTCTTTATTTAACTTTTCAAGCTCAGAGCGCATAGATTCTCTCATGGTCAATGGTACACTGCGCACCTTACACGTTACCGGAACAGCATCAGGCTTGAGAGTGATCCTATGTGTGTATCCTGAGAGGCATCCCAACCTCTCATTAAAAACATTCTTGAATTCAGTACGCAAATCACATTTTTGATTCACTTCCATCATACCACATGACACAACATTCAAAGGTACAGGATGTGAAGGGATGTCCCTGAGAATGGTGCAGGGATCCCCACCAGGAACCCGCGACACACCTAGATCAGCCTGGTGGAACCAGCTATTATACTGTCACCTCTACAAGAGATATAAATCTTCCCGGCAGTTAATCTGCCTTTGTATTCAATGTTGCCCACAAAATAGCCATACACCTTTATGGGTTGGCCACCATAAGCAAGCGGCTTGATGTCAGGTTTGTAGACTTTCACCTTCCCATGTAATTTCCTATCAAAGAATTCTTTGGGGATGAGGGAAATCTTCGCACCTGAGTCGAAAAGCATCTTAATATTGCAATCATTCACTTGCACCTGGTCCACTGGCCCCTTACTCTTGTTCTGCCCGTTGTGTACTAAAGCCTCCCCACAGTGTAACTCATCGTAATCGGAATCACTCTCATCCTCAAGGGAAACTTCTTTGACACGTCTACCCTTCTTGTTCTTTTGAGCTCTACAAGCTTTGGCTAGGTGACCGATTTTTCCACAATTGTGACACTTAGAAGAGAGAGCAGGACACGACTTGTCGTTAGCAAGATGACCAATCATGTCATATCGGTAGCACTTCACCTTGGAGTCTCCCTTGGGTATGGGAGCAGAAGAAAAATGAGCAGGTTCACGCTGTTTCAAAGTGGGTTTTAAAGGGTTCTTTGTCACAGAGTGAACCTTTTCCTCCAAAACACCATTTTCTTTCTTGATGACCTCGACAGAGGCAAGGGAGTGTTCTATTCTCTTAGCTATCGATACAACCTCATCTAGCTTAGGATCATCTTTCTGCCACAATTCGTCTTTGATTTTCTCAACATTGCATCCTAGCATGAACTGATCGCGAATGCGCTCTTCAAGGGACCCATCAAACTTGCAAGTGGCACCCAATTTACGGAGAGCGGTAATGTACACCTCAACAGATTCTTCAGGTTTTTGCACTCGCCTTCCAAAATGATACCGCTCTAGTATAGTGCTAACTTTTGGAAGATAGTGCTTATCAAGTTTTTTAAGGCACATTTCGAACTTATTGAGGTTATCAGATTCGCTTTCACTCAAATTAGGAAGATGTTCAAACACTTCTTGTCCTTCTGGACCCAGACAGTGTAGTAGCAAAGCCGATTTTCTCTCTGCGCTAAGCGATACCCCGCAAACTCTAGCGTAGTTAAGGAAAACTTTTTTCCATTTTGACCATCGTATAACGGGATCGCCAGGATTAGAGAGAAAAACGGTGGTGGAGTAACATTTTGCATTTTGTGATTATCGAGTTTAGTATGAAAGTCACAGAAATAATAATACTATGTGTAAGCACACTTAACAACAGAAGGTGTGCTCAACGCTGTAGAGATGATGGACAGCTGTATAATAAAAGCAATCCAAGAAGTAGGTGTGCTCGTCACCGAAGAAGTAGTCTGACGAGCAAGGATTAATTTGACAAGTAGGTGTGCTTGTCACCGTAGAATCAGTCCAAGAAGAAAGGATTAATCCAGCAAGCAGGTGTGCTCGTCACCGAAGAAGTAGTTTGACAAGTAAGTGTGCTTGTCACCGTAGAAGTAAAGAGAGTGTTTTCATGAGACTCTCGAAGAAGTAATTCAACAAGCGGGTGTGCTTGTCACTGAAGAAGTAAGGTGAGTGTTTTCATGAGACCCAGGTAGAGATGTCAACTTTATAAGTACAAGTATCAAGTAACTCCTTTTCCTCCTTTTATTTTAGGTGCTGGAATGAAACTTGAAGAAGAGACCACAGTGTCGCTGCGTGTACTTCGATGGCAGTCAGAATAAAAAAAGAAAACGGAGCAAGTAGGGGTCTCTGACATGAAGCAGCTGGGTAGGCTGAATAGAGAAAACAAGCGCGTAGTCAGGGAGACGAAGAGGCTCCGTGAACAGAGCTGGTTGCCAAGCAATGGCAACGTAGCTCTACGTCAAAGCGCTTTGAGGAGAGCGTCACGCGTCAGGAACCTGCTGAAGGTGGAAGCAGTGACGTCGGTGAGGAATGGAGGCGCTCGCAGGAACAAAGGCGGCAGTCGGCGCGTGCAGGTAACGGAGCACGTTTGAAAAATGCTCCGAGCCTCAGGCTCAAACGTGGATAACAATAAGAAAAGCCTTGAGAGTGCGTAAACCCAATGAAAGGAATGAAGGCCCTCCAAGGGGTTAGCAGACGCGTATAATGAAGGGTGACTGGTTACTTTGACGCTGTGGGTGATGAGATATAAAGGCCGCGCAGGTAACCAAGCACGTTGAAAGCAAAACGTCCAGGTTTTCCGTGTCTTTAAAGTATGAAACAAACAACAGGAACGGTTTTGTTTTTTCTTGGCGCGCTGTCAGAAGTGACGAGTAGGCGAGTTAGTTAAAGGGTGCCAAGTTGACGTGTGAGACTTTTCGGGAAAAGCGAGGAGTTAAAGAGTGCTATGACACTGGACAGTAACGTAAGGGGCTGCATAGTAGAGAGTCAGTTCTGCTGCCAGTGACAAAGTCAAAGCAAAGCACGCACAGTACCTTGAGTTTCAGGAAGAAACTTAGCTGTGTTAGGACGTTTGTTGAGAATCAATGCTGATGAAGCACAAGTTACTAACTTGTGTAACGATATATCTGTAAGAGACAGTAGTTAGTGACAGATTCCTTACCTTAGAATATCCCCAGGCGTCAGGCTGGATCCGGAAAGTTTTTGTGTAGCAGTACCCTTGCGCGTCGGTAGGCGGCGTCGTGCGGCTCCGCGTCCGTCGTCGGCGTCGTGATCGCCGGGATGACGTCGCGGGCAGTACTTAGACGCCGCCCCTGCGCGCTGACGTCAGTTCTGTACATGACTTTCCGCGCCAGGAACGCAGAGCCATGCAAGAAGCTGACATAGGTGTCTGAAAAATACTAGGGCCCTGAAAGGGATGTCCTTAACCCTAGAAATCAGTTCGCAGAACGGGGAGGATGGGTGGGGCGGTAAGGAATCTGTCACTAACTACTGTCTCTTACAGATATATCGTTACACAAGTTAGTAACTTGTGCATCTGAAAGAGACACGTTAGTGACAGATTCCTTACCTTAGAATAGATACCCCAGCAATACCAACCCCGGTGGTGGGTCTGCGAACAAAGATCAGACAAGGAAGTCCTGGAGGACAGAACGGCCAAAGAAGCCGTCCCTCCGGACCTGACTGTCAAGGCAGTAATGCTTTGTAAACGTGTGCAGCGAGGCCCACGTAGCTGCCTGACAAATAACCGGCAGCGGAACACCGCGGCCCAAAGCCGTGGTAGCAGCCGTTGCCCTGGTGGAATGGGCTCGCAGCCCAACAGGAGGCTCCTTCTTAGCCAAAGAATAGCAGGTCTTGATGCACAAGGTAACCCAGCGGGAGATGGTCCTCTTGTGCACCGCCCGACCTTTTTGGCGCCCACGTAGCCAACAAAGAGCTGGTCATCCACCCGGAAGTGTTTTGTGCGGTCAATATAGAAGGAGAGCGCACGTTTTGGGTCCAGACGGTGGAGCCTCTCTTCCTCTCTGGAAGGATGCGGAGGCGGAAAGAAGGTGGGCAAAGTGATGGTCTGCCCAATATGGAAAGCAGTAACCACCTTTGGCAAGAAGGACGGGCGCGTCCGAAGAACAACCTTGTCCGGATGAACAGACAGAAAGGGAGGTTTGCAAGATAGAGCCTGGAGCTCACTCACCCGCCGAGCGGAGGTGATGGCCACCAGAAAGGCTGTCTTCAGAGTCAGAAGACGAAGAGGACAGTTATGTAGAGGCTCAAAGGGAGCGCACATTAAAAAGGTAAGAACCAAGTTCAAGTCCCACTGAGGCATCACAAACGGAACAGGAGGGAAGAGGTGAGTAATGCCTTTTAAGAACCTGTTAACAACAGGGGACTTGAAAAGGGAGGGCTGATCAGGAAGCCTGAGGAAGGCCGAGATAGCACAAAGATAACCCTTGATGGTACCCAGGGCAGAACCTGCCTGACAAATAACCGGAAGCGGAACACCGCGGCCCAAAGCCGTGGTAGCAGCCGTTGCCCTGGTGGAATGGGCCCGCAGCCCAACAGGAGGCTCCTTCTTAGCCAAAGAATAGCAGGTCTTGATGCACAAGGTAACCCAGCGGGAGATGGTCCTCTTGTGCACCGCCCGACCTTTTCACTGTAAGTCAAGTGCAAACACAAGTCCTATCCTCACCGCTGACAACCAATGTTAGAAATGGGATCTCTAGTTGGCAAGGGCTTGCACCTTTGTCCAAGTAGGGACCCTTCTTCCTAGTCAGGGTAAGGGTGTTACACTCGTGAAGTAACCCCTGCTCACCCTCGTGGTAGCTTGGCACGAGCAGTCAGGCTTAATTCAGAGGCAGTGTGTAAAGCATTTGCACATAACCAACAGTAATACAGTGTAAGCACTACAAACGGACACCACACCAGTTTAGAAAAATAACCAATATTTTATATACTCAAGACAAGACCAATTACGACAAAAATCCACAATACTATACTTTACGAATGAATACTTGATACGGTAACTTCTTCTTTGCAGGAATAGCACAAAAGCAAAGTTCGTACGAGTCGGTAGCTCCGTCCGAGCCTACTGTGATGCTGAAAACCACAGAGTCTAACAGTTCCAGCCGACCGCATCGATACGGGCCAGCAGAGTCGTGAACAGACTCGGTTACAGTACCTTTCTCGTTGTGGCTGGTACGGAGTGTACGAGCCGGTCGGCGTTCGTCGCGGTTGCGGTGCAAGACGGAGCGATGCAAGGTGTGGTGTCCCTCGATGCGGTGCAGGCAGCGGCTCGATGAGCGTCGTGCAGACGGAGTCGGTGAGTCCAAGGCGTGCGATGCAGGGTGAGACGATGCTCGATGCGGTGCTGACAGGTTGCGATGCAGGCGACCTAGCCAGAGTGCGGGAGCTGGCGTCGGACAGCGGTGCGAGTCGGAGCGGTGCGTCGCAGACGTGCGAGCGGTGCCCCCAACTGCGGTGCGGTCTCGACTCTTGAGCCAGTTGCAGCGACCTCGTCGGTCGGGTCCGGTTGGTTCAGTGAAGCGATGCGAACTGCTGTGCCCACAGGTCACTGTGCAAGCAGCGGCTCGATGTTGGCGGCGTCGGACGTCGCCCACGGTGAGACCAGGGTTGCGATGCGAAGCGTGGCGATGCGGTCTGCGGTGCAAACAGGTCACCGGCCAGGGATGGATTCGGTTGACGGAGTCGGTTGCAGTTCCCTTCCTCTGTGGCAACTGAAACAGCGTTCCAGAAGCGGTACCCAGAGGCTTGTGAAGTCTTTGTAGTCCCTGAGACTTCTTAACAGGAGGCCAGCTCGGTTTCAGGCCCTTGGAGATACTCAGCACAAGTTTGTAGAAAATTCAGTCCAGTCCTTTAACTGCCCAAGGCAGAAGCAGCAGCTGCAGGCCAACCCAACAAAGCAACAACACAGCAAAGGGGCAGTACTCCTCCTGGCAGCTCTTCCAGCTCTTCGTCTTGGCAGGTTCCTTGATTCCAGCGAGATCTAAATTCATAGGGTCAGGGCCCCAATATTTATATCCCAAATTCCTTTGTTCTCTGAAGGCAGAGAGGCCTTTGCCTAGTCCAAACCAGTTCTGGAGCACTTTGTTGACAAGTCTCCGTCCCTTCTTTCAGTGAGTAGGCCAGGGACATCAGACGCACCACAGGAGGTGGAGCCAGCATTGTGGAGGGAAGGCACTGTCCTATTCAGGGCCCAGGTGCGACCACTCCCACCCATCTACATGTAGATCTTGCTATTCAGCCCTGTGCTGACTCACCCTGTCTCCTGGCATCCCCCAGCCCCTGTCACTCACATTTCCAGACAAGGAATACACAACCTCGCAGAGGCAGGCTTGGATGGTTAGACAAGAAAATACCCACTTTCTAAAAGTGGTATTTTCAAACACAGAATGTTAAAACCAACTTCACTAAAAGCTGCATTTTATCATTCTGAGTCCAGGCATACTAAACTCGAATTTCTACCATGTTCCCGGGGTCAGTTAGGATTATAAGCTGTAATAATCAAAACTGCCCGTTCTGGCCTAGGGGGAACAGGTAGCCTTGCAATAGTGAAAAACGAACTAGGCTGTAATTCACTATCAGGACATGCCGCACACACCCGGGCATGTCCTACCTTTCGCATACACCGCACCCTGCCCACAGGGGTACCTTGGGCCTACCTTAGGGGTGACTAACATGTAGCAAAGGGAAGGTTTAGGGACTTGCAAGTGTGTGCACTTGCCAAGTCGACATGGCAGCCCCAGGCTGCGCACAGGCTCTGCGGTGGCAGGCCCGAGTTACACTTTACGGGCTGTTTGCGTGGGTGGCACAATCCAGTGCTGCAGCCCACCAACAGCATTTGGTCTATAGGCCCTGGCACTCGCAGTGCACTTTACAAGGGACTGACACATAAACCAAATAGGCCAATCATGGAAACACCAATCCATAACACATTTTATACAGGACCACTTGCACTTTCCCACTGGACAGCAGTGAGGAAAGTGCGCAGAATCATTACACCAGCAAAAACAGAGTCAAAACCGGGAGGTCAGAAAGCAAAAAGTCAGGGGAAACACGCCAAAAGATGCCAAGTCTAACACATGTCCCCTCCAGCTGAAAGTAGGGAGAACTACCCAACCCCATTGGAGTTCTCTTCACTAAGGCGGAAGAACCTGGACAGACCATCTGCGTTGGCGTGTTCTGTACCAGGACGGTGTTCCACCGTAAAGTCCATTCCCTGTAGGGAGATGGACCACCTCAGCAGTTTTGGATTCTCACCCTCATTTGCATCAACCATCTGAGGGGCCTGTGGTCTGTCTGAACCCGGAAGTGAGTCCCAAACAGGTATGGTCTCAACTTCTTCAGCGCCCAGACCACAGCAAAAGCTTCCCTTTCTATGGCACTCCACCTCTGTTCCCTGGGAAGTAGTCTCCTGCTAAGGAAGACTACAGGCTGATCCATGCCCTCTTCGTTCAGTTGTGAGAGCACCGCTCCCACACCATGCTCTGAAGCGTCAGTCTGCACGACAAATTCTTTGGAGAAGTCAGGTGCCTTGAGCACGGGCGCCGTGCACATGGCTGCCTTCAGGGCATCAAAAGCTTTCTGGCAGGACTCCGTCCAGATCACTTTCCTGGGCTGCCTCTTAGTGGTCAGCTCTGTTAAGGGGCAACGATGGTGCCATAGCCCTTAACAAATCTCCTATAGTAACCGGTGAGACCTAAGAAGGCTCTCACCTCTGTCTGGGTCTTGGGGGATTCCCAAGCCAGAATGGTGTCAATCTTGGGTTGTAGGGGCGCCACCTGGCCGCTTCCTACCTGGTGTCCCAAGTACACCACAGAACCCTGCCCGATCTGGCACTTACTGGCCTTGATCGTGAGGCCTGCACCTTGCAGAGCCCTCAACACTTTCCCAAGGTGCTGTAAATGTTCTTCCCAGCTGGAACTGAACACAGCAATGTCATCCAGGTAGGCGGCACTGAAATCCTCCAGCCCAGCCAACACCTGATTGACCAACCTCTGAAAGGTGGCAGGGGCATTCTTCAACCCAAAGGGCATCACCCGGAATTGGTAATGACCTTCTGGGGTTGAGAACGCTGATCTCTCCTTGGCCCCATCGGTTAAGGCAATCTGCCAGTACCCAGACGTCAAATCAAACGTGCTGAGGAACCGGGCAGCTCCCAACCGATCAATGAGCTCATCAGCTCTGGGGATGGGGTGCGCGTCAGTCCTGGTGACGGCATTGAGCCCACGGTAGTCCACACAAAACCGGAGTTCTGGAGTGGCACCGGGCGCCGCAGCCTTTGGGACCAAGACCACTGGGCTGGCCCAAGGACTGTGGGAGGGCTCAATCACCCCTAACGCCAACATCTTAGAGACCTCCTCCTTGATGCTGGCTCTGACCCGGTCAGTCAACCTGTAAATCTTGTGCTTCACAGGAGGGCTGTCACCAGTGTCCACGTCATGGGTACACCAGTGAGTAACACCGGGGTCAGAGAGAACAGTGGGGCAAACTGTCCCAACAACTGGCGGCAGTCCCCCTGCTGCTCCTGAGTCAGAGTAGGGGAGAGGATCACACCCTCTACTGACCCATCATGCTCCTTGGTAGACAGGAGGTCAGGGAGAGGCTCACTCTCCTCTTCCACCCCATCATCTGTCGCCAAGAGCATACTCACTTCGGACCTCTCGAAGTGGAGCTTGAGGCGGTTCACGTGAAGGACCCTCAAAGGGTTCCTTGGAGCCTGCAAATCCACCAGGTAGGTGACGTCACTTTTGCGCTCCTTTACCTCATATGGTCCAGTCCACTTGTCCTGCAAGGCACAAGGTGCCACTGGGGCCATGACCCACACTTTTTGCCCAGGTTGAAATTCGACCAGAGTGGCACTCTGGTCATACCATCTCTTCATTTCTTCCTGGCTTGCTTCTAGGTTTGCCTGAGCGAGTTTCCTGAAGCGGGCAGTTTGGTTTCTAAAGGCCAGCATGTAGCTAAATACATCCTGGGGAGTTTTCCTGGGAGCCGCCTCCCAGCCTTCCTTTACCAAACTCAGAGGTCCTCTGACAGGGTGGCCATACAGGAGCTCAAAGGGGCTGTACCCAAGAGACTTCTGAGGCACCTCCCTGTACGCAAAGAGTAGGCATGGCAAGAGGACGTCCCACTTACGCCTCATGGGTTCTGTTAGACCCTTGACCATGCCTTTCAAGGTCTGGTTGAATCTCTCCACCAGACCGTTTCCTTGTGGGTGGTACGGAGTGGTGAACTTGTAGGTTACACCACACTCCTTCCACAGGGATGTCATATACTTCGATATGAAATTGGTCCCTCTATCCGAAACCACCTCTCTGGGGAATCCCACACGGGAAAAGATCCCCATTAACGCCCGGCCCACCACTGGCGCCGTCGTCCTGAGAGGGATTGCCTCCGGGTACCGGGTGGCATGGTCCACCAAGACCAGGATGTACCTGTTGCCCATGGCTGTCTTGGGATCCAGTGGCCCCACAATATCCATCCCTACCCTTTCAAAGGGTGTACCAACAACAGGAAAAGGTTGGAGAGGAGCTTTGACCTTCCTCCCACTCTTACCACTTGCCTGGCAAGTTTGGCAAGACCTACAGTGTGCATCTGACTGCCTTCGCATTTGGGGCCAAAAGAAGTGGGTGACAAGCCTGTCAAAGGTCTTGTCCTGCCCCAAATGTCCTGCCAAAGGCACGTCATGAGCCAGACCCAGTAGGAAGGTCCTGAAGCGCTGGGGTACCACCAGCACACGGGCTGACCCAGGCTCAGCAACCTTAGGCTCACTGTATAGGAGACCACTCTCCCAGTAAATCAGATGTGACCCGGACTGATTACCAGCTGCCTGGTCTGCAGCCTGCCGCCGCAGACCCTCCAGAGTAGGGCACTCGTTCTGCTCCCTGCAGAACTCCTCCCTGGTGGGACCCCCTTCTTGCTGCCAATGGGTCAGCTCAGAGATGTCTCCCAGTTCGGCTACCTGCTCCCCTGTAGGCACCGGGCGTCCCCTCGAGGTCCGCCTCCTCCCGGTCCGTGGGAACTTCGGGGGCCGGTTTCCCGCGCCCCTGCCCTTTCTCTTGGCAGGGACTTGGGCCACTGTTTCAGGCTCCAAGTCCTCTTGATCACCCTTCCTGGCTGCCATTGACCGAGTAGACACGCATGCCCACTCTGGCAACCCAAGCATCTCCAAGTGAGACCGGAGCTCAACCTCCTTCCATGAGGACTGCTCCAGGTCGTTTCCTAGCAGACAATCTACAGGCATGGTAGGGCTCACAACCACCCTCAAGGGACCTGAGACCCCCCCCCATTCAAAGGGAACCTGCGCCACCATACATTGGCGCTCTGAGTTGTCTACAGCAACTACTTGGTGGAATGCCCCGGGGACTACTTGCTTCTCAGGCACCAGGTGACACCGGACTGAGGTCACACTGGCTCCAGTATCTCTGAGAGCCTCTACCCTGTTCCCATGAATGGTCACCCAGGTGCTATATTTCTTTGTGTTAGGGGCACCTGGTTTCCTGGGACCATCTCACTGTCCCCTAGTGAGACAAGGGTCATTTCTGCGGGATCCCCACCCTCCTGTGGGCACCCCTCCTCCCCAAGCGCTACACTAGCCAACACTTTGGACTGTCCACCGGTGGGTGGCTGTGTCCCCTTCGGGCACTTGGGGTCCCCCTTAAAGTGACCTACCTGGTCACATGCATAACACTTGCGGGGGCCGGTCTCAACAGGCTTCCCTGTGGAGACCCCTTTCTTCTTATCACCGGGGGCTGGGAACCTTTACCCTGGGTACTAGTTTGGGGCCCTTTAGAGAACTCCTGTGCTTTACCCTTGTCCCCCCACCTTTCTGCTGGGGACCCTGCCCACCTTTGGCTGAGTCTCCCCCAAACGCTTTCTTGTGGACCCTGGTACTCACCCAGCGGTCCGCTTCCATAGCAAGCTTCCTGGGGTCAGTTAGCTTACTATCAACTAGGTGCTGGCGCAGATCTGCAAAACATAGACTAGACAAGTGCTCCCATGCAATCAAGTTGTAGAGCCCCTGAAAATCTGTTACACTACTGCCCTTCACCCAACCATCCAGCGACCTGCAGAACACATCCACACATTCCAACCAAGTGTTGGCATCAGACTTCTTACTGGACCTGAACTGATCCCTGTACTTTTCAGGAGTAAGACCATACTTCGTGAGAAGGGCATCCTTCATGTCAGCATAGGTGAGGTGATACCCCTTACCCAAAGCTATCAGAGCATCCCTTGCTTCTTCCGGGAAAAGTGGCCACAATCCTGCTCCCCAATTCTCCTCAGGGACCCCATTCATGTGTATGGCTGCCTCATAACCCTGAAACCACCTTTGTATGTCATCCCCTTTTTGAACTCCTTGCCTACGTTCTTGGGAATGTGCACAATCCTGTCAGCCTTTCTGGACGAATTGCTGCCACCATCTGAGCCTGACTTACTCCTAAGTTCTAGCTCCTTCAGTTCTCTCTCATGCTCTAAGAGCATCTTTCTCTCCTCTATGGCCAATCTCTTCTCCTCCCGCTCACTCTCCAGTCTGAGCTTCTGCAGCTCAAACTGCCTTGCCTCCCGCCTGTCCTCCAGCTCCTCTGGGGACAGACTGCTGCTGCCTGACCTGGCGGGTTCCCCCCTACCCAAAAGCACATCCACCCTGGAAATAGGCTCCTCCGCCTCCTCACTGAGATGACCAGGCTGCCCATTGGCATGTCTGGCTGCTACCCAGGCCCTCAGCGCCTTCTGTAGCTCCTCCTTCCTTGTGAGGCCTTTAATTTGGACTTTCAGGTTTTTACAAATTGCTCGTAGCTCCTTTACGGCGTAGGATTCCAACCTATCCTCCTCAAAGATAACTTCCAGGGATGCAACGGATGATGCAATTGATTCAGGCATGACAAAAGTAGTGAGTTGAAAACTGGCAAGATCAAAAATAGGCCAAAAGAAAAAGAACCAGTATGTGGTACGTAATGGTCTTCGATATGGTAGTAGTGCACACCAATCACTGTAAGTCAAGTGCAAACACAAGTCCTATCCTCACCGCTGACAACCAATGTTAGAAATGGGATCTCTAGTTGGCAAGGGCTTGCACCTTTGTCCAAGTAGGGACCCTTCTTCCTAGTCAGGGTAAGGGTGTTACACTCGTGAAGTAACCCCTGCTCACCCTCGTGGTAGCTTGGCACGAGCAGTCAGGCTTAATTCAGAGGCAGTGTGTAAAGCATTTGCACATAACCAACAGTAATACAGTGTAAGCACTACAAACGGACACCACACCAGTTTAGAAAAATAACCAATATTTTATATACTCAAGACAAGACCAATTACGACAAAAATCCACAATACTATACTTTACGAATGAATACTTGATACGGTAACTTCTTCTTTGCAGGAATAGCACAAAAGCAAAGTTCGTACGAGTCGGTAGCTCCGTCCGAGCCTACCGTGATGCTGAAAACCACAGAGTCTAACAGTTCCAGCCGACCGCGTCGATACGGGCCAGGAGAGTCGTGAACAGACTCGGTTACAGTACCTTTCTCGTTGTGGCTGGTACGGAGTGTACGAGCCGGTCGGCGTTCGTCGCGGTTGCGGTGCAAGACGGAGCGATGCAAGGTGCGGTGTCCCTCGATGCGGTGCAGGCAGCGGCTCGATGAGCGTCGTGCAGACGGAGTCGGTGAGTCCAAGGCGTGCGATGCAGGGTGAGACGATGCTCGATGCGGTGCTGACAGGTTGCGATGCAGGCGACCTAGCCGGAGTGCGGGAGCTGGCGTCGGACAGCGGTGCGAGTCGGAGCGGTGCGTCGCAGACGTGCGAGCGGTGCCCCCAACTGCGGTGCGGTCTCGACTCTTGAGCCAGTTGCAGCGACCTCGTCGGTCGGGTCCGGTTGGTTCAGTGAAGCGATGCGAACTGCGGTGCCCACAGGTCACGGTGCAAGCAGCGGCTCGATGTTGGCGGCGTCGGACGTCGCCCACGGTGAGACCAGGGTTGCGATGCGAAGCGGGGCGATGCGGTCTGCGGTGCAAACAGGTCACCGGCCAGGGATGGATTCGGTTGACGGAGTCGGTTGCAGTTCCCTTCCTCTGTGGCAACTGAAACAGCGTTCCAGAAGCGGTACCCAGAGGCTTGTGAAGTCTTTGTAGTCCCTGAGACTTCTTAACAGGAGGCCAGCTCGGTTTCAGGCCCTTGGAGATACTCAGCACAAGTTTGTAGAAAGTTCAGTCCAGTCCTTTCACTGCCCAAGGCAGAAGCAGCAGCTGCAGGCCAACCCAACAAAGCAACAACACAGCAAAGGGGCAGTACTCCTCCTGGCAGCTCTTCCAGCTCTTCGTCTTGGCAGGTTCCTTGATTCCAGCGAGATCTAAATTCATGGGGTCAGGGCCCCAATATTTATATCCCAAATTCCTTTGTTCTCTGAAGGCAGAGAGGCCTTTGCCTAGTCCAAACCAGTTCTGGAGCACTTTGTTGACAAGTCTCCGTCCCTTCTTTCAGTGAGTAGGCCAGGGACATCAGACGCACCACAGGAGGTGGAGCCAGCATTGTGGAGGGAAGGCACTGTCCTATTCAGGGCCCAGGTGCGACCCCTCCCACCCATCTACATGTAGATCTTGCTATTCAGCCCTGTGCTGACTCACCCTGTCTCCTGGCATCCCCCAGCCCCTGTCACTCACATTTCCAGACAAGGAATACACAACCTCGCAGAGGCAGGCTTGGATGGTTAGACAAGAAAATACCCACTTTCTAAAAGTGGTATTTTCAAACACAGAATGTTAAAACCAACTTCACTAAAAGCTGCATTTTATCATTCTGAGTCCAGGCATACTAAACTCGAATTTCTACCATGTTCCCGGGGTCAGTTAGGATTATAAGCTGTAATAATCAAAACTGCCCGTTCTGGCCTAGGGGAACAGGTAGCCTTGCAATAGTGAAAAACGAACTAGGCTGTAATTCACTATCAGGACATGCCGCACACACCCGGGCATGTCCTACCTTTCGCATACACCGCACCCTGCCCACAGGGGTACCTTGGGCCTACCTTAGGGGTGACTAACATGTAGCAAAGGGAAGGTTTAGGGACTTGCAAGTGTGTGCACTTGCCAAGTCGACATGTCAGCCCCAGGCTGCGCACAGGCTCTGCGGTGGCAGGCCCGAGTTACACTTTACGGGCTGTTTGCGTGGGTGGCACAATCCAGTGCTGCAGCCCACCAACAGCATTTGGTCTATAGGCCCTGGCACTCGCAGTGCACTTTACAAGGGACTGACACATAAACCAAATAGGCCAATCATGGAAACACCAATCCATAACACATTTTATACAGGAGCACTTGCACTTTCCCACTGGACAGCAGTGAGGAAAGTGCGCAGAATCATTACACCAGCAAAAACAGAGTCAAAACCGGGAGGTCAGAAAGCAAAAAGTCAGGGGAAACACGCCAAAAGATGCCAAGTCTAACAATCAACCTTCCCCTTCTTTGCTTCAGAGAAGCCCACAAAAATCTAATCATCCACACAATGGTCTCTTGTGTGGTCGATGTAAAAGCTCAATACCTTCTTTTAGGGTCACTCCGATGAAAAATAAAAAAGTTGGCCTACATACATCTGCCATACAGGAACAGCTACAATGATCCTTGGCATCTGAAAGCTTTTGCTTCAGTACATTTGAGAACAAACTAAATCATTTGAACATTTGCTGTTTCTGTGGGGCAGATATATGCAGACCAACTTGTTGTTTACCCCAAGAGGGCTTCCACTTATTAATTATCAGTGGGAGGGAGGTTGCTCCCCCTTTATCCTGATGAAGACCCATATTTGAGTTGCTAGATGGGTGGAAATGTCGATTAACAAATTGGTTAACTAAACGTTATTATAATTTCATAAAACTGAACTCAAATCTTGACTCCTTTTAGTTGAATCATTTCACTACGCTGTCACCACTGTTACCAGAATATTGTTCTTTTTTAAGAAACACTGCCAGCTTTGCACTTTTGTCACTTACCACTCTCACTGTGCCATTTTTTGGAGCACCAGTTACATTGTTTTTTGTATATTAGAGATAATCATGAAGTAATTAAAAAGCCCATTCTAATATACTGAAGAATATCAGTTGTTTTTGGCATAGGAGCTTAGGAGGAAAATAATTCTCCCAAGGGAACCATTGTTGCTCTATGAATATATACCCAGATTTGCAGTGATACCAGGTTGCCCCATAATACTATTTATTTATTAGTATGTAAGGAAGTCTTGACCTTTGGGATGAAGACCACTCTGGTCCTCAGTACTAATTTGCCCAGAAAAAAAGTGGTGCAGCATGGTTGCACCAAAAGCCCCAGTAGTTTGCTCACTTAATGTTCTAACATAATCACAAAGTTATGTTATGTTATGTAACCCGTGATGAGGAAGATGGTCTTTAGAGTCAAGAATCATAAGGAACAGCTGTGATCTGGCTTGAAAAGCATACACATGAGCAACATTAAGAACAAGTGCAGGACTCATATGCCAAACACCCATAGCGCACAGACTTCCCCGCTATGCCTGCCCATGCCCTGTAGTCAGAAACAACGACATAATGGGACAGTGGTAGATGGGATGAGAGCAGCAAACTAGCTGCCTTGTCCATGGCATAAGGTTTCCTAGATCTTACCGGAAGAGAGGGGGCAGGGGGGACACCGCTCAGGCCTCAGACATCTGAGATGGGGTCATACGTTGTTATAAAAAGAGTGACCACTGAATGAGAGGGAACAAGCAGATTATAAAAGGACGAAGAATTTCAATTTCACACAATTCTGTTGTGAAACTTGTTTGTATGATGAAGTGGACCTTCTGTATAGTATAGACATTGGCGAATGAGGTAAATATAATGGAAAACGAATATAGAAATGAGGGGGAAAAAACAAGTACAGGCCGCAGTGTGACATCAGAAACAGCTTGGTGTGGGAATATATGAGTCAATCCTTATATGAAACATTTGACATCTGGAGGCTTAAACAATGACTGTTGATCAGTAAACACAGAAAGGCCATAGGGCTGATAAATAACCTTTCAACATGCCCATCACAGATCCTTGCTGGGCTAAGAAAATAACACACATCTGAAAGTTTGTCTTGGGAGGGGTCTGTGTTTCAGGCCTCACACTACGCAACAAAGTTGTCCCTGTGTAAATTTTATGAAAGGTCGCCTGGCCACAAGGATGATACCAACCATCGCAGGTAGCAAGTCAAAAGCTTTCAATTGCCACCACTCAATCTCCATGGATTGGGACGTATGTTGTGGAGACTGTGATGCAGGACCATGCCCTGTTGCTTAGACAGGAATTCCTAACGAAGTGGTAGATCGATCGGGAGGTAAATGCTCAGGCTCTGTAGCGCTGGGTACCACACCTTCATGGCCCAGTCAGAGGCGATTAAGATGGCTTGTGCGTCGTCTGCCCGGATATTCCACAGAACTCAAAGGAGAGATATTCATCAAAAATCGTACGACAGACCTTCGTTCAGAGGTCGAAGTGCATTAAAATGCCCATACTGTTGGACTGTAGTATGGGCATATGGAAATAAGTGTCCAGCACTCCAAAAATGTCATCCAGACTCCTTGTTCAACAGCTGACAGTACCTAAGCCAAGGTGAGCATTTTGAACTTGTTCTTCCACAAAAGGCATCGAAGGCGTGGATATCCAAGAGGGGTTGAGACCTCAGTCCTTCATTGGAGCGAGGAAGCAGAGCAAATAGCATCTTTCCCCCCTCTCCGAGTCTGGCACCTTCTCAATGGTACCTTAGGACAAAAGAAGAATGACTTCCTGCATCAGGATTGTGGAGTGCTCCACGGAAAATCACTCTGGTGTAAGAGGAAGACAGGGTGGGGAAGAAATGAAAGTCAGGGTGTAACCCCTTTCAACAATTTGTAAGACCTATCTGTGTGTCATGATAGATCTAACCTGGGAAGGAAATGTCGTATTCTGGCTCCTACCCACCAGGCGTGGGGCTGTGATGACAAACTAAAGTAAAGTGACTTGCCAGCCTCTGCAACAGAAGAGGAAGAGTTAGTGGAATGCTGCCCCTCCTGGATCGAACCTTTCTGGCTGTTGCCACCCTGTAGGCCTCGGAAGCGCTGTGTCGGTTGCTGCAGTCCATGTTTGGAAGGCTGGAGTTGTCTGTAAGATGGCCCCTAAAGTTCCGGTATTGGTGTGGAAATTGCTTAGCTGGTAATAACAGACCCAAGGAACAAGCATATGGTGCAGCTGCTTTTAAAGAGTTCCAGTGCCAATTCGACCTTTTCAACAAATAGTCTAGAACCATCAAAGTTAATGTCGGTTAAGGATACTTGCATGTCTGGGATACTGGAAGCCGGTGCGTGTCGCCTAGGCACAGGCTGACTGACCAGAGGGCATGAGCATGACTTGGACAAAGTCACAAAAAGGACATCAGTAAGGACTTAATTGAAAGGCAGTAATGGCTCAGATGGAGCGGACCCTGGCTGAAGAATCTGTCAACATATTTTTCTTGTCTCTATAGTGGGTAATTGCAGTCCAGTTCTGCTTCAGGCCATATCTTGAGCTACTTGCCATTTTTCTGCCGGAAAGATGACGAATGCAGACCCGTTACTGGTGCAAGTTTTTACTATATTTTGTGGACGCCCTGCATCATTGCCATGACGCGTTTCGAGCAACCCAGTGCCCTTGATCACATATATTATATATGCATAAGGCGTTATCAGTATCATGAGGGGAAAGTAAGTTGTGCTCCTACCCATCATCATCAGTGTCTTGTGGGACATTAGGTGCATCCTGCGCTGAATCACAGTCAGATCTGAAGAGAGCCACAAGCCTCTAATAGTACTGGTGTAGTGGCAGAAGCAGAGAAGTTGGATTAGTCAGGTTGCATAACAACTGTTTACGCCTTTGTGGTCTTGTACAGCGGCATGGGCCTCAGAGGGTCAATGTTGGCTCGAGGTCAAAGATCAGGACCAGATCCTGAGCCGGTGCCAGCACTGTCGTTATCGGCACCGGAATGGAAGGAACCTGCATGGACCTTGGTGCCAATGTGCAGTCCAGGAGGTCCAGAAGGGTACCAATGGGGTAGACCTGTTGGGGGATGGCTGACTGGGGACCCCTGCAACTTTGTGGGGCCCAAAGAGGCACAAAAGGGAGCCGGAAACGCACTCATGATATGCTACATGGCCTTTTAGAAAATCACTATTTGCTGCAGGGTCAATGACAGCTTGGGAGAATATGTGGTGTTCTGCCATTGCAGGGTGGAGTCGGATTTGGGAGACACCGAAGGCGTGTGAGCTCTAACTTGACACCCTTGTGACTTCTTGCTAGACTTTGAGTGGAGGGATGCGGTAGAGGTCAGCTTGGCAGTCTTGTGCTTATGTTTCGACTTTGACTTACTGGAAATCTTTGACCGGGAAGTGTACTTTATGCCAGAGCGTCCTCGAAACTGGGACCGTGATTGGGCTTGTGACTTGATGCGAGATCTGTGCTTCAATCACGACCACTTCTTATGTTCGACAACATAGAGCTTCACCTCCCACTTCGCAATCATCTTTGGTTGCATAAGGACCCACAACAAACACACTTCATGGGGATCTGTGATCGATATCTGCTTCCTGTGGTCTTGCCACAGCTTCAACCCTGCCTTTTTCATGTGGGTCAGTGGGGGGCATTTCCTAGCACATTGTTCTAGAAATTTGGAAGCCATAGGAAAACTGAAAATCTCGAAGCAGAGATCCAGATCCAAGATAGCGAAAACAAAGGCGGTGAGCTGGGGTGGTGCATATATGCAGCTCCACTCCTTCATTTCCAGGGTGGTATGGAGCCACCACAGAGCTGCATGATACTACCTACCGGCAAGTAGGAGTACTGCTATGAAAATCTCATGATCAAGTCTGGCACCTGAGGATATTCTAAAGGTGAGGAATCGGCGATTAGGAGTATCTATCAAAATTAGATCTCATTGCAGTATAATAAAGTGGTACCAGGGAAACGCTAAAGGCGTTTTAAAAAACGCAACACAGCAGGTGACAAACAAAGAAAGGCCCAGTAGCAAGTCCTCTCAAAGCACGGGGCATATGCCGAGTTTCAGGATCTCCAGTACCAAAACCTTTCAGCCTAGTCTGAGCTAACAAAATTAGCTGACCTTGGGCACTTGTGGCAAGTGGGGTGATTCCCAGCTCAGCATCAGAGGCAAAAGGGGCTGAAGCCAATTGGGATGAGTCAACACCCAGGAAAGACCAGGCGGGAGATGTCTGGCGGATTCCCCAACCAATTTGTGGGGTCTAAAAGTGCACCACAGCAATCCAGAACTAATTTGAAAAGTTGGACATTGATCTTCTTGATTGCAGCAAGCTGCTATGGAGGTGATGATGGCCCAGGGATCCTAGGGAGCATTGGTTCCAGAACCCGAACTGGATTTGAATTTTGAGTCTCAAAGCCAGGGTGGAACCTGTGAGGCTTCACCCTGGAGCAGAAGCATCAGGGAGACAAAAAGCCTTGGATCCTTTAATTGTTTTTGGACTTGTTTTTCAACTTCATCCTGAACCTATCTGAAGATTGTGAACAGGAACAAACTTTCGACTTGGAGCAGGAGCAAACCTTCTCTTGTATTTGGTGTCGTTAAGTTTAGATTGCTGTTCCGTAAAGTCCTTTGCATGCTTCAGGGAGGATTTGTCACTGGACTTGGAGTTCTGTTTAGTGCCTAGACACCAAAGGCAGACTCTGTGTGGATCTGTAACCAACATCTGCTTGCGACACATGTGGCACTGCTTAAACACTGTAGTTTTGGGAGGAGAAACCCCTGCACGATATCAGAAGTTTGAAAACACTTTGGCACAAAGAACCAAAAATGGTCCGAACAGAAGTCTGAATGTGGGTCGACAGGTGCTCCAGGGAGGTTTCTAAAGAGAAGAATTAAAACCTGGTTTCTGTGCAAAGTACTAGGTTTGTAACATAAAAAATAAAAACTGGACTAGCACATTTTGTCTTATCATGTTGATAAACACTTAAGGATCTTTTTTACACTGAATCCTGTCAAGACATCCTCTATCGGGGGCGCAATGCAAAATGTTATGGCAATTATCTTATATGCTACCTTTGCAGGTACCGCGCTTTTACATTTGAATTCAGACAATCGGCACTACAATCTGAAATACCACCTTCCTTAAATTAGGGTTTACCACCTACCTGTTAATCAAGGGTTGCTGCAGGGACTCTAGAACCAACTCCCAGCTGTCCCGACACTTCTGCACCCCCAGGACCTCCACCAACAAGTCTATAAGCAAGAAAAGATATTGTGAAAAAACGACAAATTCACAGGAATAATCTGTCACGAAGAAAGAAATTTGCTTCATCGTCCTGGAGAGCAAGCACCAATGGATACTTTTCCATTAACATGTCCTGCTTACAACGTGCACGCTTACAAACGAAAAATTACTCCTCAGCACAAGAAGCAAACATTATTTACATTAAGATGTGAACTGATTCCTTAACAATGGGAGGCAGTCTGCATCTTTATCATCTGTCTGAACATACCCAGCACAACATGCACAAAAAGTGCTAGGAAAAATTTCAAACCTAACATTCTACCCCAAAACCTAGAAACTCTCATAGCAGATTGGTATTGCTTTTGATAAAAGATGTTCCAAAAAGACAAACTTTTATTCACTATTGATACCCACCTTTGGTAGAACTTGTTCCACTTAGGTGACCCTACTTGTCATTCTAAGATATACTATTGTAGCCACTTCACCTAGAGAGATGTACCTCTGCCCAAGACTAAGCATAAACATCTACAACATTAAGGTGATGATACACACAATGCAGAGGAATCGGAAGGCCTTTGATATCACATTCACTCAGCTTTAGTCATGTCTCGAGCGACTTGCCCTCAGCAGTCACTGCCCCTCCTTACTTGAGTCTAGTACCGCATGAGCTATGCTTGCTGACTGGGCTATCAGGAACAGTTCCTTGCTTGCCCTAGTGGCCACTGACAATGCAAAGTACTCTGGAGCTCATTAGTTGCTCAGCCTGTTGGGAGACCTGTAATAAACTGATGCACCATTAAGCTACTCCAACAGACAACATAGTGCATTCAGTATACTTGTTTCCAATTTCTACGTTCTCATGTTGGAAACTCCCAAGCTCATCCCAATACCTGCACGAAGAAATGGAGTTTGGCCACGACGTTAACAGCCTTCATTTCACTCAACACTCCTATCAATACTAGAGCCTGACACCATTGTAAACATTTTCTTTTTCAAGACTATGCTTCTCAACACCAGATCAGCAGAAAAGCACACCTACAAGAGAGGAAAAACTAAAAATATGCTGCCCGCATCCTTGCTATCTGTCAGTGAATCGTTGTCACTTCCCCTACGCAATCATCTCCCATCTGGATACTTCATACTCCTTAAAACCAAGGGTTGCAGTCAAGGAGTGACATTGATTTTCCATGATACCATCCCATTAGAGAGCCCCAGCCCACATCATAAGCTGATAAAACAGTTATACCTGAAGCGCATTATAACAGCCTTCACTGCTACCTGCGCAATAAATACAACAGCATTCACAAAAAGCCTAAAACTTCTGCCCCTGTACTGATGAAACTACAACTAAACGTCTCAAAAGGGGCCACATTCCTTGGCTGTTTGAACATCTGGGCCAACCACCTCTCTAAACAATATGCTTAAGAAGGACTGGTGACACGGACAACCTTAGACCTGTACAAATTAATAAAACCCCGCTCATGATGTTGGCTTGGCCTGGACATCATATCCTCTGAGATGACTAACCTCTACATATCAGGGTATACAGACACTCTCCTAGTCCTTTCCACTCATCTGATCATACCTTCTTCAACTTTTTCACTCATGGTGAACTCAACACTTAGGCCAGCCCTAAAATATGCAAATCTAGAAACTTGAAAATCAGCAACAATAATATTCTCTTCTCAACCATCAATGACACCCCAAACTCCCTGTCCCACCACACCATCCGCCACACTCTCTTCTGCTAGAGTGATCCCCATCAAACTGCTACAGCAATCAATACGAAAAAACATCCTTTACCATGTTTTTCCTTCCGTCTTTCGCCAAACACTACATATCAGTGGCTGACAACTCTTGTAAGGTCTTTTCTGGTTTTATCACTCAACTGCAACCTACAATCTAACATCAGTCAAGATGGCACTTTTGAAGGACTGTACATTCCAGTGTCAGTCTTATTCTGAGACAAGTCCAACACTATCTAGACTTTCTCTCCATGCTTTCTCCCATACTTAGTCCTTTTTAGGTGAGGTTAACCACCCTGCAGTTTTCTAGGACTTCTCCTTGGTCCAAGAAGGAGCAACTTTTAGGCTCCTCAACACCCACTTCCTTCGGAATATACTGACAAATTTGCAATTGTGCTACCCCCTCAATCCTCTTATTAGATAATCCATGCTATGCACAAACATGGAGATGTCTCCAAGAGCCTAACATAGCATTAACTCCCCACTGCTCAAAAAGTCTAGGGCTGGCTTAGATGGCAAGTCCAATTATAGGACTGATGTGCCTCCATTAAAAATACTTCAAGTAATGGTAAACTAACAGACTCTTCGCCCACTAAGAACAAAACCTTTTCATCAAGCTTCAGAATTCCATCATTGGAAGTGAACAGAGCGATAATTATGAACATGAGAAGAAAACTGCTCAATGCCTTGGACCAAGAACAGGTCTTCACTCTGAACCTCTTAGCCCTTTCAGCCCCATTCGACACCATTGACCACAAAATACCTCTGTCTCTCAGCTTCATACGTAACCAGTGGAAATACTCTCCATTGTGTCTCCTCTGTTTCAGCCAAAATGACTCAACAAGTCCAAGTGGTATTTACAGTTGTCTCCTCCCACCATCTTCCACAATGTCAGGCATTGGACCACCCTCTATTTGAGGTCAACACAAAGCTTTTAGAGGGCTTCCTCAGCAACTACAACCTGGGTTGCCAAATGTATGCCAACTATATCCAGGTTCATATAATTACTTCTAAAGAAGTAAGGTATCATTAGCAAATCATGAACATTTGCTTCTGCCCAAGAACTATGCAACTGAATAGGTTCTTCCAAAATTCTGCAAAGATTGAATTCCTGCTCCAGTGCTTTGGAGACCTAGCTTCATTCCTGCTCCAACACCCTCCTTCCAAGATATCTCTCATAACTTCTTTCCAAAATGGCCAGAATCAACAGTCACTTTTGAGGATGACCTTTCCTTTAAAACTCAGCCAAATGGTGTCTCCATGTCTGTGTTCTACATGGAATCCTGTTTGTGCTGCAATTGCCACATTTACAATGTGTTGCTGGTGTCCTCTTGATGAGCAAGCAAAACCAACTACAAAATAATGTGGCTTGCCTAATAATCTGCCTGCAACAGGCGGACAACTATTTTGTATTGTAAAATTTGAATACTGCTTGATACTCCTGGCAAGGCTGCAAAGTCACCGATTTGCATCAGTATCTGGGTGTCCTTTCAGAGTCTATTCTTCAAAGCGATTTGTATGTAGAATGTCTTATGTGGAAAATGTTGTAGAGGTGCGCGAAGGTTCAGATACATGTTCTAAACATCGTCCAATGCAACACTTAAGAATGTAATATTGTAAAAAGTTTAGGGAACATTTTTAATTACAATGTTGGAAACAGTCATATTGTTATTGTTTTCTGGAATTTTTATTGCTTTCCGGATTTGGAGATTGTTGTCAACTCTCCTGGGTTACAAAGTTTAGTGAATGCATGGAGAAGGATGTTCCATCCATTCAGAAATCTGGAACACCTACAGGGTAGGGTGGTGAAGCATTTTGAAAGCCAAAGATAGATCAAGTAAGATGGGGGCAGCTTCTTCAGTAGCCTGTGGTTGTTTTGAGGCCATTTCATGTTGCAACCAGTGCCACGTGTAGGATGGAATTCCTTATCACAGCATGAGAGCAGGTTGTATTCTTCTGCAAATGTTAATATTTGTTTGAATCCAGATGTTTTGCCTAAAAAAGGAACATTAGCTATTAGTCAGTAGTTCTTTTGCTCAGTGGGATCCAGTTCATGTTTTTTATCATAAGTTTGATGCCTGTCATTTTGAGCTCACTTAGGAAGGTTCACCTTGCAAAAGAATGATTGATTATTGCCCTGGTTGGGATGACCATAGCGTTTTTGAAAAAGATATCCTTGAATATATGAACGGGGCAGGCATCCACATATAAGCCACATTCAGCAGGTGATTTTTTCCAGTGTTTTAATGCCCTTGCTGCCTCCCCAAAAAGCAAGGTGTTGAATTTAAAACCTTTTGTTTTTTCGACTAGGACTCGAATGGTGTGGTGCCTGCCACCTATTGACACGAATGGTACCATACATTCAGCCAGGCACCCAAGTTCAGAAATCCAAAACAGATTCACCATCTGCCTAGTGATAAACATTTTAGGATTAGAACTTACATGTACAAGGTATATCCCTTTGTAAATCCCTACTGCCACACCTTTCTCTCGTGGTAGACCTGCTAAAATTCTGGGGAAAGCCTTACGACCCTACAATCTAATAGGCCTTTAAGCATTCATGTTTATTGTTGTGAGGTCTGTGGCATCGCCCCCTGCCCATGCTTTGTATCCCTCATTTAGCTAGCACTACAAAGTGGCCTCTTGGCTGAAAAGCCACCATGTAAACACAACAAATGAAATGCAAATATAAGCTTCCATTTAATTCCTAGGCCTCACCCTTGACTCCCCAAAAGGTTCCTCTGGCTCACTCACACATTGCTGAACCAATGCTGCATATTATGTTTTGCACACACTTTGAAACACTCAACCTGTGGGCCTCAAAAATACTTTGACTCTGATCACTACTTGAAGGATCTGCGCTCCCCATTATTTTCCATAGTAAATATTTCATCTTTCTGTGATCCCTACAGCTCTTCAGTAAAAAGCTATCTGGTGTTAGTTTGATGAACGCTCAAAAGACCTACATGACCTTAGCTCTAGCCAATATGCCTGAAAGACTCTACCACAACCTCCCAAGTGCACCAGGAAGAGATTTTCAGTGTCTTCCCTAGTGGTTTCCACTGCTACTCCCACCAATGGGAACAAAGCTCAACACCCCTAGCTTTGCCTCCACAAAGTCCAAAAATATCACCTGCTGATGATAAACACAAAGTATGGCTGTAGGAAAGTCCCCTGTTCGAGGCATGTGTGCTGTAGAAACACATGCTTTGCATAAGTCCGCCACCTAGTGTTGGGCACAGATGATTACAAGTTGTTTTTGTTCGAAGACGTTTCTTCGAATCACGAGGTTGTGTGATACTGCACATGGGCATTGACTCCATTGTTAGATTGTGGTTTTTTTCCGCCAACAGGTTCGGGTGTAATCTTTCATGCTCCGGTTCGAGACTCTTTTAGGGTCCCTTCGGTACGCTAATAGATCCTTTAATCGATGGTATTGTCTCGATCGTGTAGTTACTCTTGCGTTCCGAGCAAATAACAATTTGTGCATCGGGTTCTTCGACTCGCTTCCAGGGCCTACAGGCCACGCCTGGCTGGGTCTCTTTAACTTCAACAGTTTCTATCGGAGAATGAGCTGCTAATGGAACGCACTCCATCCCGTTTCTGTCTGAAGTGCCATTCCAAATACCCCCACACCATCCATCATTCTGTTTGCAACTTATGCCCCTCACCAGATCATCAAGAGGACACATGTGAGGCCTGCAAATCATTTCGATCCAAAAAGACACTTCGGGATCGACATGCCAATCACCAAGAAATGCATCGCAGACAAGCAGACGTCTCACCAGACATCTTCGGTCGACAGGAGGAGGAAGAAGAGGAGGCATCGGCAGCACAAGAGGAATCCTTATCCATCCACTATTCCGATTCAGACATGGAACAAGATTCAGCCAGTCTCGAGTCTGCCCAAAAACATCGCACCGTGAGTACAATTACCCCCGATCCAAAGACCAAAAATTAGGCTCCGGACGAAAAAACTGCTCACGGTCCGCCACTGCAGAAAAGCGATGGCGCGCACTGACATACAGACTTGGAAGCCCCGCCCTCGGGCTCCGCTCTGAAATTTCAGCCTACAGCAGGGGCCTCCACCTCCTCAAAGTCTGATTCAGCAGTAACTCACTGAACATTCACTTCGGTTCCGAAAGACAAGGGCCACGGTGCTTCGGTTCCAAGCACACCAGCACCAACACCAAAACATTCTTCCACTCTGAAATGTTACACCTTCGGACCCAAAACTCCATCCGAACCAATCGTCGATGTTATGCAGGAACGGCTCGATCGGAAGCAAAAACTTTGTAAATTCAACCCAGAACTAAAAAGATTATTCTTCAGCCAGCGAAGTCTCAATCCTCTAAAAGACAGTTGGCTTTTGAAGAGGCTACAGACATTCCTATACAACCTCTCACAAAGAAGAAAATGGACATTGCTACTAACCCTTTACACATTTCAATTCCTACCTCACCAACACCACCCCCAGCATCCACTCCACCACCTGATTCAGCACAACATTCTGAAGCAGGCAACTTGTCACCTCACTCACCCATCATAGATGAGGATGATAACATACCAGAAGACACACATCCTGGGGTGCTTGGGATGCTTATGACATAGAGCCACAGCCAGACCTTTATCCCACATGCCCATCACCACCAGATGACGCTTCTGCCTATCAAGACCTAATAGCCAGAGCTGCAGCATTTCATCAAGTGACTTTACATAAAGGCCCTATAGAGGATGACTTCCTTTTCGAAAAACTCTCTAATGCTCAAAGGGGGTCACAATATTTACCACTCCTTAAGAGAATGCTATGTCATGCAGACGACATTTCTAAAGTCCCTGTAAAGGCATGAATAATAACACCACGAATTGACAAAAAATATAAGGCAGCACCATCTGATCCTATATACATTAGAGGACAATTAACCCCAGACTACCTGGTAGTGGCCAATGCATGGAAAAGGGCAAACTCCCAAACAACTGGGGACGCACCTCCCCCAGAAATGGAGTCATAACGTATTGACGACTCGGGAAAACGGATTGCAGCACTGTCTGGTAATCATTGGCGTATTGCCAACTGCCAAGCTCTTTTAGCTCGTTACGACAGGGCTCACTGGAATAAAATGGAGGGGCTCCTCCAACATCTCCTAGAAGAATACAGAAAAAGGGGTTATGAGATAGTCAATGAGGGGAAGTTAATCACCAATAACTCCATGATATGCACACTAGATTCCGCGGACACTGCAGCTAGAAGCACAAACACCAGTCTTCTTTTGCATAGACATGCTTGGCTCCGTGACTCCGGATCTAAACTTGAAGTGCAGCAGGCAATTTTTAATCTCCCCTTTGACAAGGAGCACCTCTTTGGCCCCCAGGTAGACACAGCCCTTGAAAAAATGAAAAAGGACACTGATGTCGCAAAATCAATGGGGGCCCTACAAACTCCAGCCTACTGTGGGTCCTTTCGCCGGCCCAATTTCAAACACGGTGCTAGGTCTGCCTCCACAGGGTCCTTCTCTAAAAATCAAGGACAATCGGCCACTGCTAAAACCTATTACAGGGGAGCATACAGAGGAAATAATTTTAAAGAACGTGGTCGTGGAAATAATATCCGGACCGCAAATACAAACATCAAACAATAACTTCCTCACCCTTCTCCCCGACCAGTTAACACCTGACGGGGAACGTCTTCAAATTTTTTTACCAGCATGGAAATCCATCACAACAATGGGTGTTGGACATTATTCAACATTTTTACTGTCTCGAGCTCATCACAACGCCTCCAAATATTCCACCTCACAAACACAGACTATCCATGCAATATCAATCTCTACTCAAACAGGAGATATCAGCTCTCTTGCTCAAAGGAGCTATAGAACCAGTCCAAATACAATATCAAGGAATAGGGGTATATTCATTATACTTCCTCATTACCAAAAAAGACGGGTCACTTCGACCCATGCTCGACCTCAGATATCTCAATCACTATATCCTATCAGAAAACTTTCACATGGCCACTCTTCAGGAAGTGATACCACTATTACAAAACGCTTTAGACCTAAAGGACACCTACTTCCATATACCAATCCATCCCTCACACAGAAAATACCAACAGTTTGTCTTCCATAGAAAACATTATCAATTCAAAGTTCTTCCCTTTGGAGTCAGCAACGCACCATGGGTATTCACAAAATGTCTAGAGTAGTGGCAGCACATCTGCACAGGCAAAACATCCATGTGTTTCCCTTTTAGGATCATTGGCTAATAAAAGCAAACAGCTCCCGCCTTTGCAAACAGCATATAGAACAGACACTCACCCTACTTCATCAACTAAGGTTTACCATCAATCTACAAAAATCGCACCTACAACCATCTCCAATACAACCGTATTTAGGAGCCAAAACTCAAAGCTCACTTGGGATTAACATACCCAAATACAGGCAGGATACAAAACATTGTAGCACTAATCCAACACCTTCAAATTGGGACCCAAGTCAAAGTCAAAATACTCATGCGACTTTTGGACATGATGACATCCTGCATCTCAATAGTCCACCATGTCAGGTTACATATGAGACCACTGCAAGAATGCCTCTCAGGTCAATGGACACAGTCACTGGGTCAACTACAAGATCTAGTGTTGGTAGACAGCCGCACACATCTCTCTCTGCAGTGGTGGAATCCACAAAACCTGTCCCAGGAGCGGCCATTTCTCGACCCAGTTCCCAGAGCCATTCTCACAGCAGATGCTTCCCTGATAGGCTGGGGAGCTCACCTACAAGATCTTACAATTCAGGATGTATGGGACTCAAAACACAGAGGTCTCCATATCAATTACCTAGAGCTTCAAGCTGTTCACCTAGAACTGAAAGTGTTCCTACCTCATTACTACACAAAGGTGTCCTGATCCGAACAGACAACATGACAACAATGTACTATCTACAAAAACGGGGGGGGGGGGAGGGGGAGGACACTCACTCTGCAATTATCACGCTTAGCCCAAAAGATATGGCGGTTAGCAATACATCACAACATTCATCTCCTGGCAGAACATGTACCAGGGACAAGCAATCAAGTTGCAGACCTTCTCAGCAGGACGCAGCAACAAGTCCACGAATGGGAACTTCACCCCAAAGTTCTCCTACCATGCTTTCAAAAATGGGGGTTTCCACAAACAGACCTGTTTGCAACCCCAGAAAACACAAAATGCCCAAACTTCGCATCCAGGTTCCCACACCCCCTATCCAAGGGCAATGCTCTATGGACGAATTGGTCAGGGATATTTGCCTATGCTTATACAGCTCTCCCACTACTTCTGTTAGTGGTCCGAAAGCTCAGGCTGAACTACCTCACCCTAGTGCTCATAGCTCCAACATGGGCTCAACAACAATGGTTTACCACACTACTGGAACTCTCCCTAGTCCCACACAAGATGCTTCCCCTCAAACCGAACATTCTCACACAGAACCATGGCAAACTAAGACATCCCAATCCCAAGGAAATTAACCTTGCAGTATGGCTCCTGACGTCATAGAATGTGGGTGCTTAAACTTACCACAACAATGCATGGCTATCCTTAAACACGCTTGTAAGCCTACCACTAGACAATGCTATGTTGCAATTTGGAAACAATTTGTTCTATACTGCCAGCATCAAAGTATTAACCCAAGAGATGCACAAATACAAAAATTCTTTCTCATTTGTTGCATCTTCAAACCACAGGTCTAGCCAACACCTAGATTACACCTAGCTGCCATTGCAGCCTACTTGCAGAATAGACAACATTTATCTTTGTTCAAAATACATGTTATTTAAGCGTTTATGGAGGGACTTAAAAGAATCATTCCCCCTAGACTTCCACCTGCACCTGCATGAAATCTAATTGTTGTGTTAACAAAGCTCATGGGGCCTTCATCTGAGCCGCTACATTCTTGCCAAATCCAATATTTGTCTTGGAAAGTCACCTTTTTAATCGCTATCACTTCACGACGTGTCAGTGAGCTCCAGGCACTAACCTCATAGAGATAAAGTAGTGCTCAGAAAAAACTCAAGGTTCCTCCTAAAATAGTCTCACTTTTTCACATTAATCAATTAATAGAGTTACCTGTCTTCTTCCCACAACCTGACTGTTGCAGAAAGGGCTCTCCATACTTTAGACGTTAAAAGAGCTTTAATGTATTACATCGACAGAACAAAAACGTTTAGAAAGACTAAGCAATTATTCATTGCTTTTTCATCTCCTCACATTTGAAATGCTATTTCTAAAACTGGGATTACAAGCTGGATAGCAAACCTTGCTATGCTATACCTGTTCCCCCTAAAGCTCACTCAACTCTTAAAATAGGGGCTTCTATGGCATTTTTAGAGAACATTCCTATTGCTGACATTTGCAAAGCAGCAACATGGTCCACACCACACACCTTCAGAAAACATTGCTGTGGATGTATTAGCACGTCAACAATCCAATGTTGGCCAAGCAGTACTGTGGACTCTCTTTCAAACAACTGCAACCCCCATAGGCTAGCTACCGCTTAGGGAGAGGGACTGCTTTACAGTCGATGCAAAGCATGTGTATCTACAGCACACATTCCTAGAACACATTATGTTATTTACCTTGTAAGCATCTGTTCTTGGCAGGCAGTGCTGTAGATTCACATGTGCCATCCCCCTTCCCCAGAAGCCTGTGTAGGTCACAGTTTATGTATTTTAATTCACACCATTTGCATGGACATCACATTAAGGATACTTACAACAACTCCATTCTCACCCACCTGCGGCAAAACAATCTAACAATGGAGTCGATGCCCATGCGCAATATCACTAACAGGAGGAGTCGCACAACTTCGTGACTCGAAGAAACTTCTTTGAACTAAAACAACTTGTATTCATCCGAGTCCAACACTAGATGGCGGACGTATGCAAAGCATCTGAATCTATAGCACTACATGCAAAGAGCAAATGATTACAGGGTAACATATTCCTTTTGTAGTCACCCACCCCCACTTTTGCTCCAATGCTGATTGTTATGACTATGAAAGTGCACTGGAGCCCCTGCCCAGGCCCCAGTGCCAGTGCTCTCTCCTTAAAACTGATATGTGTGAATTGGTAACCCTAATTGGCAAGGACTTTAATCCCCTTATAAGTCCCTAGTATATGGTACCAGGGTGTTAAAGGGGTCACCAGGGCCTGACGCACTGCTTGTGCCACCCTGAGTGACCCAAGTAATCTACTGGCAGCAGACCTGCTATTGCAGACTGCAAGAGCAGTCCAAACTGCTCGAACTCGACTTTTCCCTCACCATGTGTGGCAAGGTCAAAGCACTATCTTTAATAAATGTTAATCACCGCTCAGGAAGGCCTCCTCGGCCCAGGAGGCAGGGTGCATTATGTTAAGGGGTCGAGGACATATAAGTGCAAACTTATATGACCTTATAGTGGCCCTTTACCATTAAAGGGCACTGTCAGTGATAGACGGTCCATAGGATAACATTGGCTGTCACCCGGGCAAACCTGAGGTTCCCATCTGCATTATGGTACTGCCTAAATAAGTCATGTTTGGTATCAAACAACGTGCCTCCTCACCACTGCCATGAATCTAGTGCCAGAGGAACTGTGGCATGCACCAAGGTGGCTAACTTAGAGGTTGCCTACCTGATTGCCCCAGCTTTCATGTCCTCTGGCTGCCAGCCGGCGCTTGCTGCTGCCAAGACAGGATTCTGACCCCCTACCAGGAGGCATGAACTCTCCCAGGAGTCAGAAACAATGGCCTGGATGGGAAGGAGGTCACATCTCCCTCCCTGATAGGCTGGCTATTAAAGTGGCACATCAAAGCAGTGAGCTGCAAAAGCTGCACCGCCTGTGCTACGCAACCAGGCTGACTCCCCAAGGAAGAAACAGCCATCCCCAAGGAAGAAACTGCCATCCCCCTGCCCCAAGGCACATTTGCACCCGGACAGGTGGGAAACTTAGGTAGTCAGGAGGAGTAAACCCCCAGAAGATTATACACACCTCTAGAGTGGACTACATGGTCTGTACAGCTGAGGAAGACTTCTGCCATTTTTAAAAGTGGTAGAATAGAGGATTCTGGGTGGAAAAGATGACCTACATCCCCGGATGTGGTCACTTCAGGGGGGATCATCCGCTGGGGCTAGTAGCCCATTGGCCACTTGCACCCGCAACCCTAACTCCCTTATATCTAGGATTTAAGGACTACCACTGTTCTGCATCAAAGAGGACAAAGAAGAGACCAGAGTCTGTGACAACAGGACTTGCACAAACCAAAAGAGGGAGACTCTGCACCTGTGGCAACACTCTTGGAACTGCACAATCGATGCTCGTCCTAGGCTAAAAGTCAGTTCCCCAGACAGAGGGACCTCTGTGACAGCCAGAAGCAACTTCATACTCCCCTGGACGAGTGGCACTAGTCCCCTACAAACTGCAGGTAAAACAGTGCTCCGGATCCGAAGAATCACTGGCCATCAGGCCCTCTGAGGGATCGCCCAAATCCAGATGGTCTATTGCATTGTGGAAACTGTAGTCCTACCCTTCACGAAGTTTCAGGCAGCTACTGTGCTTCAGAGGACCTCCAGATGTTGAAGTAAGCATCTGCTGTGTTTCCCGCTGCCAAGGCTTGTGGACGCCAGGCCAGCAACTGACCCCTTCACTCAACACTGCATCAAGAGGGAACTCCAGCCAACTTTTGTCTGACGTCAGCAGCGGCCCCTTTGTAAATATTTTGCACCGTGTTCCCCAGCAGCACTGTGTAACTGTAAAAGCAGCTTCCCTGTGGCTCCCACTCAGCACCAGGAACAGCCAGGACAACTCTGCACCCGGGCTCCATGGGCAGGTAAAATTGAACTGACTGTCATGGCTTAGGCCTGGGACCCGCACTACCTTGACCTGCAAGTGACCGATTGTCACCAGTGGTTTTTACCATTGACCGCAATGATAATGTTTCACTGTATTATTTTGCAATGATTTTCTATTGTTTCTAAAATCCATAACTTCAGTTCTATGGATCTGATTCCATTAGTTTTGGTGTTGAAATTAAGATAAAAATCTGCTATATTTTTATAAATTGGTCTTGGATTTCTTTAGAGACCTGTCAATTACTTATTGTTCATGTTGGTACTCTGAAATGCTTAATAGATGTTCCTCTAGTAAAGCCTGACTGCTCTTTGCCACACTACCCGGACTGAGCTCAGGATTTATTAGTGTGAATCCAAGGACCATTTTTTGGGTTTGTGACAGTATTACATGCTGAATCCTAACCAGCATCACCACATAATACTTCACCTTCCTACAATGGCCACCTGCTTTGTATACCTAAAGACCTAATTGTGGGAAAAATCAGCATAACCCTACCAGCTAACCCTCAATCAAACACTTCACCAGTGGTAAACATTCAGTTGCTTTGTCATAGTGAACTCACCTGGTAGACTTCCCATGAGGCTTTGCAGAGCCTGCCCCCTAGCAGCCACTTTCTGCTCCTGTGTTCTAACGGGACGGGGCACAGTACGGAGTGCGCCTCCTGGCCAAATTGACTGCTGCAAGAGACGCATGTAAATCACCCAGCGCTGGGTGCAAGTCAGATTCTCCATCTGTACTTCCAGCCACCTAGCGAAGAAAAGAAACATGTGAGAGAGTTGTGGCCTGCTTATGATTGTCTTGCAGCTATGCTAATGTCATGACCACAGACTCAAGGTAAGACGGCAGATGAGGGCAGCATGGCCATCTGATGGCTACTTTAAGCCTCTGAAAATATGAAATGGATGTGTGTAAAAGAATTATGACTTTAACTGGATCTGATAGGATCAACTGCAGAGGGTAAGCATATAAAATACAGGCGTGGGGGCTTTTGATGTGGTTACTATGTAGCTCAAAAGAGCCTTCATTCTTCTGTTTTGAAAACTTAGTTAGAATAGGGATGGTCATAAGTAAAAATGCAACATAAGTGAATCTTGTTGAAATTAGCAGTCATAACTTAAGAGCTGTGTATGAGTGTTGAAAATGGCATAGGATTTACAAAACTGACATGCATGTGTCCCCATTTTTGTATCTTTAGTCGGCAAAATGATGCTTAACTTCTCTTTATTTGTACTGTAAAGTTTTATTTTAGCCCAAGAGCGGCTTGCACAAGGTTTGCCGTAGCGTCATGCACTTAGTATATTCTTTGAGGATAGCTTTGTCTGAGACTGCTACTTCTGTAATGACTGTTGAAATTGTGCATTACAACTTTGTGTGCCTCACCTATTCTATGTGCTAATGCTGTTTGTATTGTATCCCTTCAACATGGGAGTTGGCATGCACTACTGCTGCTCCTGCCTTACCCGTTCTAGGAACACTGAATATGTACACTCCTACTGCCTTTGTCCTACCTGTTTGGTGTGTCTGAAGAAAGCATGCAAAGCTGCTGCCCGTGGTCTCTCGTGTTTCAGGTTGTGTGGGAAGCTTACATGGCAGTTGTCTGTGCACTACATGGTGTGTGTGGCTTGCACTGCTGCTTCTCATCCCATTACAAGTAATGTACGTTTATACACCTGTTGCCTGTTCTATACTTGTTTTCGGGGTGTGAGGGCAGCATGCATGCCCGGCTGCATCAGCTCAACATGGCCTGTGTGTTTGTGTTTTTGGAAGCATGCACTACGCAGCGCTTGCTTTTTGGGTGCAAGGGAATGGTGTACTGTGGCTACAGCTCAGTAGAATCATGCTACTCACTATGGCAACCATAGTGCACTTAGCTCTTCAGCCCATTCAATTCCAAAATAATTGGGATGAATTGGAAGAGGTGCACTAACACTTTGGGGAAACAAGGCAGAAGTTCAACAAATCCAGTCAAAACCCTACTTCCAGGGAGCCACTAGAGAGGATGAAGGCTGTTGTATGACTGAAGAACTGACATTAAAAATATATATCAAATTAAGTACCAAGTTCCCACACCTACTTTCGAGGTCCTTTAGTACTACACATTCTGAAGCATGATATACATGGGAGGAGGCAGATAGGAAGTACAATATCTATAAAGTCAAAACAATCTAGCATAGTGGCTGACTCAATCATCTAAGATGTGATATGTGTACGAACAGAAAATGTCTAGAGCATACCAACATATCTCTAAGAAGTCAGTCGCTCTGCCTTGGTTCTAGATGTCAAATGGTAAAAGGAGCCCTTTAAAAGGATAGCCCATAAAATACAGGGTGCTCCAAATATTTAAATTATAGGGTGTCGTGTGGTTTGTGGCCTCATGGTCTGCCTTGCTAAGTTGTCTTGGGCCTGGCTGCCATGATGCCTTTTTGCGCACGTTACTTTGTGCCTTTGTTTTTCCAGCCTCTGCTTGTGCCCGGCTATTTTAGAACTGTCTGCCTTTTTGCCTTTCACCTTTCCTCCTGTTCCCTTTGGGTTTCGTCTGCACATCATGTACAAGGTCGAAAAACAATGTCCCTTGTTCTTGCTGATCTGGTCAGCCCCTCGCACTTAGACATAACACTGAATGCAGCTGCACTGGAGAAATTCGTGTGCTTTTAATATTGTGATTTCACTGTTAGGGACACTTGGAGAAAAACCTTTCCAGAGAGAAGAGCTGTGCTTGTCTGATGATGTAAACCTTGCATCTAGATATTGAGGTATGAGGGTCCGCCTGACAATGCCCAGAGGTCTTCTATTTTTATAATAAACTAGTTAATAGCACGGGGAGGGTGGTATGGTCATTTAGCCCTATATCCACTGCTTTATGAAATGCTTTCCCCGTTTGTATTCTATGGAATTGTAACTATGCTTATTATTTTATCTTTATGCATTATGCTGATAGTACTGGCACGTGTACTGTATCTTAGAGCACGATAGTTGAAATAAACATTTTAAACTATACTGTGACTCTTATTACGCACGTTGTGGACAAGTATGAGTGAGTTATGAAAGGGTGTCCTTGCTCCCGCGAGTCCTGAGAGAGAGAGAGACCGTGTTCTGGGTTGTCTAATCATTGGTAGCATCGCTGCTAATGAGACGATAAAGCTAGTCGGATTGGGATTGTGTGTACTAAGGTGCATGGTTGGCTCACCACTATGCTCCGAGGTCCTATTATCCTGTGCATAGCTCTGTGTATGTGCAGAATCCCTACAACATGGCGCCACCAACGAAGTGGGCTGCTTATCTGCGAGACGCTTGAGTAGTACTTGTGCTTGTCCACAACACCCTTTGCAGACGCTTCCGGAGGCGTGTGTGAGGGCGATACCTCCTATATTGACGTTTTTATAGGTTCTTTCAAGCTTTAAGTTGTTAAAAGGTGTTTAAATAAAACCCTATATTGTGCTGCCTCCTACTAGGTTGTCGAATATTTTTAGCCTTAAATGGCTGTTCAAATTGCGGCACATAGCCGCGCAGCGCTCCGGGCTCATTTGACAGCGTATGGAGTGCCTGACGCGGGTGTCTGAGGTGTTTTACTCTTGGGTCACCTTCCCGGCCGTGGATGGGAATGATAATTTGTTCCATGAATATACGGCCACCGCTCTTCCTAATCTCTATAGGCCTTATAGGAATCTTGAAGTACCGCTCACGGCATGGCAACACCGTGTTTGGTTTAATGGCGCCCTCCCACAACCGGTTACCCCGATTCGTTTTGGCCCCTTATCGATTGAAGGGGCAACTTGCCCAGTTTTGGCCGGGTATACCCCACATCCGCGTTACATGACGCTAGCAGTTGCTGAACTGCGTGAATTGCATACATCTTTGATACGTGTGCACAGAGCTTTGGTACAGTATGTTACAGGCAACGTCCAGGGAGTCCCTCCTGGAGTTGCAGCGCATCCAGCTGGACCAGGCGGTGTAACCATAAGTCCCGTCATGGTTAATTCGGTGATGGGCAAGCGCCCACAAAATAAGGATGATATGCCTTATTGGCTTGCAGAGAAATTTGACCAGCTGGAGGCAGTTTTTCCGAATACTTCTCCTGTGGAAAAACACAGGATTTTGACGATTAGTTTGCCAAAAGACTTGATCCCCGAGTTGGCAGAATGCAACAACTGGGGTAAGGTGTTCGCAGCAGTATATGCGAAGTGTTTCGGCACTCCTTCCATGACGGTTCTCCCCTCTGTAATTAAACGAGTGCAGGATGAGCATGGCCCTGAAGCGGCTGTGGAATAAGGATGAGACTGGTGGGAGTGTTCGATGTAGTGGCTGATTTGATCCTTGTGAATGTCAAGGGTGATGCAGTTAACTTTCAAGTAGCTAATGCTTTGGCTTTGATCCCAGAACCGGACAAGCCGCGCGAATTACCGAAAATCATTGCACAGGCTTACAAAACCATTGGCCGCAATAGCCTGGGAGTCAAGCCTTTTGCTAAAACGCAAACACAATCACAACCACAACCAAAAACTCAATCTGAGAAAGATGAGAAACCGTTCTTTACTAAAAAAAGCTGGAGGTTGAAAAAACAGGGTAAGCAACAGAAGAAGCCAGGGTTGTGAGGCGCATCCCCGGTTTCCGTATCTTCTGAAAGCACATATGATTTGCGCGATAGAGCGAGAATTAAATCTCCAGAGAGATTTCAAGTCCCTGATCCACGTTCTCCTCGTTCTTCACAGGCACCGTCGACCTCCCAGACAGGTGGAGGAGATCGCCAGGATAGAGGCAGGGGTCGAGAGGCTCCACAGGGACGAGACCAACCTCGACAACGAGAAGAATTTCAACGTTCTCGCTCACAGTTTCAGAAGAAAAAAGTTGCAGCTGTAACAGCGAGGTATGCCACAGACGGTGAGAACGAGACTCCTAAATTGGACGGGGGCAGTGACGCTCCTAGACAGCGCAGCGGAAGTTACCATAGTGCGGGAGGCACTACGTAATGTAAATGTAATCGTCCTCATGTGGAGGCGACAGCAACTGATACATTCATTACTGTCGAGACAGCTGACACCAGAGTGGCACCCCCTGACAGCCTATATAATATTGTCATTCAAATTGAAGGTGACATACAGCGTGTTATTAAAGGGATTTTTTGGGAGAATCTGACCTCTTTGTACGACATTTTGTTGGCAGAGGCGGATTGGCCGCCCCCATTCGTGCTTGCTGCGCGTAGAGGGGAGGAGGTAATCCTTCCGAGCTTTTCTCGTCATGTCCCCAAGGACAAAGCGGAGGCTCTCGCAGCTGAGTGGGCTGTGTCCCTGGCTCCGGCGTTATACCGCAACCACGTGGGCTGGGATGAAGACTCTCCCCCCCATGATATTCCTTTGCGGTCGCTGCCACAGCCACAACCCCAATATCCCATCAAACGGGAAGCTAAAGGTCCCGTTTCCGAAATTCTGACACAGTTAGAATATCAAGGAGTAATTGAAACATGCGTGTCACCCATGAATAATCCCCTTTTCGTGGTTTCTAAACCCGATGGTTCGTACCGCCTAGTTTTGGATTACTGACATTTGAACTCTCATTGTCGGACCTTTGCGGTACAAAATACACACAGTTCTGCGCTTGTAGACAGTCTTGTTCGTAAAAAATATAAAACGACACTTGACCTATCCAATGGATTTTACACGCACAACTTAGCCCCGGAGTGTAGCCAATGGAGCGCTTTCACTTCCGGTGGTAAACAGTTCAAATTCCGGCGTTTACCCATGGGCTACAAGAACAGTCCGGGTGTATTCGCCGCCTGTGTTGTCTCTTTGTTGGACAACATAGACCCAGATGCGTGTTCGTACGTCGACGATATCTATCTGACAGACGAATTATGGCCGCATCTTTCCCGAGTTGGCCGCATTATTCTTGAATTTGCGGTCTTAGGATACAAATTTAATTTTGCCAAATCACACATTGCTGAATTTACCGTTTTGTTTTTGGGCTATGAGCTCAACAATGAAGGTAAGGGCTTAGCTCCCCATTTTTTGGAGAAATGCGCACTCTTGTGCCCTCCAACCACTCTGAAGAAGCTTCAGTCTTTACTGGGTTTTCTAAACTTCGGGCGTACTTACATTCCCGAATATGCCCAGCGTATCAAGCCTCTTTATGCCTTGATACAACCTAACTTTTCGAAGTCATGCTGGCTTCCCGAGCATACCTCTATACTGCAATCTTTGCAGTCCGATCTACTGGAATCTAAATTCTTGTTGACTCGTGACAACCACACAAACCTGGTGATTAGAATCGTTCCAGGGGCAGTTGGTTTCACGTACTTAACCTTTAATGAAGGTGACACAGTACCGATTGCATACAAGTCACATCTTTACACTTCGGCAGAAATGCGCTTTTCCTCTGTGGAGAAAGTTTTGACTGCAGTGCAAATGGCGATTCTAAAGGAACGCGCACTGGCACAGGGAAAACGCATTTTGGTGGTAACACCATATCCTGCCCTTGAGGCAGTGACGAAAGCCAGTGTAACGAACTCTAAGGCTTTGCACCCCCGTTGGATACAATGGGCTACATCTCTGACATCTCCGGATGTCACGTTTATCTTTGATTCTTCACTTCAGACACAGGAGTTTTTACAGTATGAATTTGTTCATCCTCCTCCTCTGTCTTTGCTACCGCTTGAGGAGTACGAATGTATTATCTATACCGATGGTTCGGCACAACCGGCAATAGGGTTCCAAGCATGCTTATTCAGCAGCATGTGCTATTGTTGCAGGTACTATGGTGAACAGTGAGTTCAAACAGACAGTAGTGCACACTCAGGCACTAGGAGACAGCACTGCACAATTGGCCGAGCTGCGCGCTTTGGTGCTCGCACTTGAGTTCGCTAATCCAGACGTGACTACCCTAATTGTGTGCGATTCTTACTACTGTGTTCAGTCTTTCAATGACAATCTATTCTTTTGGTCACAAAATGACTATAGGGATGCAAAAGGCAGCACAATTAAGCATAAAATGCTTTGGGTTCGAGTGGCAGATTTGAAACAACGTCTGCCTCTCACACAGGTGATTCACACTCTTGGCCACCAGCGTGTGGGCGCACACGCTGTCGGTAACGGTTTGGCAGATGAAGCTGCCAAATCATCAGTAGCCACGTGCTCAGTAGCAGCAGTTACAAGATCTATGACTAAAATAGATAATGATATTTTGGCAGCTATTGCTGCGACAAAGGAAGGTGCTAATTACCCACGGGGTTTCCCTTCCAAATACTCTTATCAATTAGGTCCCGAACAGGCTCCTTACGTAAGAATTCCAGACGTTGGTGATCGGCTGATTCCCAACGCGGACCGCAGACTTTCCTTGATAACTGCCGCACACGAAGGCATGGCTTCGGCCCATGCTGGCGTGTCTGCGACGGTTTCCATCTTGCAGCAGCATTACTGGTGGCGTGGTTTATATAAACAGACCCGTACTTATGTGCTTTCTTGTGACGTCTGTAAGCAAATTAAGCCTTCCACGGTTACAAGACCACCACAGACACCGCTCTGCATTTCTAACAGACCTTTTGGGTGTGTTTACCTGGATCACTGCGGTCCATTTTCTTCTGACACTGCATATAAGTACATCTTGGTTGCAGTGGATTCGTGCACACGTTTCATCTGGGTCTGGCCACAACGGAGTGCTGACGCTCGAAATGTCATCAGGGATTTGCTTGTCTTTGTGGGAATTTTTGCCTGCGGCACCTTCCATTCTGACCAAGGTCCAACGTTCGCCTCTAAGGCCTACAAGGACGCAATGGGGTCACTGGGGGTGCAGGTGAAATTTTCGTCTCCATATCGGCCTGAGGGCAATTCGATTGTTGAACGAATGAACCGTGACTAAAAGCAATCCTTGACAGCTAGAGTCTTAGGTACTGGCAGGAACTGGCTGGCCCACTTGTATACCGTACAACGTGCACTTAATAATCTCCCTAGAAGACCTCTGGGTGGGCGGACCCCATACGAAATGCTCTTTGGCATACGAATGTTTGTGCCCGACCTTGATGGTCTAGACATGGCGGCACAATCCGCAATCTTTGATGTAGATAACCATTCTACTATGTTACAGGACTTACAAGAAGCCCGAGACAAACTTGCAATCGAACATTTACCTTCAGCCACAGACGCTGCGCTGCAGATTCCGGTTGCCGGCTGGCTTCCGAAAATTGGAGACCTGGTCCGAGAGAAAGTGGAGAACAAAAAGAATTTGGCCCCTCTTATCGTGCACCGGTTCCAGTCCTTGGCTTGAAGGGTACTCGTACAGTCATCTTACCACTGCTTCCTGGTCGCAAGGAAAACAGATACATCTCAGTGGAAAATGTCAAGCTACAACATCTGGCCGATCCTGAATAGTGTAACACCAGCGGTCTCTTGTCCAGTCATTTCCAGGACAAATGTTTGTGGCCTTCCAGCCCGAACGGTCACTGATGTTGCCATTGAGATGGTAGATTAGCCTGATCGCCTGCTCGACTACCCGGATTCCCCCTGCCACGAGGAGACCGAGTATACCTACCCCGCCACCGAGTCCATGGCTCATCTGCCCACAACGCCACTGAGCCCAACACGTTATTCCTTTGACTCGGATTCCACCTCAGCACTTATCCCGTCCAGATTCAGTATTTTTGTATCCTGGTTCAGAGACAATTTTTTGATTACCCCATGGACATACATCTGGTTGGTACTATTCCTGATTTTTCTGTTCATGTCCATTGGCTTTGTCACAGTTTTTTTTCTACTCATCAATGGTCACTATTTACCAGAACGCTCTGCAGTGAACTGTGTCGCTGGAACTTTGGCTCCGCTTTCTTCATCACACATCATGAAGCGTGACCACACATTTGTGAACATTTCCGCTTTCCCCGTCGCTGATGGCATCGTATGGGATGCAGTAAATTTTCAAATTCATGGACCAACCGAGATTATTAATGTCACAAATGTCCTCCGTGTTTCAATGGGTGATGTCGTTAAAAGTAATATTCATTCTGACGATTGGGATGTACATGCAGTCGAATCGTTATTTGCTGATTTGAAATATTATGCTGCTTTTGATGCTGAAGATTTGTACATGAATTCTGCAAGTTATGCCGATTTGTATTGTTACCAGCATTGGGGCAACCACTTTCTTCATAAACCCAGTAGCCTTCGGGGTCCTTTTAATTACACCCAATGGGAACATTGTCCGACCCCTTTGCCAGGTAGCTCCCGGACTCTTAGGAATAAGTTTACTTATTTTACAGACTTTGATAGATCGAACCCTGGGTCCTATTATTTTAAATTGAACACTTCGTCCACTCAGAAAATCATGTTGACCCACACCAAATTGCTGTATTCGGGTTCCTTTTTGAACGCCTTAGCTGAGGGTGGGTATGACCATTGGCGGGACACCATTGACGTAAAATCTATTTGGGGCTCCAAGGCATGGCAGGTGCAGGGCACAGAAGCCTTGCACCGTGCTTGCCTCATCCCGGCCCAGATTGTATTTTTAAATCAGACCATCTATCAAACAACCTGTTGGGGTTTGGCTTCTTCCAAACAATTAAATGCCCCATCCATTCCCGTATTGTCATCCACTCCCAACGAAAGCTTGCACTTCAATATGTCACTTACAAATCTGCAAGCTTTGTTTCAGAACAATTCGTTTAATGTCTCTACGTTTGTTCAGGCACCCTGGTTGGCTTGGCCCATTGCATCTAATGCCTGCCAACTGCATTTTCATGACACGGATCCTGGATAAAAACAGGATCGGCCGGACACCCGGTTTTCTGACTCTCGTACTGTGACAACATATTCTGTTGGTAAATTATGTAAACAGTGGTTGCAGCACTCTTCCTTGGATTCTGTTAAACAACATTTATCCCTCCTATCAGGCAACATTGATCTGTCCGACTTTGTTCTGGGGCCTCGTGGTCCTAGACCAAAGAGATTCATTTATGAAACTTACAATGAACTCCTGAAGCTTTCGCAAATTGAAGCTGCTTCCCGTCTTCGGGAAATCGATCAAGCAAATTTAGAAAAGGTGCTTGCTGTTGTTGACAATAGTATCAATACCCTGTCTTCCCGCATTTACACGTTAGAGAATATTGTATCCTCTGTTGTTGATATTGTACAAGATGATGTTTCTGTGTTGTATCATGGTCAAAATCAATTACGTTCAGTAATGCAGTTTGCATGGACTTTGCAAACACTTAAACTGGGTAAAGTTCCTTGGCACTTTTTAAACACCTCTGCGTTATTCTTGCCTTTTAACTTGACTGAAAAACAGCAATTCATGTCAATGAAAGATGCAACATACACTGTCACATATCAAAAAAATAGAGCCCTTACCGTTCTCTGTGGCGGAATTGGATTCTGCAGTGTGGCTAGTACACGGGGTTATCGCTTTGCCTTTTTCTTTATTTGAGTTCAGTTCCTGCATGAAACATTATCCTGTTGGCCGCTTTCAGTCTTTGGGCAGTGCCTTCTTGCATGAACTTTGGTCCCTGCCCTTCTTGTACAGGTGCATTAGGGACGGAAAAGAGGTTTTTCTCACAGGGGAGTCATGCGATTCTATTGTGGGTCATTCCCTTATTTGCAAAAACATTAAATTGCACGGGGCTTGTAACGTTTCGGCTCCGAATCTTGCTTGTGTTTTAAAGGGCATTCCTGCTCCTGCTATATCTCCTACTTTCACTGTGCTTGCAAATGGTAGCTATCTCCTTCTGAATAATCAGGACTGCTGTGGCATGCTGGCCGGCATACCCTATATTGTAACAGTTTCCCACAGGGTTGGCTGCTGCAAAAATTTGCTTTTTCCTCCCCCGCACGACATCATAGATAGTTCCATTTGGCCTTCCATTCCGACTTTGAAGGCGGATTTCAATAAATTGAGCAGAATAAAGGCACTATTATTGAACCAGGAGGTTATGCTCACGTCCGCACGGGAGACATTCATTCTCCAGGTGGCGAGTACCCACAGTGAAATACAGGCCCTTTTGAACACAAACCTCCCACAGCATTTCGGTGAACTGATTCACCGTGTTTTCAATGCATCACGCACCGAAGGTCTTGTGCACTTTTTTAAAGTTGTGGGCTCTGGCCTTGTTACCTCCTTTCAAACTATATTTGGTGTAATACCAGCTTTTATTCATTCCATTTTTTCCAGCGTCTTTGGCGGCTTTCCGTTGATCCTCGCCTTAGCGGCTGATGTATAGTTTTTGGTCTGTGTGCTACGCAATGGCTGCACTTCCTGGGGCCCTCCTCGACCACGGTCGACTCCGGATGCTCCGTGAGCGCATCCTCGCCGGCTTCGGCGTCCTGCCATTTGCGACACTCAGTGTGTCCTATAGACTTTCTTTTCGCTTTGCGTATTTCACTTGCGTGCAACTTGTGATGTCTTGTGTCCGATGTCCTTTCTCATGGTCCTTGGATTATTGCCTCTCCAATATGTCTCTGTCTCACCCGGATTTTGTCCAGTTGGTGGGTCCCTTAGAGGCCCATGAACGGGACTGTTCCGGTACTGGCTACATGGCGCGTGCGGCTGCACTTGGAATTTTGGCACAATGGGATGTCTGGGCGGCTGCTCAGACTCTCCTACAGCAAAGTTATATTGAGTATCACGCAAGTTGTCCCGCAATGCTGTTCGCTGCTCCCTCTTGCGAGGAACATGACTGCAGTTTTCATTTGATGGACTGGATGGCGTCTCTTTTTTCTGACGATTCCAACGATATCCTCTTGGAAGGTGTGGCGTTTTTCTGCACTTACACTCTATTGGATTAGGGGGCCTCCGCTTTCTGCGTCTGCCTCCCTGGACTTTTTTATTATGCATTTTTTCTTTTATTTTCTTCTCCCATTCATTGTCCTTCATTGGGGACTATTCCATCACAGACTCTACCGTTCTGCTCCATCTATTTGAACTCAGTCTTCGTCCTATGTCTTCACCCATGGACTGACCAGGGGAGGGTGTCGTGTGGTTTGTGGCCTCATGGTCTGCCTTGCTAAGTTGTCTTGGGCCTGGCTGCCATGATGCCTTTTTGTGCACGTTACTTTGTGCCTTTGTTTTTCCAGCCTCTGCTTGTGCCCGGCTATTTTAGAACTGTCTGCCTTTTTGCCTTTCACCTTTCCTCCTGTTCCCTTTGGGTTTCGTCTGCACATCATGTACAAGGTCGAAAAACAATGTCCCTTGTTCTTGCTGATCTGGTCAGCCCCTCGCACTTAGACATAACACTGAATGCAGCTGCACTGGAGAAATTCGTGTGCTTTTAATATTGTGATTTCACTGTTAGGGACACTTGGAGAAAAACGTTTCCAGAGAGAAGAGCTGTGCTTGTCTGATGATGTAAACCTTGCATCTAGATATTGAGGTATGAGGGTCCGCCTGACAATGCCCAGAGGTCTTCTATTTTTATAATAAACTAGTTAATAGCACGGGGAGGGTGGTATGGTCATTTAGCCCTATATCCACTGCTTTATGAAATGCTTTCCCCGTTTGTATTCTATGGAATTGTAACTATGCTTATTATTTTATCTTTATGCATTATGCTGATAGTACTGGCACGTGTACTGTATCTTACAGCACGATAGTTGAAATAAACATTTTAAACTATACTGTGACTCTTATTACGCACGTTGTGGACAAGTATGAGTGAGTTATGAAAGGGTGTCCTTGCTCCCGCGAGTCCTGAGAGAGAGAGAGACCGTGTTCTGGGTTGTCTAATCATTGGTAGCATCGCTGCTAATGAGACGCTAAAGCTAGTCGGATTGGGATTGTGTGTACTAAGGTGCATGGTTGGCTCACCACTATGCTCCGAGGTCCTATTATCCTGTGCATAGCTCTGTGTATGTGCAGAATCCCTACAACAAGGGGATCCTCTATGTCTAAGAATACACATTCGAAAAGAATGTTGAACAATACACAAATCTGCCTCGATAACAGCCCGACCATACAAACTATTAAACCAATTGAAACATATCCCTTTAAGGGGAATTAAAATTATGAATTATTTTCTCTACAGTCCAATGGCAAATCTGAATCCACTTTCTCCTGTAATTTTCTCCGTGATGCTATTTGCTGCTTCAGTATTAAACAGACTGCCATCACAGGCACACGAATATTGGGAAGCCAGATGCTCTGAAACCATGCACTCAATATCAGCTATCAGGTGCAGAAATGGTAAACCAATCGCCTTTTTCGGAAATACGTCCTGCCTATCTGGCTCTTCTTGCCTATCTTTTACACTCATGTCAAAATACAGCATATTGGGCCTACATGGTGGCACCAAGAGCATTATTCAGCGAGTATTCCAAAAACAGACAACTTGACAGTGTGGTAGGATCTGGTTAGCATGTATGAAGATGAGCCTGGCCTCATTTCAATGTCAACAATCTCAGCTAGAATGCACAGACTGCTTTCCAAACACAGCAGCTCAAACTGAACGTTAGTGTGAGTGAAAAGGAAACCATTTTTTTCAGAGCAAGGATTAGCAACTTCAGCTCTAACCAAAGATACCTTTAAAGAGCCTGTGGTTATCGGCTCAGCTGTGGAACACGTGGTTGATTGGTGAGGGACATACTGAAGAGCTGAGTGTAGAATATAACCCTCTACTGCAGGCTGTTTCAGCAAACAAGAGCTAGGACTCTGCTTTTTGGCAGTCTACTCTTGATTGCAAACAGACAGCCATGTTAAGCACACAAAGGGATAAGTACAAATAACCATTGGAAGCACTGTGCAGAGATGATGTCCTGTGATATAAAAAGAGTCAACTGTCATGCAGCATTTCACTGGAGGAAACGTAAATCCAGATGGATTGGACTCGTTGTGCTGAAACCAGGAGAGGCTTGTTCTGGTTCCCCGAAAGACCGAAATAGAAAAGAACCACTATAACTATGTTCGGGTGGTTCAAAGGCTATTAAGTCAGACTAAATTAAGAAATCACATGGGTACATAAAAGGGGGCCACATCATCCTGTGCCAATGCCTTTACAAAATGGAGGACAAAGACAAGTTCACATTACGCACCCTGAATCAGCAGAAGATGCCCCTACAATGAAGACTATAAACTTGTATTAGTTATCTAACGGTCTTATATAGAACTCCTGCATCAGGGAGTATTAGGATGCCTTGGATAGAACTCGAGTATTAAACACTGCAATAATAACACATTTGAATTCAGCTGGTAACTTCAACATTTTTTTGAGTGGTGGTAGGCAAAAGAGGCATAGAGTAACAGTAGAGAATTTCTGAACTAAAGGTACATTGCAAGGCAATAGCGAGATGCAACAGTGGAAACAACTGAGAAAGCATCACATTTCTTGAAATCTTTAGTACAGTTGGGGCAGACAAAAAAATGTGTACAGGAATACAGAGAATAGATGGATTTTTAAATGCTTTCATTAGGTAAAGGGGGAGTCACGTAGTGGGGTCTATCCTGATCGTTCGAGGCAAGGAGTACCAGCAGTAGTCGCTGCGCCAGAGAAGGCTGGGTCTGCGCTAGGTATTTTCTGCAGCTGGTGGCCTTGATATGAAGAGACTTGCAAATTCAGAGACTTCATTTGCCGCTGGAGATGGGTAGCAGGTGAGATAGATAAGCACGGTTGTTATAGTGGATAGCAGTGCGCGGAATTAGGTAGAGTATCAATATGATCTTTGCAAGTATCTTTCAGAATTACCCTGCAAAACCATTAATACTGTGCACAAATCTGGAATCAAGGTATGCTTTCTGCAGTTCACAGGCACAAAGTATGGCATCCTACTGCAAGGAACTGCAAATATGCACAAAGCATTATAAACTGGTCTAAAACAAGAAAAAGATTGCAATGAAGAGAACCTGGATGGTTGTAGACCCTGCATATGCAGATCATTGGCCTTACACTATCTGCACATCCTTTAAGAGTCTGGAAGACACTGTTACCATGACCATCAACTATATAAAACCTTCTGAAGCAATCACAAATCTTTACAAGTTAGAACGAGTGAGCTATACAAGTCAATCAAAGGAGTATTTATTAATGCATACCTAAAAGCAGGAAAGACCTCCTAACTAAATATTGTAAACCTGTTACTAAAACATTTTTACAAAGAATGGAGACCGTAAGTCAACAAACCTTTATAGCCCAATGTCTGACCTGCCTTGGATTCTTGAGACTGTGGTTAATTAACAACTCTCTGCACACCTTGAACTCGATTTCGAATTTCTGGAGAGAAAACTCCTCAAAAGACGAGGAAAACGTTGGAAGCGAGCTACCGATATTGCATATGAAGGTGCACAAAGAAAGGAACTGATGTCAGTGCACAGGGGTGGCACTTATATGATGCTCGTTACTTCTGGGGCGGAATGAAGCCAGCGTGGAGCCACATGACGTCACCTATCGGCGTGCGGGATCATTGCTGTTAAATCTTCCGATCCAGTCTGGTGCCTGGGGATATTCTGAAGGTGAGAACTATGCAGTTAGACAGGGCTTTAAGTGGGCCGGGCCTCCCCAGTGCTGAGCACCGGCAGTTTTTTAAAGGAGGCCTCGAAACGGGTCTCTATCGGGCTCTGTTTTGTGCCCTGGCACAGGCGGTCCGTTTTTTTCTAGAGTGCAGTGACAGCAGGCACATCAATGTGGCGTGCTCACACTGCTCACTTCTCACTAGTGGAAACGTTACGGCATGACGTCATGCCAGGTGAGCGTTGTTGGGGAAGGGAAATCCTTTAAAGAGAGTCATTTTCTCTCCGGATTTCCCTTCTCTTTTTGAAACTCGGGAGCAGCAACATTGTCCTGGTGTCACCAGGGCTTTAAGTGGAAGCTTTTTCAATATTATATACAAGCCATAGTTGCTGCTTATTTATCATATGCAACTAACAACCATAGACAAAGCCAATAGTCCTGACTTGTTGAAGGTAGATGTTTCTTGTTGTATCATTTATCTGAATGCAATGACAGAAACAGCAAAATACAAGTCGGGCAGCACACTATCTAAGCAAAGATTTTTAGCTTACGTGTTTTTAAGCCACGCCCATAATTACATTGGCCATGCCCCTTTGAGAGACCCCCCAGTTTTTTCATCCCACTTACAGCCCTGCAGTTAGAAGTATCCAACGGAATCAACCAGCTCAGAAAGAGGGGGTGAGCTCTGCATACTCCCTCAATACTTTCTTCTTTTGTTGCCTCTTCATCTTGAGTTGAACTGTAAACATCCCATGCGGCCTCGAAGACTTGCCTCTGCTACCAAGAGTAACTAGACACACTAACTCTCTTTCAGCCATTAAGGACAAACTCAGACGCAGATAAGATGTTTCCCTAAAATTATACTTATACAACTCTATGCTTTGCCACTTAAATGAGGAAGGGAAAATGTAGTAGCCACTCACGCTGCTAGCAGCTATCTCCATCAGGACAAGCTGTCCTCAGTATCTGTTAAGCTGGCATTGGATCTCCTTTGAGTAACGATGCTTCTTGAAGACTCATAGGTCGAAGCATATCTACAGACAGCATCTGAATGTAATTCCCTGTGCATGACTTGACACAGGAGAAGCCTGATTCACAGTCGAAACATTTACTAAAGAGATCATTGCACGTACCCTTTTTATCTGGAGAGAACAAATGATGATGATATAAATATCATCAATTACCCTGTTTTTATTTAGATTTTTGTAACACTCTTCTGCCTTTTCTAATCGCTGCGGATAAAAGATGTTGCTATTATGCCACTTTATGGTACTTAATTTGTCCACCTTAGAAGGATGGAAGACTGGATGGGATTCGGACTCGGGATCTGCAGGTCATCACATATTTCAGTGGCCCCTACTCAACTCCCTGAGCCATCCTGTCATCATGTGGGCTGTACATGAAGCAGTTGACCCTTTGTCCCTGATCCAGATCTATCAAACTATGAAACGCACTAAAATATGATTAGACTTGTACAGCACTATCTGTGGCATCTGTAACATCTAGTCTTCTGTAAACTATTCTGATTGCAGGCCTTGGTCTTGTCTAGTGGAAAGAATTATTGTCCTTTAAATCTTCCAGAGTGTTTGATTCAGATTAACTGGAACTCTGAGTCTGACCTTGCCATCTGAGGGCTGGAGCTGAAGGGGCTTTTGTGAAGTTATCGGAGGGATACCAGGTGAAACGGAAGATGTAGGATTGAAAAACTCTTGAGTGCTCCATCCTGGAATGTCCTGATGGAAGAATACATAACCTGAACCTAGTCACTCCAGTAAATTTCTGTTTGCTTAGGCTAATAAATCGTGATGAGATGAGAAAAGGTCTTTGGACTCAGATGGGGCCAAGCTTCTCCCCATTCCCTTCCCATCCAAACCTGAAAAGGAGCAGCCCACCTTATCACCCTCAATGTTTTGAGGCATAGTTTCATCTGACTGCCCTGTCCTCTTTGTGGTCTACACCCTTTTAAAAGGAAGACTTCCGGTCTAGTCAGAGGGTCTGGGGATCTTTTGAGTGTTTGATCTGCCTCACAAACTGACCTGTGTTATGTCTAGGGGCCTAAAAGCCTCACTTTAAGGCCTTCTGCTGAGTTATAGTGCTAGCAAGACCAAACTCTTTCTTAGTGATGTGCAAGATTTATCAGTTGGCATGGTCCAGAGAGTCTGGTAGCAAGGGTTTGCAAGAATACTGTTGCATCAACATTCATGAGGCAAGATTACTTGTGGCCAGTCGCGAATACAGTCACGCAAAGGACACCTGTTCTCCATCTCTGCTTTGGAAATGTACCATTATTCAGGGCTTTAAGTGGGATGAAAAAACTGGGGGGTCTCCCATAGGGGAGTGGTCGATGTAATTAAGGGCGTGGCTTAAAGCACTTAAACTAAAAATCTGTACTTAGAGTAGTGTGCTGTCCCACTGGACTTCTGCTGCTTCTGTCCATTCACCCAGATATATAACACAACAAGTAACATTACACCTGCAACAAGCCAGGACTATTGGCTTTGTCAATGGTTGTAAATTGCAGAAGATAAATAAGCAACAACTATGACTTCGTTGTATATAATATTGAAAATACTTCAGTTCTTGTGAGCGAGGTTGTGGCTAAAGCTACAGCACCGACTGTCCAGCTGAGAAAGGATGTTGAGCCCAGGTGAGGCTCGAACCTGCTGTGATTCAAAACATGAATATGTCTTTGTATAATGTAACTGGTGCTCAAGTTTGCGCTATATAAAACTGAAAAATGCGTCTCTTTGAAGTTACATCAAAAGCAGTGACGGGTTGTACTATTGCAGAGTTAAGCTTTTCCGTTTTTTTTTCTTCCCATTCTGAAGGTAAAAATGGAGAGCCTGGTAGCAACCCGTCTCGGCACCTGCTTTTAAAAAATGCCAGTGCTGAGCACCGGCAGGACCCGCCCCACTCAAAGCCCTGGCATTATTGCATTTCAAGTACCTTAAAAGGACAGCTGCTGCAAAGCCAAAAAATGTGGCATTCTGCCATAGAGTCGTAAAGGGCATTGTGTGATCCACAAGACCAGTGCAAGCTCCCAAGATTCTCACAAATGGCATTCACAGGGCAATGCCGCCCCCAATTGATAGCTGACCTTGTGAAAATAACTACGAATTGACAAAGGTAGAAAGTAATCTTTCAAAGCTTTGGGACTGTCACAAAATATTGAAGCATTTCCTTGCAAATCGCCTCTCTGTTGCCCCTTTTACGTGCGATCTGCAAGGATTCTCATTGCTAACACACTGATCCGCAAAGACATTTGAGACTCACAACTTAATTTTAAATACTGCGAGATTTGATATTTCATCCCTAATGAGCCTTCTACTTGGCACATTGCTGGTTCTTGCGCGAGAGAAAACAAAACATTTAATACATCGAGACCGGGCTTAACGGCATGAATAAAATCCGCATCTTCCTCTCAGCTAGAGCTCAGATATTTTCGTCAGTTCATCTCTTTTCTGATGAGGTTATCTACAGTGAGGGCTAAGCACACGTTCTAAAGCACCTGCGATAATGCGTCAGAAGAAAGACTCAATTTCACTCAGTGAGAGGCACCCCCAAACATCACAGCATCTTGAGTAAGGAAAACGTAAATCGGACTGCTGGAGGTGTCTTCCAATAGCAGACGTCGTCAGGCAGTTGTAGGCCCCAGGCTCCCTGCCCGCTGGCAGGATGCGCCACCCCGATAGTGAGAGATGCTCTGATTACACACATTCCCCGCCACAGCTCGGGCCGGTGTGTCGTCGGCTCGTGCCCTATAATTAGCACGGAGGGCAAGGCGGCGGTGACAGACGGGGCATTTAGCAAAGTCCAATGGGGCGCGTGGCTCTTATTTCCTAAGCATGACTTCAGTACTCCTGACCAGCTCGCCTCACATATCGTGTTATTGTCCTATCCCCTGTGTCTGAGGTTACGGATGCGTTCGAGGAATTGCCTAAAAGGGAGGATCAGGAATAGTTTCAGTAACTTGAGAGCCACTTTCAAGGCCCACTGGAAGCTCCAGGCTGGCGTTGAAATGCCAACCAGGTTCGGTCATTGCTCTGCATGAAAAGCAGCAGCTCATGGGTATGGCAGGACAGTCGTTGAAGCAAAATAAAAGGCCAGTATTGATGCCGGGGCTTAGGGTGGTATTAAGGACGTATGCTCAAGTTGACCAACATCTGAAGTGTTAGACCTCCAAGAGTCTAATGTGATGCCAGCTTGGCGCATACAGGAGGATATTTGAAACGAGGCACAGTGCAATAAAATGGCCAGACTGCTGAATAAAGTTAACTCTGGTCTTGCCGTAAATATAGAAGTGTAAGTACAAAGGGCCCAAGTCACATAGACATTCGAAATCATACACTTGTATGTTTTACAGCTACCTTTGGGTATAGGTTGTCACATTTATGAAACACTCAAAGAATTTGAGGAGCACCACTGCAAAACGGTCAATTGCAGATTTTTAGGGGTTCATGCAACCTTAAGCAGTTACACATACATAATAAACAATGTACAGTAACCTGAAAATGTTTGCACTTGTTGACTATTTGTTTCTTTTTTTGCAGGTAATTATTTTTCCTCTTTGAAAAAAAATCCTTCCATACACCCCCGCTAATTTAAGGGTCTTCCCTTCTCTTTTCCACCCTGGAAATGAACCTAAAACCACCTTTGACCTGCTTAAATTGTAGATGGACTTAGGGTGAGTTGAGGCCAAGTACCCACAAATTTGTGGGAGTGCACACACTTTCCAGGGCATTGCCAGTCTGGAAGACAGACTTCCTTCCCACAGCAGATAGTCTCCCATGAAATACCACACCATACCAGGGTGACATTATGTTTAAGTAAATACACTTATGAATGCAAAATTCCCATCTCTTGAATAAAAATTAGATTTGCACTTGCAAATAAAGCCCATTTGGAAATGTAAGTTGAACTCACTTACAAATGTATATGTGACTCGGCCCTAAACCTTTAAGCAGTACGTGGTCGACAAAGAGGCTCACCTGTAAGTAAAACAGTTCTTTCCCTGTGACTATCGGTTTATAGTACTCTAGAATCACATGCTCTACATACTCCTGCCATATAGTGTTGGGCGTGGGCATTTGCAAGTTCTTTTTCTCTGAAGAAGACTTAGGTCTCAATATATCTTGTGACTACTCTCTGAAGCCCACAATGTACCAGGACAAAGACTCCACCTTAGATTGTTTTTCCCAATGGGTGAGTAATGTAAGTGGGCTGTGGTGAAGCAGGACAGTAAATGTGTACTGTGCATTGTGAATAAATATGTTATTTCCGATAAATAACATCTGTAACCTCTGCTCACATCCAGGAGGTGTTGGGTGTGGGGGGGGGGGGGGGCTGTAGAACAACAGCACCAGAAGCTGCAAACAGATAGTTACAGGGTACATTGCTATTTGCAGCATGTATTTCCGTAGATCACATGCTCTGCATAGACTATAAAGGAGTGAAATCTCCTGGAAAATGCTAAAACTAGTAAGCAGATGTTTGGAGAAAAAAAACGTCCCATACAGTGTGGCCAGCTAAAGCTTCCTGTTGGGCTTAAATATCCACACAATAATGCTTAGTGAAAGGGGGTGGAGTTGACCATCTAGCGCTTTACAAATACCTTCTATTGGTATATTTACTATTCTTTCTAGTGAAATGTGCCTTGCAGATGGATTTTGTTCTATCAACTTAATAATTTAAAGCCCACTAAACATTTTATGTGTGAAGTGCCCTTTCTGCCACCATCTCAGGGTGTGGGAAAAATGTAAGCAATTCAATAGTCTGATTGGCGTGGCCCTTTGGTGGGAATCAAGGATTTGTTCTAAGGACAACTCCGTCCCTGTGGACCTGAAATAAATGTTCCTCTACAGTTAACACTTGCATTTCACTAAGTCTTCAACAAGCAATAAGGAAGGCTGCCTTCCAGGATACATACTGCATGGCACAAGAGTGCAGTGGCTTAAATGGTGGTCCCACAAGCCTGGTTAGTACAACAGGTAGGTCCTATTTAGGCACGGTGGGGGTCTAGGAAGAATGCTTCTTTTAAGGCCTCCCTAAAAGCTTTAACAACAGGAATTTTGAACAAAAAGGTAAGTTGTCCGTTTTGCACATAAACAGCTAATGCTGCTAGAAGTAGACAAATTAAGTGTATGCTAACCCCACCTTTTGATGGTGCAGCAGATAACAAAATGGTTCCTTACCAGTAGGAGTAGTTTTGCAGCTTGACGAGTTTTCTGGATTCACATGCTGTACATCATTCCGCCATCTAGTGGTTGGGTCCGGAATAGTCCTTGTTTGTTTTTTTGTGTGTTTTTTTTCCCCTTGTTTTGGGCGCTGTTGACCACCATTTGGTGCCAGGTACGTCCCCTGTGTGATGTCAGATGGCGCCCTGGAGGTTGTTGTGCGTGGTAGCCATCTTCGGATTCTTTTTTCTGTTTGTGTTCTTAGTCTTTTGTCCTTTAGATGGTCATTTAGTTAATTATTGTAACTTGCTTCCCCACCTGTTTGTATTCCTTGCAGGAGAGGCCGGGTGGGTCGCATGTGAATCCAGAAAACTCATCAAGCTGCAAAACTACTCTTACTGGTAAATAACCATTTAGTTTTGCAGCATGAATTCTTTTCTGGATTCACATGCTGTGCATTAGATTACATAGCGGTTTCTCCCATCCCGGGGACGCCGTGGTAAGAAGAACACTTTGCAAACAGGTGTTGAAGTACTTTCTGTCCTATTTGTGCTTCCTTATTCATTTGTATGTCCACACAGTAATGTTTGGTGAAGGTGTGTGGTGATGCCCATGTAGGTGCTGCACATATAGTGTCAATGTGCCAGGGTTGCTCCCTTTTTTCTAGTGGAGTGAGCTGTTGGTTGTGCCGTTAATTCCTTGTTAGTGGTGGCATAGCATAGTTGGATGGTTTGTACTATCCATCGTGAGATTGTTGCCTTTGTGACAGGTGTTCCTGTGTAGGTATGTACGTAGGCAACAAACAACTGTTTGGATTTGTGGGTTTGTTCCGTTCTCTGTAGGTAGTACAGTAGTGCTCTCCTTACATCCAGGGTATGGAGGCTTCTTTCTCCCTTAGTTTTTGGGTTTTTGAAGAAAACCGGGAGGAGAATGTTTTGATCTAAGTGATATTTGGATACCACTTTTGGCAGGAACTGTGGGTTTATCTTTAAAATAACTTTGTCCTTGTGGATTTGCATGTATGGTTCCTGTATGGTTAATGCTTGTAACTCACTTACTCTCCGTAAGGATGTAATGGCAATGAGAAATGCTGTTTTCAAAGCAATGTGTTTGAGTTCTGTTTTATGCATGGGCCCAAAGGGTTTTGCCATCAGTTGTGTGAGCACTGTATTTAGAATCCACATGGGCACTGGTGCTGTTCTAGGGGGAGCAATTCTTTTTGATCTTTCTAGGAATCGTTTTATGACAGGTCTCGTGAAGAAGCTTTTGCATGTTTTCCCCCTGGTGTATGCTACGATGGCAGCGAGGTGCACTTTTATGCTTGAGTAGTTGATGTGACAGTCTAGGAGATGAGTTAGATATGTGATCACTGTTTCTTGTGTGGTGATTGAGTTAATTAAATTGTTAGCTGGGCACCAGGTGGGGTATCGCTTTTATTTTGCGTCATAGCATTTTCTTGTCGTTTGTTTTCTTGCCTCCTTTAGAATTTCCATTGTTCTTTGAGGCAGGTTGAGGTGACCAAACTCTACGTATTCAGGCGCCAAGCCGCTAGATGTAGCGTTGCTGGTTCCGAATGAAAGATTTGTCCCTGTTGCATTGTCAATAGGTCTTTGTCCGATTTGATTTTGATCATTTTTCCCCTGGACAGTTCTAGCAGACTTGAGTACCATGTCTGTCTTGGCCATTGTGGGGCAATGAGAATTAGGTTTGTTCTTGGTTGTCTTGCCTTTTCTGGTACTCTTTGGATTAGGGGTATTGGTGGAAAGGCGTATGCAAATGTCCTTGACCAGTTTATCGACAGGGCATTCCCTTTTGACAGGTGGTGAGGAAACCTCGAGGCAAAGAACTGGCATTTCTTGTTCTGTATTGTTGCAAAAAGGACTATCACTGGAGTTCCCCAGAGATTGAAGATGTATTGTACTGTTCTGTGTTTCAGCTCCCATTCGTGGGAGCAGTTGTTTTGTCTGCTCAGCTGATCTGCTGTTGTGTTGTATACTCCCGGTTGGTGTACTGTTTGCAGATTGATTGCTTGAGATACTGCCCATTGCCAGATATCCTGTGCTAGTTTGCTCAGTGGGAATGATTTCGTACCTCCCTGTTTGTTGAGGTAGAACATTGTGGTGGTGTTGTCCGTTTGGCTCAAGACCGTTTTCCCTTGAATGTGTTTCTGGAACGCCTTCAGTGCTAGAAACACAGTTTTCATTTCCAAGTAGTTGATGTGTTTTATGGAATCTTGTGCGTTCCATTGACCACGTACCTTCAGTTGTTTGAAGTGCGCTCCCTATCTGTTGAGGGATGCGTCTGTAGTGATTTTCACAGAAGGAGTTGGGTTCCTGAAGGGTCTGCCTTGTGTTATGTTGTTGGATGCCCACCATTGTATCCCTGCTTGCAGCTTGTGTGTAACAACCACTAGATCCTCCCAACTCCCTGTGGCTTGAGACCAGCTGTTGGTAAGCCATTCCTGGAATGGGCGCATATGTAGGCGGGCCTGAGGGATGAGTGGGATGCATGATGCCATTATGCCCATAAGTTTCATGACTCTCCTCACTGTCAGAGATTGACCCTTCTGGTAGAGGGAGGTTTCTTTGTTTTATCGCTTGTATCCTTTTCTGCTTCGGGTACGCCCGCACGTTCTTTGAGTTTAGTCTTGCACCTAGGAAAGCTTTTTCTCTTTCTGGCCTTGTGGATGATTTCTTGTGGTTTATTGAGAAACCTAGATCCTGCAGCGTGTGGATAGCTGTTTGCACGTGGCTGAAGCATTTCTGTTTTGTGTTTGCCTTTATGAGCCAGTCGTCCAGGTAGGGGTAGACGTGTATTCCCTCTTTTCTCAGGTGTGCCGCAACTGCGGCTAGGCACTTGGTGAAGACACGTGGTGCTGACTTTATCCCAAATGGGAGTACTTTGAACTGATAGTGTGTTCCCTTGTGTAGGAACCGTAGATACTTTCTGTGTTTTTCGTTCATAGGAATGTGTAGGTAGGAGTCTTTGAGGTCTATTGGTGCCATGTAATCTCCCCTTTGGATTTGAGGGATTATGTCCTGGAGAGTAGACATCTTGAAATGTTGTGTTAAAATGAACTTGTTTATGAACCTTAGGCTCAGGATTGGCATTAGTGATAGGTCCTGTTTGGGGACCAGAAAGTATGGTAAGTAGTTTCCTTTGAAAATCTCTTGTTTTGGCACCAATTCTATTGCTTGTTATTTGGAGTAGGTCCTTGATCTCTGAATTTAACTGTAAGAGTTCCGATTTTAGGAATTTTCTTATTCTTGGTGGTTTTGCAGGTGGTGTTTTTGTTAGTTCTATGCAATACCCGTACTTTACCAGATTTAATATCCAATTGTCTGTTGTGATTGTTTGCCACTGTTGTAAGAATTGGGATATTCTTCCCCCCACTGGTGTTTGGTGTGGGTCCCTCTCTGTGGGGGAGTCAATTAGAGCCGCTTCCTCTTCCTCTAGAGGGCTGGCCTCTGCCCCTGCCCCTTCTTCGAAAGGGCTGCTTTGGTTGTTGCTGCCAACCTTGGTACCCTGTTTGTTGGCTTGTTTTTTGTCCATTTCCTTGGCCTTGTTGTTGTTGAGACATTTGCTGTCCCTGACCAAATGTACCTCTTCCTGTGGGCTTTCTGTTAGTGAAGCCACCTCTTTTGAAGGTATCCCTTTGCTGCAGGGCTCCCATTGCTCTTGCGGTTTCATTATCTTTTTTGATTTGTTGGAGGGATTCGTCTACCTCCTTTGCAAATAGTGCCTCCATGTGAAAGGCCTGTTGATGATGGAGGTTTGAACCTCTTGTTTGAAACCTGAAATCCTAAGCCTGACATCTCTTCTTAGGGTGGTGCCTGTGCACATTTGTCTGCTGGCAGTGTCTGCTGCATCAGGTGCAGATTTAAGGCATGTGTTCGCGATGTTTCTGCCTTCTTGGACAATAGATGTTGCTCTCTTCTTGTCCTCCTCGGGGAGCTTGTTGATGAGCTCCTCTATGTCGCCCCACTGCTGGTGTCCGTACCTGTTCAGTAGGGCATTAGAGTTTGCGATGCGCCACTGCGTCGCTGCCTCAATCTCCATTTTTCCTTCCACCATATCCATCCTCTTACTTTCTTTCTCTGGTGGAGGTCCAGTGTTGGAGAGTGCATTAGCTCTTCTTCTGGCTGTGGTGACGATGATGGAGTCAGGCACGGTGTTCCCCTGAATATATTTAGGGTCCTTGGAGGAGGCTTTGTACTTTTTCTCGTCCCTTGGTGTTACCCCTTTGCTTGAGGCTGGTTCCTTGAAGGCTTCTTTGCCCTGGTCTAGAGTGCTTGGTAGCATTGGCAAATATTGTGTCCCCTTGTTGGCAGTGGCTAGTGTTTCTAAAAGGAAACACGTGTCTCCCTTTTCCTCTTCAAGGGGGACTCCGAAAGTATCTGCTGCCCTTTTAACTAGCCTGTTGTAGAAGGCTATATCATCTGGTGGTGATGCCTTCGACGGATAGCAGCATATCTCCTCTTCTGGACTTTTGGTGTCGAGGTCATTCCATGTGTCCTTGAAATTTTCAGAGGCTTCCTCGTCTTTAGGTGCATCTACATAGTCCTCGGGATCTTCCTCGTGGGGTTCAGGGTTGGAGGTGATTCGAGAATATCCTCTTCTCCCCCTTCTGCGTGTTCCGCTTCTTCGGCGTCGACGTTGCCTGGTTCGGTGACTGGGACTTTCAGAATCCAGAAGTCCTTTAGTGATGCGTAGAACTCCTTCTTTTTCTTGAGCAGTGTCGCCATTTCGGCCTCGAGTCGTTTCCTCTTCTTTTTGACTTCGAGGGATCTCTCGGCGTCGGAGGCCGGAGACTTTCTCTTCTTGGTCGCGCTTGCATCTGGCTTCAACGGTGTTGCGCTTCCCTTCGGGGGTTCGTGTTTGACCCTGGGTTTCGGTGTCTTATGCGAATTTCCCTCTTCGGAGTCCCTTTGTGGCGTTCCGTGGGGTTCCTTAGATCGCGGCTGACCTTCGATCGCCTTTTTGTTCGGCGTTGGGGCTGCCTTAGGTTGCGCCTTGTTATTGTGACCCTTCGGTTCCGACGGATGTGTATGGTGTCTTACCTTATCCGTCTTCTTCCCTGTGTCGCTCGCCTTCTTGTGGGGATGTGTTTTTTTCGGAGTCTCCTTCCAGAATTTCGACGTCCGATCCCTCGTGTGTCGATTCTGCTGGCACTCCTTGATCTTCGCCATCACTGTAAAGGCTCAGGTCTTAAGGGAAGTTTACTTCGAGGTCGGAGACATCGTGGCGTAGTGGGCCTCTCTCTGTTTTCGGCGAGTCCTGAGTGTTTTCGGCAGGAACGTCGCGCAGGCCTCACAGTCCTTGTCTTTATGGTCCTTGGGCAGGCAAAGGTTGCACACATCGTGTGGGTCGCGTTGTGCGAACTTGTGGTGGCACTCAGGGTAGAACTTGAAGGGGGTATTTTCCATGGCCCCTACCTCGCCATTTGTCGACCTTAGAGGTCTTCTGTTGTGTCGATCCCGGAGCCCTGTTCTTATCTCTTGTCGCAGTGTCGATGATCAGTGGAGTTCACTGGAACTTTTCAAATTTTTCTTCTATTTTTCGGGGGTTTCCTGAAAAAACGTCGGAGTTTCCCGTCTTGCTTCCAGACACAACTGCGGAAAAGAGAATCTGAAGATAGCTACCACGCACAACGACCTCCAGGGCGCCGTCTGATGTCACACAGGGGACGTACCTGCCACCAAATGGTGGTCCACAGTGCCCAAAACAAGAAAAGAAAAAAAAAACAAGGACAATTGGACCCAACCACTAGATGGCGGAATGATGCACAGCATGTTAATCCAGAAAAGGATTCATGCTGCAAAACATGATATCCTGCACCATTGGTTTAATAGGCTCCATTTGTTTTTGTATATAGTAATGAACAAATCTCTTCCACTTTGCAGCATAACATGCATGCGTGGTCGGCTTGTCTGCCTCGCACAGAATTTGTATACACTCCTCTGGTAATTTAAGACCACGGGAACCAAATCATTAGGTTAATTTCCTTGAGGTTGGGATGTCGGAGTGGACCCTGATGCTGAGTCAGTAGGTCTGCTCTGATGGGTATTGTTTTGTGTGGATGGACAGATATTTCCCAAAGAATGGAATACTATCGCTGCTTTGCCCAAGCTGGAGTGACATGGATAAGAGTAATGGACGTCTGGCTTAGTTTCCTCACTGTATAGGGGATCTGAAGTAGTGGAGGAGAAGAACAAGCAAATACACCTGACCAGATTATCCACAGTGCATTGACCATGGACAGTGGGTGTAGTTACCTGGCGGTGCAGCTTAAGCATTGTGCGTTTTCTGTGGTGGTGAATAAACCAACTGTGGCTGTTGTCCATTTCAGAAAATATTGTTGAAATACTTGGGAACCACTCATGTATATTTTGATGCATCCTACTTAACCGGTCCACAGAGATGTTGTCCACTCCAGCATGTACTCCGGAAGAAGCTAGATGTGAACGCAAATGGTCCAGTGCCAGATCGTTTGGGCTCGAGCAGACAGCTGTGGTAAGTCCTCCCTTCCTTCCAGGACTATTGTCCTTCAAATGAGCATGTAAAAAAGCTCTGCATGTCAGTTACAATACTGTTTCTTTGTCCGGCATTCAGATATTCTGAAACGTTATGTGGTTGAGATGTGCTCTTCACCCCACAAGTGAAGGGTTTGTGGTAATGGTCACCTGAGGTTGAGGGACAGAAGTGGCCTGCACAGTGTCTTTTTTTTTGTCATTCCACTATTAGAGACGGTGCTGAACTCTGTGCTGCAGAAACACTAGATTTTCTCATTGACCCGCTGCTTGCAAACATTGCCTCGCTAGACACTCTTGTAATGGACATATGTCCTTTCTTGCATACATTAATACTGCTATGCATGAATCCATGAGCCCTAATAGTTCCATTACTGTTTTTACAGTTAAAGGACGTTATGTCTGAAAAAGAGATAGCAGCCTGTGAAATATAGGTTTTGCCTGTGATAGAGTTTAGAACCACTTCTAGAAATGGTTAAATTTGCTGTGGGCGGAGATGCAATTTTTAAAATAAACAATCATGGACATCATTGTCCTTTTCTTCCGAAGGGAGGGGTAGTAACGTGGCTGGGTTCAGAGTTGCACATCGTTTGATGGTAATGTGCGGAGCAAACAAAGTTAATTAATATCCAGTCAGACGCGCACTAGTAAGGTGCTGTGTCTTTGTCTTAATCAACAGTGTGTCCACAGCATGAGGTACCATGACTGTGAGATCCGTATCAAGGACGAGCCCTGCCGATTGTCTGATAGAAACTGCCACAGCCGCGGCAGCCCTCAGGCAGCTAGGGAGAGCTCTGGCGACGTTATCAAGAATAGTAGAGGAATACGCGCAGGGTCTCTGCTTACCACCGAAACCCTGTGTTAGAACAGAAAGCGCGCAACCGTCCGCCTCATGTACATAGAGCACAAAAGGCTTCTGGTAATCAGGAGTACCAAGCACAGGAGCAGAGCAAAGCGCAACCTTTAATTGCTCGAAAGCTTACTGGCATGCAGATGTCCAAGGCAAGGGTTCATGCACGTCTTTAGTGGTCAGGTAAAGGAGGGGTTTCGTTAGTAAGGAATAGTTAGGGATCCAATGATGACAATACGAAGTTATACCAATGAAAGCGCGTACCTCGCGTTGGGTCTTAGGACAGGCATATTAGTAATAGCAGCTATGCGTTAAGGTGTTAGTCTGCGACCCTCCTTTGACAGTAGGTGACCTAAATAGGTGACCTCCTGTCGACAATATTGAAATTTTGAAAATGACACCTTGTGTCCATTGTGTGCCAAATGTAACAGCAATTTAACTGTGGCCTCTTTACAACCATCTTCAGTGTACGAAGCCACAAGGAGGTCGTCAACGTACTGCAACAGCACATTACCAGGGGAAAGTTCCAAAGAATCCAATTGAGCTTTCAAAGCTTGGCTAATGATACTAAGACTTTCTGTATAGCCTTGTGGAGCACAGCAGAATCTAAAGTTCCTTCCGGCTATTGCAAAGCCAAACAGATATCTGCTGTCTGCATGTATGGGGATGCTGAAGAAAGCATTCTTCAAATCGATCACAGAAAAGAATTGTGCTGACGGGGGAATCATTGTCAAAATCGTGGTAATGTCTGGGACTACAGGATACTGGGGAACCACTATTTTGTTCACCTCTCTAAGGTCAATTACGAAGCGGTAAACGTCAGGGTGAGCATCAGAAGAATCCAAGGGTGCCTTTTTAAGAATAGGAAGAATAGGGCTATTACACACATTTGCCGCTGTCTCCTCAACCACACCAGACTTAATCAAATCCTGTATTATTAGAAATAAGGCCTTTTCTCCTGCCTGGGATATCTTGTACTGGGGGATACGTGGCCATACAGCGTTGTCCTTAATCTGTATAGAGACCGGTGGGATCTGGAGTAACCCCACATCCCTGTCTCCTGTAGCCCACAGTGTACGTGGCACATCTTTAAACTCAGTGGGGAGGGGGGCATCCTTTGCGAGACATTGTGTGGCACGGGCCATTTGCGGTCCAATAGTCATGTAAACACCGTCTGGAGAACAAAAAATTGTCGCATGCAACCTTTTTAACAAATCCAACCCTAACAAATTCTCCCCACAATTTGACGTTAATAGAAATGGTGAATCAACCGTGAAGGGGCCAATAGTCAAAGCAAGAGGTTTGGAAATGGGGCTGACAACCGGCACGCCTGAGAAGCCCACCGAAACATTGTTTTGGCCAGACAGAGCCGCCCCCGGGACCAGTGAACGGGAAACAGAGCTATTCATAGCCCCTGTATCAACTAAGAATTTCTCGGTCGTACCGTGTAAATCTGCAGTGACATAGGGTCCGCGCTGATCTACAGGCACCGGAACTGGTCCCTTGCCCTGTCCCTGGCTATCCTAGCTGTGAGACATCCCCGTCACGTCCTCCATGTCATAGTCATCACGATAGTACTGCCTCCCTCGGGGGTCGTCAAAATAGTTCCCGCTCTGTCTATTAGACGATGCATTCTCTGATCGCGTCTCCCCCGGCCTCCTCCTCCTCTTCCATGTCCTTTAAAACCCCGAACTCTCGGGGCCTCGTCTTTCTGGACTAACTCCGGACACTCATTCCGCCAATGTCCCTCCTGCTTGCAATATGCACATTGGTTGAGCCCAATAGGTGCACTCGAGGTACCGCCCCTGTTATGCGGGGGTAGCCGCTGGGCCGAACCCGAACCTCTTCCTCTACCATTTCCCCTCGCAACTTGCTGCATCAACACCCTCGTTTTCAACTCTTTTGACTTTTTCTCCACTTTTTCCTGCTCTTCATTCTCTCTATGCTCATAGTACTGTGCCATACTCAGTATAACCGATGGTGAGGAAGTGCTCCAAGTACTTTCCGAAGCCTGCAACCTAGTCGCAATCTCAGGAAGCAAGTTGTTAACGAACCTGCTGACAAACAACCAGACACCACCTTCCAATGACAGGTCCTGACCACTAAAGTTGAGAAACACCCCTTCAAACCTAGTAAAGAAATCAGACACACTCTCGTACTTCTTCTGACGACATGCAGTCAACTTGTCCCAATCCACCCGTCTCGGCGGGATAAGGGAATGCATGTAAGTGATAATACGACCCTGCAAAGCCAATAACTCCGCCTTCGGTTTCTCGCCGGGCTTGCGTTCCTGATCCCATGTTCCTCCTAATTCCACTACATGATCCGGTGTATGCACTTGCCTCCATATATCCACCGGTACCCGCAGGCCAAAGAACAGCTCAATATCAGCTAACGTCATCACCGTGGAGGAGGCCGCCTCTGTCAACTCTTTGTAATACGCAGTCGGGTTTTTCCGAGGGTCTGGCAACTGACTTTTAAGGGATATTACCTCACTCCTCTTCCTAGGAGTATAGACCCACTGTTCCTGAAACCGAGCATCAACTCGTGGCCTAATTACAGTATTCGTGGAGTCGCGCAGTTCTGGTATTTCAGGATGATAAATGGGATGGACCTCCCTCATGGGGCACTGGGTCACCATCGTCGGAACCTTTTGGAGCAATCTGCCCCGATAACCCACCAATGTCGTTACATTGCTAAAAACCTCATTAGGAGCCATACCTGCAGCATATACCCTGTCCCGTATGTCATAGATGATCTGCGGTGCAACACCCTGAAAACACTGCTCCCACAGTCCTATTAGCGTGGCCGACATGTGCTTAAGGGCATGCTGCTGTATGAAGGGCTCATAATCTTTCATCACACTCCACACATCTTCCACACTATAGATCGGGCTCCGAGCCCACTGAGCCGCCTGATTCGCCACCATTTGCTTCTCCTCATCACCCACAGCAGAACGCACCAACACTTTATCCATACGATCTTGTGCTGCCGCCCAATTCCCTTTGTGTATCCCACGTACAGGGGTCTCGCCATTCTGCAGTGCTTGGGGTGTCGTACTTAAGGGAGAAAGAGCAGACGAAGAGACAGGTATCATCAGGAAGGGAGACAGTGTTGTAGGAGTAAAAGGGGGCGTAGCGGCAGATCCGGAGTCAGTAGACAGAACAGGAGAGCTAACGGCTCCCGCACTCGTTGCCTGCGTGAGTAGAGAGGAAGCAGGCGGGGCTGGGGCCGAAGCAGTTTGACTAGAGGCAGAAATACTAGGGAGAGCGGCGTCAGAGGCCGGAGACTGAGATGTCGGAACTTTTGGGTATATCCGCTCAGGAGCATACGGTGGAGGAGGGCGGGAACCCAATAGCTCTTCAACAAAAGCATCACCTTCCTCTCTAGCAAAATAACATTTATCAGTCTGCAATCGAAACTTTCTTTCTGCGCATTCTATGCCTTTCTCTATCTTTTCCCTCTCATAGGCCACTGCCTTCTACGTTATAGTTTGCGCCTGTCTCTTCCGGGCCTCTTTCTCTGCTCTCATACGCCGTTGCTTTGCTTCCTTCTGCCATACTCTTAGAGAATCAAACATCGACTGCCTGCTCTTTTTGGCGAACAATTTGTCCTGCAAGAAATTCAATTTTTGCTCATCAAACGAGCCAGTAAGTGGCCATTGTAACTCAGCATTGTCCCTCGTATATTTATTCCACAATGTGCTAAACATAATAGGGCCAATACTGTGCTTGACGTTTACATCAAACTTTGGGGTACCCTCCGGAGGCGCAGGCTTGCTCTCTTCCAATCAAGCCTCAGTAGAACAACACCGACATCCAAAACACCCCAGTTTACTTAGACAAGGCATCTTAATATAAGACACATGCGCTGTCCCCAACGGACAAATATAACACCAACAAACAAAATAATAAAAGGAAAAAAATAAAGAATACAAATATTGTTCAAGAACGAAACCAAAACGGTCCGAGGACCGCTCCCTACAGTCTGGAGACTGTACCAAGTTCAAGAAGACAGGCTCTAGCCCTAGACCTTTTCAAGCATTGACCAAATTTCCAGTTGGCCTGGTCGAATGTTCACAAACAGTCCCAGACCTTTTCAAGAATGGGCCAAATTACCAGTTGGCCTGGTAGGCTGTTCACAAACACTCTGTGTCTTTAAAAGGGTCCGCAAACCCACCAAGTTCAAACCAAGACAGCCCGAAGACCGTACCAAGACACAGCCCGTAGGTTCGTGCCGTTCAAGCAAGGCAAACCGAAAACTGCACCAAGACAGGCCGGAGACTGTACCAAGACACAGCCCATCGGCTAATGTCGTTCAAGCAAGACAGTCCGGAGACCGTACCAGGACACAGCCCGTCGGCTAATGTCGTTCAAGCAAGACAGTCCGGAGACCGTACCAGGACACAGCCCGTAGACTCGTGCCGTTCAAGAATGGCGCCATTTTTTCAAGAATCAAATCACTCACCTGGTGCACACAGGTCGAGTCAAGTTATTCTCCACTGCCGACTCTTCGGACCAAACGGTCAACTCCAAGGTTTCGCCTTCTCAGGACCCCAGCCGGTGACCACTAGACGAGGAGTCGCCCGATCAGACGGGCGGGGCAGCTGCGAGAACCAAACTCGATCGTGTGGGGTACCCCGATCCGCCCGACCAACCAGACGCGACCCCAACCCTGCAACCCGATTACGGGCGAGCTGGATCACTTTGCGGGGTCCCTGTTCGGGCGCCAACTGAAGGAAGTGGCCCTTAGGGGCCACTCGGGTTATTTACAACCACCTGCTATGCCTTCCCAAGTAATGAAGAGTCGGTCAGACAGTAGAGAATACAAACAAGCATTTATTAGCAATACTCTGCAGAGGAGTCCAATCTGACCTGCACCCTAAGATGTCTGCCGAGGGACTGCCTCCCCAACGGCCTGCGATGCATGATCATTCCTCCAAGAACCCCCCAACCACGCCCACATTGGAAAGTTACCGGCCTGGGCCGAACATGAACAAAGAAGGCACAGAAGGATGGGCTACCACCTGCCAGATGGGTACATGCTATCGGCAACTCAAGGTTACTGCGCTGAGTCTCAGCATCCCCTAACGTGGGAGCAGAACTACACACTCGGATAGGCATGCGAGGGCAGAATGGCCTATTCATTAGTAAGTCGGGAAGCAGCCTTGAACAGGAAAGAAAAATAATAACTAAATACAGTGTTCTGCTGAGGCAAGCAATACGAATAATGAGGCCTAGTTCTGACACAGCCTAATAGGGATTACGAAATACAAAATACGAAATACAAAATGGACTCACACTTGCTAACTAAAGCTTGCACGTTGCAGGGATAACTCAGTGGGTTGCATAACGTGAATACAAATGGCATCTATTTAGCCACACACTGCTAACCTAATGTAGCATGATACGAGTGCATAGCAGGAATGGTATTTTCAAACCTAACAGGGAGGCAAGGCCTTGACTGGGTCCAACCTGTTGCCATCTTGAGGATCTACATGACAGTCCTCCTATGGATCATCTCCATCCGGAGATGACACTGTGTCAAAGAAGGATTTTTGAGAATGAAATAGACTGTCACGGCAGGGGTCAATTCAAATCAAATCGAAAAACTTTATTTGAATTGAGCAAACAATTCATAAAAGTGAAAACAAAGTGCATCAAATCAAATGAACATATCATTACAATCAGAAACAATCAGCAATTAAATGATATAACAGTTCATCTCACTATTTCAGTCTTAAAGCTCCTGATAAAAACCAAGTTAAAAAGAAACACACATGGGGGTGGATAAGGATTGTAGATATAATAAAGCAGGTCACACTTGTCTAAAATTCAAAGAGATCAAGAGGGGCTGAATATAATTAAAACGAAGGCTATTAAAGCTTGGATAAATAAACACAATGTGCACACGGACCGAGTCAGTGTGGAAGGAATTAGAAGAATCCTGTGGTGACAGTGATGTGTGGTGAATGTAGTGGTGGTGTACTGTGTTTTAGGGGTTTTGTAACAGCTGGGTGTTGTGGTATGGCCATTGGCTTAATCCCTACTCCTCTTTGGTATGAGGGAGTAGTCCTCCAATATCCATTCTTCAAATGCCAGTTTTCTTTTCTTTGAGGGAGTTCTGTGTATTGGTTCTGGCTTCTCTTGAGGAGGCCAAGCAAGGATCTTCCTCGATGACAGGTGTTTATACAGTTTCAGCTGCTTAACATCAGGCACATCTGCGAGTTCAATGACTGGTGTGGACTCACTCGGCATCAAAGGCAGCGTTGAGATTTTTTTCGGAATCGACTGCGAAGCTGATTTTGGTTCCAAGGGTGAATGGACGGTGCCTTGGGGTTGAATAGGTGTAGGTTGGTGTTGAGGCTAAGCGCCTTTATTTCAAGACTTCTCCAGTGCAGAGCAGGCGTGGTACTTGTGGCTGGACCCGAAGATCAATAACTTGAGTGAAGTGTCAGGGCCTGATGCTAAACTCTCATGGGAGCAGTGCTCGGCCTCTGGACGAGACTGTTTTCAAGATCGAGCTGCTGAGGGTCGAGCTTTGAGCTTTGGTCGAGGTATGGTATCTCTGGATGATATTGTCTTTGTCCTGGGCCCAGGTCTCTCTTGCAATCCAGTAGGTTATTCCTCAATCAGAGCTCTCAGAGGAGAGCATTTTGGTGCTCTGCTGTTCCTGGTTAAATGGTATGCCAGATAAGTCTTCGCCCTCCTAGTAATCTCTTTCTGTTTACTCAGAGCCAAAATCGGCTGGCATTTCAGAGGGGTCTCAACACTGCCTCTTGAAATTTGCTCAGCAACACTCCCTTCGATATCGAATTGTCCTCTTGTCTTTGAAAGCCTTACAGACCAAGCAGTTCTGTTTCCTTGTGGTGTCGGAGGTTGGAGGCAGAGGTTGCAGACCTGATGGCCGGTCAACCAAAATAATTTTGAATTACACTTCACCCACCTGCCAACTTAAAGAACAATCGCAAAGTGTGAGGAGGGGGTGCGGCCTTAAAGGGGGCGGGGCCTCATGCAGAGAATTACCTACCATGCACTTTTGACCCTACCCCTCCCCCAAACCCCCTCCTCTCAAAAAAAAAAAAAAAAAAGCTTGCTTAGGCTGGTGCCGATGTCCTGGTGGTGGTCTCACACCCCTTAATAGATGTCGGCAGTTCAAAGTCTCTCGAAAACGAGCTGGAAAACCACTATTTACAGTGGTTTCAGCTCGTTTTCCTTGCCACAGTGTGATATCGGCTCCTCGCAGGGAGATGGTGTGATGGCAGCCGATATAGTGTGTCACACTGTGGCACCGTATGAGTTGGCAGGTATGCATTTCAGTTCAGGAAGAAATGAAACGGTGCACTCACCAATGTCCCTCCTCCCCCTCAAGAGTCATTCTCATACGACCCGAGTTCGAAAACCGCTCCGGCGCACAATGACTTTGAAACAATGCAGCCGTGGCACATGCAGGTAAGAGCGGTGGGGCCGGGTGAGGGGGGATTTAGACGGACGATGACGAGGGAAAATTAATTTTTTATTTAATTTTCCCTCGTCATCGTCCATCGAAATCCCCCCCACACGGCCCCACCGCTCTTACCTGCACAGGCCGCGGCTGAAACAATGAGATGAACGTTGAATGTTTCAACACTGTACCAGGGCAAACTGGTGATTAGAATCAGAGGATCGCAGATGTAGCTCATTATTTCCGGAGGATTTCGAGATGAACGTCTGAACCTGATGGAGTAAAACCCCCACAAAGGAAGAGTCTTTGTCACGGTCAGGGCTTTAAGCGGGATGAAAAAACTGGGGGTGGGCTAGGGGGGTCTCTCAAAGGGGCGTGGCCTGTGTAATTAAGGGTGTGGCTTTAAAGACTTACGCTAAAAACCTGTGCTTAGTATAGTGTGCCGTCCGGTTGGTATTTTGTTGTTTCTGTCATTGCATCCAGACATATAATACAGTAAGTAACATTACACCAGGGGCGCAACTAGACCCGAACTTCGGGGTGGGGGGGCTAACACGGGTGGCCGGCATGGTTCGCCGGTGGGGTTGCGGGGGTGGGGTTGCAGGCGCATGCGCGGAGGTGTCACGCGGGTTAAGGGGCCACGCGAGGGAAATCTTTTTTTAAAAAACGTTCCTTTCTGCCGGCCAGGTCCCGCGTCTCTGGTCCTGCTCCTGCTTTCCTGCTTCCGATTTCAGGAACAGGAAGCAGTCAGCCAGGCTCCCTCCTCTAAGCCAATCACAACGCTGCAATGCAGAGTTGTGATTGGTCTGAGCGCCGTGACATGGCACTCAGCCAGGGGCTGTAGGGGTGGGCATGTTCTCCACGCAGGCTGTAATGCAGCCTGCATGGAGAAGGAGAGAGTGTGCATGACTGTGTGGGCGGCCCGAGAGGGCCGACCAAACAGTCACTGCGCACTTGGGAGTGGGCATATCACTCCTCCCCTGCCCTGCTCCCTGAGCAGGGCAGAACCGTCCACCCGCCCGCAAAGGAAACATAAAATGATAATAACTTAAAGTTATTATCATTTTATATTTCCTTTCCACTGCTCGAAAGCAGTGGGGTGACGCTCCTCCGCCACAGAGGAGCCGCCGCCACTGGGGGCTAACACTCCCATCCAGTGCTGGCCCTAGCACTGATCGCACACGGTGCAACAGTCTTTCTTGGCACCCCCTCCCCCATTTCCTCCTTCGCCATAAATTCCCTCACTACCACTCACCAACAATGCACCTCATCTCTCAATAGCATCTTTCTGACAAACAGTTCATTTTTTTATAGCGCTACTCATAGTTAACTCACACTCAGTTCTGTGATCTGCATGGTACACATTCTTTGTAGCAGGCACATTAACCCTCTTCGCTGTGTGGGTGGCAGGAGTGCCCATGCGAGTGCACGGTGAGCGATGCGACAGTGTGAGAGTAGGGTAAGAGGAGTGACTGCAGGGTGAGTGAGGTGACCAGGGCACAAGTCGGGGATACACGCGGGTGGACGGCGTCCACCCACTTTTTTCACAGGGTGAACGTCGTCCACCCTGCCAAGAATTTGGGCCCCACTGAATAATGTGCTGAACTCGTCCCGGTGTAATTTCCAAACACCGGGACACTTTCAGCAGCGCCTGCACATTGTCTGCTTTCCATCTGCAACAAGCAACAACGTGCAGGCGGGGGCGGGGCTTTCTTATTTAAGACTCCTGCTGGGCCCATAACAAAGGCCGATATTGAGGGGTCATCAGGCCTCCTTTTGTTCGAGTCTCCTGGCTGGGAACAGTCAGGAGCCTCACACCTGATGCAAATGAAGGGGAGGGGAAACAAAGGCTCACACCTTGTTAGCACTTCACACATACTTAAGAGAGCCAGCTTTTCACTTTGTTCAGTCCCTGTTTAGGAGATATGCATGCACTGTAAGAATATCAGATGTTTTGGTCTTTCCCAGTATTTACACAAAGCAAATTGCATTTATATAGAGCTTACTTCCCCTGAGGAGGCGTTGAAATAATTTAAGTACCACTATTTTTTCTTGTACAGCCCTACTCATTCCAATGCAGGGTGTCAGAGCGCTTTACATCAACACGTGCATATTACATGTACGATAAATTATATAAGTTTGTAAATGATTGTACAGAATGTGTTACATAAAACTGGGGGATTGCAAAGTGTAGAAGTCACACATCTTCCATAGCTCACTGTGCTATTATCCTCGCAATGCGCTCAAACGTACACACGATAGACCTGCTAAACATATATGTGAGGGTTTTAGTTCTGATGTCACTTCTTGTGATGCCAATTCCTGTAAAGTCGTGGCTTGTGATGCCGCTTTCTATGATGTCAATTCCTGTGATACCATGTGTGATGTTGTGCGCCGTGATGTTGTGCGCCGTGATGTCGTGTGCCGCGCCGTGATGTCCCGCGCTGTGATGTCACTTGCATACTGCCAAACTACGTCAGTCCCCCCACTTCTTTTTTTAGGACTTGTGCCCTGGAGGTGACCATATGAATTTGGGTGCGGATGTAAGTGCAGAGTGGGACGAATTAATGCATGGTTAGTGATGTGCTTGTTTGAGTGAGATTGCAGATTGAGCAGTGAGGGGGACATGTGAGTGACGTGTCACATGAGTGCAGGGTAAGTAGTGTACTCGTGTGACTGCAGGGTGAGGTACAGGGTGAACAGCGCAAGTGCATTGTGAGTGCAGAGTGATAACTGTGAGTGCAGGGTGAGCGGGTGAATGGGATGAGTGCATGGTGATCAGTGTGAGTGCATTGTGATCGCTGTGAGTGCAGGGTGAGCGTGAAAGTGAAGGGCGAGAATGAGGAGTGTGTCTGGGAATGTACCCTGCATTGAGGCAACACTTGAAGTAATTCAGCATGTTATTGACGGCCGCGTAGGGTTTAAGATACAAGTTAAACTATTGCTATTATGGCATTAATCAGGGATCGAGGGTGGAGGAAATAAATAATGTGCTGATCCTACAACAAACTTCCAGTCTTATGATTAGGGTTGCCAGCTCATTATTTTGATGTCCCAGATGGTACAAAAATGAACAGTCACCTAAAGCCGTATTTTCATCACTTATCTGTGCATACTTCGAACAGCAAATATAAATAAAAAGTACTTTGAATTGTGTTCTAGGGCTGCCTGATTGATCCATGACTGATAATTAAAGGGAACAAAGACATAAAAGTCACATTACAAATGAATACATACTTTTTTTTATTTAAAAACCTATTTAGTCAAGACTAGATCTTTGCAGGCTCTTTAAACAACACATGGCTGGCATTTTTTTACTTTTGTCAAGCCTACTTTATATTCCTTTTCACGAAATGCATTCTCACACTACAGCAAAGGAATAGGCAGAGTGGGGAGAGAGGGGGCCCAGGGGGAACTGGAACCAGAACAAAAAACTAAGCCTTGGTAACCAGTTTACAAAGGTTTGTAAATATGCAAATGGTCTTTAAAAGACCTATGAAAAACTCGGGCGTGCCGGAGATAAGTTGCATAAGATAACTAAGCAACAAATATGGCTTCGTTGTTTATAATATTGAAAATGCTTCAGTTGTGAAATGATGAGATCATGAAAGACCTACAGTCTCTTCGAAGTTACCTCAACGGCAGTGAAGGGTTTTACTGCTGTAGGGTTAAGATTTTTTTCTCATCCTGAGTGTGAGGGCAGAAATGGAGAGCCCGATAGGGACCCGTCTCGGCACCTACTTTTTAGAACAGGACCCGGCCCACTTAAAGCCCTGGTCACGGTGCATTGCAAGCTTCAGGGAGGAGTCATGAGATTTCCCTGGACCGAAGACTTCCTCGATAAAATCAATTTGCAAACATCCGTGTCCAACACTAGATGGCGGTAGTATACAGAAAATGCGATCTAAAGCAGCACATAATACAAATGCTATGTTTGTGCATAAATACAACTGGGTAATCCTGAATAGTCTGCTCTGTATACTGCTAGTGCGGATACCTACAGGAAAGAAATGTTCCTTGGAAACATACTGTGTAGGATGTTGTATAAGAAGGCACCAAGAGGGCTTGCGCTGGTTAGAGGTGTTTGAGATTGCTTATTTTTTTGACAAAATATTATGTTAAATTAGCAAAACTACGCTTTTGGCACAAGATGTGATTTTACAGTGTCCCGCATGACTCTTTCCCAGAATGATATATCTTACTTTAAAAAAATAATTTAAAAAATCGCACGAGATACATGCAGTAGACTGGTTCAAGCAGGATACATTTGTTGTAAGAATCAGACTCCCGCCGAAGTAAATTATACAAAATCACATAATGTGGAAATTTGAGACATTTTGTGCAACTCCAGTTTCACAAATTCCCCCGAGTGCTATAAATTCACCCACCCTAGTGCAGATGTTGTGTCATACTTGAGGGACACAACGGATGGTGCGGATACTGGGTTAGGCGTGGCTATTAGCCTTTTAAATGAAGGACTAGGCACAGATAATATAGGAATGTCCATGAAAATGACAGCCGGGTAGGGCCGGTACAGCTCCCAGCAGTGATGAACGCTAGGCACTGGGCCCGCGGGATGCGCTAGCATTTAAGATGTGTTCTCTGCATGCACGGGTCAGGGCTCCAAGTTAAATCTGTCATCGAGAGTGGTTTGACGCGCACTTTAAGAAACAAAGCCCTCAGAAGGGGGTGTGTCTGAGGCTGTGTGTGAACACAACACGGACTGGGCCTCACGGGAGAGGTATCCTTGGATATCGTAGTGAATGTACACGTGGTATCGGCGCTTGGGCACCAGACACCTGCGCGTTCTGTGCCAATACTGTATTTTGTGAACCCTAAGTGCGGCAAATGTGGGTACTGAGTTCAGGGTCGGACTAGGACAGAAAATAACCCCGGGCACCAAAATAAAATTGGCCCCCATTACCGAATCGGACAGCTAAAACCGTAGCCCACATTTGCAAATAGGGCAGTTTTGAACTTGTAAAGACACGTTGTATACGAGTTTAGCAAGGTAAGTGAGGCATTGGCGCTTGCTACAGTGGATTGCTTCTGGTAATATTAGGGACATCAACAGTAAAACCCGGCCCACCCGACCATAAAGCAGGGCCCACAAACCTCTAGAAACACGGGACCACGCACGGAACTATCAGAGCAGCCTGTTGGGCATTGCAGTGATTACCCTACAGGCCAGTCCGACCCTGGCTGAGTTAAGGGTGAACTGAGGACAGTAAACCCATGGAGAGTGTAATATGAATATCATGTGATGTCTGCAGAAGGGGTGGCGAGTATATTCGTGTTATGCATGTACTGGAAGCTTTGGGCCTGAAGTGGGGTCTGTGTTCGATACAAACAGAAAGCACCGAGGAGGACAGATATGGATTCTCAAACGGGGTAATCCATCGGATGCAAGCACCAGACCCTGGTAGAATTCTGTCAGCATGTTGTATGTTAGGTCCTTACAGGTGGAACAGGAGGCAGCGACTACTTAGATCTATTAGTACACACAGGCTAGCTTTAGTTTCTAAATACAAAAAGACATATCTTAAGCAAACATATTCCTGCAATCATAATATGTTCAGTATGATGAAACATTCAATGCCTGGACGCTGATGCGGTCTAAATAGTGCCCTGATGGAAATCCTGCCAATACTCCAAAAGGAGAGCTGAGATTTCTACATCCCCCATCTCCAACATCTTTCAGTGTTATCACTTTCCCAAGCTGGTCCAGGAGTGCCCTCTGCTGCCTGACAATAGAACTGCACTCCCAAACCAGAGAACAACAAGCATTGCAATTCAAATAAGTCTGGCTTTAGTGCCACACGAGCACACTACTTACTCCGCAGCGCCCAAAGGCACACACTGCACCCAAACAGGCACAAGATTTGCACTGCACTTACACAGGCGCAAGACTAATGGTACACTCACACACGCACACTGCTCACAGACATGCCCCTCCTTCTGCACTCACACTGGCCAACTACTCACCCTGCACACAGACAGGCACTCTCCTCACAACACATACCACTCACTCTGCACACAGACAGGCACACTCCTCACAACACATACCACTCACTCTGCACACAGACAGGCACTCTCCTCACAACACATACCACTCACTCTGCTCAGAAAACAAACAGAAACCCTGCCCGCAGGCACATTACTCAACCTACATCCACAAAGGGAAAGTGCTCACTTGACAACAAAACTGTTAACAGAAGACCATTTATGTGGACATAATTAACCCATGTGTAAATATGAGCAGACGTGCAAATCATTAAGTCTTATTGCATATCCTCATTAAAGCTCAGAGGCCCATCTTCTAAAAAAGACCTACAAACGCTAACTATAGGAATGTATGCCTTCAACTGCTTTCATTTTTTTCATTCGTGTGTGTCAAGTTGGAAGTTGTATAGAATAGCGAGACTTGCACAGAGGCGTCATATAGGTAGTCATTGTGGTAAAGAAGTTCAGGGGACCTTCTTGAGTAGCTCAGCCTCCAAAGTTTTCCAGATGTGGCTGCACAGAGACTTTTGTAGCAGAATTATGTTCAGAAAAGGGGGCTGTGCACAGATGGTAGGTCTAAGCGCCACGCTATGGTGCAGATGCCCAACAGTCTGTTAGCATTCTACTGGCTCCTTGGATTGGGGTGTCAGCCCAAGATCTGTCTAAAGCTGTCAGTAATTCGCTGAGCTACCCCCAGTAACCAATCGATTACAAAGGTGCAATACTAGAGGTGGGCGAGCCAAGAAATTAACAGGGAGAGCCGGGCCAGAGCCAAGCCAATGGTCAGGCTTGGCTCTTAGAGCCCGTGCATGAGCCGCGCCCTGAAAATGTTTGCTATGTAAATCATTCAACAAACATCAGGTAAAACATGAGAAAGTCCCTTCCTTAACATGTGGAAGCTTTGACATTATTATGTCACCTTATAGCTCTGCACTGAGAAGTACTTATTAAAAGTGACAGTTTTTAAACCTGAACTTAAAATCATTCCTGCCCCCTTCCCCGCACCAGGGAGAGTGCCACTAGTAAAGCAAGAGGCAAGACAGTTGTCATGTGAACCCTTGTATGTGGCCCAGATTATTATGGAGGAACCTTATAGTCTATTAAAACACAATAGGTTTTTGTACAGCTGGTAAACTGAATTCACGTATTTGAAAGTGCTTTTTATACGCAAATATAAAGAAAAAGGAGTTTTGGTGAAACATAAAAATTGCACAAGATCAAATATTTTAAGCGGGCAAGTTGTGATTTATCCAGGTTTTCTGGTTTCACTTTGCACAAATCATCCACTGAGTATCTATTGGTCACTCCTTTTTATGTTAATAATTTGTTTTAACCTCTATTCATTTTTCTACAGCACAAACTCGACCTAAAGGTACTGGAGCGCTTTGAATGAACACCAGTTATATTACACAAGATCACATTAATTTTGTTTAGGCACTGGAACATTAAGTGATTTGCCCATTACAGGATCTTGAGCCAATGCCGAGACTCGAACCTGGTTTCACAGTTCCTAAGTCGGCAGCTCTGTCTGTAACGCCACATGCTGGGTACAGCAAGGGTGTCCGGCCGAAGTCACATGAAAGCTCGGCTCGTTATGGGCTCGAGGTTTCAGCAGGACCTCAAGCTGAGCCAGAGTCAGACTTCAGGCTCGCGCTTTCAGTGACTCGCCCACCTGTATATGCTGATCCCAGCCATAGAGATCAATTCCCTTTAGTGGCACTGTTGCAGTGCAGTATAAGGGGCTCACATGAGTGTGTGTTACGCCACTAGGAGCACACACACAGGGAAGAGTGATACAGGTTTCAGCCAGAACAGACTGTTGCATTAGTGTTCTATATGCCCATGCCGAGTATATATGCACTTTTTATTGTCAAGTTACATTCATGTATGTAGATGGGCAAGCCACTGAAAACTCAAAGCCAGGCTCGAGCCTGAAGCCTGGCCCTGGCTCTCTTTGGCTCCTGTTGAATCTTCGAGCCCATAAGGAGCCGAGCTTCCATGAGGCTGCTGCCTGCCTCCCTGGGTGGAACGGGTGTGGGGGGCTACAATCAGACTACCTACCAAATGATACACTAAAAAACCTATATGTAAATGTATTATTCCTCTTGCAACACTCTATCCAGCCTCAATACCCTTGGCAAGTGTGTTGATAATGTAAAATCTCACTCACTTGTGGCCCTAGGGAGAATTACAGTACTGGAGCATGCAGACCGTACAGTAGGTCAGTACCCAGGTGCCTATTCGGATGTATGCGAGGTTAACAGGATAATTTCTTGTCAACCTCACATTTCTGTAAAATCTGATGTTCCGGTTACCTTGCAAAGCGTTTTCACAAAGTTTATTTTTTTACTTTGAGTTTTGAGTTTTTAAGGTGGCTTTTATACATTCTATTTTGTTGCACTGCTCCAAGATGCTTAATCTTATCAAAATAAAAAAATATATAAAAACATGTTACCAAACTTGGGCGACCGCAGACCAACCAATGCTTGCTCATTTCAGACACTGCTTGGAGACCTAAGCAGTAGGATCATGGGTAAAGCACAAAGTAGTTACCTCTGGATCAGGGTCCCGAAGACCAGCTGGATCAGCTTCTGGGCGTTGTCAGTGCACATCCAGTGCCACTGGTCCTTCATCAACAGCAGCAGCACGTCCAGGGCAGCGTCGGCCAGCACTGTGTCTTGCCCTGTTCGTGCCGAAGGAAGCAGGAGGCAGGTGAGAATGCGGAAGAGAGGCTGATTCCAGAACGCACAATAATTCATCAACATTAGAACGTGCAGACACCTTGCATGGCGGCGCAGCGCATGCGCATTAGATATCCATGTCGACTTAGACGGGGACAAAGCATAGTGCCATTATAGGCAACACTACCCCACCCACTGCCAAAGCATGCATGACGAATAAATAAATACACAACACAACTTTTGTTTGGGAAAATATTGCTGCAGGTTTATTCCATACAAAAGTATGCAATATGGTGGGTTATCTTACGGGCGATCCAAGGGCAGGCAGCGGTAACTAACCTATGCTGCCCTGCCCGCCTGATGAGCCAACTTGCACTGTGTGACGAACCCAATCAGTGCTACGCATTATAGAGTGATCCCCTTCCCAGGATCACGTGCCCCATTGGACCATCTTACTCACGCCCCTTTCAGGGCGGAGCGTTGCAAGGCAAGCCCCCGGTTGTTCAGGCTTACAACCGCCCTCAGGACTAGCGGGGCGCTGACGATTTTCATCCAGGGACCTGCCATGAGGACTCCTGGGATTTGGCACTGGCACCCCTATTGTGCTCCTGAAGAGGTACCCTTCTGTACACTTCAGCCTCCAGATCGCCCTGTAACTCCGCCACAGCTCTGGGGGCGGCCCCCGTCGCCTACAGAGCCCCCCACCAACACTGCTACTTTCCTCACCTGCAACCCACTATTTCCAGGGCCTCCTTCATGTCCAGTAAGAACAGATCCATGCCCACCTGTGACAAGTGCACCGCATCTTTGTCAAAAATTCTTTTGATGTTTGCCTGTATTAGCCAATGCCTGATGAAGCCAAAGCCCCTTTGGTCTGTGCACTTGCGCATTGCGCTGTTTATCCTTCTCCGAGAATGTTCAAGTGCCTCACAAGACATGTAGGAATGTGGTGGCCTCCCAGGAGGGAGCTCTACTCTTAACCACAGCTATGTTACCCTTCAAGCTAATGTAGGCTTCAACCTCCTGCAACCTGTAGTTGCAACCCTTCTAGCACTTTATGTGCCTAACACCTGTTTCCCCAATTTATGGAACAGCAGCACACTTGTTAGCTGACCACTTCCACAACCAGCCTATCTACTATGGCTATCAGGGCGGGGAATTTTATGCATAACTGAAGCAACCTGTACTGAATGGGCAGTGTGTGCTCTGGAATTGTCAGCAATGGTGCTCCAAACCTATATTTCTAGGCCTATTGGCCACGGCACACATTCTGACATAACCAACTGACGCAACCCACCTGGCTGAATTGCCGCTGCGAGATTTTGATCTTATCACCATGCTCTCGTGGTTACCGGTGCACATCTTCTATAGGTCTTGCCCCCGCTCTATTTATGCCGATTCCTGCAATGTACCCTTCTGCCCCTGTATGGGCGAGTAAAATACCTGTAACATTGCAAATCCCACTGCTCTCACATTCTCGGGCAGTCCGATGGGGGAAGAGGGATATTAGCGTTAGGTTCTGCTACATACACGCACATCAGTGCTAGCAAAGTGTGCAGTTGCGACATTAATGGGTAAAATCCCGGTTTGCGCCCACCTTAATGTGCCACGCTGTAAGCAATTAGGTACCCAACATATCTCTTCCTTATGAAAAGATTAAACAAACCTGCCGAAGACACAAGGCACAGGCAATGTGCCAAATGAGAAACCCCAGTTCTGTGTGATACAAACCCTAACGCACTGTGTGAACCAAGACAAGGGTGGATCACCACAGGGGGAAAGGCCTGAGGTTCCTTCATGGTACTCCTAATCTTCTGTTACCTTTCCTGTCCTTAATGCCTGCAAGCCCATCCGTCTGACTGCGATCACGGATGCTGTGTCGCCATGCTGGTGTCCCCCAGCGTATGTAACCCATAAACAGTTTTGCTAAAGGTATACCAGAGTGCCAATAAGGTTAGCCAATGTGTTGGATATGAGGACAGGGAGTAGAACATGAGCAAATTTACCTGCACCTTCTGAAATAAGAATGCCAAATGTACTGGAATTGTCGGCATTTGTGCTCCAACCCCATTTTTCCTCACTGTTGAAGGACAGCACACTTGTAGCAAGCTACTGGGATGGTGTGAGCCATAAGTACAGATCCCCTACCCTTTCTCAACTGTGGGCCTGGCGAATGACCAATATTGTCCCTTGTGCTGTAACCCAGAGTTTCCCAAAACGATTATACTGACAAGCTTACGCAACCCGCCAAGCTATAATGCGATGAGGCGGCCGGACTTGGCTTATCTACCATTTCTGCTGAAATGACTAATACATTTGCAGGGACAGGTTTCTTCATAAACTATAATGAACAAACAATGTGTCGATCGGTTTAAGTGAATGTTTGTCTTAGGTGCATCTGCGAGTGCAACTGCCTGAGTGTGGATGGGTTATCAATGTTGCCGGGCAGTAGTGCAATACCTTTGTCCAACCAACTCTTGACAAGATGTGCCAGCGCAGGTAGAAGACAAGAGATATCCAACCCCCCTTACTTCCACTCTTCTAGTTTTCTGTGTATAGTGCTTGTTGGAGCATAACAATTGTATATTTGTGAAGCGCGCGTGATCCCATAGGCATGATGGCGCTGAATAACTGATATTTGTTACCCCGCTCCTGCTGTTCATCTTAACAACCACAGAAGGATAAAAAGGTAGAGTGAACCCAACGGGGGTTAGCTCCTATGACCCTGAGGTCGAACCCACCACCAGACCGAAAAGGTAAATCGGTCCAGGTTTACTATGCCATGACCCAGCCTGTGCCCTTTGAACTCACCTTTTAACCCATTAGTGGCCCCTTGGCGGACACCCCAGCGGGACCTGGCAGACATATTTAACCTTTCTATCCTTACAGCATAGCAGTACTCACCGCTGCAGGTGCCTTGGTGCGTAAGCATCCGCTGGTCGCACTAGTCAATACAGTGATTATTTAAATTAATATAATACTGTGTACATGAATAAAACTATGCCCAGGCAATTGAAAATTTCATACGTTCTGTAAATGTGAAACATTAAAGCCTTGTCCATCAAAATTAAGCCAGTCCACACCCTAGATGAAGTCTTGCACTCCCAACTTCAGCTAATGAATACCAGGGAGCAGACAAGTAGGTTGGAACAGGAGGGGAACAATATGTACAAATACCTGCCCTTTCTTGAATGCATTGTAACCTATTTGTGCTCTAACCCAGTGTTTCCCCAACTTTTGAACCGCAGAACACTTGTTAGATGCAACTTCCACAACCCGCCTGGCTGCCATGGCTAAAGGGGCGGGTGATTTTAGCTTAACTGAAGCAACCTGTAACATGCCCTTGTTTACAGAGTGCACATACTTTGCTGACTCGTCCAGACATAAGCGCAGGCAGTTTTATTGATATACTATGGCGCAAAAGAATGGTGTGACTCTAGTTTCATCTCACCCAGTGCTGTGTATAGCGCTTGTTGGAGCATAACATGACGCTTTTATATTTGTGAAGTGCAAGTGCTTCCGTAGTCATGCTGCCGCTGAATAAGCAATATTTGTTGCCCCGCTCCCTGATATTCATTTTAACAACCACAGAAGGATGAAAGGTTGATTGAACCCAACGGGGGTAAGATCCTCAGACCATGAGGTCGAACCCACCACCAGACCCAAAAGATAAGTTGGTCCAGGTATCCTTTGCCATGACCCCTCATGACCTTTGAACTCACCTTTTAACCTGTAAGAGTCCAACAGGCTGACACCCAAGCGGGACCTGGCAGTTGTATTTAACCTTTACCCTTACAGCATAGTAACACTCACTGCTGCAGATGCCTTGATGCGTGAGCGTCCGCTGGTCGCACTAGTCAATACAGCGATTATTTAAATTAATATGATACTGTGTATATGAGAAAACTATGCACAGGCAATTGAAAAATTTACACGTTCAGTAAATGTGAAACATTAGGACTTGTCCATCAAATTAAGCCAGTCACCACCCTAAGTGAGGTCTTGCACTCCCAAACTTCTCCTGATGTATACCAGGGAGCAGACAAGTCAGTGGGAACAGGGGGGGGACAGTATGTAGATACCTGCCCTTTCTTGAATACTGGGAATGCTAAACGTTCATTAATACATAGTAGCCACTTGTGCTCTAACCCAGTGTTTCCCCAACTTTTGAACCGCAGCACACCTGTTAGGTGACAACTTCCCCAACCCGCCTGGCTGCCATGGCAATAGGGCAGGAGAATATAGCTTAACTGAAGCAACCTGTAACATGCCCTTGTTTACAGAGTACACATACTTAGCTGCATTGACCAGGCATTTGCGCAGGCAGTTTTGTTGATAAACTACGGCGGCAAATGAATGGTGTCACTCTGGTTCCTGTGAATATATGTCTATTGTGCATCTGCCACTGAGTACCTTGATTTGTTTTGGCTGTGTTACACTTGTTGCCTGCGCCACACTTCAGGCATATGGAAATTGTGCTAAACTCTCGCTTACTACACTGCTGAGTGAGCCCAATGCATTCACAAATTCCTTACAATTTCCGTTTCTGACTGCAATTGGAATGAGATTGCAAGCCCCGATCCCACATAACTGAAATTAAACATATTCCATCAATGCCCTCTGTGGTGTGATCTGAACTGCTAAGACAAGCGTCCATGGGGCCTCACATCCACATGTACCCGTTCATCTTGTGCTACACAACCGTTGTGAGACTAATATGCTCCCTATCCGCGATACTTTTTATTAGATCAATAAGTGTAAAGATAAAACATGTATTCGACCTCCGAAGGATGAAAGGCTGAGTGGGTCTGCCGGGATCTGAACCTGTGACCATGAGGTCATACACCCACCCCTACCTTGGGTGCCTTAGCCCGTGGCTGCTAGACTCGTGTCTGCATTCTACACAGGGAACTAATGCTTTTGCATCCCTAAAGCAGGGAGTGACCAAGGGTGCTGCGCTCCATCACTACCGATTAATAATTATCTGCACTGGAAAGCTGGGACGGAAGTGCAGGTGGGTATTGCCGGATGAGGTGAGCTGTGTGCTGCCCCTTGCCGATCGGTCATCCTACCCTATTGAAGCACCCTCTAAAAGACCAGGAAAAATGTTTATCACCCTCTAATCTTATCCTTAGTTTCCACGTGGCTCCTGATGACACCGTAACTCTTTGTTTGTTGTACTTATAGATTTTACATCTACACTGCCATAAAGGACCACGCAGACCAGCAGTGTGACCCAAAGACCTGCAATCCTTTTTTTTTTTTTTGCAGGTGTGTAGATCCACTGCGATATCCTCTTTGAGTCAGTTTCCACCAGTTTGTTTATAAATAAGCAAGGAAGGCCGCACGTGCAGCACTCTATCCTACCGAATGATTATCTGCACTGGCAAGATGAGAGCAAGAACCATCTATGTTCTACCTCATGATAGAATTGCAACTCCCTTACAAGGATAGCGAGGGTTTGAAACTATTTTGTCGTGCCACCCTGTGGCCTAATGGTTCTGACCCGAACACTTGCTCTGTCTTTGGATTAAAAAATGCCAGCTGAAACCTATGCTTTGCATGGCGTGCCGCATAGTTCAGCCTCTTCTGTCATTGCGTCCATATATATGAGTACCAGCCGCATCCTCAAAAAGCGGTAAAGAGTGAATGGGAAACCTGCGGGAGCCACCATGCAGACCGAAGACAAACGTCTTTATGAACATTGGCGATACTTAGAGGAGTAAATGAACTTCTGTAAACTCCTATGCAGCCCGCAGGCCAGCGACAGTACCCCTCGCCCTATAGCACCAGCTCCCGTGCCCCTCACTCTAAACCAGAGTGGCACAGTTCAGTCCCCAGGTTGAGTGCAGTCGCGGTGTGCAGAGTGGAAACTGACTCCACCACTGCCATGTATCCTCCACAGGCCAAAGGCACTACTTGTCGCCCTACTGCGCCAGCTCCTATCCCCCGTACAGCTAGGAGACCGCAGCACCCGGCATAAGGTGGGTCCCAGGGGGCAGTAGAAGCCGCCAATGTGTGTGGGGGGGGGGGCAAAATCATTACCACTATTCGGCTTTGCATTGAGAGGGGGAGCACCAAGGCCAGCCTGGGCCACCCACACCCCCCCGCACGGGCCCTGGCGCAGCTCACCGGCCCGATGCCGCTCGGCACAGCACAGTGCACAACGTGTGCAGAAGCTCCCTGACACTACTTGTTATGCGAGGGCTTCGCCTGGCGCCCCATGCCCCGAATCATGCACAGGAAGTCACCTGAACCCGAAACCCGGCTACACTGCTGCACAGCCAACAGCTCTGGCCGCAAGCTGCACTTCTACAACTCAAGCTGCCCACCCCCGTGGCAACGAGCCATACTTGTACCGCCTGTTTCTTCGCTCTAGAGAGAAACCTCTGGGTGCCCCTTTCGTTCACAGAACTCTGCCATGCGCTGCTGGCGTGCCTGACCCGCCCCCTTGCCGCTTGTATACCAAGCACACTGTCCACCAGAACATGGGCGGGGCAACCACCCACATTGCGAAAGCAGGGGTGGGGACCCCAGCACGGACCCATACCCTAGCTCTACGGGTCTATAAGAGTTGGAAGGGTCTATAACTTGCACACCTATAAATCATAACTTCCTGAAATATAACCTAAACCCTTGCCCGATGCGTTCTACGCGCCTGCAAAGGTAGTGTTTCACTTGACTACCCGCCAAGGTTGAGCCTCTGTCTTGCGTTTCGCATAGTTTTCAACGAAGGAGATACTGCCGCTGACCGTGAAGCTGCTGCCCGCCCACACACGGGGCAGCCGAGATCGTCTGCCCACAAGAGGGCCGGAAATGGTGGCCGGAGGAAAGGATCCCGCAGAGGGCCCGTGATACTGGGGGGGCGCTCAGACCAGCATTTGTGTCTGACACCGGGCACCAATTGAAATTGAAAGCCCCCCCCAGCCTTGCAGTTGTGCTGGGGCGGTGCGCGGCCCCTTGTATGCCAACAATAAGGGGGGGGGACGCATCCGACCAGCGGTCGGGTGTCAAAACACGCATCTGAATGCTTGAACATTGCGCACCTCAGCCTTGACCCGGGTAGCTAGGGCGTGCGCTGTAGGGACTTGGACCCAGTGGGAGGTCCCGACTGAACCCAAGGCCCGCACGCGGACCGGGGCCTGGGCACACTTAGCAGGATGGTGCTCCCCTCCAGTCCTCCTCAGGTGAGGGATCCGATTGGTAGCGTGGGCTCTCCTCCCCTTCCCAAGGTGCTGCCCTAACCCGCCTAAGCCTAAACCTGGCACGGCAACCGGGGCACGGGAATTGAACCCGGCGGAGGGGGGGGGGGTGAGTCCTGCACTGGTAGGAGCAGGCCGGAGGCGCCGAGGCCTAGCCCGCCTGCTCAGCGCTGCTGCCAGCAGCTCCGGCAGAGAGGGACCCGTACTTCAAATGGATCGCAGAATCGAACCAGGAGTCCGACTTCACTCATCAAAGTCAGTTCCCCTTGGCTACGGCAGAACACCACGAACAATGCGGCCCGGCTGGGCGGCCGACCACCCCCCGACCTCTGCCCACGTGGTCCAACCAGTGGGCCTCAGCACACAGGCGCCGCTCCTGTGCACCCGCCCCACTCACCGGCGATGGAGCCGGGCAGGGCAACTGGCAGACCTAGCCCCGGAACGCTGACGGAGGCGAGCCAGGCAGCAGAGGCCGGTAAACAGCTACACAGACCACAGCTGTATCGGACTGCAAACTGCTGGGCCTGGCTGCGTTATCTTGTCCTGTCTGCTCAAGCTGTGCCGCCAGGGACTAACACACCACCGGGGCCTCCACTTAAGGTAGCGGTCCCGAACCGATGGTAGTGGAGCTGGTCGCTCTTTTAATAGGGCTGGTGGGTATTTATTGTGGTCGCCTGATGCAACGAGAGGCCGCGGTGAATGAATCCCTTGTACCCTGCGCCCGTCCCAAACCCCTGCCACAACCCCCCCTGCAAGGACCGGCACCGCATCGGCGGGCCTCCTGCGGGGGCCGGAGCAGGGGATATGCATCTCGGACAGGGTCCCACACGGGCGTAGCCACGAGGTGGGACCGGGGCGAGGAGGGGGTTTGTGTACACTCACCAACTCACAACGCGGCCGATCGCCCGCAACCAACGCTTCCCACCGACCACAGCACGACCAGCAAGACGGCGTGTCCGGTGCAAAGAGGGCGCCAGAAAGGCAGGGGGAGGTATAAGTACCCTCCCCCGACCCTCTAAGCGCCGGAAGTGATGCGTCTAGCGCGCCGTACAGAGGGACTCCTCCCCGAGTCCCACAACTAGAGGGGTGATGGTTGTGCCTAATTGGCACTAAGGGGGGCCGCCCTTTTAGGGTGGCCCACTGCGTGGGCCGCGGGCAGCCGCATTTCACTGCCACGACTTGGCAATCTTCTGGATTAGCTCAGGGATTCAGAGGGCTTGCTCACCTGGCTGCTGACAAGGCAGAAAGATTCAGAGCCTTTCGATACTTGATTGCAGGGCACAGAGCCTTGTACTCCTGGAACTAAATGGCACCATGAAGGGACGCACAGACAGTGAGTTTCACCACTATACCAGGAGGGGGCATTAGACTAGCAAAGGAGTGCAGGGTCACGGACCCCCATGACTGGACTGGGACAGCAATATAAAACCTTTCTCTGTGATACTGGATGGCACAGTGAAACTTGTATTTTTACTTTCAGGGTTACACAATGATGGACAGAGACACAGGTATATATGGTCTTCTCAGACTGCATGGCACTGGTATACATGGTTTTGTCAGATTGCATGGTTGAGAAGGACTAAGTACACAGGTTCTAAGAACTGCATGACGAGCCGAGGAGGTAAGCATAAAGCGCCCTTCAAAACTGGCCTCTAACTGGGGTCAGAATACAGATAATTCATCCTTTACATAGAGACAAAAGAACACTGGCACAAAGTTACATATCCTTGTATTTGCCACACTGTCTCTGTCTGGGGAACTGTTCATAAACAAACAGGGTCTTGGAGGTAACAAGCCCCGATTATCTTATGTGTGAAGACCCTGGTTCCAGTTAAAAGGAGTCTGCTCCATTTTAAATAATTGTATGCAGACCTCGGCATCAAATGGGGCTGAGTGGGCATAGTCAGTGCTTGAAATGGGAAAAAATAAGTGCAGGTACTCATTAAAATAAGCTAGAAGTGTGGCAAGTGGGCGGAGCTAGGGGCGGGGCTAAGGGCAAGATATGATGGTACATAATGGCTTCTGTACCAGTTGCAGCACATATCAAAACACATGAAATGCGTTTATGTAAACAAAACAGGTTAACTCATTACACAAAATGAAAGCCAAACAGGATGATATGTTAACATTTCCTTGTTTTGTAATATTTGCTGTTTCTTAATGCCCTACTGTTATGTATTGTTGTTTGGCATAATTCCACACATTCCCTTTAATATATCTCCTGAGAGTGTCCTGATACTCTCCCTCGTTCTCTCAATCAAAAACAGGCACACACAAGCAGGCAAGCACACAGACATAAGCAAACACTCACACTTACCTCCCATGGCTTTCTTAATTGCTGCTGTCAGAGTGCTGCCTCCATACCTGTGTTTGCACAAATTCACACAATAGTGTGAATGTGATTAACAGCACAGGGCCTAAATGGGCCCTCCACTGTCAAACAGGGTGTGATGGTGAACACAGGGACATCAAGCATATGAGCCGATGCTGAATAGTTCAGCAGCAGCTCAGCTCAGGACTACAGAAGTGCCTTGGCTGTCAGAGATAGGTTCCAACCCCGACAGCCTAGTGCTCACCAGCACTAGCAGTCAATGAGCCTACCTTTCATGAGTGTCGTTACTCTCGTTGGCAGTAAAGAAGTGCCGGTACTAACACTGATAAAAATAAGAAGTGCCAGTACTCGGTACCTGTGAGTACCGGTCCATTTAAAGCACTGCCACTGCCCTTTTCCCTGCGACCAGGCTCTTCATGTCTCTTGCTGGTTCTGTATTTTTACATCCACATGTCCTCTCCACTTGCCTCTCACCTTTACCCAGCCTCTATCCTTCTCTCGCTGGTTCTGCCTCTCTTACTCCCACCTCTCGCTTACTCTCTCCACAAGTTTCTTACATTTTGTCACTGGTTTTTCCCTACTTGCCTCCTGCTCTCCTGTCCATGCTGTACTCACCCCCTACCCTAAGTTTGCCACCTGGCTAGTATTTTGTTCTGCTAGATTTCATTATTATATTATTATATATATATGATCCAAAGATATATGTGTTAAGAAGAAATGCACCAGATTTTTGAAAGTACACAAATTTGTGTTAAAATACCATTGCTAAGTCCATTCATGATTTCGGGACTCTGCAAATATCTGGCATTTTTATCTGAAAAAGCGGCAATCCTAGCTTCACCTGTCACCTCACTTCTTTACATTCCTCCCTCCCTCGTCCTTCTATGTTCGCCTCGTTTTTCCCCCAACCAAATGCATCACCAGTTGTCATGGGAGCTCATTCCTGGAGTGTTCCAACGTTCCCTGCTGTGCATTGCTCTATGGGCAGGGCTAAATTCACACCCATTGTCCCAGTACCCTGGTCAGTCCCTGTTATCTTGTAAATGCAGCAATTAGTGTTTGTGGGGCACACAAAGGGAAGCAGCTCCTGTGCTAAACAAAAAGATGAAAAGAAAACAGTCTTTGATGAAGGTCGAGGATTGTATTGCGCTGCCCCACGCTTTAGTAGGGCCAGTGCAATACACTAAATGGGACTAGGTGACTGTCTGGCAGTCCCAGCCCATTTCACTCACCTAATGGAGAGGGGGGCGAAATCACTTTCAGCTGAATGGTCTTTGCGCATCTGATCAACAGTGCAGGGTCTGTCTAGATCCTGCCTCGTTAATCACAGCGTGATGTAAGCCCTCTCAACGCCCTGCAGTCTGGGGACATTCAAGTGGGCACTGCTGGAATCTTAAGCAGCGATTCTGCAAAAGGCCACTGAGGGGCTCAGTGACTTACAAGCTCCTCGGAAGCCCTGCCCTGAACTAGAGGAGATGCCTAACCTGAGCCTGCTGTGCCGCTGATCAGGTCACTGGTATTCTCCCTGGCTAAAGAGAAGTGCCTGTACTGACGGCAAGAAAATTCGGAAGTGCCGGTACTTGGTACCGGTGAGTACCGGCCCATTTAAAGCACTGGGCATAGTGACTTTCTGTTACTGGCTAGAGCAAAGCCAATGGTCCTGGTTCAGGGCAGGCACCCTTGTCTCTCGGAGACAGAGCCAGATACAAAAAGAGGGTTGAGTATCTGTGCAAGCTGGAGAAGCAACTCCGACTCTGCTGGGAGTACCTCCTACCCAAGCAGTTTTCAGAAGACTTGGAAGGTTTTAGATGGGCAGTGTGGAGTAGGCCTCATCCCGGCATGACATACTAAGGTTATGCTCGAGACAGTCGGGGCATATATAGAGGGCTTTAAGCACTGGTTTTGATCTGGCAAGATGGCTCAGTCAGTTAAATGCTCATCGCTAGCATCTGCTGTGACATTTAGGTCACAGGTTTGAATCCCTGCTAGGCACACTCAGCCTGATATCGTTTTAATATTGCTAAACTGAGCAATGATGAAATTGGTTTCTTACGCAGACTGCACAAATCACGTTCTGACGCAGTATACAAAAAAGCTGCACAGCAGCACGTTATTAACTCATCTGGCCATTTGCTGCATTGCAAAAGAGCTTGATGGATTAAAGAGCTTTAGGTAGAACTGAGGAAGCTACACCAGCCCAGAATGGAGAAAATATTCTACTGCCACTTTACTGCAAATGTCCTTATCTTGAAATTGCTGTGAGGCTAGTAATCTGTGTACCGCTGCAAGGGCTGTACAATGAAAACTCAGAGTAAACGCACCACATTCGTATTTTCCCAGCAGGTACATAGATGCTGATTAGTACTTGGCTCGCTCCTCTCCCCGGAACGGCGATAACCCCTGGATTTATTTTGATCTCAATATCCCAGGGTCCACATGCTAGTTTTTTTTTTTTTTTTGCAGATTTATATAGCGCGAACTCGACCCGAAGGTATTGGGGTGCTTTACACAAGCACCAGTTACGTTACACAAGGACACATTAATTTTGGGTAGGCGCGGGGAAATTAAGTGATTTGCCCAGAATCACTGGATGCTGGGACGAACCCAAGGCTCGAAACTCGTTCGCCAGCTCCAAAGTCGGCAGCTCTGGCCGTTACCACATCCTCTCCCTAATTTTCACATTGTGAGGGAACTAACTCAATCGATGCGTTCGGTGCGGGGGCACAAGCTGGAATACTCCGAACCCCGTACTTAAAAATCCTGGGAACTCGTAGTTAGGTCAGGAGATACTCTAGCCTGGACGGAAATGTGCTCTGAAAGATAGAGAGGGAAGCAGCAAGTTTTTTAGGTCGAGCCTACAGCGCATGGGCAGTCTGCAAGACCTTTTGTAATTATTTAAACCACGTTTATGCCCGCCTGCTGCTTGCCATAGGTTTCCTCCAGTGCCCCTCATAATTGCAGCATCCTGACTTGTTCTGGACCCCGATAGCTCACTTACGGTCAAGCCAGAGGAACACCGGCCGATTACAGTCTCCTTCCCATTTCATTCCTTATGTGTTTTTTGGAGAACTCTTTAATTTTTTTGTTGCTGCTTTCTGGCCGTGGCTGCTTGTTGTTATCAGTCTGACCCCAGACGCTGCTCGAGTGCAGTTGCAAAATAAAAGTGTGTAAGTGGCTCCTAAAAGCCTGTGGTGCATTTTAGTGTTCATGCTTCAGGGTGGATGACATTTGATACCCTTCGAGGGCAGTCAGCTGCAGTATCTAATAACCGCAACTTGGTTCCCCTTGCAAGGCTTTTTGTGTCTCAACCTTGTGTTTCGTCTGCAAATAAAGGCTGAAAGTAGGAGCATGTTTACAATCATTAATCAACGGCATGCGGGTGAAGACGCTTCTAATGAGAGTATAAGTGGGAAAACTGATTCCCGAAGGATTTTCAGCTTATTCGAAAGTCTGCTTTGCCCTGAGTAAATGGCTCCTTCGCAATGAGAGTCCTTTTCAATTTATCAACGTCACTTTTTAATGATGTCAAGCAATCAGAGGAAAAATGGTTGCTCTTTGTGCAATAGTGAGATTCGCATCTGTGGCGGATCCCAACTTGCAGAGTGCCACAGGCTTACACACAACTCCCCCCTCCCCCCCCCCCTCCCACTTCACAGCGTCCCTTGCTGGGGAGCCGAGCCGAGGAGCTGAAAACATACGGTAGCACAAAAGACGAGCTGAAAACCCCCTAAGCGGGGTTCCAGCTAGCATTTAAAGGACCTGCACAGTCCACATCTATTACAGAGTGTGAAACATTGTGAAATTGTGAAACATCCCCAGGGCATCCGCAGCAGGCCTTGGGTCGGATTACAGTTGAGGCCTTATTTATCATAAATAACTTTATTTAACACATCAAATAATTATCAGGATGTGTTAAATAAAACCATACACGTAATTCTGTCCCATATGAGCTACCTTTTTATTAGGTTCTGCTGGCAGCCTCTGTGCCCTTGACTACCACTGCCTGCGCCTTGCATGAAAGACAGTAATGAATCCAATCAAAAGCCTGCTAGTTTCTGTCTACGATTAAAACCGCATTGGCGCAGCTTTGTATAGTGTGGCACTGAGTCTTATATTTACTGGATTCACACGGTGAACGTTGTGTGAGTTTTCAATTCACTTAGCTCTTGAAATATGTAGCAGGCTTTGGCAGAGGCAAATATTCGTGGCCTGTTATTAAAATCTACGCTCAATATTAACGCAGTGTGTTGAAACCGACAGCTGTGAACTTCATCGGGTTAACATGGAATCCCTCTCTTTCGTTTTCTCTTCTTTCTTTCAACAAGTCAGTGTTCACTTCTCCTGCTCTGCCGCTGCCCCTCCCCCCTCTTTTTCTTCCTCTTCGCCTCTGTCTCGCTCCTCCTCATTTGTTAAATCCATGACTTCAACAAACTGCTCTTACCTCTCCTCTCCTTTCTTTGCTTTGTTCCCCTGTAAAATTGATCCAAAACCTTTGGCTACAAATGTCAACTTTTCCAAACATTTTTCTATTCAAAAGTGCAGCCTCGGGGCGAAGAGAAAAAAAAAAGTTAAAAAAAACAAAAAAAAAACTAAATAAAGCAATATAGAGTGGTTGCAAAATGCCCAGATTAGTTTTATTCACAACCAGCGTTAAGGTAACTATATTGTTCATGCTTACATTTCACATGCTTTACTTAATCTTGCATTCCCTATAGTGTTTGCTACTTCCAGGATGTTATTTTTTTTTCCAGCAGGCATATTACCCTTGTCTCCCCTCGCTGATAAACAATTTCCCATTTTCTGGTTCTCCAGCGCCGTAAGGTCATACGAATGGTGATAGCGCTATGCAAATATCACTCCACTGCATACAAAAAAACAAGCATTGGCATAGCCAATAGGTCTCGCCTTTGGGACCTTATAAGTGTTTAGCTATTCAACAGTTGCATAACTAAATACTTATAAGGTCCCAAAAGCGAGACCTATTGGCTACACCATTATAATCGCGGCACCCGCGCTTTACTTAACATTAAAAGTAAAGCGCTTTAACATTAAAAGTAAAGCGCGGGTGCCGCGATTATAGCAAAGTAAAGAATAGATTATTTTTCTATTTCTTTACTTTTGCTACAATCGTGCACCAGCGCTTTACTTTTAATGTTAAAAGTAAGCGCGGTGCCATGATATAGCAAAGTAAAGAAATAGAAAAATAATCTATTTCTTTACTTCAAAGCCGCAAAGTGAAAGTGATCGCGATGCACTTAATGACCCGTGACGCGCGTGCACGCTCACGTGAACGCAAGCTGGTCGCCAGCAAAAGCCACTGCTGTTTGCACTTCCAAAACCCGCTTACTAAAACTCTCGCCAGAGCAGCGCATGCGCTGGCTCAGGCGAGACCTAAAAAGTAAAGAACATTGTCATTTTCAACACCAAGAGCTCTCGCTTTCACCAACGTGAGACCTATTGCATTGCAAATGCTTGTCTCTACTAGTTGCTGTCGGGTGTTACTCTATTGCCCTCTGCTGGCTGCAGACGGTCACAGCCTCAGAAGGACAAACTGTAATACAGTGCTGCCTAGAGTAGGAATCTGAAATCTTGGACAACTAGAGGGGTGATCAAAATCTGATAATCTTGGACAACTGGAGTGGAGGTCACAATCTGATAATGTACAGTTTAACATTTAAAATGTATGTTTTTAAACTTTGAGCTGAAGAATGAGAGAGACTTAAGGAGATTTGCCATATATGACTATGGAACTTGCATTCATTAAGTTTTTTTCAGGGGGACAACTGGAAAGGCTCTTGCAGAAGCGATTTATGGGACTGGTTGGCATTTAACACTATACATATCTGTTACTTGACGTGAAAGGTGGACGCCGAATTACGCCAGACAGAATTGTAGGTGGATTCAGTATTAATCTGTGTGTGAACTTTACATTTCACTTTGAATCCTGGTGGGTGGTTCTGAGGTGGACAAATCTGCATTAATAAAAACCACTGAAGCGGTGATTCAGTTTGCAATGTACTGTGCACCACATAAAAGACCATTATTATAATAAACACCCTCCTGAGTACCGCAATATTCTTGCATGTCCAGTCAGAAGGTGTCACACTTGATCAGGTGGTTGCGAAGTGGCTTCAGCTTCTAAGCACTTTCGAATCGTGACGGTGCTTTTGTGTTTCTTGCCCTGAACTGCGCCCGCAGGGCAGCAGTGGGCGTGAGGAACACTGGAAGGTCAAAATTACTATTCTAACCCCAGTCCTCGAATATTTGGGGAAAGACCAACTTTCCCCCCAATATTCCAGAAGGCTTATTTATTATTCCAACTCCAGATCTGGAATATTTTGGGGAAAGTTATACATTCCCCAAGTATTTTTTCAGGAATTGTTGAAAATTAGTAATTTTGAATTGCAGAAAGTGCAGGCATGAGGGAGCAGCTCAGGGCAGAAAACTAGGAATACCTTTAGTGTGAGAAATTGTGGCCACCCGCTCGTTTTTGGTATCAAAATTAATAACCGATTACGACATTGGCTCGGATAACGCAGATGGTTAACTCTCTAAAACTGTGTAGTAGGCCAGAGTGCCACCATCTTATGGTGACACTACCAACCAAAAGCTCATAAAACATTGATAGGCAAACCGTCTTCGCAGATCTTGGATGCGGTCCCAAAATGCATTAAAAACATTTCCCCACATACTAAGAACACATTTAAAAAAGTCTGTCTTGGAGCACTGCCTATCCTCCACCGTTGGGCAGACCATCACCAGACTTTTGTTGGCTCGTGAGCATTTTCCTTGCTCGTGCTGTCGTTCAGATGCCTCCACCTCAGTCGTGGGAGCACCTGTGTGTGACTGGACACCCCCCCCCCCCTCCCCATCCCTTGTCCCTCTTCAGGGACAGTGCTCATCAGGAGCCGGTGGTTGCATTCCTTCTGTTGCACTTCTCGGTGCAGCAGCACCGGAGAGGAAAAAGAGCATGGCCTATCTGTCTCAGGCACACACAGCAATCAATTCATAGTTGGAGCTGCTATAAGTGTAATTTCTGCTCGGGGCTATGCGAATGCTCTGTAGGCCTGCTTTGCCATCACACAAACGTAGAAAATGGCAGCTTCTGTGTAATGTGATGGAAATACACCCTCTTTCAGAGGCTAGGCCTTTTCGATGGCTATTTGCAGCAGAGCCTCGGAACATCTACCTCACAGTCATAGTGACTCTTCGATGTCAACTGGGGATAGCAAGTTTATCTTTCTACCACTGCCAAGTGCCATACCCGTACTTGAGACACATTAAGCACCAACACATTTCTGCATGGGGGTACTGGACTACTTGCTTATAACCAAATGAAGAAAGTGCAAGCTGCCAAAAGTCGAAATGTCTTTACCTTCAAACTAATCTCCTGCCCCTTCATGTTGACATTCAAATGATATCTGAAAGTCTTCTATGACAGTGTTGTGAAATTTCCCCCCTTTATAGATTAAGCCAATCAAAGACCATTTACTCTTTAAAAAGCAGTTAGAACCATGGCTGTTAGTTTCTATATTTGATTTGATTAGTATTTGTAGAGCGCGACGAATGCCCGAAGGGGTCTTGGCGCTAGCGTCTGTCAGGACAAGACTGCTAAAAGAGAAACCGAACCATAAACATTACAGAGATAAAGAAAAAAGACAGGTTTTTAGATGTTTCCTGAAAGTTAACAAATTTGGTTGAGGTCTTAGAGTCAGCGTCATTCGATTCCACAACACAGAGGTAGCATGAACAAAACTCCTGCCACCCCATGAGGGTTTAAAATCTTAGGAACCTGCATAGTCTTGGCCGTAGCTGATCGTAGGCATCTTCTGGGAGAGTACCACAGCATTTTTTTCTTCAGGTACAATGGGCCTATTCCATGCAACGCCTTGTGTGCAATACAGAGTGCTTTAAAAGCCACTCTGTTTTTTATAGGAAGCCAATGAAGCTCCCTCTGCCCCTTAGAAGCGGATTCATATTTTCGAATGTTTTTCAAAAGATGGACTGCTGCAAACTGCAGCCTCTGGAGTTTCTTTAACTCCTTAACCGCGGCGCAAATTCCGCCGCGGTGCGGGAGTTCTATTGAGTGGGCGGGGCCGCGTCGGCCAATGGACGTGCGCAGCACTAGCGAGGTAGTGCTCGCGACGGCCGCTGGCCGACGGGCGCACTTAACGGGTTATTAAACCTTGCTGCATACCCAGATATACAGCATTGCAGTAATCCATCCGTGATAATACTAGAGAGACAACTACAGTTGTCTGAAGATCAAATGAGATGAAAGCCAAAACTTTTTTCAGTATCTCTGTCTTATCAGAGTTCAGTTTTAAACATTGGCTATTCATACACTTAACAAGCACTCTCATACAGTTATTAAACTCGAGAGCTACCTCCTCTATGTTACTGGTGACAGAAACAACTATTTGCGTGTCATCCGCATATGATATTGTATTAAAGCCAAACGATCTAATCAATTTAGAAAGCAGAGCCACATAAATGTTGAACAACATAGGGCTCAGCGAGGACCCTTGTGGGACCCCACACGGCATGGCGAAGGAACTTGAGGTATAGTCTCCGAAGGAGAATGACTGCACTCTGTTACTAAGAAAAGACACCAATAGATTAAGGGCTGCACCTCCAATATGAATCTCCACTAAACGCTGTTTCAGGACCCTATAGCTAACTGTGTCAAAGGCTGCGGATAGGTCCAAAAAGACCACTGCAATCTTTCCCCCATTATCCATGATGATACAGATCTCCTCAGTAGCCACCAGCAGTGCAGATTATGTGTGCTTTCCTAAAACCAAACTGTGTTCCATCTAAGATGTTATTCTGCTCCAGAAATTCAGAGAGAACCAAGTTCAGATGTCTCTCCAGAATTTTAGCTGGTACTGGAAGCCTACAGATGGGCCAATAATTTTTTTCTTCATTTGGATTTAGGGATGGCTTTCTAACTAGAGGAAGAATTGACACTTTTTTCCATTCTAAGGGAAAGCTCCCAACATTTAAGATGTTATTCAATAATGCTGTAAGGGGAGTAGCTAATGTGCCAGCCAGGTCCTGAAAGTTTTTGGCGGGGCAGAGATCTGATGGAGCCCCTGACTAAGTCAGTTTTATCAACTCCACCACCTTTTGTATTGTGAGAGGCGGAAAGTTACAAAGAGCTGGGTGGCTGTCATCTGAGGAGGTAACACCAGAGAACGAGGAATCATCCAAGGGGTAAACACCAGGGAATGAGGAATCATCCCCATGACCTACCTTGAAGTCCCTGTAGACCGCCTCCACTTTGTTCTTAAAAAATGTAGCTGGGTTGTCACATACATTTTGCGTAGGGACTAAGGTATTAGCATTAGGGGGCATGAGAGCAGCTGGACTGTTCTAAAAAGCTCCTTAGAGGAGTGACTTGCTGATTTAATTTTTGCAGTAAAGAATCGTTTTTTCAGCTTTTATCTCCAATATATAGTCTAAAATAAGACGATTATACTTAGACTTCTCAGTTGATGAGTAGCTGCTTCTTCACATTTTTTCCAGTCGCCGCCAGCTTCTTTTTAATTCCTTAAGCTTCGGCGAATATCAACCAGCTGTTGGGCATGTTCTATGACTTTTGGCTACTTTAAGTGGCACCAATTTATTGAAAAGTTGGCCGCAGTTTCATTTGCCTCGCCCGTTACTATTAGATAAGACAATTCTAAAATCGCCGATAGTTCCTTTTTGTCAACTTTATTCTAGGGTCGTACAGATTTAGACGTATCCCTGTTTGTCCCTCTCCACTTGGTAAAAGGAATAAGAATACTGAACTTTACAATGATATGATCTGACCAAGTGAACGGGAGAATGTCCTCAATCTGCAAGTCGGGTAGTTGGAAAAAACTGCGTCAAGAGTATGTCCCGCAATGTGAGTGGGGGTGTTAACTAACAACTTAAGGTCAAAATTGGACATGTTGTCAATCAATTCTTCTTTATTCGATCTTAGCACAAGATCATAAAAGCGCAGGAAAGAAACAACAATAAAATATACCTACAAAAATTTATTGTCACAGCATTCCAATCTCAATATAGTACAATAAATAATCCCAAAAAATCGCTACAGTTCATGATCCTAAAAATAGCTAAAATACCTTTTAACTGCTCTCCATTGATTTTCTACTTCGGTGGCCATCTTAAGAAAGCCATTTTAAGAAATGTAAACATATTTCGGGGCTATTTAACAATTGAAGATAAGTTAATGCCATCCTACATTGACGAAAAGCAAACTTAATTAATAAAGGTTTAAGACATGATTGAAAAAACTTACGATAAAAACCACAGAAGACTATAAAGTGCAATAAAGTCTGTTCCGACTTGTCATCGCAGGGACGGTGGGGATTTGTAAGGGGAGTACTGTACTCCACATGCTTTGTGCTCCAGATAAAAACATGCTAGGCACCAGTCTGGTGCCTAGCATGTTTTTATCTGGAACACAAAGCATGTGGAGTACAGTACTCCCCCCCCCCCCTTACAAATCCCCACCGTCCCTGCGATGACAAGTCGGAACAGACTTTATTGCACTTTATAGTCTTCTGTGGTTTTTATCGTAAGTCGTACCTAAATCTAAATAAAAGATACCTTTCCCATTGCGTTAGCTATAATGTTAAATACAAGGCAATATCACATGTTGCAAAAGTAGTATAGTAATGGCAAATAGTATGCTTACTGACAGCCTCCTGAATCCTCAATGTAGTAACATACTCTAAAAATCTATGCTTAACCAATTTTTTTAGTAATTTTAGTAATCTGATCAGGGGCACTAAACACTTCAGGGAGGCCGATAACGTCCAACCAAAGTTGTGCAGACATATCTCAACCAAGGTATAGCAGAGCCCCTATCCAACTTCAGGCAGTCTTCGATAACTGTCACATTAAAACTAGCCTCCTAGTTACTCCATACACTGACCCATAACAAAAGGGGAGCTAGTTTAATGCAATCTATCATATACTCTAGATTTAATTCAGAGTGCAAGATAAAATTCGCACTTGAGGGAGGGAGATTTAACAATTTCCTACAAATTCTATTCTCTTCCTCCTGAACGGGGGCTGCTTTGTGAAACCCCCAAACCCCAGCTCCATAGGTGGCTGTAGGTACACATTGCATTTGATAAATTTTAAGAAAAAGGGAAATAGTAGACCTACCATCCCTCTTAGCTAAATTAACAAGCATTTGCAATGCAATAGGTCTCGCATTTGCGAGACTTTGAGCTACTGGCATTGTAAATGACAAACCTATTATCTATGTGTTGGTTTTGAAAACATATAAATAAAAGGCATTGTCATTTACAATGCCAATAGCTTAAAATTTCGCAAATGCGAGACCTATTGCATTGCAAATGCTTGTTAAAGCTGATGTGAATAATGTGGTGGCAGTCATGGTCTGCACTAGCGGTGCATCCTCATCATGAGAAGCTGTAGCTTACATATAGAGCAATCCTCTGGTTTAAGGGTGCTGCCGTGACCATGTGGACCCGTGCCCGGAGATTCACACATCACAGAGGAACAATCAGCCAAGTGATCACTGCAGGCTAAAGAGCTCCACTTCGACTGAAGCTGCCATCCCAGACCGCATGATCCGGTGTTCCGTCAGAACTGGAGGGCTGCGTACCGGGCCTTAGGGAGGAGCCACAATGGTATGCAGTCAGGGAGAGTAGCACACTGTCTCCTTCTCAATCATGAACTCACCACCTACTGTCCCATTTTGTACCGGTGCAGCTTGTATTAGCTCTCTCCAGCCACAAGACGCAACTGCCCTGCCGTGTTACAGAGCAATGAACACCCTTCTCTTCATGTAGGCCTTTTACACAGTGCTTTCACGCCACTGAGACACTGGATGTGTGCAGGAATACTAAAGCGTGGGGAAGGGTCTGGGAGGGGAGGCTTTCTTCCCGGTGACCCCGGAAAGAGACAGAGCAATCAGGATCCGTTTGTGAATTAGAGAGACAAATATGAGCATTTGAAGCATTCCGGTGGCATTGCCAGCCAGGAAACATTTCAAACACGGTGATCAAAAGGAGACAGAATATAACCCCCCTACAGTCAAGAGGAAACCACCTCACTAACCACTGAGGAGAAAGCTCTAGGCCCGGCAAGAGCCACAGGGAACCAGCCCTGGTAGTCATATATCCCTCCCCAACCCCCCCCCCCCGCCAGTGACACGCAAAACCCACTATGAGAAAACCAACAGGCTTGGCATCTGTATTGTGCAAGTAGAGAAGCACAACACACAAGATGATGGACGGAATGATGCACATTGGCAAACATTCACCCCCAGTCACAGATCTGGGTTTAATCCATCGTTATTTTGCTTCACCACGCCACCCCAGTTCAGACATAGCCACATGCAAATCAGTCTTGACCCTGTGCCTCATGGGAACAGTCCAGACCAAACTGCCAAGCCATGTCTTCCCTGGACCGGAATCAAGCATCCTAGGACCAGTTTCAGGCTATCAGCCTTCATCAGCCAGGATAGCTTGACTCCAGTGGCGTAGTGAGCACGGGACCCACGTCTGGGCATACCCTTCCCACATAGGGCGAAATGCAAAACACACAAGATGATGGACGGAATGCTGCACATTGGCAAACATTCTCCCCCAGTCACAGATCTGGGTTTAATCCATCGTTATTTTGCTTCACCACGCCACCCCAGTTCAGACATAGCCACATGCAAATCAGTCTTGACCCTGTGCCAATGTGCAACATTCCGTCCATCATCTTGTGTGTTTTGCATTTCGCCCTAAGTGGGAAGGGTATGCCCAGACGTGGGTCCCGTGCTCACTACGCCACTGGAGTCAAGCTATCCTGGCTGATGAGGGCTGAAACCCCGAAACCGGTCCTAGGATGCTTGATTCCGGTCCAGGGAAGACATGGCTTGGCAGTTCGGTCTGGACTGTTCCCATGAGGCACAGGGTCAAGACTGATTTTCATATGGCTATGTCTGAACTGGGGTGGCGTGGTGAAGCAAAATAACGATGGATTAAACCCAGATCTGTGACTGGGGGTGAATGTTTGCCAATGTGCAACATTCCGTCCATCATCTTGTGTGTTTTGCAAGTAGAGAAGCACACACAACGTACAGGCACAAAAGGAGCATGCACACAGACCAACACCACGACATACGCGCAGTTTCACAATGTCCAGCAGTCATACAGGCATCCATGTATGCCAACCAACACATGTAAGAACATTACTGTAGACAGGCTGTGTCATACATTACTTTTGTGATGTGCGGGACATAGCTTTATTGTGCGACGGCAACACAAACAACGGGAGGGGACGGGAGGAAAGGAAACACAAAGCACGGCGGGAGGGGCGGCGGGAACAAAGACAACACGCAGTGCACTTTACAAACATGGCATGGAATGCGGGTCACTCATAGATAAAACCAGCTGTCGCCATTAGGCGAACAGCCGCTTGTTTATATTTGCATCGCGATTTCACTTTAAGTGAAAGCGGCATGCAAATATAAACAAGCGGCCGCTTTTGCCAAAGGCGACTGAAACAAGCTGTCGCCATTACGCAAATGAAAAAAAATAGTGCTTACCCATTAGTTAAAGGAGAATGTATAACGCCGCAAGTAAAACATCCAGTCCGGATGGGCCGTCCAAGAAGGAGACAGGGCAGTAACAAAAAAGCCTCATTCTGAATCACGAGCCAGCGTTTAGCATAAACGGTGACGCCAGCCAATCAAAATCATTGGCGTGGCTTCAACTCCACTTCTGAAATATCCCGATTACAAGAAGCCTCGCAGAGCGAGCAGCGCATGCGCGCTGCAACGCAGGTCTGCGAGACCTAAAAAGGGAGCCCGCTGCTCTCCCAAGTTTCCGACGAGCAGTGTTTACTTGCATCTGCCAAGAATTGCTTGCATGAAAAGCCAGCCCTAGGTAACAAAAGTTAGTACCTGCACTTAGCTGCTTGTCGTCCAAATTTAGTACTGGCACAACTTTCCTACCCGGGCCACACACCATAATATGTGACTTCTCAAAATTTGTTTTCAAATATAGGGTTTTCATAAAAAGAACAAAGGATTCCACCAGATTACGATGGGCTCGGGGGGGGAGGGGAGGGGGTTCTATCCAACAACACAGCGTCATCGGCATATAATAAAGCCGGCACGGCTAAATTGGCGATTGTTGGTACATCCTTAGTCAAACCTAATATAGAAACCTTAAAATCGTTAATACATAAAATAAAAAGGAACGGTGCTAACACACACCCCTGTTGCACTCCACTGGCCAGGGAAAAGGTATCGGGAAGTTCACCTGATTGGCCATACCGGACCTTTGCACTCAAATTTTCATGGAGACTGTTTAGAAAATTCACCAACGCAATATCTAACCCCAAATTAATTAACATCAACCATAGTTTGGTTCTATTTACGCAGTCAAAAGCGGTGGAAAGATCCTTGAAGGCTAGGTACAGTGGACAGCACATGGCGACAGTATACTTACTTACTATCAGATGTAAATTCAGGCACTGATCCACTGTACCCAACCCAGTGCAAAAAACATATTGCCAGTTGGATAAAATACCGTTATCTAGATCCCATGTCTGCAAGCGATTAAAGATAACCCTCCCCAATATCTTTATAGAGCTATTCACCAAAGAGATAGGTCTTTAGAATCTAGGTGACCCAGTATCGGCTTTTTTAAAAAAATAAGCACAATTGTTGATAAGGACCAGGACTCGGGGATAATGCAGCTTAATGAATTATTGAAAAGATTTGTGAGTAGGGGTCCCGAGAGTTCAGGATTACATTTATAAATATCCATAGGGATACCATCGGGACCCGATGCCTTACCACCAGCGCGTGCTCATATAGCATCTTCAACTTCCCGGTGGTTAACTGTAATAGGATGGGTTCAGTAGAAGAGATAAAGAGCTGTTTCAATAAATCCCCTCATTCGATATCCCTTTCTAAGTAATAAATACTGGCAAAATGGTCAACCCAGTCCTGACCTGCGATATTGCAAATTAAAAAGGGGTTCGAAGTGGCATTGCGCAAGGAGGGCCTGTTTACTGTTTCCCAGAAAATCTTACTGCACTTTTGTGCCGCAGCCAGTTCTAACACCTCCCAGTCCTTAAAAACAATATATGTTTCCTTTCTTGAATAGTAGATCTGTGAGACTTCCTAGCCTCTCGGATCATCACTGCATCCCGCAGAAATCTGGCTAACATTTTTCTCAGCGATACCAAAGGGGATGATGGACGGAGCGTTAGAGCAAATCAAACACTCACCCCCAGTCAACTGATCTGGGTTTAATCCATCATCATTCTTTAGCTCACTCCACCACCCCAGTTCAGACATGGCCATATGCAAATCAGTCTGACCCTGTGCCTCATGGGAACAGTCCAGCCCGAACTGCCAAGCCATGTCTTCCCTGGACCGGAAACAAGCATCCTGGGACCGATTTCGGGTTCATAACCCTCATCAGCCAGGCTATCTTGAATCCAGTGGCAAAGTGAGCAAGGGACCCACGTCTGGGCATACCCTGCCAACTTAGGGCGCACAAAGCGATACCAAAGGGGATGATGGACGGAGCGTTAGAGCAAATCAAACACTCACCCCCAGTCCACTGATCTGGGTTTAATCCATCATCATTCTTTAGCTCACTCCACCACCCCAGTTCAGACATGGCCATATGCAAATCAGTCTGACCCTGTGCCTCATGGGAACAGTCCAGCCCTTACTGCCAAGCCATGTCTTCCCTGGACCAGAAACAAGCATCCTGGGACCGGTTTCGGGTTCATAACCCTCATCAGCCAGGCTATCTTGAATCCAGTGGCAAAGTGAGCAAGGGACCCACGTCTGGGCATACCCTGCCAACTTAGGGCGAACAAAGCGATACCAAAGGGGATGATGGACGGAGCGTTTGAGCAAATCAAACACTCACCCCCAGTCAACTGATCTGGGTTTAATCCATCATCATTCTTTAGCTCACTCCACCACCCCAGTTCAGACATGGCCATATGCAAATCAGTCTGACCCTGTGCCTCATGGGAACAGTCCAGCCCGAACTGCCAAGCCATGTCTTCCCTGGACCGGAAACAAGCATCCTGGGACCGGTTTCGGGTTCATAACCCTCATCAGCCAGGCTATCTTGAATCCAGTGGCAAAGTGAGCAAGGGACCCACGTCTGGGCATACCCTGCCAACTTAGGGCGAACAAAGCGATACCAAAGGGGATGATGGACGGAGCGTTAGAGCAAATCAAACACTCACCCCCAGTCAACTGATCTGGGTTTAATCCATCATCATTCTTTAGCTCACTCCACCACCCCAGTTCAGACATGGCCATATGCAAATCAGTCTGACCCTGTGCCTCATGGGAACAGTCCAGCCCGAACTGCCAAGCCATGTCTTCCCTGGACCGGAAACAAGCATCCTGGGACCGGTTTCTGGCTTACAGCCGTCATCAGCCAGGCTATCTTGAATCCAGTGGCAAAGTGAGCAAGGGACCCACGTCTGGGCATACCCTGCCAACTTAGGGCGAACAAAGCGATACCAAAGGGGATGATGGACGGAGCGTTAGAGCAAATCAAACACTCACCCCCAGTCAACTGATCTGGGTTTAATCCATCATCATTCTTTAGCTCACTCCACCACCCCAGTTCAGACATGGCCATATGCAAATCAGTCTGACCCTGTGCCTCATGGGAACAGTCCAGCCCGAACTGCCAAGCCATGTCTTCCCTGGACCGGAAACAAGCATCCTGGGACCGGTTTCGGGTTCATAACCCTCATCAGCCAGGCTATCTTGAATCCAGTGGCAAAGTGAGCAAGGGACCCACGTCTGGGCATACCCTGCCAACTTAGGGCGAACAAAGCGATACCAAAGGGGATGATGGACGGAGCATTAGAGCAAATCAAACACTCACCCCCAGTCAACTGATCTGGGTTTAATCCATCATCATTCTTTAGCTCACTCCACCACCCCAGTTCAGACATGGCCATATGCAAATCAGTCTGACCCTGTGCCTCATGGGAACAGTCCAGCCCGAACTGCCAAGCCATGTCTTCCCTGGACCGGAAACACAGCATCCTGGGACCGGTTTCGGGTTCATAACCCTCTTCAGCCAGGCTATCTTGAATCCAGTGGCAAAGTGAGCAAGGGACCCACGTCTGGGCATACCCTGCCAGCTTAGGGCGAACAAGCGATACCAAAGGGGATGATGGACGGAGCGTTAGAGCAAATCAAACCTCACCCCCAGTCAACTGATCTGGGTTTAATCCATCATCATTCTTTAGCTCACTCCACCACCCCAGTTCAGACATGGCCATATGCAAATCAGTCTGACCCTGTGCCTCATGGGAACAGTTCAGCCCGAACTGCCAAGCCATGTCTTCCTGACCGGAAACAAGCATCCTGTGACCGGCTTCGGGTTCATAACCCTCATCAGCCAGGCTATCTTGAATCCAGTGGCAAAGTGAGCAGGACCCACGTCTGGGATACCCTGCCAACTTAGGGCGAACAGCGATATCAAAGGTGATGATGGACGGAGCGTTAGAGCAAATCAAACACTCACCCCAGTCAACTGATCTGGGTTTAATCCATCATCATTCTTTAGCTCACTCACCACCCCAGTTCAGACATGGCCATATGCAAATCAGTCTGACCCTGTGCTCATGGAACATCAGCCGAACTGCCAAGCCATGTCTTCCCTGGACCGGAAACAAGCATCCTGGGACCGGTTTCGGTTCATAACCCTCATCAGCCTAGCTATCTTGAATCCAGTGGCAAAGTGAGCAAGGGACCCACGTCTGGGCATACCCGCCAGCTTAGGGCGAACAAGCGATACTAAGGGGATGATGGACGGAGCGCTAGAGCAAATCAAACACTCACCTCCAGTCAACTGATCTGGATTTAATCCATCATCATTCTTTAGCTCACTCCACCACCCAGTTCAGACATGGCCATATGCAATCACTCTGACCCTGTGCCTCATGGGAACAGTCCAGCCCGAACTGCCAAGCCATGTCTTCCTGGACCGGAAACAAGCATCCTGGGACCGGTTCTGGGTTCATAATCCTCATCAGCCAGGCTATCTTGAATCCAGTGGCAAAGTGAGCAAGGGACCCCCTTTGGTATCGCTTTGTTCGCCCTAAGTTGGCAGGGTATGCCCAGACGTGGGTCCCTTGCTCACTTTGCCACTGGATTCAAGATAGCCTGGCTGATGACGGCTGTAAGCCAGAAACCGGTCCCAGGATGCTTGTTTCCGGTCCAGGGAAGACATGGCTTGGCAGTTCGGGCTGGACTGTTCCCATGAGGCACAGGGTCAGACTGATTTGCATATGGCCATGTCTGAACTGGGGTGGTGGAGTGAGCTAAAGAATGATGATGGATTAAACCCAGATCAGTTGACTGGGGGTGAGTGTTTGATTTGCTCAAGCGCTCCGTCCATCATCCCCTTTGGTATCGCTTGTTCGCCCTAAGTTGGCATGGTATGCCCAGACGTGGGTCCTTGCTCACTTTGCCACTGGATTCAAGATAGCCTGGCTGATGACGACTGTAAGCCAGAAACCGGTCCCAGGATGCTTGTTTCCGGTCCAGGGAAGACATGGCTTGGCAGTTCGGGCTGGACTGTTCCCATGAGGCACAGGGTCAGACTGATTTGCATATGGCCATGTCCGAACTGTGGTGGTGGAGTGAGCTAAAGAATGATGATGGATTAAACCCAGATCAGTTGACTGGGGGTGAGTGTTTGATTTGCTCAAGCGCTCCGTCCATCATCCCCTTTGGTATCGCTTTGTTCGCCCTAAGTTGGCAGGGTATGCCCAGACGTGGGTCCGTTGCTCACTTTGCCACTGGATTCAAGATAGCCTGGCTGATGACGGCTGTAAGCCAGAAACCGGTCCCAGGATGCTTGTTTCCGGTCCAGGGAAGACATGGCTTGGCAGTTCGGGCTGGACTGTTCCCATGAGGCACAGGGTCAGACTGATTTGCATATGGCCATGTCTGAACTGGGGTGGTGGAGTGAGCTAAAGAATGATGATGGATTAAACCCAGATCAGTTGACTGGGGGGTGAGTGTTTGATTTGCTCAAGCGCTCCGTCCATCATCCCCTTTGGTATCGCTTTGTTCGCCCTAAGTTGGCATGGTATGCCCAGACGTGGGTCCCTTGCTCACTTTGCCACTGGATTCAAGATAGCCTGGCTGATGACGACTGTAAGCCAGAAACCGGTCCCAGGATGCTTGTTTCCGGTCCAGGGAAGACATGGCTTGGCAGTTCGGGCTGGACTGTTCCCATGAGGCACAGGGTCAGACTGATTTGCATATGGCCATGTCTGAACTGTGGTGGTGGAGTGAGCTAAAGAATGATGATGGATTAAACCCAGATCAGTTGACTGGGGGTGAGTGTTTGATTTGCTCAAGCGCTCCGTCCATCATCCCCTTTGGTATCGTAACATTTTTCTCAAGCGGCAGAGCATTTCCCGTCAAACCACCGTGGGTTTTCAGACACAGATATAGGGGTTTCAACAAAGAATTCTTGATAACAATACATAGTTGCTGATAACAATGAGCTAGCTCATCCTAGATCCATCATCTAGGCATCCCAAAAAAGTGGTAGGTTCTTCTTCAATAGATTGCCTTAGAGTAGCAGAGGGATCTTTCATACGCCAAACTAACCTCAAGCCATCTTTGGAATGTTTGTAATACCATCACCTGATAATTATTTTTTATCCCTAGATACTGGGGGGACTCCTTCATCAAAGACGGCTTTGTGATCACTCCACTGTGTTTCTATTATAGTGCTATACCGATACCACTGCAAAAAGTATTTTGATGCAAATACATCGTCAATGGTAGATACTTGCCCTTTTAGGTCTCGCCTAAGCAGTCGCATGCGCTGCATAGGAAAAGACCTTTAGCCATCGAGTTGGTTTTGAGGCTAAACGTGCACGCGTTGCATTGGTTTCAATGGCAACGCGTGCACGCTTGGCGATTCTCATGCGGGCGCGAGCTTTGGCACCATCTGTTTCTAATTAACTTGGAAACAGATGGTGCCTACTCACGCACGCAAGGGAAACAGGCTGCCTGTGTCTCCCCCTGCATCTGTCTGTCTCTTGTATTCCTTCTAAATCTACCCCTCTGTTTCTCTCACACCACTCTCGCTCCTTTCTATTTCTCTCTTCCGTCTGTCTCTGTCTTCTCCCTCTGTCTTTCCCCCTCTCGCTCCCTCTGCCTGTCTCTGTCTCCCCGCCTCTCACTTTCACCAGAACTCGCCCGCCCGCGTCACCCCGTGCGGCTTCCTTGTGGTGTGCTCGATCCCGGCCCTGCCTGCTTCCTCTGACCATACTAGCGAAGGCATAGGTAGGGCACAGTTGAGAAGTATTTTCCGCAAAAACAGCACAGGCAAAGATTGAGGAATGCTGCGTGTAACTGCAAGTGACCGCTACCTTCTATTTAAATTTTATGATTTGCCAAAGTATCTGTGTGAAGTGAAGTAACCAGGTTCCCTACCTGCACGAATCTCAACATAATTCTCGGTTCGTGAATGTGTAATCCACGCGAACAAGAGCACGGATGATGCGGCCTCCCGGGGCCGGGGTGTTGTGAATACGGGAGCAGACTGTTTTAATGCCTTTAAGACTGAGCCAAAAACCCACTTGGCGCTTTGATCTAATGAACTTTCAGTGAGTGATAAGCGCTGCTGTGCCTGCCCGAGACTCTGCTCTGACGCTTTTAGAAATACTGAGGGCCATTTGCCACCCAGAATAGGGCGTGAACAGAAGCGAACCGATTATCAGAGGGGCAGAGTGTTATTAAATTATCAGCAGCCGGCTCCAGGCTGCGACAGCTTGACGGCGACATCTCTGGCGGGGGTCAGAATGGATTCCCGAGACCCGGAAGTTCACAGGCTCTCTGACGGAGTCTGCATTTCCTGCTCAGAGCCAGGCCAGCGGGGCTCTCTGATGAGCCTGGTGTGCTGGCATTTTGATGTGATGACTTACACGGCTACACACACCTCCATTTTTTTTTCCATTTGTGATGACATGATTTCTTAAAATGAAGCCAGCTAAAACATATTGGCAAAACTATTTATTACATTTGAACATGTCATAGTACTTCACTCACATATTCTTACCAGGTTGAATTACATCACAACGAAAGTATGCTGTGTGTGCATTGGGAACTGTTGCCTATAAATTCTAATAGAGGAACTGTAACCCACAGAGATGCCTTACCAGATATCGATGTAATAATCTCTGTGGGTTCATACACGTAATGAGAGCACTTTTGGCCAGCTCTGCTTTTCTTCCCTCTGAGGTGTATAAAATGAGTTCTGTAAAGTTGTAAACTGCAAATGTTTGTCTGTGTGTGCTTGGGTTTGTGTCTGTGTGTGCGTGTCCTTGTGTGCCTAAGTGTGTCTCTGTGTATGTGTGCGCTTGTGTGCTTTAGTGTGTGTGTGTGGGCTTGTGTGCTGATTAGCAACATTTTTAGGCGCTAAACAAAAACATCTACAGCAGGATGAACCGGGCTGCAGAAAGGAGCCACCGCTTGGGGGCCCTGGTGTTGTTCTTTTGTACGATACACACACCGTGTGCCGTCCACCAGCGCAGGGAGCCAGCTCCTGCACGTGTTCGGAAAATGAGCGTCAGACAAAGAAACAAAGAGGCGCAGCAGCGTGGCTATTGTTTCCAAATGGTGCTACGTGGGTTTGGAATTACCAAATAAATCAAAAGCAACCAAAGGCATGCAGATTACTATGCTCTTTTAATGCATTCTACAGAAAGCACCCTTAGCAACTGGTGTACTTACACGTATTGGGATCTAAGAACTGCTGTGTCTCTGCAGCAAGCACTGTAACCCACCGAGATGCCTTACCAGTGGATATTATTGTCCGCCAGATACAGATGGGATAATCTCTGTGGGCTCATACTCGTAATGAGGGCACTTTGGGCCAGCTCCCTTTTTCTTCCCACTGAGGTGTATAAAATGAGTTTTGCAGAGTCGTAAACTGCAGCTGTATGTCTGTGTGTGCTTGGGTGTGTGTCTGTGTGTGCGTTCTTCAGTGAGTGGGCTTGTGTGTGTGTCTGTGCTTCAGTATGTCTGTGTGTGCGCGCGTGCTGGAGTGTGTGTCAGGGCATGTGCTTAAATGTGTGTGTATGTTTGAGTGCGTGGTGTGATTGTGTGTGTCTGTGTGCTTGTGTACTTTAGTGAGTGTCCGTTTGTGCTTCTATCGTATTTCATGTGGGTCTGGCTAATGGTGCAGTATCACAAAATATCAAGAAACGATTGAGCCATATGTATGACAAGCCAAGAAGATATCACCCCACCCCACTCCCTAAAACAAGCATTGGCATAGCAATAGGTCTGCTTTGGGACCTTATAAGTGTTTAGTTATGCAGCACAATATCCTTGGTGCAACAACATCAACTGTTGCATGGCTAAACACTTATAAGGTCCCAAACGCGAGACATATTGGCTATGCCAATGCTTGTTCTCTATATGTCGGTTTGACTAGGTTACTACCTTGAAAAAAACTAATCGCATCTTCCAGGTCCATTCGAGCAACTAAATCCCTCAGTTCCAACCCCCTGGCATCCCACAAATCAGTGTCTGTACCAACACATCGCATGTCCACATCATCAGTTTCACTCCCCATTTTTGCATTAAAATCCCTACAAATTAAAAACCTTGGCAAAGACACATTTTCGATTCCCTGTGGTTTTAAAGCTGCAATAAAATCAAATAATTATAGGCTAAGATATGACTTTGTAAAATCATTATAAAAATTAACCAGATAAAAACTAAAAAAACTTCTAATATCTTTGATTGACAAAACCTGGAATGCAGGGATACCTGTATTTATTATAGATACTTTAAGATGGAGATTGAGCTTAACCCAGATAGCGAGACCTGCTTTAGCTCTCCCATGGGGGGAGGCAATGGCCTGGCAAAAATAGCGTGAGAAACCATTGCATATTGTAGGTTCTAAGGCCCAGGTCTCCTGAAAAGCAACACAATCATAACGTTTTATAAAGGCAAGCCAATCCGGTTTAAAGATCTTACTTTTGAGCCCAGCCACATTCCAGCTAATTCTTTTTTCTGCGACTCTGCAACTGTAAGATATAGGATTATTAATTAGACTAGTGTTGATTACATTAACCATAATATCCTCGTCAGGAACAATTTTGTTATTACTTGTTTCCAGAGCAACCATTCCGTTAAATCCAGAAGACAATCCACGGGTATTGGCACAACAGGACTTTTGCTGAGTACAAGTACCGTTGGCCGTGATATCTTGGACAAAGACTAAATGATCATTGCTCTTTTATAAAGCAAAATTTCCATTAAATCCGTTGGACGGTTCACAGATATTGACACAATAGGGCCTTATCTGAGAATTATTTGCATTGGCCAAAATGTGAAAGACAGAGACGGTTTCATCATTGCTATTTTGCAGAGCAACTGTTCCTTTGAATCCCAGGGACAGTTTGCTGACATTGGGGCAGGGGGTCGTAAACTGGGGACCCATAAGACGTCAATCCTGATCGTCCAAATTCGCTGAATGTGTGAATCGATTAGCGCACCCAATATTAAAATTATCAGTAAATGGGTGCAGCACAGGACCCCGGGGCAACTCTGAGTGTGACTCAAGGTGGAGCGGCCTATAAAAAAAACCTCAAGTGGAAGATTGCGAATATCACTATTCACACCCAAAGGCTGAGAGTGCCAAGACAGAATTCTCCCCTCGATCATTGGGTGTCTAAAATTCACAATGATACAATCCCCATGAATACTCTTGTGAGAAGGGCCAACCTATGCAACTCAACATGTCATTAAGATATTTTTATGGTCCTGCACACTGAAATTAGAATTTCTAACCAACCAATGACACACATTACTATGACGCTCAGTAGGGAACTCTTGATAGGAATTTGACGCAGGGGGAACACCTGCTAAAACAACAATGTATGGACAACATGCAAGTGGCAAGTTAATCACCGGTGATTGAGGATACCTTGTCACAGACTGTGAGACCCTGGTAGTGTTAGTCAATACTTGAATAGGGGCAGCAGAACTTTGAGCACTACACATTTGAGCTGGAGTGTTCAAGGACTTGTTAGACTGCAGTTGCAGTACAGATCTCAGGCAGACATTAGCCTTTGTTGGTACTTGAGTACGGTCACTCACTAAAGGGGGAGGACAACTCTAAGCTGACACGTCAGCTATATTAACATTCTTACCCAAGGCCAGAGACCATTCTGGACGGCCTTTTGTTGCTCTAGGCTCATGGATAATACTTTCCCAACCATTGACTCCAAACTATCTAAACTTTCTCTTAAAGGCTTCAAACAGTCATTTAAAATTAAGGTAAATTTACACAACATTGTGTCCCACTTGGAGTCTTGCATACCTCCAATATGATGTGTAGCACCCAGGCCTAACTTCGGAGTGAAAGAAGGAGATATCGAGTCAGCCAGTCACCTGGATGCTTGCTTTAGCCGGTACCAGTAGCCAGTGGATTTACTGGTGGTGAGGTAACTGAGATAACATCGCTAGACTTAGGAACACCAATTCCACCTGGGCTGTTTCTCTGTGCTGGAGTTTCGGGGCTTGACCTAACCCCCTCTTGTTGTTCATTCGTTGCAACTTCTCTGTCTCATAAACCATGATCGGAAAGGGGGAACACGCCTCTCGGCTAAATCAATTTCCTTAGAGACTGCGCTCACGGCTCTCACCAAGAAGGAGTCAATTGTAGTGGAATTGCCTCCTAAGTTCACCTTGGGGTTAATGGCTCTTTTTGCCCATTTTTAGCGTACATTAACACAAGTTATTATAAGGTATTATAAGGTATTGGGATTACCCCCAAACACTGCCGGTTTCCCTTTTCCTTGTGGACTCCTTAGATGAGACACGTTGCAGCCTATACTTCAAAAAGGAGGCTACTATACTCATTCTAATCAAAACCGCTTATTTCCGCAGTCGCATACTTTGTGAAAAACCAAGGGGGGGCCCAGCCCCATCCGGCCGTGGAAGGGCGCAGATGGGTCCGCTCTTGGCCCGGGCCACGCCTGGGCGTGCCCCGCGCTGCTGGACGCCTCACTGGAGTTTATGGTGCTCCGGCACCCGTGAACAGCGTCGCGCCCTCCTGACCGGGCCGGGAATGCTGGGGGGTGTAGTCTCACTCTCCCCCCAGCAGCACGAACACAAGTGGCAGGCATGAAGGCGAGGGTCCCGCGCCGCGGGACGCCTCACTGGAGTTTATGGTGCTCCCATGAACAGCGTTGCGGCCTCCTGGTCGGGCCGGGAATGCTGGGGGGTGTAGTCTCTCTCTCTCCCCATCAGCACAAACATAACAAGTTACAGGCACGAAGGCGAAGGTCCCGCGCTGCGGGACGCCTCACTGGAGTTTATGGCACTACGGCTCCCGTGAACAGCGTAGCAGCCTCCTGGCCGGGCCGGGAATGCTGGGGGGTGTAGTATCTCTCTACACCCAGCAGCACGGACACAACATGTGGCAGGCACGAAGGCGAGAGGACATGTTGTCAATTAGCATCCTAGAATCTTTAGTAGCCTCATTTCTAAATGAAAATTGAAATCTCCTAAGATAATTATAGTTAACATATTGCATACTAGTTACCAAAAAGTCACTGAGGGCTTCAAGAAATTTCTCTCTAGGGCCAGGTGACCAGTAAATCAATAAACCATAAAACATATTGTTATGGTTTAATTTACAGTTGAATGCCAGAGCTTCATCACTGTTCATAGCAAGGGGTTCAAATTAATATCAAGGCTGTCTCTATAAATTATTGACAAACACCGCCCCGTTTTCCCTCTCGATCCGACCTAGAAATAACATAGCATGCAGGGAAAGTGGTCACTATATCTGGGTCTGAAAACGTATCATCCCAGGTTTCAGTTAAAAAACAGATGTCAGGAGTATACGAGTCCAGATAGTCAAATAGTTCATATTTATGCTCGATTGCTGATCTTGTGTTTAGCAAAATACAATTTATTTTAGTAGTCGAAATTGGCTGAGATATAGGAGGGTGGTCACTCTATTCTCGAGTGGACTTATCTTGCACCAAGTCCAAAGAGCAAGCATAGTGGCAGTTTGCACAGACATAAATGGTATCGACCAATTGGAAGTTAAAATTATTACATAGAGGAACCTTACCTCTAATGTTGAGTTGGAGAAGCGCCTCGCTCGTATATTTTAAAAATTGGTCAGGGGTTCTGGCGCAGGCCACAGCTCGGCTGAAGATGGGCTTGTTTTTGGTGCACCTTCGGTGCACCCGCTGCGCGAATATGGTCTTGAGTCATTTTCAAGGCTGGCATGGGGCATGGCCGGTGTGTGACCAATAGGAGAAGCACGAGTCAGCGCTTAAGGAGAGACAGTGACTGGGCAAACAAATAATGCAAACTGGGGTCCAGCAACCCCTAACACCTGATTAAGCCTTCCCTGAGCCATGTGTATACCGGTAAAAAGAATTGAAGCTAAAATAACAGTGCGAAAAGACAACACATAAAATTTAAATAATCGTGCAAAGCACTTCTCCCTCCACACTTCAGGAGCCACACACCTCCTTAAAAAACCTCTTAGATCTGTCTTCTTTGTTTCCTCTGGTTTAGTTCCTTGGTGCCAGGACACTTTTTGGAATTAGTGTATTTAATAAATACAACATCTAATTAAATTATCATAGGCTGGACATCAAGAGCACAAGCTTCAAGGGACAACCCTGGTGTAGTGTGAGCTCTAGAAATGCGATTGGTCGGTTAGGAATCCTCTGTCCCTTGTAATCCCGGTGGACAGGCAATGCTCACCAGCGTCAGGCGTGAATTGCAGAGGTTCTCTTAGTTCTGTGCTGTTCAAATCTGTGCTCTCCTCACAAGGCAAGGTACCATTCTTGTCCACTTCTCCTACAGGCACGGTTAGGGTGCTGGTTTCCATGAGCTTCTCCTGTTTCTGAAGGAACGATTCCATCCCAGTCAAGGAAACGCCATCCTGCGCCTGCAAAAGAAAGTCTACATTAAGGGAGGTCTAATGCTCAACTAGGGCAAGAGCCCCAACGGAGAGAGGCCACACCGCTGAATAGCAGCAGAAGGTAGTTTCCATCATAAGGCTGCCAGGAGAGGTAGGCTATCACAAGACACACAGGATAGGTAGCCTTGATCACAAGGCTTCCACAAGACACAGCCTTTATGACAGAGGTCCCACTGAAAGTAGTATTTGTCGATCGGTTTGCAGCAGTGGCAGCTTCGAATTTACAAAAGCCCTGTGCACAGAAAGGAAGCCCTCCTACGAGTTCATAAGCACAGCTGCATACAGAGTGACAGCCTAATGTACATAATACCTGCACACAGCGTTACGGAGACGAAGACCTCCTAGGAGCTTGTGTGCACAGCTGTACACTAAGTGATAGCCTATCTAATGTATAGAACCCAGTGTCTCTAGCCTTAAAGAGAAAGGTCTTGTAAGCATTCATAACAAACGGTGGGGGGGAGGAGGGTGGTGGGGGTAGAGGTGAAATGTGATATATTCTGTATTGACCACATATCACAAAGATCTATTTCTGAAGTCTATAACAGCAGGGTGAAATCACAAACTTCCTCAAATATTCTCTACTGATGAGGGAGGAATCCCAAAACACTGGTGTCTAGAGATACGATTTCGAAAGACTGAATTAGCTGAAAAATAATATGAACTGTGTGTGAAAAACTGAACTACAACTACCAAGATGCTATTGGGTAATGGCGCTGTAACATGCAAGCAATGCGTTCCTATCCACTTTCACTGATAAAAGGCTCTGGAGCCGACCCCAAGCTGACGAGCTTTGGAACGCCTGCAGGCGATGAGTGGGATTATACCTGAGAAAATTGGCAGCATGTCCAAAAACCAGCAAGTATTCTCTACTGTTGAGGGAGGAATCCCAAAACACTGGTGTCTAGAGATATGATTTCGAAAGACTGCATTAGCTGAAAAATAATATGAACTTTGTGTGAAAAACTGAACTACAACTACCAAGATGCTATGGGGTAATGGCGCTGTAACATGCAAGCAATGCGTTCCTATCCACTTTCACTGATAAAAGGCTCTCGGGAGCTGACCCCAAGCTGACGAGCTTTGGTACGCCTGCATGCTATGAGTGGGATTATACCTGAGAAAATTGCCAGCATGTCCAAAAACCAGCAAATATTCTCTACTGTTGAGGGAGGAATCCCGAAACACTGGTGCCTAGAGGCACAAGTTACTAACTTGTGTAACGATATAGCTGTAAGAGACAGTAGTTAGTGACAGATTCCTTACCTTTGAATATCCCCAGGCGTCAGGCTGGATCCGGAAAGTTTTTGCGTAGCAGTACCCTTGCGCGTCGGTAGGCGGCGTCGTGCGGCTCCGCGTCCGTCGTCGGCGTCGTGATCGCCGGGATGACGTCGCGGGCAGTACTTAGGCGCCGCCCCTGCGCGCTGACGTCAGTTCTGTACACGACTTTCCACGCCAGGAACGCAGAGCCATGCAAGAAGCTGACATAGGTGTCTGAAAAATACTAGGGACCTGAAAGGGATGTCCTTAACCCTAGAAATCAGTTCGCAGAACGGGGAGGATGGGTGGGGCGGTAGGAATCTGTCACTAACTACTGTCTCTTACAGATATATCGTTACACAAGTTAGTAACTTGTGCATCTGAAAGAGACACGTTAGTGACAGATTCCTTACCTTAGAATAGATACCCCAGCAATACCAACCCCGGTGGTGGGTCTGCGAACAAAGATCAGACAAGGAAGTCCTGGAGGACAGAACGGCTAAAAAAGCCGTCCCTCCGGACCTGACTGTCAAGGCAGTAATGCTTTGTAAACGTGTGCAGCGAGACCCACGTAGCTGCCTGACAGATAACCGGCAGCGGAACACCGCGGCCCAAGGCCGTGGTAGCAGCCGTTGCCCTGGTGGAATGGGCACGCAGCCCAACAGGAGGCTCCTTCTTAGCCAAAGAATAGCAGGTCTTGATGCACAAGGTAACCCAGCGGGAGATGGTCCTCTTGTGCACCGCCCGACCTTTTTGGCGCCCACGTAGCCAACAAAGAGCTGGTCATCCACCCGGAAGTGTTTTGTGCGGTCAATATAGAAGGAGAGCGCACGTTTTGGGTCCAGACGGTGGAGCCTCTCTTCCTCTCTGGAAGGATGCGGAGGCGGAAAGAAGGTGGGCAAAGTGATGGTCTGCCCAATGTGGAAAGCAGTTACCACCTTTGGCAAGAAGGACGGAGGCGTCCGAAGAACAACCTTGTCTGGATGAACAGACAGAAAGGGAGGTTTGCAAGATAGAGCCTGGAGCTCACTCACCCGCCGAGCGGAGGTGATGGCCACCAGAAAGGCTGTCTTCAGAGTCAGAAGACGAAGAGGACAGTTATGTAGAGGCTCAAAGGGAGCGCACATTAAAAAGGTAGAACCAAGTTCAAGTCCCACTGAGGCATCACAAACGGAACAGGAGGGAAGAGGTGTGTAATGCCTTTTAAGAACCTGTTAACAACAGGGGACTTGAAAAGGGAGGGCTGATCAGGGAGCCTGAGGAAGGCCGAGATAGCACAAAGATAACCCTTGATGGTACCCAGGGCAGAACCCTGTTGGGCCAGAGAGAGAGAAGGAACAGAAGGACCTCAGAAAGAGGGGCAGAAAGGGGATTCACAGCCTTTGCTGTGCACCATGCCACAAATTTGTTCCACCTGCAGGCGTATACCACCTTAGTGGAGGGACGCCTGGCTGCCAGAATCACATCACAAACTTCGGGAGGCAAGTCGAAAGGAATCAACTGCCGCCGCTCAATCTCCACGCAAGCAGGTGTAGACTGGACAGGTTCGGGTGGAGGACCGTCCCTGCTGCTGCGACAGAAGATCCTCCCGAAGAGGCAGACGGATCGGGGATCTACGCTCATATTGAGTAGCTCGGGATACCAAACTCTTCGAGCCCAGTCACGGAGCCACAAGAATGACTTGGGCCCGGTCGTGCCGAATCTTCTTCAACACTCTGGGTAGAAGTGGTATAGGCGGAAAGGCGTACAACAGACCGCAACTCCACTCGCGACGAAAAGCGTCGCCGAGCGAGTGCCACCTTGGAAATTCCAACGCGCAGAACTGATGACATTGCGCGTTCTCTTCGGTGGCGAATAGATCTAACCAAGGCTCTCCCCATTGTAGAAAGAGTCCTTGCGCCACTTCCGAGTGAAGACGCCATTCGTGATCCATCATGCACCTGCGGCTGAGTTCGTCCGCCCTGGCGTTCAGGGAACCTGCCAGGTGTTGGAACCATCAGGAACATGCCCTGATGTTCCAGCCATGTCCAGAGGCGCAGAGCCTCCTGACAAAGGGTCCAAGACCCCACCCCGCCCTGTTTGTTGCAGTACCACATGGCGGTGGTGTTGTCTGTGAACACCTGCACTACCTTCCCTTTGACAGAGGGAAGGAATGCCTTCAGTGCAAGTCGGATCGCCCGGAGCTCCAGAATGTTGATATGGAGCCGGGACTCCGCCGGAGACCAGAGGCCTCTGATCTCCGCCTCTCCCATGTGACCGCCCCATCCCAGAAGGGACGCGTCCGTCACAACTGTATGCTCTGGCTGGGGAAGGGAGAGGGATCTGCCCATGACCCATTGCCGGTTCGAGAGCCACCACTGCAACTGTTTTGCAGTCCCCTCCGAGATCTGGATGTGATCGGACAGGTTGCCCTGGTGCTGCGCCCACTGGAACTTCAGGTCCCACTGCAGAGCCCGCATATGCCATCTGGCATGATTGACCAACAGGATGCAGGAGGCCATGAGGCCCAGCAGCCTCAGGGTCATCCGTACCGAAACCCAGGATAAAGGCTGAAAGATCGGAATCATAGCCTGAATATCCCGGACTCGCCGTTCGGGAGGATAGGCCCGAAACTGCGTCGTGTCCAGAACTGCTCCGATGAAAAGGAGCTGTGGAGAAGGAATCAGATGCGACTTCGGCACATTGATGGAGAACCCCAGCGAGTGCAGGAGTTCGGCCGTAGTCTGGAGGTGGGAGACGACTGCCTGGGACGAGCCCGCCTTCAGCAGCCAGTCGTCGAGGTAGGGGAAGACTGAAACCCCTGCCCGGCGCAGATGAGCTGCGACCACCGCCATCACTTTCGTGAACACCCGAGGGGCACTGGTAAGGCCAAAGGGGAGCACGGTGAACTGAAAATGCTCGGGCCTACCGTGAACCGAAGGTAACGCCGGTGGGCCGGCAGGACGGGGATGTGGAAATATGCGTCCTGCAAGTCCAACGCTACCAACCAGTCTCCAGGGTCGAGGGCAGTCAAGACCTGAGCTAGGGTGAGCATCTTGAACTTCTCCTTCCGGAGGAAGCGATTGACGTTCCGGAGGTCCAAGATAGGACGCATGTCCTCCTTGTCCTTTTGGGCACCAGGAAGTAGTGGGAGTAGCAACCACGCCCTACTTCTGGGGTCGGAACATGCTCGATGGCCCTCTTGGCCAAGAGGGCCGTGACTTCCTTTTGCAGAAGTACCAAGTGATCCCCTGACATGCGGTGGAATTGAGGTGGCATGGCTGGGGGTGGTCTCGAAGGGGAGGGAGTAGCCCCTTCGGACAATGTCCAAGACCCACCTGTCCGAGGTGATGGTACGCCAGTGGGAAGGTGATGGCGGACCCTGCCCCTACTGGCGTGCTGTGCACCTGAAAGGAGGGACTAGGAGGGTTTGGAGGCCGCGGACGGGTTGGAGGTGGTGGCCTGACCCGCACGCTGGTTGCCCGATCCGCCACGGCGGAATCCACGTCCTCGGCCACGCGAAGACGCCTGCTGCGCGGGCCGGTGGCTGGGCTGCTGACGTGAAGGACGCCCTACCGTGGCCACGATAGGGGCGAAAAGCAGAAGTCAGCGGAGGGCGTGTAGCAGAAAGGCCCAGGGATTTGGCAGTAGCCCGTGAGTCCTTAAAGCGCTCCAACGCATGGTCTGCTTTGGACCCAAAAGACCGACTCCATCAAAGGGCATGTCCATGAGAGTATTCTGGACATCCCCTGAAAAACCAGTGGTTCTCAGCCAGGCGTGGCGTCGCAGCGCCACCGTCGTTGCAATAGACCTGCCCAGCGAGTCGGCGGTATCAAGGCCACATCGTATCGTGTATTTGGCCGCATCCCTTCCTTCCGCAATGGCGCTGGAAAGCAGTGTCTGGACCTCCTCAGAACACTGGGGCAAAACATTCGCCACCGAATCCCACAAGGAGTGGGTATATCGGCCCAAAAGACAAGCGGTGTTGATGGACCGCAAGCCAGCACTGGAGGAAGAAAACCCTTCTTCCCAAATTGATCCAGGCGTTTGGATTCCCTATCCGGAGGGGCGGTAGGGAAGGCGGTTTGGGAAGCGGAGGCTTGGACAACCAAGCTCTCAGGAGTGGGGTGGACAGAGAGAAACAGGGGGTCGCCCGGAGCTGGGCGATGGCGTCGGGACACGTTCCTATCCACAGGAGCCCCTGTGTTGGGCTTGGACCAGGCGCCCAAAAGAACGTCAGTGAGGGCGTCGTTAAACGGTAGCACAGTCTCCGAAGAGGAGGCTGCCGGCTGAAGCACCTCTGTCAAGATATTAGTCTTGACCGCCACAGTAGGGAGTTGGAGACGTAAGGCCCCAGCCGCCCTACGCAACACCGTTGCAAAATTGGCTCCCTCCTCCGTAGCCACGGGAGGAGACAGCATGCCAGTGTCAGGGGAAGTATCTAGACCACTGGCATCCCCTAGACCCTCTGTCCAGTCCTCATCGTACTGACACTGTTGTGTCAGAGGGTCATCAGACCCCTCCCAGTCCTCCTGGTCCTCCTCTGGTTCAAAATAAGGAGGAGGAGGGACATTTGGGACCCAAGGTCCCATAGGCGCCGGAACCGGCGTCGAGCGACGTCGGTCCGGGTCCACGTCCGGAGCCGGAAGGAACTGGGGGACGACGCCGCCCGGAGCCCCAGGCGGCGTCGAGAACGGCACCGGAGACATCGGCGGTGTCGTTAGGTCGACCGGCGTCGATGGGGGTTGTGGAGCCGGGATCGAGGCCGGGGCCGGAGCCGGGATCGAGGCTGGAGGCACGGGCGACGCCGGGGCCGGAGCCGTCGGCGACGCCGGAGCAACCCTATCAGGGCCCGCGGGGCCCGAAGGCGCACCGGAGGGACCTGGAGGCCCGAAGAGGCGGGCCATGGCCGACAGGAATTCCTGTACTTGGGCCGGATCCGCCCCGAACCCGGGAAGGACGGGTATTGCGGGGGCGACTCCACAGGCATGTCCGGGGCCGCGGGGGCGGTGCCGGGAGGGCCTCAGCCGAGTCGCGAGACTGGCGAGGCGAAGTCCTAGAGCGACGATGCTTTTTGGACTTTTTGTGTTTGGACTTACCGGACGAAGAAGACTTCGATGCCGACGACCGGTGTGGACTCCGCGATCGACCCCTGGACCTCTCACGCGACCGGGGCTTGCGCGGAGCCGAATGCCGGGCCTCTAGGAGCTTTCGAGACCGCTCTCGCAAAGCTTTGGGTTGAGGGCCCGGCAGTCGGAACAAGACTCCGTGTCGTGGCCTCGGCCGAGGCAGAAGAGACACTCCCGATGCGGGTCTGTGATGGACATCATCCGAGCACAGGCGCCGCAACGTTTAAACCCGGGCATCCCTACGACACCTTGAAGTCGATTCGAAGAAAAACAGTGAAAAATTCACCCAAAAAGTTTAGTCAAAAAATGACTAGGGCACTGCTCTTCCCGGATCTGCGCTTGCTGGCGCGGAAAAAGAAGAACTGACGTCAGCGCGCAGGGGCGGCGCCTAAGTACTGCCCGCGACGTCATCCCGGCGATCACGACGCCGACGACGGACGCGGAGCCGCACGACGCCGCCTACCGACGCGCAAGGGTACTGCTACGCAAAAACTTTCCGGATCCAGCCTGACGCCTGGGGATATTCTAAGGTAAGGAATCTGTCACTAACGTGTCTCTTTCAGATATATGATTTCGAAAGACTGCATTAGCTGAAAAATAATATGAACTTTTTGTGAAAAACTGAACTACAACTACCAAGACGCTATGGGGTAATGGCGCTGTTACATGCAAGCAATGCGCTCCTACCCACTTTCACTGAAATCACAAACGGAGAAGATACAAGATGATACAGAAAGGATTGGCCTCAGAGATCATTTTGTCATAGTAGTTTTGCAAAGTGAAAATGGGTGTGATGCAGGCTGTCTTGCTCAGATCATCTATCCACAGTAGTATATAAGTAGTCAAAGCAGTCAGAGTCTCAAAGTTCCTATCCACATATGAATAGAGAATGAAGGATTATTGTACAGCTATTGTACACGGCAGTAAGGAGAGGGATTGTGGTAGTCTGTGTTACAGAGTTCCAATGCAAATTCAAATGCAGTGCAATAAAAAGCAAATGATCATATAAGTCACTCCTTTGTATGACTGGACAGAGTGACCATAACACAACTCCTATTCACTCTTGCACCAACTCTCAAGCTTTAATCTGCTTTAATCTGGTTGCTTGAGTGTTTTTACTCCACTAGATGTGCCTATATCTCCCTGTTGAATGCTACTAAGTCTGGTTCTCCATTGGACCCGTGCCCCCTTCTATATTGAGTAAGTTGGCCTTGTTTACTATGTTACGATTTGCCCAGCTTCTGAATGTTTGCTTAGCTGAAGGTAGGGTGCCATTAGCATGGAAGAGGGTCTTAGTTACACCCTTACTTATAAAGCCCAATCTTGACCCTTTGTTATGGTCAAATTACAGGCCAATTTCTCTTTTGCCTACCTTGGCTAAGGTGCTGGAAAGGCATGTCAATCAGTAACTCGCATCTTTTGTGGAGCAGAATAGGATCTTGCATTCATCGCAATTAGGATTCAGGGCTGGTTACAGCACTGAGTCCACTCTCCTTGGTGTCACGGAATACCTTCAAGGTCAACTGGATTCAGGCAGTTCAGCGGCACTAATTCTGTTAGATCTTAGTGCCATATGCGGCACAGTGAATCATTCCAATCTGCTCTGTTGCCAGGAAGGAACGAGAATGCAGGGTACAGCCTTGGCATGGTTAAGATCTTTCCTGTGTAATTACACCTTTCAGGTGCATTCACATCAAAACAGGTCTAAATACCATTTGTTAACTTCCGGGGTACCTCAGGGCTCTACCATGAGTCCACTCCTGTTCAGAGAGTTGAGATTGTGGTGTCCCATGGGCTCACACTTTTTTCATATGCAGACGTCACACAAATTGTGGTGTCGCTATCCACCAAGGATAACCGAAATGCACAAGCCCTAAGCTCCTGTCTGGCCCAAGTTTCAGCTTGCATGATTAGTAATTGGCTGAAACTTAATGGGGACAAAACAGAGGTCCTGTTAGTAGGTAACGATCCCAACCTTAGGGGCCCCCATATTTGATCCTCTGCTCTGGGCCTGATCTCCACTCCAATGCAGGTGGTTAAAAGTCTGGGAGTTTGGATATCTGATAAACTACCCATGAGTCACCAGATAAATAAAGTTGAGGCCACATGCTTCGGTATTCTTAAGTGGCTGAAGAAGATCTTGACATGTCTACCGGATTCGACCCAACGAACTGTAGTTTAGGCCTTAGTGATATCCAGACTGGACTACGGTAATGTCTTGTATCTGGGTGTGACTAAATCTTTGCTCAAGCGGATTCAAATTGTTCAAAATGTGGCAACCGGCATGCTTCTTCCTCCACCTAGGTTTACTTCAACAGCCAGTTTGCTTAATACTCTGCACTGTCTACCTATTGAGCAGCAGGTCCAAATTAAGACCTTATGCTACATGCATAAGTGCCTTGCTAATACTGGGCCATTGTATTTAAGACCTTTGGTGTCTGCTTACACTCCAAATCGTGCTCTGCGTTCAAGCCACTTGGATTTGGCCCTGATTCCTAGGACCGGGAAGACCCAGCAGGGCGTTCGATTTTTTGTGTATCTTGGCCCTAAATTGTGGACTGACCTGCCACACTTGCTGCAAGTTTGTAATTCGCTTACAGTATCTCGGAAGAAACTGAAGACTTGGTTGTTAATATAATGTTTTCAGAAGAACTTGATGATTAAGCTGCTTCCATCTGCATAATACCACATAACAGATTGAGTACTTCGGTGAGGAGGCCAGTTCTGGGAAACCGGTCAGGGTAGCCATGCGTATTACAAGTCACAATAACATAACATATAACATTAAGCGTCCATATCCTCACTTCACAAAATAGACTGAAACTCACCATGCCTTGGCTGGCCTCAAGGCAAGAAGCAGCACAGCATACACTGAAGAAACATGTACCATAAGCTCTTTGCCAGTAGTGCACAAATTGAATAAAACAACCAGTCTTATGATGCATCTAGGTTTTCTGGCAATCTTTCAACATTTTAAGATCACCATCAAAGAACAATGAAATTTGGCAGTGGTGGTCGGTCACCTCATACATACCGAGCTCCCTTCATGGACGCTGTAGAGAACTTTTTCCTGTGCTTCTGCAGCGCTCAGAACTGGGGCAATTTTGCTGGATGGGAAACGAAGTCTGGATCTAGAAAAGAGCAACAGATTATACCATGTTTTGCGAGTAGTACCAACTGATCTGGTATCACCCTAGAGAATACGAACATTCATATATTCTCACAAAAGGAATTATATGTCTAGAGAGAGACACTTTGTGAAAGACAATCGTATTACGGAAATGTTACGTTGTATTGAGTGTTTTTATGGTATGCTACAAGTGTTTCAATTGGTTGCCATGGAGTATATGAGGGGCAGGACCAATTGAATTCGATATTAGCCAAAAATTACAAGTCCAGTCAGGCAGATAAGTCCAAGTGAAAACAGAAACTTCAAAATCTTTTATGAAAATGCATGCCCTAAAATTCAGATGACCGAAATGTAGACCCTAAAATACAAATGGCAAAAATCTTGATCTTATATACATTTCTCCATCCGAAACAGGCAAGCTGTGTATTATTTCTAAATCCAATCAAATTCAATCCCCCCATATTTTAGTACTAAGTCAATTAAATATTCTAATACCAGACATCCAAGTGTTTGCTAGTCAGAAAAGAGCTTACATAAGCATTTATGAAAAGTTTGGTATTTTATTTTGTGTTTATGGTTTTGCTAGAAATGCTATGAAATCTGTTTTCACATTATCACACAGCCACCTCTCAAATGCTTAACTGAATGAGCGGGTATTTGAGGGATCTTGGTAATGCCAAATGGTAAATCATTCAACGGTCTGGATCGATCACCAATAAGACACAATCGCTCTCCTGGTTCGTTGTAAACTTTCAGGAGGAAGGGAAGGAGGGACTTAGTGATGATCTGATTGCTCTCCCTCGGCATAGTGGATTTTTTTAACCCAATCCATCCTCTAACTACTGTATAAACATGTCTGCAAATGTTTCAGATTACTATTCCTATAATTCTGATACTAACTTGTGTAACTGGATAAGATTTAAACACCCATTTAAAAGCACTATGACTATGAAGTAAAGTGCAACTTCCATCCCAGGGCAAGGCTCCAGAAAATAGAAAAACCAAGCCCATTTCAGGACCTTCTACCGCACCAGAGAGTGTCGCCGCAGCAGAGGCAGTTACAGGGGCCACGTGTCTACCTCCTCCTCCAATGGTGAGTGTTCGCCCTTCTTCCTAACTAATAGTGGGGGGGGGGGGCGGCCGGCAGTTTTCCTTTACAGGTGGAAGACTATCCCGACGGATGCATGGATTCTCCAATGTCAAGCCCTCACTAGGCCATACACTTCTCTCCGCCAGCTAGCTCGACTGGTGGGCCTTCTGTCGTCGTGTATCCAGGCGATCTTTCCAGATCCTCTACGTTATCGCAAGTTGCAACCCCTTAGGGTTACCATTTGCAGAAGGGCCTCACATACTCCAGTCGGTGCCTTTGTCCGAGGAAGTGCGGTAGGAAATTCAGTAGTGGCTGTCCCACATGGAGGCCTGGAATGGGAGAGCGATCTTCGGATCCCACCCAGTTCTGGTCATAGAGTCAGATGCCAGCAAGTTAGGCTGGGACGTCAGATGTGGGAACTTTTCCACTGGAAGAAGTTGGTCACAAGACGAACAGAAGTTGCACATCAACTACCTGGAACTCTTTGCAGAGTCCTTTGCAGAGCGATGCTGGACCAAAGACAGGATTCAGTTGTGCGTTCTCCTCAAGATGGACAATGTATCAGCCGTGTGGGGTACATCAACCATCTGAGGGGACCTGATCCAAAGCCCGGTCACATCTAGCGAAAGACTTTTGACAGCACTGCCTGGACCATTACGTGTCCGTTACCGCCACATATCTTCCCGGTCAAGCGAATCAGGTGGCATACTGGCCCTCTCGTCATCTCTACAATTCGAGTCTCTGAAAGCTGGACCGGGGTGTCTTCTCCAGGTTGCTGGACAGGTAGGGCCTCTTCTTGGTGGACATGTTTGCCTCGCATCTGGACTATCAGGTGATCTGGTTGTTCAGTTGGAGACCTGACCCCATGGCTCTGGCGACGGATGCCTTCCTTCAAGATTGGACAAAGGAGAAGAGTTATGTGTTTCCCCCATTCTCAATGATTACCAGGGTCTCGGCCCAGGTAAGGAGACAATCAGCAGAAGTGGTATTGGTGACACCTTTCTGGAGGTCGCAAGTTTAGCTCCCAGTTCTGATGGAACTTTCTTGGGGTTCTCCAATCCTTCTCCCCCTGTTTCCGTCGCTCCTTCTCGACCTGAATCACAGGCCTCACTGGTTGGTGACGGACGGCTCTCTACGCCTGCAGGTGTGATGGATTACAGGCAACCGTGGCAAATCCCGGGCCTTTCGAGACAGAGAGATCCTCTTGTCTAAAGCCTGGGCGGACAGCACCGTTAAGAGGTATAGGTTGGCTTGGACAAGATGGATGGGTTGGTGTGTACGGAGAGACTTGGATCCTGTGGTCGCAGATGTAGTTAAGATTCTCAATTTTTTGTCCAACCTCTCCTCAGAGGGTTTGGCTTATCATTCCATTAATACCTATCGCTCTGCCATTTAGGCGGGCCACGTCCCTATTGATGGAGCCCCGGTCGGAGAGCATCCCTTTGTGCAAAGATTAGTAGGAGGCATTTGCCTTTCGCTGACGCCTGAGCCTCGATATTCCTCGCTTTGGGACGTTAATCAGGTCCTCAACCTTTTTCTCTTTTGGCACCCTAATAGATTCCATTTAAGGAAGGAGCTTTCCGCCATGTTGGCTATGTTGTTGTGCCTGATAACTTGTCGTAGGGTATCCGATGCTTGGGCCATAGATGTGACAGGTAGAGTGTTTTCCAGTCTCGGGGTTTCCTTCACGGTCAGCAGATGTACTAAGTCCAATACTCGGTCACCTCCTACCCGGCATTTGTCAATTCCCCTAAAATTTGCGTAGTGCAATGTCTGAAGGCATACGAGGAAATGACAGAGGAACTTCGGCCTCCAGGTGAGAGACAGCTCTTGACTGTGCTGAGAAAGCCGCTTAGAGTGGTTTCTTCTCCCACGATCGCTCAATGGTTGCGCTAGGTTATGCAGGAGGCTGGTACTGATGTACGAATGTTTGAGGCGCACTCATAGAGAGGGGCCATGGCTTCCAAAGCTTTTTGTCTGGGTGCCCGATTGGAGGATATCATAAATGGAGCGGATTGGTCCAATTATTCCACCTTTAAAAGGTTCTATTTCAAACCAGTGGTGGATGTGGCACAATTGGTGGTGAGTAAACTTCAAACAAGCATAATCCTAGCCTCCTGTCCTGACATAGAATGAAAAATGTCCTAGCTATCATAACGGAAAGTTTAAATTCTGTTAATCACACGGAGGCGAGGATTATCCCACCCAGTGAGAAATTCTCGGATACTCCCTCCCGTTATTGGTAATTAATGGGTTATGCTTAAATGTCTATATCACTGTCTCTAATGGCGTGTTCTGATATGTTTATATGATGGTTCAGGGTGGTTCTTCCATATGCTATGTTTTTACTGATGTTTTTTTTTTGCTGATGTTATTAGAAGAATCGGTTCCAATTATCTCCTGATTCTTACCTTTATAGGAAATGACGGTTCCAAACAGGATTAATGAGCAACAGATTCACGCAAAAAGAGGCAGCATAAATGGTGAAAATGGACTATATATGGACTCCTTGGTTCTGATTGATTATTGACGTTTCTCTTTTGATAACCCCCAAGGGTTTTGGGAATGTTAGTTTTTTTTGTATTAAAGTGGTGCTTAAACGGCTGCTGTGAATTTTACATGTGAAGCGAAGTAAAAGATTTAGGCATAATGTTCGCCTCAGTGTCCTTAATAAAATTGAAACTTTCCGTCATGCTAGCTAGGGAATTTTTAATTTTATGATTGAACTGAGAAACAATATGTGTAGCACTAACTTTGTGCCAGGGAGTTTGGTGGGGTGGAGAGCTTGAACGCATTACGGAGGAAGCTTATTTTCTTACTTGCATGCCTTCTTGCCATCGATCTGAGGTTTCCCATCAGTCTCAGCCTCGCTCAGCTCCTCCGTGGGACTCTGTGGCTCTGAGCGGGGGAATGCCGTTTTCAGGGTGTCCACAATGGCATTCACCATCATCTGCAAAGATCATGACAGGTGGGGATCATTTTACAAAGCAAGGCAAGATTAAGACTTTTATCTTACTGACAGTAAGATTAAACACAAACTTTTATGATTGTTGTTTGTGATTGATGGTTGTGGCTGATCACTGAAGTTAAACCAAAAGAGGAGGGACCAGGGGCAGATACAGGTCCAGCATACAGGCCCCAACAAAGACTATATGTAAAGAGGGTATGCAGTTCCTATTGAAAGGGGAATTTGAAGGCTGCCAAGGAGGCAGATCAAGGGATCTGCTCCCTTAGGAGCAAGGGCCCTCACACACCCCAAGGGGTGACATCGGGCAGCTCCTCATTGGGCCAACGCTGCAATGCCCAACAGGCCCCGCAGAAGGGCTCTTTGCCGGAGTTGTTTAGTTTTGGACAACATGAAGAGTGAGGTGTAGTGGTGTGTGTGAAAGGTGAGTAGATTAGTCAAAAAATGTTTAGTAAAAATACCTAAGAGAACCCAAAATACTATATAATGCCTGGGTTCTTTTGTTATAGTTAAAAACATATGGTCTGGCTAGAGATGGATATGATGATCCAATCCAGCCCAAAGTGATATTTTAAAAGAAGATCAACATGTTTCATGCCCTATTACTGTCATAAAGATCATGGCATTTCATCAGGCCAGGTTCCTAATCTACTTGAGTAAGGGTCGGAAAAAAATACACGTGATTAGCACCGTACCCTTGATAGATCACACTAGTATGAAGTATACCTTCAAGAGAGAATATGACCAAGTCGGGTGAGGGGTAAATAATATTGGCACAAAGGACACTCACTGGCATACCAAAAGGTTGAATGTCGGCAAGCGCATCTAGCAGCCAACCTACCCCTCATCCTGCCAGATTGCCAGATCTATCAAGGGTATGGTACTAATCATATGTATTGTTTTCCGACCCTTACTTGAGTAGATTAGGACACCGGTCCTGTTGAAATGCCATGATCTTTATGACAGTAACAGGGCATGAAACATGTTGACCTTCTTTTAAAATATCACTTTGTGCTGGATTGGATCATCATATCCATCTCTAGCCAGATCATATGTTTGTAACTATAACAAAAGAACCCAGTCATTAAATAGTATTTTGGGTTCTCTAAGTTATTTTTACTTCACATTTTTTGGCCAATCTACTCACCTTTCACACACACCTCCACGCCTCACTCTTCATGTCTGCCAAAACAAAAGAACTCCGACAAAAAGCCTCTCTGCGGGGCACGATGGGCATTGCAGCGCCAGCCCAACGAGGAGCTGTCCGATGATGAAGCATGACACCCCTTGGGGTGTGTGAGGGCCCTTGCTCCCTACGGGAGCAGATCTCTTGATTTGCCTCCTAGGTAGCCTCCGACCTCCCCTTTCGATAGGAACTGCATACCATCTTTACATATAGGCTGATCACTTAAACCACTTTTTGTTTTTCATTTTGATGGTTTGGCCATTGTTCTTAATTGTCTTCAAATTTCTGCTGTCCTAAGGAATCTCCTCTGCTATGTTTAATTCTTTAATGCGTACTGGGTATTAACTAGAAAGTGACCCTCTTAATGCACCATGGTTGGTTTTACATATTAAGACATGTCTGAGCTTAATCTAGTCCTCACCAAATCCCAATACTAGAAAAGTCTAAGCCCATGTAACAAATAATGCAAGTATATTTCACTCTGTTATTATTTTAATAGACAAAACAAAATACAGCGAACATGCAGTAGTAGTGTTGTGTGAAAAAGTGCACCGTGATTCAATAAAGTTCGAAACCGCCTATGGTAGCAATAGCTTAATCTAAACATTTCCTGTAAGTTTAGCAGTCTCCTACATCAGGTAGGAGGCATTCTATGTCAGGACCTGAGGATTTAAATTATGCATCGTTTTCTTAACTTTATTGCTTAACAGCCCAACAATATTCCTAAGTTGAACAATATAACCAAAAATAAAGGACCACATGTCCCATGAGTCCTTGTAATCATAAAGGAACAATGTCCACTAATAAGAACTTCCATATTCCATATAAGACAATCCACAATATAAAAGCACTTCCTCTTTCTTTGCTGCTCAGCAGCCAGATATGTGCTTTTCAGTGTAGATTATTTTGTACTGTTGGTGGCACATGATGGTTTAAAATGTGGCATCTGTTGTGTGGAATAAGGTTCTATGTGAGGTCCTCACCACTCTTTGGCATATTTAACTTACCTATAAGTCCCTAATATATGGTACAAAGGGTATCTAAGGCTAGAAAGTTAAATGTCACTAGTGGACTGCAGCACCCATTGTGCCATTTGGGAGACTATGGATAGCATTTAAAAAAATGCTGGTCCCTTGGAGGACGTGCTAGAGAACAGAGGTCCTGGGAATATCCCCATAGCGGATGAAGGATTCTCTCAACTAGCAGACCATTATGGGGATGTGTCAGGCGATCTAGACCAGGATGACTTAAGCGAGGAGCCGGGTCAGAGTAGACCTTGGAGGCCAAAAGGAGGCCTAAATGTTCCAGGACAAATAATGTATTAGATCCTCACGTAATTAAGGAACTGCGTGGCATGTTAGATCGGGAGGAAATCTACCATCAGGAGTCAGTGAAAATGGTCTCAGCAGCAAAAATGGCCCAATATGTGGGCACTAAATTGAGGAAGACTTTAAACAAAAAAGTGGAAGGCCATTTTAAAGATTAATGCCCCAAGCCATCACTGGATGGTAAAGTGGTACTGACTCCACAGACAGATGGGAAAATAGCTATATTTGTCACCAAATGCATTAAGGACCACAAAAGGGTATTGATCGTTCCTTGAAGGCATGCATGCCTGGACAACCTCCTGGGCATAGTGGGGCCTCTGACAAAGATTTTAGTATAGCCAAAAAGGACAAAGGGACTAACAACCACATTTTGCACATGTGCACAAAGAGCAATATGCTTCCTATGGAATGCGAACTGCAACTTATTTACAGAGAGATGATGCTACCTCTTGATTAAGATAGATCCCAAACTGGGAGAGTTATCTACCACAGAGGCAGAAACGGTAGCGGATGGAAGTCTGTTTGGAGATCCTCTTTCTCAAAGAACTCAGCAAATTCGTAACCACCTTCTCATCCCTGGATAAGGCACAACAATCTGTAGTCTTAATCTGCCTCCACAACGACAAACGCACACCCTGCATTCCATGTTCGACATGGATTCAGATAACAATTACGATATGTGATGAGATTGGTCAACCTTATCACAAGGAGAACTGATATGATGCCCTGCAAGAGGCTAGTGGCCTTGACACTCCACTGAGTCCAGTCTCCTCTCACCCACAGCACTGCCACAGAGGAGAGTGTTTCCTACGCAATGGTTATGCTCAGGGAGGCTGAAGTCCTTGACCTCCAACCACTAACCTCGGAGGTCAAGATCAAAGTACTTATAGAGAATCTTCAGCCGGGGCAGATATCTAATGAGTCTCTCTTATCATTTAAGGGTCCCTTGTGGACACTCTGTTGGGGCTAGGGCCAAACCTTGCTATGCACCCCACTCCCACAGTTAACCACTAAATTGCATGACGCTACCTCCCTGCCCAAGAGATGCATTTTTATCTCAGCAACCATTACCAGAAAGCATGGTGACCCGTACGGGTGAGGCATTGCCCTTTACAAGATCCCTGATTGATTGATTGATAGATTGATGGTGGTGCAGTCTGCTAGCAAGACTAATTTCTACACATTCCTCAATAATAAGGAATCGAAATGGATGGAGATGCTCAGGAAGAGGGGTTTCTCATCCACCAGCTTAGTGCTCAGGTTAGAGAATGCCAGCTGTGGCTCATGTATTTTGGTACTCAGTGGCTCAGGTCCTCCCAGGAGTCCTTGCCCAGGCCATACAGGACTGTCTTGATGCAGCCAAGTTTGCAATTCGTTGTGGCTTGGACACCATTGATTCCGTCGGGTGGGCCATTGGCACCAATGTCACTATTCCCTGCCATGCTTGGGTGCAGTCCACCGGCTTTTTATGTGAAGTTCAGGCATACCTCATGGACCTGCCATCCGACGGGACTTAACTGTTTGGTGACAAGGCAGAGTCCGTTCTCGAATGATTCAAGGAGAGCAGGTCCACTGCACACTCGCTGGACTTCTCCTCCCCACCTCGCCAGCCGTATCAGCCCTACAGTTCCCTTCATGGCTTCGGCAGAGGTACCCATACTTTCAGCCAATCGAACCCCAGCATGGCGTCCAGCGGTTTTGCGGCTGTGGTGGCAACCGCCCCAGCGGTCAAGGTCAACAGGCCACCCATCTACTGCCTCCCCTGCAACCCCACCTCCCAAGCCCCTTTAGCATGCCCTTAGAAAGTAGGAGGCAGGATCCAAAAAGTCTAGCTGGGTTGGCAGGCCATAACATCAGACAGGTGGGTCCTGCATTTTGTGTAGAAGGGCTACGCCCTATCTTTCCTTTCTACACCATTGCCCCTTCCACCATCACCCCAGCGACTGACAGAGGAATATTTTTCCGTTTTGTGGCAGCAAGTGTTAGTCCTTTTTGCCAAAGGGGCTAAGGTGCCTGTGCCAGAAGAAGGATGTGGTGGTTATTCCCACTACTTTATGGTGCCAAAGAAGGATAGAGGCCTTCATCCAGTTTCAGAACTGCGCCCTCTCAACACCTTTCTCAGGAAGGAAAAATTCAAAATGCCCACACTGGCCCAGGTCTTGTCTGCTCTTGACATTGGAGACTGGGTGGTGGTGTTGGATCTCCAGGACACCTATTGCCGTAGGCCTGTCTTGCAGGCCAATCGGCGCTACCTGTGGTTCATGGTGGGGTAGGAGCATTTTCAGCTTGCTGTGCTCCCCTTGGTCTCATCAGTGTCCCTTGGGGATTCACAAACGTAATGGCGATGGTAGCAGCACAGCTGCAGAGGTCAGAGTGCCAGTCTTACCCTATCTCAACGACTGGCTGTTGAAGGCAGGCTCGCCCCAGGCACCTGTCAACTACCTCCTGACTATGGACAACCTCCAGTTATCTTTGGGGTTCACTACCAACATGCAGAAGTCACACCTGACTACTTACAGACCCTTCCCTTCATCATGCCTTTCCCTCAGGAAAGTAAGTTCATTACATTCAGGCTATGATCCCGATCGTTCAGCCTCGGTCCTGGATTTCAGTGAGGTCGACTCTGAGGCTGAGAGGACTGATGGCCTCCTCCATGTTGATGGTTGTTGGTCACTTTATCTAGTAAAACATCTTTAAAGGGGGCATTGCTGCGTGGTGATGTATACATTAAAGAGGAAGGAATAAGTTATAGTTGGAGTGAGCTGACCTCTTTTCATCAATGATTCAGAACTATCCATGGTGAGGTTTTAAATTTTTGCTACTTGTAGTGTTTTTCTAAGAATGACAGCCAGGCCTCTTCCAATTTTGTCAACACGATTTTTGTTTATGATGAGAAAATCAGGCGGGATGGCATGTGGGAGCAGAATCTTCGATGAACTATGTTTCTGTAAGGTGAGGTCTGGTGTTGTTTCTGAGGGTAAGTCATACTAAATCGATTTTTGTTCATAAGCAGGCATTTTAGTTGTTGTGTTAATTTCTTACCAGTGTTTCCCTGTGGAACAGCCAGGCCTGCTACAGTGAAAACAGCATTTGAACGTTTAACTGTAAAGACATATTTAACATTACCATCCTACTTTTAAATACCATGCACCTTGCCTTATGGGCAATAAGGCCTACATAGGGGTGATTTATAAATATTTTAAAGAAAGGTTTTGACGTGTCAAAAGGGGTTATTTTAACAAGTCGAATTTGCAGTTTAAAACTGCAACAGCCAGGCTACAAATAGTAGGCGTGCAGTAATGTTTACGCTGCGACTGCAGTGGATGGCGCAATGGGTGCTGCAGTCCACTAGTGACATTTAATTTCCAGCCTTGGGTACCCTTTGTACCATATACTAGGGACTTACAGGTAAGTTAAATATGCCAATCAGGTGTATACCAATTTTATTATGTTTAAATGGAGAGCACAGGCACTTTACCACTGGTTAGCAGGGGTAAAGGTCGACGAGTTCTACAGCCAGCAAAAACAGTCAATGCTAAAACAACAAGTTACTTACTTTCAGAATATTCCCCAGACATCTGACTGGATCTGGAATTTTTTCATCAGTACCTCTGCGGGCCAGTAGTGGTGTGGTGCTGTACAGCTCCGTAATTATGCCGTTCCGCTCCGAAAATGATGTACAGAGCCTATAAAGGTGCCACTCTCGCCCGTCGACATCAGTTGCTTTCGAGACTGTACACCACCCTCCACCCCCGAACCAGAGCCCCAACCGAAAACTGGTGATACCAGTGTGCAAATTCCTAGACTTGGAATTTTATTATTGGGTAGAGGCCAAGCACAGAACTGGAAAGATGAGAAGGTCGGTGACAAATCTGCGGCTAAAGTCTCTACCAGAAACAGTGTTGTAGAAGGTAAGTAGCATGTTCTTCTGATAGAGACTTCTAGCCACAGATTCCTCACCTTTTTAAGGTGAACCTGTGGATGAACTCAAACCAGAAAGTCGTGCAGTACAGAGTGGGCAAAATGCCCCTCTCAGCGAACCGGACTATCTAGACAATAGCGCTTCGTAAATGTATGGAAGGACGCCTATGTAGCTGCTTGGCATTTGTCTAGGACAAGGACTGGTCACGTTAATGTAGTGGTAGCAGCTTTGGCCCAGGTAGAATGAGCACACAGTCCTTCAGGAGACTGCTTTTTAGGCAATGCATAGCAGATTGTAATGCTGAGCACAATCCATCAGGAGATGGTTCTGTTTTGCATTGCCCTGCCTTTCTTAGCTCCAGAGAACCCCACAAAGAACTGATCGTCCACCTGGTGGTCTTTGTGGTATGATCTATGCAAAAGCTCTCTGCTCTTTGTGGTCCAACCATTGAGTCTCTCCTCCGCGGCATAGAGCACCGGTAAGGTGATGTTTTGACTGATGTGGAACAGCGTCAAAACTTTAGGCAAGAAATATGCCCTAGTCCACAAAACCAGCTTGTCTGGGAAGAAGGTGGTGTATGGCTGGTTGACACAGAGAGCTTAAAGCTCACTCACTTGCCGCGGTGATGTTATGTCGACAAGAAATACCGTCTTGCGAGTAAGGAGCCGCAGCTGTGAAGCGGCTTAAATGAAGTGCAGTGCTTATCAGAACTGTGAGAACCAAGTGAAGGTCCCACTGTGGCATGACAAAGGGAGAGAAGGGAAACAAATGCTGATCCGGCTACCCCAAAAAACCCAAAAGATGGGTGTTAACTGTCCTCAGAGCACGGTCTTGCCGGGCTATGGACAAATCAACAAACCGTTAGATAATTTTGCCTGAAGGAGGTGTATCAGCAGAGTACCGTACCAAGCCACAAATTTGTCCCAAAGGCAGATGTATACAGTTTTTGTTGAGGGACACCTGTCCGCCAAGATGACATCAACCACTTCCAGAATAAAGTCTAAGGTGTTCTGCTGTTGCTGCTTAATCTCCTAGCATGAAGGTGGAGATTGCGAAGGCCCGGGTGCTGAACCCAGAATTGCTGCTGCAACAGTAGATCTTCCTGGAGGAGCAGCCTGAACAAAGGACAGATGCTCATGTCCAGGAGTTGAGAATACCATACCCTCTGTGCCCAGTCCGGGGTAACTAGGATGACTTGGGTCCGGCTGGTACTGATCTTCTTGAAAACTCAGGGCAGGAATGGTATCAGTGGAAAGGCATACAGGAGTCCCTTGTTTCTCTCAAGGCAGAACGAGTCTCCGAGCAAGAGACGCCTTGGAAACTTCAACGCGCGGAAGTGCTGACATTGCGCGTTCCTGGCGATGGCAAACAGATCGAACCAAGGTGCTCCCCATTCGCGGACAAGACCTCACACCATTTCCGGGTGTAACTGCCACTCGTGATCCGCTAGACGCCAACAGCCGAACTTGTCTGCCCAGGCATTCAATGATCCTGACAGGTGGCTCACCACCAGGAAGATTCCTTAGTGGTCCAGCCATTTCCAGAAGAAACAAAGCCTCCTGGCACGGGTCTGTGACTCCACAACATCTGTTTGTTGCAGTACCATACCACACGGCGGTGGTATTGTCCATGAGCAACTTTACCAGCCTCCCCTTGATGGATGGAAGGAAGGCTTTCAACCTCAAGCCGATGGCCCACAGCTCCAGAACATGACATGGAGCCAGGACTTCGCCGGAGATCGGAGGCGTTTGATCTCCACTTCTCCAGATGGCCACCCCTACCCAGAAGCGATGCACAGGTCACCACTGTGAGCACTGGATGCAGAAGTGAGAGGGGTCTGCTGCTGACCAAACACAGTTCATTACCTACCCCTGCATATCTTTTGCAATCTCCTCCGAAATCTGAATGTGGTCAGAGAGGTCCCCTTCATGTTGGGCCCAGTGAGGCTCCAGAACCCACTGCAGCCACTCAGCCAACCTCATAAGCCACTTGGCTACCCAAGCCTATACATTCTAGGAGACCTCAACATATGGTTTGACAAGAAGAATCTAACCACAGCCACAGTTATCACAACCAACCTTGAAGAATTCAACCTCCAACAAATCGTTTCTGACCCTACCCACTGCGCAGGACAAACTTCAGATTTGATATTTGCACCCTTAGGACAAGGGATAGTTACAGACAACTCCCCTGTAAGCTCCCCCACAACATCATCACTTTCAAGAGCAATACACGTGTCAATGACAACACTTCAAAGACATCAAAAACCAACAACAACAAATGCTTGTGCAGACAATGGGAAAACTAGACATCCACCAACTCAACACCCACCTTGAAAGAACCACAGTAAACATGCGACTGAAAGACATACAAACCTTCTACAACTGGATCGCCAGCACACTGGAGAAACCGATACCAACAAAACCGCATCCAGGGCTGACCACAAAAAGAACACCACATGGGTTAATAACAACATCAAAAGAATGTAAACACACCTCAGCACACTACAACACAAACCAAGAGATGAAACAGACAGAAGTACACTGCACCACTATAACAAAGCCTACAAAACAGTCATCAGACCCACAAAAAGGCACTACTACTCCACAAGCATAACTGAAGCAGACTACCTTTCTAAAGATTTCATAATATTCTAACAGAATTCCACAATCCAGAGTGCCAAAACACAGGAACATCACAATCACAAGACTTCTGTGACAAAATCCCCAATGAATTGATGTAAAAAAAAATTATAAAAATTAAAAATACCTGAAGGACAAAGCAGACAACACCACAACAACATATGACCTAACTCCCAACTCCCATTGAAAGAGACAATAATCATGCATCAATGCATACTTTCAATACCCAGTCATAAAAGATTTCCTTGATGTAATCATTGCAGCCAAACCATCAGGGTCTCAGACCCCTGCACCAAAGCAAATGTCTTTAAAAGTTTTCACTCAACCTGTGTAGGGGAGCTAGCTAGATGCCCACTCAACAGGTCACTGGCACTAGGTTGCGTCCCACCTAAGCTGAAAACATCCTACATTAGAACTCTCCTTGAAAAGTAAAACCTCGACCCAGCAAACTACAGGCAAATATCAAATAGACCATTTTAGGAAAAGAAATTGAGAGCAGTGTTAACTCAACTCTCTAACTTTACAGAAAATACAGGCTTAATGTCAGGCCACCAGTCCAGCTTCAAACCAGGGAGTCACAGTGTAAGCTATAATATACATCTGGGATCTAAAACGAACAGTGGAAAAGAATGGGGTAGCAGCCTTGTTTCTTCTGGATTTATAAGACGCTTTTGAAACTGTCCATCACCACACTCTATTATGAAGGCTCCTCGATCTCAGAATCTCTGAAAATATTCTAAAATGGATTGTTTCTTATCGCACAAAGTATAGTCTACCTAACACCTTTGACAGCACCTCCTTACACACAACACAGTGGCGTGCCTCAGGATTCAATCATATCCCCTCTATTGTTCAACATCTACATAACCCCCTTACCAAATTTGATTGAATCATTCAACCTCACATGTTGCAACTATGCAGATGACACCCAAATAATGTTAAAAATGGAAACCCGAAGACCTTTACAATTCAAAACTTGAGGACTGTCTTTGTGCCATAAACACATGGATGATGAATTTCAATCTAATGCTTAATACCGCAAATACAGAGATTATGACCTGTGGACACTGGAAAAAGTAACAGCCTACCACCACATAGCCTAAAGAAGCCCCTCCAACATCAAGAGAAGTTAGAAACCTAGGAGTAACCATGGATTCAGACCTATCCTTGATACAGCATGTTAGCAACGTCAAAAAGAGTGCCTTCTACACAATGAAAACACTATGTCACATCTTCTGATGCCTTGCATACCAACAAACTGCAAGCCATCCCCATCCCCACACCCATAATCTCCATGCTTGACTATGCCAACAGTCTATACCTTAGCACGCCCGCAATCATCAGAAGCAAAATACAACTCATTCAAAATGCTATAGGCTTCTTCTCTGCCTTCACCCAATAGAACGCAGGACTCCAATCCTGCAATCTCTCCACTGGTAACCTGCAGCTGGAAAGGCAATGTTCAAGGCACTCAGCATTGTCCACAGTGCCTCCAAGGAAAAGGACTGTGTTAATTTCAAGCAACAAAAACCCAACAGAACACTGCGCTCCAAACTTGCATACCACCTTACCATTAGAAATCCGTAGGAGGCACTGCTTTCTCAGCACAAGCCGTCAAGCTGTTGAAATAACTACCAGCCAGCATTAGAAGCACCCAGGAGCATATTGTAAGAAGCTGGCCTGGTATATGATGTACACTTATGTAAATGGACACACTGCACCAGTCCAGGCAACCTTTATGGTGATTTAGGAGGTCTTAGACAACCATAGAAAGCTCTCTAAGTGGTAGCTGTGGCGAGCAGCCTTCAGGCTTAGTCCAGAAGGAGTGTAAGGCAGCTTGTTTTACCAGAATGCAATCTTATAGTATAGATTAAGTGAAAAAGAACCACACAATGTATTTATAATAATATGTATTTATTATATAATACTTTCTAACATGTTTAATATCTCCTACTCTGAGATAAACACAATGCACACAATACTTTGCATAGAAAATCACAGTAAATAGCACGAAATACAGAGTGGGCCCCAGGGGGGGGGGCCAAACCATATACTAAGAAAGTGGTATAAGAACCACGACTCGGATCAAGACAAGGTCTAGAGGACGTAGAAGGAACCACTCAAGGTTAGTAACTAGGAACCCCACGGAGATCGTGTGCAGTGTGGGAACACGACCGCGTTCTCCGTACAAGTCAACGTGTAAGTCGTGGTTGGAGTTTTTAAAATTAAGGACCCTTCCCAGTGGACCCTGAAGAAACCCCGTGGAAGACAGAAGGTTGGAGAGCCACCCCACTCGTGCATACCCTAGTACCCATGTTACCTACACCAATGAAGCCGGGTGCATAGGTGTGAAGTGGTGTCGGAAACCGCCGTCGAACCCAATGGAGGACTTCAGGAAAGTGCCGCTGCTGACGAAGGAGAAAGTGTCCGGTGGAATTCGAAGGTGGATTCTAGATGAGAGGTACCTGCAAGCAGAGGGGACAGAGTCTAAGGTACTCAGGAGTGACCAGGAGATCTGGAAGATGAATGCCCACCAATGTCGGGGGTTGCAGGAGAGTTGACGAGGACCTTGACTCTGCAGCTGTGAGGACCAGGCGACGCTGAGGAAGACCAGGAGCCGTGCCCAAGCTGTCCCACATCAGATGTTGATTGCTGAGGGGTCAGTGTCTGGCAGGAGCACCAACAAGCCTTGGCAAATGCAACCCACGCAGAAGTCGAAGAAGGTGCAATGTCGGGAGCAGCAAGGTCCAGGGGACTCACCACAAGCAATCATGGGAGCCCAACAGAAGTAAAGGTGAGCCTCAAATGGACCCACAGGCAAGAGGCACTGGAGTCGCCAGAGGACCTCAAGCAGCTCACCAAAAGATGCAGGCCACAATGCACACGATGCGCTGTGGCCGAAGATTCTGGTTACTGGAGATGCTCGAGGTTGGGGCTACTTGGAGCCAGAAGATCTTCTTGGAAGAAAGCCAACAAGCCTTTGCAACTGCAAGTTGACGCAGTGTACAGGGGTTCGGTTATTGCAGCCCCCACGAGGGATACTGGCCTCAAACTTGGTAAGAGGGCAGGGCAGGGCAGGCCTCGAGAGCTGTGGAGAACAACCACCTGTGTTGCAGAACCTTTCGGAGTCCGGAGGAGCTTAGGATCAGCAGACCGGTTGACTTAGTTGAGGTGCCTGCGAATGCAGGGAAGTGACTCCTTCACTTCATGGGAGATTTCGTCAGGTGTCTTTGATGCCCACAGGCCTTGGAAGGTTCCTGTATGGTGCACAGGCACAGACAATGCAGCAGACTGGAAGGGAGACGAAGTCGAGCCCAAACGAAGTCCAGCGAAGTCCAGAGTGCCCAGATGGTAAAAGAAGGAGTGGTGTCTGATCTGAATCTTGTCCCACAACGAATCTAGGGACCCACCCACAGGTAAACCCTTAAGTACCCTTAGGAAAGGGTTGGGACGATTCAGGGGACCCTCCCAGGGGAGGGTCTGGACAGGGGGGAGGTTACTCCTATGTCCTTTGTCCAGTTTCGCGCCAGAGCGGGAGCCAAAGGCTCCCAGGACTGGTTTGAACTGGACTATGCATGGGGACACCAAATTTGCCCCTCATGCAGACAGAGTGGTGCTGGCAAGCGCACCCACCCTGCCCCAATACACTAAATCCTGTCTGGGAGGTGGTCACACCTCCCTGTGACAGGATGCCTATTGTTCTGCCTTCCCCTGCTCGAGCTTGGCTCAGCAGCAGGAGGGCAGAATCATGTCTCTGGTCGGCAGCAACCATTTTGTGCAGTCCGCGTCTGGAAGACTGGTACCGGGGACAAGGAGAGCCTAACGAAGGACTCTTCCAGTGCTTGGAATCATACCCCCACACCGTTTACGGTATGGGGGTATGATTCCAACAAGTTTGATACCAAACTTGATAGGATTCATTGCAGCCAGTTTTGAGATGGTCATCGTGTAATTACGCGGTGCCCCTCTATATGGTATATGGCTGCTTCACTTACAACCCGGGAGAATGGACTCCGTAGGCTGTAGGGGTGTCCTGCTCATGCAGGGGCACCCTCACACTTAGAACTAAGCACCCTGCCTTCAAGATTGCAAAAGGCCTGCTATAGGGGTGACTTATAGGTTTTAAGTGCAGTGACCCTAGATATAGGAAACCTATATCTTTAGTAAGTGGTGCTAGCACCAGCTTACACAGGCTGCAATGGCAGGCCCGTAGTTACAGTTGGAATGGTCTCCCATGGGTGGCATAATACATGCTTCAGCCCATGGGGGACCTCTGGGGTACCTAGGCCCTGGGTACCTTAGTACCATATACAGGGGACTTATAAGGGTACCTCAGTATCCAATCTGGGATGTACCCAAGTACTGAACATAACAATTTAAGGGAGAAAGCAGAGAGACTTGGGTCCTGATTAGCAGGATCCAAGTCAGACTATAACAATTTAAGGGAGAAAGAAGAGAGACTGGGGTCCTGATTAGCAGGATCCAAGTCAGACTAGTCAAAAGCAGCTTAGCACCAGGCAAAAAGTGGGGGTAACTATGCAGAAAGATCCTACTTTCCCACACATAGTCACTTACGAAGTCAATTAAAAACATGGCTGTTTCCTAGATAACTGCATTACCCCACATCCCGGCAACAGAACCCAGAAATCAGTTGCACACTCAAGCGCAATCCGCAGCTTGCAACCCACAGATTGGGAACAACCCAACTAGCACACTGCTTTCGATATGCAGGTAACCCAAGAAGGGCTTACTTATGGATAGCTGTGGCTTTATATAGTTATATACTGCATATATAACAGTTACGGCCCACAGCAATACTAAGACCATAATATGCAGCAGTCAGCAGTAAATTATAATGCATATCTCTTAATTTAACATAAGACATATCTTCTACGAGTCTTCTCCATCACCAGCACTCTACACACAAAAATCATACATCACCAAATCAACAGTGATGCAATAACTGAAGAGATCTGTCACACACAGCTGGACAATTCAGATAACTTTAATATAGTCCACCACCGCAAGTCCAAAATATCTGTACACTCTGACTGCCTCTTTACATCTCACAATGGCCCTCGGATATTGTATGATGGTAATAATAGCCACACTTCTCTCTCCATGACACCTCAGGACCACAACTATACACAAAATCTCAGATTGGTCAATCAAGTGCTATAACCAGCTAAGCCGACTATATCATAAGAAATACCATAAAAGGACTTGCAGAGCTGTTCAAAGCTACCAGCATGCTACCAGCGTGCTCTCCATGCCACTGGAATCAAGCTATCCTGGCTGAAGAGGGGTGAAACCCAGAAACCGGTCCTAGGATGCTTGTTTCCAGTCCAGGGAGGACCTGGCTTGGCAGTTCGGGCTGGCCTGTTCCCATGAGGCACAGGGTCAAGACTGATTTGCATATGGCTGGGTTCAAACTGGAATGGCATGGTGAGCAAAAAAACGATGGATTTAGGCCCAGATCTCTGTACTGGGGTGAATGTATGACATTGTTCTGCATTCTGTCCATCAACTGTTGTTTTTGCATTTGTCACCCCGAGTGGGACGGGTATGCCCAGACGTGGGTCCCGTGCTCTCCATGACACTGGAATCAAGCTATCCTGGCTGAAGAGGGGTGAAACCGCGAAACCGGTCCTAGGATGCTTGTTTCCAGTCCAGGGAGGACCTGGCTTGGCAGTTCGGGCTGGACTGTTCCCATGAGGCACAGGGTCAAGACTGATTTGCATATGGCTGGGTTCAAACTGGAATGGCATGGTGAGCAAAAAAACGATGGATTTAGGCCCAGATCTCTGTACTGGGGTGAATGTATGACATTGTTCTGCATTCTGTCCATCAACTGTTGTTTTTGCATTTGTCACCCAGAGTGGGACGGGTATGCCCAGACGTGGGTCCCGTGCTCTCCATGCCACTGGAATCAAGCTATCCTGGCTGAAGAGGGTGAAACCCCGAAACCGGTCCTAGGATGCTTGTTTCCAGTCCAGGGAGGACCTGGCTTGGCAGTTCGGGCTGGACTGTTCCCATGAGGCACAGGGTCAAGACTGATTTGCATATGGCTGGGTTCAAACTGGAATGGCATGGTGAGCAAAAAACGATGGATTTAGGCCCAGATCTCTGTACTGGGGTGAATGTATGACATTGTTCTGCATTCTGTCCATCAACTGTTGTTTTTGCATTTGTCACCCCGAGTGGGACGGGTATGCCCAGACGTGGGTCCCGTGCTCTCCATGCCACTGGAATCAAGCTATCCTGGCTGAAGAGGGGTGAAACCCCGAAACCGGTCCTAGGATGCTTGTTTCCAGTCCAAGGAGGACCTGGCTTGGCAGTTCGGGCTGGACTGTTCCCATGAGGCACAGGGTCAAGACTGATTTGCATATGGCTGGGTTCAAACTGGAATGGCACGGTGAGCAAAAAACGATGGATTTAGGCCCAGATCTCTGTACTGGGGTGAATGTATGACATTGTTCTGCATTCTGTCCATCAACTGTTGTTTTTGCATTTGTCACCCCGAGTGGGACGGGTATGCCCAGACGTGGGTCCCGTGCTCTCCATGCCACTGGAATCAAGCTATCCTGGCTGAAGAGGGGTGAAACCCCGAAACCGGTCCTAGAATGCTTGTTTCCAGTCCAGGAGGACCTGGCTTGGCAGTTCGGGCTGGACTGTTCCCATGAGGCACAGGGTCAAGACTGATTTGCATATGGCTGGGTTCAAACTGGAATGGCATAGTGAGCAAAAAAACGGATTTAGGCCCAGATCTCTGTACTGGGGTTAATGTATGACATTGTTCTGCATTCTGTCCATCAACTGTTGTTTTTGCATTTGTCACCCCGAGTGGGACGGGTATGCCCAGACGTGGGTCCCGTGCTCTCCATGCCACTGGAATCAAGCTATCCTGGCTGAAGAGGGGTGAAACCCCGAAACCGGTCCTAGGATGCTTGTTTCCAGTCCAGGGAGGACCTGGCTTGGCAGTTCGGGCTGGACTGTTCCCATGAGGCACAGGGTCAAGACTGATTTGCATATGGCTGGGTTCAAACTGGAATGGCATGGTGAGCAAAAAACGATGGATTTAGGCCCAGATCTCTGTACTGGGGTGAATGTATGACATTGTTCTGCATTCTGTCCATCAACTGTTGTTTTTGCATTTGTCACCCAGAGTGGGACGGGTATGCCCAGACGTGGGTCCCGTGCTCTCCATGCCACTGGAATCAAGCTATCCTGGCTGAAGAGGGGTGAAACCCCGAAACCGGTCCTAGGATGCTTGTTTCCAGTCCAGGGAGGACCTGGCTTGGCAGTTCGGGCTGGACTGTTCCCATGAGGCACAGGGTCAAGACTGATTTGCATATGGCTGGGTTCAAACTGGAATGGCATGGTGAGCAAAAACGATGGATTTAGGCCCAGATCTCTGTACTGGGGTGAATGTATGACATTGTTCTGCATTCTGTCCATCAACTGTTGTTTTTGCATTTGTCACCCCGAGTGGGACGGGTATGCCCAGACGTGGGTCCCGTGCTCTCCATGCCACTGGAATCAAGCTATCCTGGCTGAAGAGGGTGAAACCCCGAAACCGGTCCTAGGATGCTTGTTTCCAGTCCAGGGAGGACCTGGCTTGGCAGTTCGGGCTGGACTGTTCCCATGAGGCACAGGGTCAAGACTGATTTGCATATGGCTGGGTTCAAACTGGAATGGCACGGTGAGCAAAAAACGATGGATTTAGGCCCAGATCTCTGTACTGGGGTGAATGTATGACATTGTTCTGCATTCTGTCCATCAACTGTTGTTTTTGCATTTGTCACCCCGAGTGGGACGGGTATGCCCGGACGTGGGTCCCGTGCTCTCCATGCCACTGGAATCAAGCTATCCTGGCTGAAGAGGGGTGAAACCCCGAAACCGGTCCTAGAATGCTTGTTTCCAGTCCAGGGAGGACCTGGCTTGGCAGTTCGGGCTGGACTGTTCCCATGAGGCACAGGGTCAAGACTGATTTGCATATGGCTGGGTTCAAACTGGAATGGCATGGTGAGCAAAAAAACGATGGATTTAGGCCCAGATCTCTGTACTGGGGTGAATGTATGACATTGTTCTGCATTCTGTCCATCAACTGTTGTTTTTGCATTTGTCACCCCGAGTGGGACGGGTATGCCCAGACGTGGGTCCCGTGCTCTCCATGCCACTGGAATCAAGCTATCCTGGCTGAAGAGGGGTGAAACCCCGAAACCGGTCCTAGGATGCTTGTTTCCAGTCCAGGGAGGACCTGGCTTGGCAGTTCGGGCTGGACTGTTCCCATGAGGCACAGCGTCAAGACTGATTTGCATATGGCTGGGTTCAAACTGGAATGGCATGGTGAGCAAAAAAACGATGGATTTAGGCCCAGATCTCTGTACTGGGGTGAATGTATGACATTGTTCTGCATTCTGTCCATCAACTGTTGTTTTTGCATTTGTCACCCCGAGTGGGACGGGTATGCCCAGACGTGGGTCCCGTGCTCTCCATGCCACTGGAATCAAGCTATCCTGGCTGAAGAGGGGTGAAACCCTGAAACCGGTCCTAGGATGCTTGTTTCCAGTCCAGGGAGGACCTGGCTTGGGAGTTCGGGCTGGACTGTTCCCATGAGGCACAGGGTCAAGACTGATTTGCATATGGCTGGGTTCAAACTGGAATGGCATAGTGAGCAAAAAAACGGATTTAGGCCCAGATCTCTGTACTGGGGTTAATGTATGACATTGTTCTGCATTCTGTCCATCAACTGTTGTTTTTGCATTTGTCACCCCGAGTGGGACGGGTATGCCCAGACGTGGGTCCCGTGCTCTCCATGCCACTGGAATCAAGCTATCCTGGCTGAAGAGGGTGAAACCCCGAAACCGGTCCTAGGATGCTTGTTTCCAGTCCAGGGAGGACCTGGCTTGGCAGTTCGGGCTGGACTGTTCCCATGAGGCACAGGGTCAAGACTGATTTGCATATGGCTGGGTTCAAACTGGAATGGCATGGTGAGCAAAAAACGATGGATTTAGGTCCAGATCTCTGTACTGGGGTGAATGTATGACATTGTTCTGCATTCTGTCCATCAACTGTTGTTTTTGCATTTGTCACCCAGAGTGGGACGGGTATGCCCAGACGTGGGTCCCGTGCTCTCCATGCCACTGGAATCAAGCTATCCTGGCTGAAGAGGGGTGAAACCCCGAAACCGGTCCTAGGATGCTTGTTTCCAGTCCAGGAAGGACCTGGCTTGGCAGTTCGGGCTGGACTGTTCCCATGAGGCACAGGGTCAAGACTGATTTGCATATGGCTGGGTTCAAACTGGAATGGCATGGTGAGCAAAAAACGATGGATTTAGGCCCAGATCTCTGTACTGGGGTGAATGTATGACATTGTTCTGCATTCTGTCCATCAACTGTTGTTTTTGCATTTGTCACCCCGAGTGGGACGGGTATGCCCAGACGTGGGTCCCGTGCTCTCCATGCCACTGGAATCAAGCTATCCTGGCTGAAGAGGGGTGAAACCCCGAAACCGGTCCTAGGATGCTTGTTTCCAGTCCAGGGAGGACCTGGCTTGGCAGTTCGGGCTGGACTGTTCCCATGAGGCACAGGGTCAAGACTGATTTGCATATGGCTGGGTTCAAACTGGAATGGCACGGTGAGCAAAAAACGATGGATTTAGGCCCAGATCTCTGTACTGGGATGAATGTATGACATTGTTCTGCATTCTGTCCATCAACTGTTGTTTTTGCATTTGTCACCCCGAGTGGGACGGGTATGCCCAGACGTGGGTCCCGTGCTCTCCATGCCACTGGAATCAAGCTATCCGGGGTGAACCCCCGAAACCGGTCCTAGGATGCTTGTTTCCAGTCCAGGGAGGACCTGGCTTGGCAGTTCGGGCTGGACTGTTCCCATGATGCACAGGGTCAAGACTGATTTGCATATGGCTGGGTTCAAACTGGAATGGCATGGTGAGCAAAAAAACGATGGATTTAGGCCCAGATCTCTGTACTGGGGTGAATGTATGACATTGTTCTGCATTCTGTCCATCAACTGTTGTTTTTGCATTTGAAAACCATAAAACGGCATGTCTGTTTCTCACACTTAATCATCCATCTCACTGCTACACAAAAATCGCACTTTGGTGGTCATCACGCATGACATGGAAACACTTCCCACATGGAATCACAGCTAAGACAACATCCTTCCAATAACACACCCTACATGGTGCAGCGTGCTACACATGTAAGGCAAGGGTTTCGATGCCCAATATAGGAATAGTAAGTGCTATCTAAATGCTGCAATACAATATATTATTACATTGAATAATGCTAATTTTGGTTACGAAACAGCTAGAAACATAATAAATAACTAATTTTAGAAGTTATTAAAAAGCTAATTCAATGGTGAAGTCGGACTTTTGATAAATATTACGCCAAATGTACTTTTAGAAAGTTACCTGTGTCTATAGGCTCTGAAGGCTCATTTGCATTTGTTCTCCTACTTTTGCTAGCAAGTAATGAGCATTTGAATAGAAGTGAATGGGTGTAAAATGCCTTCCAGGAGCAAACAAAAGGCTGATCTGAATAAGCAAAGATTGGATTGAATTGAAATTGAATTTTTAAAACGTGTTAAACCACAAGGCGTCTAAGAGCTAGCACTGAAAAGAGTTGCTGAGATGAAAATTAGAAAAAGAACCATACACACCATTACGGTTGAGAAAAGAGGCAGGTTTTTAGTTGCTTACGAAAAGCTGCAAAGAATTCGAACTCGCAATATGGGTAGGCGGCAAATGCCAGAGTTTGGCGGCTGCCACCGAAAAAGCACAGCCACTCCATCTGGCCTTTCGAAAACTGGAAATGTTCACCTTCCTCATAGATGAAGATCTCAACTGTCTCTTAAGGATGCACCAATTAAAAGCAGTTCTCTGGGGCAAAGGTCCCTGATGATGGAGTGCCATATAGACCATGCAAAGAGCTTTAAAAGACACACGATTCCTGACTGGTAGCCAATGTAGGGAGCTCAAACCATCCTTAACTAACAGATGTTTAGGGATATCCACTACCAACTGGGCTGCCGCATTTTGGAAGACCTGTCATTTATTGAGTGAGGACTTGTTGATATTTAAATATAGAGCTTTGCAACAATCCAGGCGTGATGTAATAAGCGCTATAATGACTGCTATTCTAAGTTCAGCAGGAATGAAGGGGAAGAGCTTCTTCAAAATCTTGATATTGAAGAAGCAGGAGCTCACAGTCCTGTTGACCTAAGCATCAAAAGTAAGATTGTTATCAAAAATCAACCCTAGATTTTTTGTGGCAGTCACTGGGGTGGGTAAGGGGGCGCACGTCTCAGGCCACCAATGCTCAGACCACACTCAGTTTTGCCCCCCCAAAGACCAATACCTCAGTCTTTTCGACGTTAAGTTTCAGCCAGTTCTCCTTTATCCAGATGCAAATTTCCATCATACAAGACTTGAACTTGTTTGCCACCAATGACATATCAGATAAGAGACAAATATGTAGGTGTCGTCCGCTCAGGACAACACCTGGAAACCATAGGATGGCACCAATTTCGCCAAGGGGGCCACATAGAGGTTAAACAATGTGGGACTTAGGGAAGACCACTGTGGGACTCCACAAGGGAGCTGGAAAGGTTCTGCCCTAAAGTTCCCTCAGCTGACTGTTTAGGTCCTATTCAGTAGAAAGAATCCCCGAGAGATCCAAAGCCGTATCCCTCAGCCCCGCTTCACACAATCTTTGCACCAAGCGGGGTGAAGATGACTCCCTGAACCTGACAGAATATGCATGATGGGGCTATGACAGTACAGTATCAAATGCTGCTCAACAGGTCTACTAGAGTTGTACATATAACACTTGGGGCGCACATCAAACAGGCCTACTCTCTCAGAGGCAAACGTTAGCTGACACCGCGGCAAGTCCCTTCCTTTGTCTCCCCAGCTAGGCAGCCTCCAGCCTCCAATCACGGTGAGGCTATTTTTGACACTACAGTGTCAAATCCTGCTGGAGTGACAAATCCTGCTTTACAAGTCTTGTAGGGTTTTACACATAATACTTTGGGCACGCTTCAAGGAGGTAGAAGAGGATGCCAAAACATTTCTTCTGTATCCACAGTCTGGTTCCTGGGAAAACCCTGTTGTGTTGTTCCAGACTTATGTCTCTAGGATTATTGGGGGTACAGTGGTGGTTTCAAACTGAATTTTCGTGCTAGATGTGGGAGGACACTAGGATTACCACAGTACACTCCCCATACACCCCCATCCCTCAAAGCCCACGTTTAGTGTGGCCAAAGACTTTCACCATCTTGAAAATGCCCGAAATCAGAAAGGTTGGCCCCGGGAACTTTGACTCCGTTGGTTGGAGTGTGCCCAGAAGTCACAAGCTTGAGCCAAGCATAAATGTGACACCTCCAGGTACCCACTTCAGAACACTCCTGGACCGGAAGATCAGAAGTGGACTGAACATGTTGTCTGTGACCTAAGAAGAGCCCTAAAGGACTTAACCTGCTCTCTCTTGGACAAAGAAGTGGACTCCAATTGTAATAAGGTTGGTCTCCTTTTAAAGCCAGAGGGACACAACAAGAGGCCTTCTCATAGCACACAACAAGAGGCCTTCTCATAGCACTTCTCAAGGCATCTGGGCCTTGACTGGACGCTGCTGTTTGGCGCCTGCTTGACACCCTGTGAGTCTCTAAGTGCCTCTCGTGAGGTCCTGCGGGGCTTTAGAAATGTACTCCTGAGGTGGATTGGGACTTAAAGGACTAAAGGTAGAAGGTAAATTCCTTGACCAGGACGAAACTGGTTGGTGTATCTGACCTCTGCTCCATCGGAGTCAGCATCAAATTGCACCGGTGACCATTGACTATCACTGGCACTTTATGCATCTTGGCACTATTCCTACTTAAAATTTAAAAAAAATTATATCAGCAGTTCCCCTTATTTGATTTTTGACATTTTTATATCATTTTATTTATTAAATTGTACGCTGTTTTTCTAATCCAGTTTGGGATTTTTTCTATTGTGTTGCACTTCAACTTTCTTACTATTTTGGTAAATACTTTACACATTAACTTAAGTGAAGCCTGTCTGCTTTGTGGCATAGATACTAGGGGGTTGAGCTCAGACCAATTTAGTGAATTTAAGGGTTCACCTTGACATGGGGTGAGATTATTCGCTGAGGTGGGTAGTCACACTCCACAAATAATAATCGAATTTCTTACTGAGGCGAAGAAGCAATAATTGTATTTTTAAACAAAATTGACTCTCCTGGTAGTAAACCCAACCATTTAAACTGTTATGGATTGTGGTGCTCAACTATTTGGACCTGTTGCAGTGGTCCACTTCCTACACTGGTCCTAGTTGCAGGTGGTGCGGAGGTGAAAGATACCGGGTCAAGTGGAGCACCCTGGTTTGCAGGAAGAGCTCCACAAACAAAAGATTCTTGAGTTGGGGCCTGGAGTGGGTAGGATTGCTACAGAGGACCTGGCAGTGGCAAAGTTAGAAAGCTGGGTAGTGGTGTATGCTACAAGCTTTATACAACAGCAAAATGTGACTTCAGTGTACTGCTGTTAAGCCTTTTGGCTGCTGCATGCAAATCCCAGCTCCAACGGATTCAGTCTATCAGGGGCTCTAGAGACCACATACTTAGAAAGTAAGTCAAGCAAATGATAACCTTCATTGTTCTATGTACCTGTCATATCTCTGACTACTCTCGGTAATATACATTCTGATTAAGGAAAGATATTGAGGTTGCATATAGAATCATTTCAGACAGTTCAGTGTCCACTTTTTTTGCACAGTGCATGCCAGCACAGACTTGGAGTGTGAGCCTGATCCGAGCTACTATACACTGATAAGGTAAATGACCTTATCAGTAGCGGCAAAAACACATAATTTGTTGGGACAGACAAGTGTGATGACACTACATGACATGGTTGCTAGACAATAACTATGCTAATTAGGCTCTTTGGATGAGTTCTGGTAGCAGAAAAACTAGAACCTGAAGCATATGTAGGCACCAAATAGCAGTATGTTTGATGAAAAACAAATTGGTGCAATGCTTATTACCTTTTAATATGACAATGTTGTTTTAACAATTGTTTTTATATTTCATATTTTGCCTTTGTATCTCTTTTATGGTATGTTACCGAAATTAAAGAGATTTCGAATGAAAAACCTAACCCAACACAAAGCTTCATGACCAGTACAATCCTACTGACCACTTAGATGATATTATAGTTACTATGCAAGGAACTAAAAAACACTGTGATTACCAAGTTACGGTAACCTGTGCAAATCATAACTCACATGCGCCATACGCTTCTCATGACATCTTCATGAACGATATTCATAAGAACTCTGTATGAACAGGGACAATGCATCATATAGATTATGTATACTAGCTCTTGTATGAGCATTATTCACTGCACATTGCCCTCTGCCAACCCTCATGTATAGATAACCCACTAGGCACGACCTTTGGCTGAACACTGGAGTGGCTGAACACAGGTTCTGCCTTTTGGCCAGTCAGTGTCCCCACACTCTATCATCAGGTTTGGACGCAAGGCTGGCCTTTGGTTACAGCCCATTGCACATGAGCGGGTGAGGACAGAGATGCTCTTCAGTCGAAATGTTGAAATAACCCACTGTATAATGCCATCGACTGAGCATAGTTTCCCATTGTTTTCTCAAAATCTTCAAAATAAATAAAATCCACAGAACTGATGCTGCATGTTCTCTTCATTCCTGCATAGTGGGGACTGGGTGCCAGGTATGGCCCTTTGGTCACAACATGAGCCTATTACCCACTGCTTCCAAAGCTGAGGTCATATGTGTTCTCATCAAAGGTGTCATCAATAACGCTGGAAACCTTATTTAGATGCCATCAGTGATGTCATATGAGGTCAGGAGCAGTTCATGGCAGATTTGCGAATTCTACTTTTTGCGGTTTTAAATAGCCCTATTTTAGGTTTTGCATGGTAATTGTAATACCACTTAAAATATATATTTTTAACAGGAATAGGATTTTCTTTTGCCATAATTTCCTTACCCATAACAACCACTCCTTGCATAAATGACAGCACTGATTGGATTTTTTTAACAGACTTTGTTTTTATACCAAAAAATATGATTTGTAGAAAACCTGGAATATATTGATTGGCTATGAATACATTCCTATCACTAACCAAGGCACGTTATTTTTATTATAAGTTAGTAATTCTTTGCACTGCACTCAGAAAGCTAGTGTAACAGACCCTTGTATTTGCACTCTTTGAAGCTAGAAAATGCTATGACATAACTGGGAATTTATTTTTAAAAACCTAACCCCAGTGAGAATGGAACTCAGTAGAATCCTACGTTGATTTGATACCGGAACCAGATACGGTTCCGGTCTAAGATGCGGATTATGGTTCTGCATCATTAATGTGTTTACGAACTACTCTCGTTAAACAGCTCTTCACTGAAGTCCGTCAGTGTTCATATTTTTCTGAAATACCTGAATGCAGAAGATAACCTACTAACACAGCTTCTGGGTCTCTTTATTGGTATATCAAATTGAAACTAACACTTAGACCGAGGAGCCTTACTTCATGGATGCCCTGAAGAAGCCCGGATACGGGCGAAACGCGTTGGCTGTTTTTTCAATTCATCAAACAACATGAAATAAAGGATCGAATTTACAAAGATAACTTCTCGTTTCATTTGTGCATGTCTGGCAATTGTGCCTTTACCATATTACAAGCTGTTCATGTTGCCTCTCAGATTTTTTTGTCTGTTCCTGAAAAGAAAACGTTTTTTAAAATAGTTTTGTCCCAGCAGGTTTCTATTTTTGAAAGCTGTATGTGACCCTTTTTCGATTTGGATATCTAGAGTAGCTCTTGTATTTAAAAAGTGCAATGGTGAATGTACAGATCCTACATAAGACAGCAGATATAGACTTTCAATTTTAACTGCAACAGCATAACAAGCATTGGCAAAGACAACAGGTCTAGCCTATAAGACATTGGCATATTGTTTAGCCAACATGTACACTATCACAGCTCCTGTGCACCATGAATTAGAATATACAAACACTAGATGAGGCACACGCATACGTTCAACACACATGCATGCACCTACAAAGAACATGGGTTTGTTTATTCATTTACCAATCTGAGATTAACTGGTAAATAAAAAAAGTAGTGTGAAGGCACTTTAATATAATAGAGCTTGAAAGCACTTAAAAAAAACTGATGAGTGGGTTGCAGGAGCAGGTGGGGGGTGAAGCAACACGGCGGATGGGGAGAAGCAACAAGATGGAGAGAACACAGGCAAAGAAGAGCAACATGCAGCGTGGGGTGGCAGCAGCATTTGGCAAACGAGAGAAAGGTAGAGCAGAGGGAGCAGAAGTACATGGACGAGACAGCAACACAAGAACGAGTGGGGGGAGTGAAGAACATAAGCAGAGAGAGCGAGGGCTGATAAAAGCACACAAGGGTGACAGCTGGAAAATACATGCACTCTCATGAAGTGCTTAAACAAGAAGAAAAGCTGATCCCTAAAAAGGAAGCAGAGGAAGAACAGAAGGCAGCCAGTTAAAAAGATGGATAATGAGTCTCTCAGTCAAAGAGATGGTTAAAAAGCATCTGCTTCATGGGAGGAAGAACACAAGATTGACAAATAAAATCTAATAACCAGGCGAATAAAAGTGGCAGAAAGCCAACAAATGGTAACCAATGTATGTTCTTGGTAAGCCAACAATATGTCTTTCGCAACCAGACAACATGCACTGCCTTGAAGGCTGGACCTAGAAAAAAACATTTCAGGTGGGCAACAAAGCACACAAAAAGAGTGGTTATGGCCAGATTTGAGATCAAAAAGTGCAAAAATTAAGAAGCTTAGAGATTTGTTAAAAGTAGAAACTAAAACTCATCTCTGGCCAAGTTAGTGTTAAGGTTAGCATAACACTGGCTGTTTAATAAAACATGTACAGCTTTGTCTGTGATGTGGCTGTCCCATTAGTGATTCTTGCAGTTGATAATACTGTACTATCTTAATTACCAACAGAATGAAGCCCCACTTGCCAAACAGACCACGGGATTCAGTTTATTTTTCATTGTCAGATTAGCATTTATACATTACCCAACATTTTTCTATTTTGCCTCCATCTCCCAGTGTACAATAGGTCCCAAACAAATAAAGGGTGTCTAATAATTTAAAAGATTTGCACTTTAAGAAGGGACCTCTATCCATTCAAGTTGTCCGCTTCCACACTCAACAGCGCTCATGACAAGGACGGATAAAAGCATACAAACCCAGATAAATTAAAGAAATGTCTAGAACATTACTGCTTTAGGATTGGCTCAAGGGTCTTTACATTTTAAGTAAGCTTTTATAACCACTGCAATCTTAGTCAGACAGAATAGCTCAAATCCAGGCTAAAGACCTGTAACAACACTAACACTGTTGGAGGGTCCTACCTTGTCAATTCGGGCCACCACGAAAGGTTTCTTCACAAATGCAATCCTGGCATCCGTATTCAAGGCAAGGAACTCCTGTACTTCCTCGCTGCTGGTGATCTCTGGAATCCCACAAAGCTGCTGCAAGGAGCAAAACCAGATATCTAGTTTAGCAGACTACAACGTGCCTGGGGATGAGAAAGGTGTGGCACTAAGGATGAGCAAGGTATTACACAACCTGCAACATGCCTACCTTTTTTCTCAGCGAAAATATCCAACACCAAGGCTTCTAATCCATCACAGCCCTCTATCTGTAGTGAATGTTCATTTTCTGTACAGTGTGACTGTGGGAGTTACTGCTAACCCTTTTATTGCCCATCACTAACGTCCCTGAGGCTGGGACTGCAAACATCAGCAGCCAACAAGCCTTGGCTTGTATGGACCTCTAGGAATCCCTGCCCATGTCAAAGACCTCCCAAAAAATACAAAGGATCTGAAAAGAAATCGCAATGTTGTCATTTAAGATTATTTGCTTACTGTTAGACCTGGCATCCTTGGCGTGGGTCTCCCTTCCATTTTTTGATGATGCCTCCAATGTTATTGATCTGTTTTTGCTGGTTTAGATGCTTTGGGCACTGTGCCACTGCTATTCAGTGCCACAGTGCAAGTGCTCCCTATGATAAATTGTGTTATGTATTAGTGACTCCATGATTGGATGATTGGTTTACTTGTCAGTCCCTAGTACAGTGCACTGAGTGTGCCCAGGGCTTGTAAATCCAATGCTGCTGGTGGGCTTGCAGCACTGGTTGTGCCACCCACAGAAGCAGCTTGTAAACTGTGTCTCAGGCCTGCCATTGCAGAGCCTGTGTGCAGCCTAGGGCTGCCATGTCGACTTGGTGAGTGCACCCACTTACCAGTCCCTACACCTTCCCTTTTCTTCATATCAGACACCCCTATGGTAGGCCCAAGGGCAGGGTGCATTGTAAGTATAAGGTAGGACATGCCCTGGTGTGTGTGGCATGTCCTAATAGTGAATTACAGCCATTTTCGTTTTTCACTATTGCAAGGCTACCTGCTCCCCATAGGCCAGAATGGGCAGTTTGATTATTACAGCTTATAATCCTAACTGACCCAGGGAACATGGTAGAAAAACGAATTTAGTATGCCTGAACTCAGGATGATAAAATACATCTTTTAGTGAAGTTGGTTTTAGCATTCTGTGTTTGAAAATACCACTTTTAGAAAGTAGGTATTTTCTTGCCTAACTATCCAAGCCTGCCTCTGCTAGGTTGTGTATTCCTTGTCTGGGTTTGTGAGTGACAGGGGCTGGGGGACTCCAGGAGACAGGGTGAGTCAGCACAGGGCTGAATAGAGAGATCTGCATCCAGAGTGGAGGGAGGAGTGGCACCTGGGTCTGAATAGGGCTGTGCCTGCCTTCCACAATGCTGGCTCCACCTCCTGCCGGGTGGCTGAGCACTCTGCCCCACATTCTGAAAGGAAAGAAGGAGTCCTGTAAACAAAGTGCTCCAGGACTGACCAGAACTGGTTTTGGACTAGGCAAAGGCCTCTCTGCCTTCAGAGAACAAAGAGAAAAGGTGTATAAAAAGGGGACCCAGACCCCTAGGAAATTAGATCACTTTTGGGAAACAAGAAGAAACCTTTGCTGAGGAGCGGAACCAAGAAGAAATTGAGGAGAAGACTATCCCTAAGCTAGAGGGATCTGCCTGCAGTGGTTGCCTGACTGCCAAAGAAAGGAGAAGGGAACTTTGTGTGTACTTTCATCAACTTGTGAAGGATCTCCAAGGGCTTGATTTCAGAGCTTGCCTCCTGCTGAAGTCTCAGGGACAACAGACTTCCCCACCAGCTCTCCTGTATTCCCTTGCTGGGAATTTGGACCTTCTGACACACTTGCGTGTCTCTGGGAGCTGGAAGCGCGACTCAAGACGAAGAAGCGTGTCGCCGCAGCCGCTGATTCTCGCATCGCCGGAGAAGAGTGTCGACGCCGCAGCAGACGCCGGCACATCCCCGAAGAAGCGCGCCGCTGACACCCTCGCATCCTTCGAAGCGCCTCGCAGCACCGGAGAAAAGTGTCGCCGTTGCAGCAGACACCGTCGCATCCCCGGGGCAGAGCATCGACCTCGCATCAGGCGCCGACGCATCGCAACACGAGGCGCCCCGCATCCCAGGAGAAGATCGTCGACCTCGCATCAGTCGCCGTCGCATCGCCAGGGAAGCATGTCGCAGGGCCTGTCGCGGCTCCAAAGATTCATCGAAATCGACGCACGGCAGTCGGGCGTGCACGCATCACCCCTTCATTGTCGCAACATCAAGAAGACGCCACTTTTGTTTCTTTGCACCAGATCTTCAACGCATCACCGTCCTTGCGTGTAAGGGACTACCGCATCACCTTCCCTGCAACACTTTCGTTGCCGTGCGTTACGCATCTTAAGGTACATTGAACTCAAAGTGTCGCATTTCCATTTTAAGAGACTCAAGCTAATTCTACCATCTTTAAAGTACAGTATTGTGGATTATTTTTGTCGTTTATGGTCTTGTGGTAAATCTATATGAAAGATACTTATTTTTATAATACAACCTGTGTGGTGTCCATTTGTAGTGTTGTTACTGGATTACTGTATGTGTTCACAAATGCTGTACACACTGCCTCTGAACTAAGCCTGTCTGCTCGTGCCAAGCTACCAAGGGGGTGAGCAGGGGTTATTTCAGGAGTGTACCCCCTTACCCTGACTAGAAGCAAGGGTCCCTATTTGGACAAAGGTACCTACCTCTACCAACTAGAGACCCCCAGTTCTAACATTGGTGGTCAGCGGTGAGGATTCTGGACTTGCATTTGTGACTCATGTACAGTGATTGGTGAACACTACCTAGTGAGTGCAGACCAAAACGCAACCACATACTTTTGGTAGATATTCTTTTCTGGGTCTTTCTATTTTTGCTAAAAACTGCCAAGTTTAATCACCATGGATACAGCAGCATCCATAGTATCTGTTGATAATGATTGGGAAGAGGAGAAACTGGAATGCTACACCGTTAACCAGCTCAAGCACTTCTGCAGGAGGTTCAAAGTTTCTATGACCGGAATCACCGAGAAGGATGATTTCCAAAAGGCGCTGAGGGCCTGGGTTGAAGCAAGGAATACCCCTGAGAATGAGGAGGGGGCTGAGAATGCAGATGAGCAGCTGGATGGGCCAGTGGGTCCAGGGGAGAGGAGAGCATCTTCCCCCGTGGGTAGCAGTGTTTCTGCCAGAGGTCTGTCCCCAGAAGAGCTGGAGGACAGAGAAAAGAGTAGGATGCATGAGATGGAGCTGACCAAGCTCAAGTTAAAGGGGCAGTTGGAATTTGAATTGTAATCTAGGAAGTTGGCCTTAGAAGAGAAAAGAATGGATCATGAGCATGAAAAAAGTTTGAGGGAGATGGAGTTTAGAGCCAAGAACTTAGAGATTACTCCCTCTGGTGGCAGCACACCGTCAGTGCCTGTTGAGGCTAGGGTGTATATTCCTAAGGATGTGGTCAAGGAGTTTTTTAAAAATGATGATATTGGGCAATGGTTCAAGGCCTATGAGGTAGCCATGACTTCCCACCGGGTCCCTGAGAAGGATTGGGGAGCGGGGTTGTGGGGTCGGTTTCTTAGTGAGGGGCGGGATACTTTGTTGGACTTGCCCGCTGAAGTCTAGAATTCCTACAGCCACATGAAGAAAGCATTGATGACCAGGTATGGGTTGACTCCTGAACTCTATAGGCAGAGGTTCAGGAACTGTAAGAAGATTGAAGGCAGTACCTGGGTTGAGTATGTGACCTTTTTTTGCAGAGCCTTGGATGGTTGGGTAAAGGGTAGCAAAGCAAATGATTTTCAGGCGCTCTTTGATTTGATTGCATGGGAGCACTTGTCCAGTAATTGTTTTCCTGAGCTACGCCAGCACCTGATTGACAGTAGGCTGACTAACCCTAGGCAGCTTGCTGAGGAGGCGGACCACTGGGTGAGCACCCGGGTCCACAAGGGTCACGTGGGAGACTCCGCCAAGGGTGGGCAGGGTCCCCAGCAGAGAAGTGGGGGGACAAGGGTAAACAGAGGGAGTTCCAGAGAGGGCCCCAAAGTAAACCCCAAGGGAACCAAGGGAAAGGTTCCCAGCCTCCCCTGAGAATAAGCACGGGGCCCCGACAGGTCCACCTGTTCATAGGGGACCCCTGGTGTGCTACAAGTGTGGCACCCTAGGCCACAGGGCCAATGATCCCCGTTGCCCTTTGTTTGGAAAGCCAGCACCCCCTGGTGCAGTCCCCCGGCAGTTGGCTAGTGTAGCCCTGGGGGAGGAGGTGGGTGCCCAAGGTGGGCGGGATCCCGTAGTATTGTCCCTTGTCTCATTAGGAGACTCTGAGATGGTCCCTAGGACCCAACTGCCTGAGAACACTAAGAAGTACAGGCAGTGGGTGACCATCAATGGCCATAGGGTGGAGGCTCTGAGAGACACAGGAGCCAGTGTGACAGCTGTCAAGTGTCACCTGGTGTCTAAAGAGCAGGTGGTCCCTGATGCATTCTACCCAGTTGTTGCCGCTGACAACACAGAGAGCCACTGCAAGGTGGCTCAGGTTCCCTTTGAGTGGGGGGGGGGGTCTCTGGTACTCTTCAAGTAGCTGTGAGGCCAGCCCTGCCTGTTGACTGTTTGTTAGGGAACGATTTGGAGAGCTCCCCTTGGGCTAAGGTGGAGCGGAGTGCTCATTTGGAGATGTTGGGCTTGCCTGATTGGGCGTGTGTGACCACCCGGTCCATGGCAGCCAGAGGAGTTCAAGAGGACCTGGAGCCTGAGAGGGAGGCCCAGGTGCCTGCCGGAGAGAGAAGAGGCAGGGGGCGCGGGAAACCGGCCCCCGAAGTTCCCACGGTCCAGGAGGAGGCAGACCCTGAGGGGGATGCGCTGGAGCCTACAGGGGAACAGGTAGCTGAACTGGGGGACCTGCCTGAGCTGACCCATTGGCAGCAAGATGGAGGACCCTCCAGGGAGGAGTTCTGCGAGGAGCAGAACAAGTGCCCTTCTCTCGTGGGTCTGAGGCAACAGGCCACAGACCAGGCAGCAGGTGATCAGTCTGGATCACATTGGATCTACTGGGAGAATGGTCTCCTGTATAGCGAGCCTAAGGTTGCTGAGCCTGGGTCAGCCCGTGTGCTGGTGGTACCCCAGCGCTTCAGAGCCTTCCTACTGGGTTTGGCTCATGATGTGCCTTTAGCAGGACATCTGGGGCAGGACAAGACCTTTGAAAGGCTTGTCACCCATTTCTTTTGGCCCCAGATGCGCAGGAGTGCCGCCACTCACTGCAGGACCTGTCAGACTTGCCAGGCAAGTGGAAAGAGTGGGAGGAAGCAGAAGGCTCCTCTCCAGCCATTCCCTGTAGTCAGTACCCCCTTTGAACGGGTGGGCATTGACATTGTGGGGCCTCTGGATCCCAAGACAGCCATGGGCAACAGGTTCATCCTGGTCTTGGTGGACCATGCCACCCGGTACCCTGAAGCCATCTCTCTGAGGACAGTGACGGCCCCCGTGGTGGGACGGGCACTGATGGGAATTTTCTCCTGTGTGGGGTTCCCTCAAGAGGTGGTGTCTGACAGAGGTACTAACTTTATATCCAAGTATATGAAGTCCCTGTGGCAGGAGTGCGGTGTAACGTACAAGTTCCCCACTCCTTACCACCCCCAAGGAAATGGGTTGGTTGAGAGATTCAACCGGACCCTGAAGGGCATGATTATGGGTCTGGAAGAACCCATGAGGCGTAAGTGGGACGTCCTCTTGCCATGCCTTCTTTTTGCATACCGGGAAGTGCCACAGAAGTCTCTAGGGTTCAGCCCCTTTGAGCTTCTGTATGGTCACCCAGTGAGAGGACCTCTGAGTTTGGTCAAGGAAGGCTGGGAGCAATCTCCCAGGAAACCTCCCCAGGATGTATATAGCTACATGCTGGCCTTCAGGAACCAAACTAGGCGTTTCAGGTAACTTGCTGAGGCAAATCTGGAAGCCAGCCAGGAGGAAATGAAGCGGTGGTACGACCAGAATGCCACTCTGGTTGAGCTTCAACCTGGTCAGAAAGTGTGGGTCATGGCCCCAGTGGAGCCCTGTGCGCTCCAGGATAAGTGGACCGGACCCTTTGATGTGGTGGAGCGCAAAAGTCCTGTTACCTACTTGGTGGACATGCGGTCTCCCAGGAACCCCTTGCGGGTCCTGCACGTCAACCGCCTGAAGCCCCACTTGGAGAGGTCCCAAGTGGGCATGCTCTTAGCTACAGATGCTGGGATGGAGGAGGAGACTGAGCCTCTTCCTGACCTCCTGTCAGCCCAAGAGCAAGATGGATCAGTGGAGGGTGTGAACCTCTCTACCTCCCTGACACCTGAGCAGCAAGGTGACTGTCGCCAACTGTTGGGGCAGTTTCCTGACCTGTTCTCCCTGGTTCCTAGTGTCACTGACTGGTGCGTCCATGATGTGGACACTGGGGACAGTCTTCCTGTCAAGCACAAGGCTTACAGGGTGACTGACAGGGTGAGAGCTTGCATCAAGGAGGAGGTCTCCAAGATGTTTGCATTGGGGGTGATTGAGTCCTCTCACAGCCCTTGGGCCAGCCCAGTGGTCTTGGTCCCAAAGGCTGCCGCGCCTGGTGCCACACCCGAACTCCGGTTCTGTGTGGACTACCGAGGACTCAATTCGTCACCAGGACTGACGCACACCCCCATCCCCAGAGCTGATGAGCTCATAGATCGGTTAGGGGCTGCCCGGTACCTCAGTACGTTTGACTTAACGTCTGGGTACTGGCAGATCGCCTTGACTGATGGGGCAAAGGAGAGGTCAGCATTCTCCACACCAGATGGGCACTACCAATTCCGGGTGATGCCCTTTGGGATGAAGAATGCCCCTGCCACCTTTCAGAGGTTGGTCAACCAGGTGTTGGTTGGACTGGAAGAGTTCAGTGCCGCCTACCTGGATGACATCGCAGTGTTCAGCGGCAGTTGGGAAGAACACCTGCGCCACCTCTGGGAAGTGTTGATGGCGCTGCGGAGGGCAGGCCTCACGATCAAGGCGAGTAAGTGCCAGATCGGGCAGGGTTCCGTGGTATACTTGGGACACCAGGTTGGGAGCGGCCAGGTGGCGCCCCTACAGCCCAAGATAGATACCATTCTGGCTTGGGAGCCCCCCAAGACCCAGACAGCGGTGAGAGCCTTCCTAGGACTCACCGGGTATTACAGGAGATTTGTCAAGGGGTATGGCAGCATTGTTGCACCCTTGACAGAGCTGACTTCCAGGAAGCAGCCCAAGAGAGTGATTTGGACTAACACCTGTCAACAAGCTTTTGACACCTTGAAGACAGCCATGTGCACGGCGCCCGTGCTCCTGGCCCCCAACTTTTCCAAAGAGTTTATCGTTTAGACAGACGCTTCAGAGCATGGTGTGGGGGCTGTTTTGTCACAGATGAATGAGGAGGGCCAAGACCAACCTGTAGCCTTCCTTAGTAGGAGATTACTTCCACGGGAACAGAGGTGGAGTGCTATTGAGCGTGAGGCATTTGCTGTGGTCTGGGCGCTGAAGAAGCTGAGACCATACCTGTTTGGGACTCCCTTCCGGGTTCAGACAGACCACAGGCCCCTCAGATGGTTGATGCAGATGAGGGGTGAGAATCCAAAGCTGTTGAGGTGGTCCATTTCCCTACAGGGGATGGACTTCATGGTGGAACACCGCCCTGGTACAGAACACGCCAATGCTGATGGTCTGTCCAGATTTTTCCGCCTTAGTGAAGAGAACTCCCTAGAGGTAGGATAGTTCTCCCCACATTTCAGCTGGAGGGGACACGTGTTAGACCTGGCATCCTTGGCGTGGGTCTCCCTTCCATTTTTTGATGATGCCTCCAATGTTATTGATCTGTTTTTGCTGGTTTAGATGCTTTGGGCACTGTGCCACTGCTATTCAGTGCCACAGTGCAAGTGCTCCCTATGATAAATTGTGTTATGTATTAGTGACTCCATGATTGGATGATTGGTTTACTTGTCAGTCCCTAGTACAGTGCACTGAGTGTGCCCAGGGCTTGTAAATCCAATGCTGCTGGTGGGCTTGCAGCACTGGTTGTGCCACCTACAGAAGCAGCTTGTAAAATGTGTCTCAGGCCTGCCATTGCAGAGCCTGTGTGCAGCCTAGGGCTGCCATGTCGACTTGGTGAGTGCACCCACTTACCAGTCCCTACACCTTCCCTTTTCTTCATATCAGACACCCCTATGGTAGGCCCAAGGGCAGGGTGCATTGTAAGTATAAGGTAGGACATGCCCTGGTGTGTGTGGCATGTCCTAATAGTGAATTACAGCCATTTTCGTTTTTCACTATTGCAAGGCTACCTGCTCCCCATAGGCCAGAATGGGCAGTTTGATTATTACAGCTTATAATCCTAACTGACCCAGGGAACATGGTAGAAAAACTAATTTAGTATGCCTGAACTCAGGATGATAAAATACATCTTTTAGTGAAGTTGGTTTTAACATTCTGTGTTTGAAAATACCACTTTTAGAAAGTAGGTATTTTCTTGCCTAACTATCCAAGCCTGCCTCTGCTAGGTTGTGTATTCCTTGTCTGGGTTTGTGAGTGACAGGGGCTGGGGGACTCCAGGAGACAGGGTGAGTCAGCACAGGGCTGAATAGAGAGATCTGCATCCAGAGTGGAGGGAGGAGTGGCACCTGGCTCTGAATAGGGCTGTGCCTGCCTTCCACAATGCTGGCTCCACCTCCTGCCGGGCGGCTGAGCACTCTGCCCCACATTCTGAAAGGAAAGAAGGAGTCCTGTAAACAAAGTGCTCCAGGACTGACCAGAACTGGTTTTGGACTAGGCAAAGGCCTCTCTGCCTTCAGAGAACAAAGAGAAAAGGTGTATAAAAAAAGGGGACCCAGACCCCTAGGAAATTAGATCACTTTTGGGAAACAAGAAGAAACTTTTGCTGAGGAGCGGAACCAAGAAGAAACTGAGGAGAAGACTATCCCTAAGCTAGAGGGATCTGCCTGCAGTGGTTGCCTGACTGCCAAAGAAAGGAGAAGGGAACTTTGTGTGTACTTTCATCAACTTGTGAAGGATCTCCAAGGGCTTGATTTCAGAGCTTGCCTCCTGCTGAAGTCTCAGGGACAACAGACTTCACCCACCAGCTCCCCTGTATTCCCTTGCTGGGAATTTGGACCTTCTGACACACTTGCGTGTCTCTGGGAGCTGGAAGCGCGACTCAAGACGAAGAAGCGTGTCGCCGCAGCCGCTGATTCTCGTATCGCCGGAGAAGAGTGTCGACGTCGCAGCAGACGCCGGCGCATCCCCGAACAAGCGCCGCTGACTCCCTCGCATCCTTCGAAGCGCCTCGCAGCACCGGAGAAAAGTGTCGCCATCGCAGCAGACGCCGTCGCATCCCCGGGGCGGAGCATCGACCTCGCATCAGACGCCGACGCATCGCAACACGAGGCGCCCCGCATCCCAGGAGAAGATAGTCGACCTCGCATCAGACGCCGTCGCATCGCCACGGAAGCGTGTCGCAGGGCCTGTCGCGGCTCCAAAGATTCATTGAAATCGCCGCACGGCCGTCGGGCGTGCACGCATCACCCCTTCGTTGTCGCAACATCAAGAAGACGCCACTTTTGTTTCTTTGCAACAGATCTTCATCGCATCACCGTCCTTGCGTGTAAGGGACTACCGCATCACCTTCCCTGCAACACTTTCGTTGCCGTGCGTTACGCATCTTAAGGTACATTGAACTCAAAGTGTCGCATTTCCATTTTAAGAGACTCAAGCTAATTCTACCATCTTTAAAGTACAGTATTGTGGATTATTTTTGTCGTTTATGGTCTTGTGGAAAATCTATATAAAAGATACTTATTTTTATAATACAACCTGTGTGGTGTCCATTTGTAGTGTTGTCACTGGATTACTGTATGTGTTCACAAATGCTTTACACACTGCCTCTGAACTAAGCCTGTCTGCTCGTGCCAAGCTACCAAGGGGGTGAGCAGGGGTTATTTCAGGAGTGTACCCCCTTACCCTGACTAGAAGCAAGGGTCCCTATTTGGACAAAGGTACCTACCTCTGCCAACTAGAGACCCCCAGTTCTAACACTTACCTTTAAGAAGGACTCCAGAAGACTCTTCCGAGCTTCCACTTTATCACTGTCCATATTCCCAAATGGAAGATCTGGGAACAGCTTTTTTGGTCCTTTTATGTCTGTAACAAAAAACGAGAAACAACTAAGAATATCATTGTCATGGACACTGAGTGCTAAGGGTGACAATACTGTAAGACATAAAGGGATCAAAGAGGTAGAACACAGGGAGATTTGAGAAAGAATGGCAGAGGTTGTGGGTAGCTAAGAAAGTCACTTTAACCTGTGAAAGGCCCTATCACAAGATGTAGACAGCTCACAACAGAATTATTTGCACAAAATGATGAGAAGATATAAGACACAGTCACATGATGTGTCGGGCAGAGAAAGGCACTTTGTGGTGCAGAAGGAACAGTCAGGAGCAGTCAGAGGACACTGTGAGGTGAGAAAGATTTGGACTATGGAAGAACAGACCTAACAAGTGGTGCACATGCAGAGTCCCACCAATGGTGATAGTCCAATGTGTCATGTGCTTACTCACTTTTCAGAAACTTGCGCAGGTCTGGCTTTTCCTCTAGCCGAGTCTGCAAGTTTAGAAACTCACGGTAGCGTCGATTCACTGTGTGGTACGCCATTGGCTGCAGAGTGCCAAGATTCTCATTATCCAGGGCTGTTTCATACTGGGGTGGGGGATGAAAAAGGTAAAGAAGTATCACATAATTGAGATGAGAGAAAGGTACTAAATGCATAGCACAGCAAGGCAATAGAGTAATTGGGCAATGCAGTAACGAAAGGGTCTCACCAAACAGCACATTCAAGAAAGGTGTGAATCTTAAAATGTAAGGCTAGGATCTGAGTTTAAAGGTAGGCATACTTAGCTATGAAAACATGACTACTGAATGGCTCAACTCATTGAAAGTGATGTGGGGATTGAACCCAAATGTTCAAGGGAACCGACATTGGAGGCCGCTTGGCTGATAATGAAAAATATATGTAACCTAACTCTGATACTCAGTGATAAAGGTACGGGGCAATCCTTGTTGTTCTGGTTGAAGGTTTTCGCGATCAAGCTATTAGCCTTTCTAAAGCTGTAGCACTGTCCAAGCACCTGACAGAGTGTTGAGGTTGAGTGTTGGGGTTTTCTTTTCAGTGTGGCCAAGAATAGAGCATCCACTCAATGGATCGAGTTTGCCCAATCACCCAGAAGTGTTGATGATGATGGTCTCAAAACTCAGTGGTTTGGCTTTTGAGTTAGCTCAATGGCCTAGGAACAATGTGTTAGCTCTAGACCGAAGACTCTATGGCAAGCTTCTGGGGCTTGTATTTAAGCTCAGATGTAGAGCTATTAGCTGAACTGTAAATTATTTAGAAGTAAAGTCATCCCACTGATGTGATGGCTAACTTGTGGGCTGTTTCGTTTCCATTGCTCAGGTGTAACATTGCTGGGATTGGGCAAATGACTTGATGAAACTCATGCTTTCATAAGAGAGCATCACTCAGCGGTAGGGCGTGGTGTCCCGTGTTGTGGCTACAGTGACGTGTTGAAGAGTTGCATAGCTGGATCCTTGTGTAAAATTCTTTAAAATGAGGTAGCTGAATCCAGTTGAAAGTAGAGAGTAGTTTAATAGACAGGGCACAGTACTGCAACAGCAGAAGTCCAAGACAGAATGACCAGAAACATCATTCAAAATGACATCATAACAACTGTATGGCAGGTGCAGGGATTAAAAGTACACAGAATAATTAAAAGGGAAATATCTAATTAAAAGGGAAAGTATGGTAAAGATAACATGCAATGTAACACATTTCCCTCCTCAGAAACATTATGAAGACATAACAGTACATTTTGAAACAAGTTTTACATTCCAAATTTTTCCGTCTTGAGTAACCACACTGTTGCGATTAACTTTGACAATTTTAATAGGTCTTCCAAACTTCACATCACCTTTGAGAAGAATACCAGGCTTACGTATTCTAACCCACTCCCCAACCACAAAATGAGGTACCTTAACTTTCATGCGGAGATCATAATGGCGTTTACTTCTTTGTTGTTTCTCATCCACTTTGTGGGCTACATCATTTTGATTTAATTCTGGTGTTTGAACTTTAATGGCCTTTTTGAACCACCAAGGGCACAATTTGGACACTCCCCTTGAGTAAACGAAAAGGTGAAACTTCAGTAATTGAGTGGAGAGTTATGCGGTATAACCATAACTTCTCCCTCAACTTATCCTTCCACCTAGCACCAAAGTTACGTGCCCAAAGAATATCTTGTTTGAGAACTCTATTGTACCTTTCCACTTGACCATTACCCTGAGGTTCATATAGAGCTGTGGTAACATGACGAATATTGCAGAATTTTAAAAAATCACTCATATCACGAGATTTCAACTGCACACCATTATCCGAAATGAGTACTTCAGGGTATCCTTCTCTGGCAAAAACTTCTTTTAAGAACAAGACAACACTATCAGTAGTAGCATGTGGAACCCACTTTACTTCAGGCCACTTGGAATGGTAATCCACCATTACCAAAGCAAATCTGCAGTCCTGAGGCAGAAAATTAAAAGGACCTTCAATGTCTAAACCAACCTTTTGCCATGGGTAATCAGACCACTGAACAGGAATGAGAGGAGCAGGATCACACTTGAGCATTTTTTCGCTGCATACACATTCAGGGCATTCTCGGACTATTCTATCAACATATCTATCTAATCCAGGCCACCAAAATACAGACCTGAAAAGTCTTTTCATGGAGGACATACCCAAATGGCTTTCATGACTCATAGCCAAAATACAATCACGAAGGGATAATGGTGGAATACATTTTCCTTGTCTAAAAATAAAGGCTCCTTCTATAATTAATTCATTAGAAATCTTCCAATAAGGAAACAACTCAACCGATATTTCATTCCTAGAAGGCCAACCTATTCTGGTATAATTAATAACTTGACGCAACAGATCATCCTCATCCATGGCCTTTTGCCACATTTCATCAGAAATGGAACCAAACTTTTCAGACAAAACCTCAGAAATATTTGCAATAACTTCTTCATCACTCATATCATTAGCACTACAGGGAAGTCTTGATAAACAGTCTGCAGTAACATTTACCTTTCCTGGAACATACTCCACAGAAAAACTGTACTCTTGTAACCGAGACATTAACCGGGCTATTCTGGCAGTAGCATTAAGACCACCACCGGGAGACAAAATAGGAACCAAAGGCTTGTGATCCATCTTTAAGACAAACCGTGCACCCCAAATGTAGTTTCTAAAGTGCTCCACCCCCATACGCATGCTAACAACTCCCTTTCAATCACCGCATAGCGTCTCTCTGTAACGTTTAGGGTGCGGGAGGCGAAAGCTACATTCCATTCATCTTTACCTGCACATTGAGACAAAACACAACCTAGTCCATATAGACTGGCATCAACAGTGAGTATACAAGTTTTACTGATACAATAAGGTTTGAGTGTGGGCGCAGCAATCATTTCCGCCTTAATGTTTTCAAAAGCTTCTTGTTGTTTTTCACCCCAAACAAATTCAGTATTTTTCCTCGTCAATTCTCTTAATAATTCCATTTTTGTAGCAAAATTCATTATAAACTTACTATAATACTCACAGAGACCTGAGAAAGAGAGAAGTTTGTCCTTAGAGTCAGGGGCAGGCGCCTTGAGAATAGCATCTACAAGAGATTTTTGGAACAACTCCTTCCTTAGATAGCGTGTGTCCAAGATATTCAACAGATTCCTGAAACAGTTTACACTTGTTCCTCTTCAAGGTAAGTCCATATTCTTTTAGAATTGTACATACTTTTTTAAGATGTTCTGCATGAGTTACTTTATTAGGTGAGTAAATTAAAATGTCACCCTGGAAACATTTTACACACGACTGCATATCCTTAAAAAGATGAAACATAGACCTCTGGAATACAGAGGCCGCAGATGCCAATCCGAAAGGCATCCTCTTGAATTGGAAGAGACCATGTGGTGTAATAAAAGCAGTCATGTGACGAGATTCTTTGGCCAATTCAATTTGATGATATGCGGACCTAAGGTCCAGAGTGGAGAAAACTGTGGCACCCCCAAACATGCTCACTACCTCGTTAATATTGGGCAAAGGGTGACAATCAACTAAAATATTAGCATTAAGAGCACGAAGGTCTATGCACAGCCTCAAAGATTTGTCGGGTTTACGGGCTAAAACAATCGGAGAAACCCACTCAGAGGACTCCACTTCTTCGATGACACCCTCATCTAACATACCCTTCAAGGTTTTGCCAAGTTCATCTCTTACGTTAATGGGCACATTTCTGAGTTTCTGTTTCACAGGAGACGCTCCCCGTTTAAGTTTAATTTCATGAGTGAAACCTTTGAGCTTCCCTAACGTTTCTGAAAAGACTTCAGGGAATTCATTCTCAATGACATCAAAATCAACACTTTCTTCTATAACCATGACTGGTTCTTTGCTACGGGGATTTAAGATAATCCCTAACTTCCATTGGTCACGCCAACCTAATACATTTACACCTTTTCTTGCCACATAAACTTTTATAAAAGCTGATCTTCCCTTAAACTCAACATTAGAAGCAACATACCCCAAAAGATCAATAGTAGATCCATCAAAACTTTGAGCTATGATGTCCGGAGGACTCAAATCCTTCATAGACATGACTTTACTGAACTTTTCATTAAAATAATCATCAGTAATAATAGTCCACGGCGATCCGGAATCAGCCATGAGTTCCAAAACTTCATTTAAGAACTTGACTACACACTTGGGTGAACATAAATTTTCCTCAAGAGAACACACATCAATTATAGATACTACAATGCCACTTTCACCCACCCGATCATCAACTCAGGAATTGGTACATCTTACACAAGAAACCTCATTAGTTCTAGCAGGAACATTTCTATCTTTGTCTATAGTTCTTTTTCAGTCATCTCTGCAAGCTCTGGAAAAATGCCCTATTCTTCCACACTTGATACATTCCTTCCCTATAGCAGGACACAATTTGAAAGACGCTACATGGTTTGTACTTCCACATCTGAAACATATGACCGATTTGTCACTCCTATTACCTTGCTGGGAAGACTTTGTGAAAGGGGTCTTATTCACAACACAAACTTCATCTATACATTTGTTACTCCTATCACCTTTGGCACTAACATCCTCAATAGTCTTCATCCATTTCTCAGATTGTTCAAAAGCTTTTGCAGTAGCTATAGTGTCATGCAGATTGGGATTTCCCAGAACCCATAATTGTTCTTGGGTTTTCTTGCTTTTAACATTTACAATGATTTGGTCCCTAATCATTTCATCTGCTATGACGCCAAAATTGCAAGAAACCACAAGAGTCCTAAGTGCAGTTAAAAATCATCAAAAGTTTCAGAATCTCTTTGAGCTCTAGTATAAAATTTATACCTGTTCAACGCTATACTTAATGTGGGCTTAAAACGTGTTCCCATGCGTAAAAGTGCCTCTTCAAAGGTACTGAGATCACCAGGCACTATAGGTAAGCTTGCCCCTCAGATCCTAAGCAATGTAGTAATATACTTTTTTTCCTTTCATTCCCCATCCTATCACCATCAATGGCTTTCATGTATGTTAAAAATTCTTCCTTCCATCTGGACCAGGGAATAGGAGGATCACCCTTGGATTGGAGAAATTTACAAGGTGGTTCAAATTGCATGGTAATGCAAACACTAATAAAAGTAATAACAAGTAAATATTAAAACCTAAGTAACACAGTACCGTTATACCAGAAGTTCAATTTAAAATTTTATGACTATAAATAGATATGAAAAACTGCCCACATCAGCGTGACGTGTAGAATAAATAAACAATACCTGAGCATGCAATACATTGTTAAAATAAATACGGAAAGCTGTGCATGTCAGCGTGACATGCAAAATAAATAAAGAGAGTTGGGTTTGAAATATGCTGCAGCTTTGAAAAAGTCAAATGAAGTGTAAATAATTATCCATCCAAATACCTCAAAATGTTTACTTTGCGCTGCCGTGCGCATCAGCGATGTATAGATGGATTAATCAATGTATGTGCAGCCGTGTGCATCGGCGATGTGAAAAATATTCATGAGATGTGAGTGCAGTCGTGCGCATCGATGAAGATGAAATTGTCGGAGAATGAGGAAAAGAGGATTAAATCAAATAAAATGGCCGCAAAGGTCACGTCGCGTCATGACGCGGCAGTGCTGGTGTCACGTTACGCGATGACGCGATCACATGACACGGAGATCAGCGTGTTGAAGACAGATGAACCGCATCTCCACAGCAAAGGCACAGGAACAGCTTCCACGAAAGGATTCCAACGGAGATCGTCAGTGAGAATGAGGTAACGCGCGCTAGGCCAGATTCGTCACAGAAACACAGCGCGTCTTACAGTACCATGACAACCACGAAGTCGCGTGAGTAGCGATGCAATCCAGGTAACTGTAGGATGTTGAAAGATGCGATAGCTACAAAAATTACTGAAAAGGTCTAAAATCCTTTCCTGGGTGAAGAAACCTCGTAGAGCTTCCAGAAAAAATAGGTGGTGGATAACATGACAACACAATCTACATGTAGATAATGATGGTCCAATCCAAACAACAGACGATGCAAATTCTCAAAAATATACAAATCCCAAATTAATTGTACCGCTCCTGTGCCCTCTGAAGTAGCAGGTACGAAGTCCCTCGTCGCCAGTGTAAAATTCTTTAAAATGAGGTAGCTGAATCCAGTTGAAAGTAGAGAGTAGTTTAATAGACAGGGCACAGTACTGCAACAGCAGAAGTCCAAGACAGAATGACCAGAAACATCATTCCAAATGACATCATAACAACTGTATGGCAGGTGCAGGGATTAAAAGTACACAGAATAATTAAAAGGGAAATATCTAATTAAAAGGGAAAGTATGGTAAAGATAACATGCAATGTATCACCTTGGACACTGTACTAATTGCTCGCTCTCAACCACAATAGGCCAGTGCAGGGGAATCATTTGACAAGACAACAAAGGGAAGACTCATTCTGTAAGCCGCCTACACTTAACAATAGGGCTTCATCCAAATATATCTGCTTAGTGGTACTGCAGGAAAATCCACAACTCTAGGTTGGGAAAATAAAGTGTAACAACCTGTGGTAGTACTACCAGCTAGGATAGGGGAGTACAGCCTAGCTAAAAAAAAGGCTGAGTCGATGCAAAATGTTTAGAAAACCACAGTCTAAATGATCACTATATATATTTGTTGTATGGCAATTTATCGCAAATAGACATCCTGAATATCTGGGATGAATGCAACCCTCATGACTCCACATTTGGACGGCTCGGGGCCAAGGCATTTTCACAACATACCAAGCACAACCAAACAAAGCTGTGTATGTTGCACTGCACCACTAAATGAAGCAACTGAATAACATATCAATAAAAAGCTTAGTATTACCTTGATTGTATATAACGTGTAGGGGTGGGAGCCAGTTCCACTGTGTTCTCGGGCAGTGATAGTGCCAGTAATCCTCAAGTTCTGAATCACCACTGGTCCATCTGGGCTACTAAGGGGCACAAAGCTGAAGGCGTTAATGGGTACTATGGGAGAAGAGCTGAGTAGGGGTGCACTGGGCATGCCTTCCATGGGGCTCAGAGAAGGTGACACAGACTTCTCCTTCTCCAAAGAGGTTGGGGGCTTCAGGGGGACATTCCCCATGTCTTCCACACTAGAAGGTGCCGAATAATTTTGTTTTGCTGCTTCTTCAGTGTCTAAGGGATTCACCAAGATCTCAGGGCAAGCACTCTGTGAGGTCAACAGGACTGAAGCACCAGTTTGGGGTTGTTCCAACATTCTGTCATCAGACTCAATATCATCCTCTTGGCCCAAGGCCACCATGGAGGATTCCACTGGTGTTAGAGCATCCTGATAGCAATCTGTGGGTAGCTCCTCTGAGCCTAGCAGAACCAGAGAGTCGGAGTCTTTTCCCATATCTGACATAGGGGACTCTGGCTCTGAATCCTCACAGAGAAAGAGAGGCCTCAGAGTTTTGGATTGCAAGTAATGGGTTGGCATGCTTCCGTCTTTAATAGTCTGGATACTAGGTTCAACAGTGAGGTCAATGTAGTGTGATTCTTGAATGCCCACTGTCTCCTCCTGTACATCTTCTGTACCGTCCACCACATTGTAGCTTGAAAGTTCAGCAACCTTGGGAGTAGGAAGGGCCTCGTCCTGTACATATTCTACCTGCACTTTTAGAGGAAGGGACTTTGGTACAGGTGACTGATCCACAGTAGGTTCCTCCTCCTTGGCTTCTACCTTAATGGCTGCTTTGGTAAAAATATCTGTAAGAATTAAATTGATCCAATCAGGGTCGGACATCTTGGCAATTAAGGGGAGGAGAACATTGCAAGTTATGAGTTCAACTACCACATAGCGGCCCGTTCTTGTTTCCAGGTGAGGCTTGGGGACCAAGACATCCAGTAGCAAATCCACAATTCCTCGGGCATAACTCACCTCTGAGGCTGAGCTGCGAAGGGCTGGATGTGGGTGGCTGAGTTGTGTATACTCCTGCCAGAGACGCGCAGGGCGCAATGCTGGATCAGGGGGGGCTGTACTGTCTCGCCTGTCCACTGCCTCCTTGGCCTTCATGTAGCTTTGTAGGTGGCAGCCACTCAAAACCAAAAACTTCTGGGTCAGCACAGTCTTATTCACCAGTCGCATTCTTCTCTTCAGCTCTGCAGCCAAGCACATCATGGCACTCCGCACCTCTTCCTCAAAACCCTTCTCACGGCTCAGTGTCCGGTACCATGATGAAACAAAATCCTGGATAATCTTCTGAATAGTCAGGTGAATCTCCTTGTCCAGTTGGATCTCAGCATCTTGGCTCTGCTGGCAGGTTTGTGGAATGATGAACCGCTCCAAGTGGACATGGTTCCGGGAGTCAAGGATTGCCTGCGATCCCATCTTACTTCCAAGGACCGCCATAACGCAAGTCAAGAAAAGAAGCAGCCAGATGTTGACCAGTAAATGCAAGAAAAGAACACAGGTTAGCAATACCCCTACCAAAAGGAGCTTTCTGCTTCCGGTCACTTTGGACATGAGCCAACAAAATAAGCTGGCCCCCAAGTCTCCGGATGGCATCTCCTTCGGTCTGCTAGATTCCATTTCATGTGGTGTCACAGGTCCGTGAACTTGACAACATATTATCGAGGGGTAAAATGCTTCCTGCCACCACCACCTGGGTACTACGGGAGCTCAGATAACTGGTTTATGCGGAGCTGCATCGGATTGGAGCACTGGAGTACGTGGATTGACGCGGACGCGACCGCGACGCACTGACGTCACACGCCGATTCGCCGGCGAGACTGAGAGACTCCACTGGAACGTCTTCTCCTGTCGTCTCGCGGCACCACGGCCCGTGGTCCGAATTCCAACGAGGGCAAGACGACGAACGGAGCTCAGGCCAGGAGTGGAACATACTTTAGGAGCGGGCAGGGAGGGTGTAGGCGAGGCCCTAGGGTCGCGGTTGTTGTCTCCCTGCAGGTTCGGAAGCTGCCGGTGTTCTAACCGTTTGTGCATCCTCGACGTCAGAGGGATGCTTAGAAATACCGCTTGCTGCCCGTTTTTTTGCGTCTGTGCCTCCCCGAAAGCGCTGTTAATGTATGGTTGTGCTTGCGCCTCATCGAAATCTGTTCTGGAATGCGTGAAGAGGCACAGAAAATATTGTTTTAAGTAGTATGTTTAAATGTATTTTTGTAATAAAACATAAGCAGATGTAAAAGGAAAACATTTGGATTCACAAATTCTGTTGGTTTTAAAGTGTTATTTACATTTGGACACACGAAGCTTTTTTGGGTTTGAATAACAACGTAAATGATACGTGTGTGAATTGCAAGTGTGAGAAAAATGAATCGCAAATTAAAATCCTGCAGGGCATAATCCGCATTCCTCTTTTGACTGATGACTGATAAACTTGTAAAGCGAGCGATTGCCGAGGCGTCTTGGCACTAAGGTGAGTGGATACCGATGCCCAGGCTCGCCAACCTAATCGCTTACGGGAAAAGCCAGGTCTTTACCAGTTTCCTAAAAAGAGACCTATTTGGTTGTAGCCTAGTCGTGGTCGGGAGGGAATTCCAGAGTTTGGCTGCTCGGTGGGAGAAGCTCTTGCCACCTCATCTGGCTTTTTTTTTATCTTGGGGACCAGTATCAGTCCTGTGTTGGCTGACCTAAGACTGCGTTGCGGCATGTAAGGAAAATAATTGTTGAATGTCCGTGGCTCCCCCTCCATATAAAGCCGTATGTACTAGACAGAGGGCTTTGAAATCCACTCGCTGCCGGACTGGAAGCCAATGAAGCTGTTTGATACTGGCAGACGTGGGATGATGTTTGGGGAGATCCAGCAGCATGCGAGCTGCCGCATTCTGTAAGGACTGCAGTTTGGCAATCTGGCCTTTATCTGTTCCCATGTATAAGGCGTTGCCATAATCAATTCTTGAAAGAACAAGAGCTCCAACAACTGTTTTCCTAAGGGTTAGTGGGATAAACGGCAGGATTTTGCGCAACACTTTCAGAGTAAAGAAGCAGGCGGAAGATACCTGATTGATTTGTTTTGCCAGCTTGAGTTGGTTGTCGAACATAAATCCGAGGTTTCTGGCCTTAGTCACAGGAACCGGACAGTTCCCAGCCTCTGAGGGCCCCCATGAGTTGGCTCCATACAGAAGGACTCTGCCCAAACTCGATGACCTCAGTCTTTTTGGTATTGAGTTTTAGAAAGTTTGTATTCATCCAGGCCATGACTGCATTTAAACAGTTACGGAACCTGGCAGCAGTGACGTCCACCCTTTGCGTGACCGATACCACTATCTGGGTATCGTCCGCATAAGAGACTAAGGTGAGACCATGATCTTTTAATCTTGCCAGAGGGGTGACATATATGTTAAACAGCGTTGGTGACAAAGCTGACCCCTGTGGGACTCCACAGGGAAGGCATAGATTTCCTGACTTGAGACCCTCCCAGTGTATCAACTGTTCCCTGGATGCCAAAAAGGATGTTAATCGGGTTAGAGCCGTCTCTCTAATACCTGCTACCTTCAGCCGCCGCAACAATACCGCATGGTTCACAGTATCAAATGCTGCTGACAGGTCAAGCAGGATGAGGACGGCTCTACCCCCCCCCATCCATCACCTTCCGGATCTCTTCTGTGGCCATGATCAGGGCCGACTCAGTGGAATGTCGCAATCTAAAGCCGTGTTGGGTGGGGTCTAGAATGTTGTTACAATCTAGGTAGTCAGTAAGTTCCATATTCATGGCTTTTTCTAGAATTTTAGTTGGAAGAGGAAGCATGATATTGGGCGGTAGTGTTTCACAACCGTAGGGTCCAGAGTGGCTTTCTTCAGGATAGGCCTGATGCAGGCCTTTTTCCAATACTGTGGAAAGACCCCCGAGCTAAGGACCCCATTTAGGAGGGGAGTCAAATGGGCACTCATTTCCCCGGAGGCCAGGTGCAAAATATACGGGGGCAGGGGTCCATAGGCGAACCGGACTTCGTCTGTAGTAGCAGGTCTGTTACTCTCTCCGCCGCTAAAACAGAGAACAGTACCAGACTGCTATGTGTGGGATTGTCCTCCGACGATTCTTCCCTGTTCCCCGTAGTGTTAAGTGCTATCTCATGAAGTTCATTATAAACTGTCTGTACTTTATTTTGGAAGAAAGAGGCAATCGTGTCCACAAAATGTTGGTCAGGCGAGAATTGGCTGTCCTGCGGACGCTTTGATAAGGCTGTCACCGTTTTAAAAAGCTCCTTCGAAGAGTTATTAGCCGCCTGAATTTTAGTTGTAAAATATAGTTTTTGCGTTTTTGATTGCTGCCTTGTATTCGTCAAGAGCTAGCTTGTAGTCCCTTTTGTGTTCAGCACTGTAATACGTTCTCCAGAGGCGTTCAATGCGTCTGCATTTGGCTTTAATGGATCTAAGCTCTGCTGAATACCAAGGTGAAGACGCTTGCCTTTTCTGGGTGTGTTTAGTTACTTTCGGAGCGAGCCTATCTACTGCTGTCCTTATGCAATCATCAAAATAACAGGCTGCCATATTGGGGTCTGAAACCATGTTAGGGCGATTCTCTGCCAGGGCTGCTTCCAATTCGCAGGTTGATAAACTGAGTGCTATTAATTTGGGCAATAGAAACATCTTTTCAAAAGCCCTTTATAAGTGTAGTATGAAGCACTATGTAAAGATCCGAGCAGTTGTATTTTAAGGGCCAGAGCCGTTTACTTTGTATTCTGGAAACAAAGTTTGAAATTACTTAATCTCCATGACCCCAAAAACTCAAACATTCATGCATGGTACCACTGAGCGGTAGGAATATTGTGGCTCTCTGCAAATTCCGTAATTTTCCCTCCTACAAATATATGAAAAATGTGTCATTTACCCCTGCTTGCCATGTGGATGCTGTATTCCCCAGTGGTCCCAAAAGAATGTATGGGCTTTAAGAGTGTGTGTGTGTCCTGATGTCTTAATGGGCCACCCCCTCCCGCTTTTAGGTCTTCCGTGCCGACAGCACTTTTGCTGCCCCTGCAATATATATTGTTTACCATACAGGGTTGTAGCCTGTCCATTGCTTACTTATGTACCGGATGCAAAAACAACAAGGTGATGGATGGAATGCTTGAATGAATCACAGCCACTGGAAATCATTCAGGCTGCATCCCAAGCCATCGGGTTTTTTTTGTGCCCACCATGCTACAATGCTACCCCGGTTTGGACCCAGCTATATGCAAAACAGTCTTGACCCTGCTCCCCGCGTGAGCAGTTCATCCCGAACTGCCAGCCAGGTCCTCCCTGGACCGTAAGCAAGCATTCTGGGACCGGTATCGGGGTATTACCCCTCATCAACCAGACTAACTTGAATTCAGTGGCACAGTGTGTACAGGACCACGTCTGCTCATACCCTTCCCACTTAAGGCAACACTATGGCACTCCACTTTACAGTACTCCTCTTTACAACACTCCACCACTTCACTGTGCAACATTCTGCTCCACTCTATGACCTTCCACTCTATGCCATCCCACTCCAAAACCCCCCAGGTAATACTTTCTACGACACAGCTCGCCACTCCATTCCCCTCTATTCCACTCTAATATACCCCAACTCCACTTCAATTTACTCCACTCCAATCATCCATTCCAATCTACCATACTGTAATCCACCCAATCTACTCCACTCCAATGTACCCCACTCCATCTTAATTTACCCCCACTCTACTCCACTGTAGCCCCCTCCACTCTACCCCATCTACCACGCTGCGCTCTACCCCACCCCACTTTACTCCATTCAATCCCACTAAACTTCTACCACGCTCCACTCTAACCTACCCCACTCCAGTCTATCCCAATCTATTCTACTATAATCTACTTCACTATGTCCCACTCCACTATCTCCAAACTACCCTATTCCACTCCAATCTACCCCAGTATACCCCACTCCACTGTACCCCCAATCTACCCCACTCCTTTTCAATCTACCATACTCTAATCCACATAGTATACCACACTCCCAAGTACTCCACTCTGCCCCACTCTAATCTACCCCAGTCCACTTTTCCCCTGTTTACCCCCTTCTAGTCTACCTCTGTTCACCCTACCTCAATCTACCCTGTTCTACTGCACTCCTATCTACCACAATCCACCCAAATTTACTCGTTTGAGACCTACAACGGCAGGGAGTTTTTTCACTTGCAGCTATCATGTCTCATAAAGCTGAGCTCTTGTCTCAACTTATCAATGCTCCCGCTGTATGACAGTTCATTCCCACCGCATGTTTATATATTTATTTTGCAGCTCAGCCTTTCAGGGATGTATTTCTTGCAGTTCCCCTGTTGGGGTTTTGGTATTTTACAAGCTTGGCTGTTTCCGGGTTTTGTTTATATAATAACCTACACACAATGAGGGGGCCTTTTTTCTCCTTGGCTGTTCTTGCTGGTTGAGTTGAGGTCTTATTTAGCAGGGCTTTCTCTTTTCCCTGCTGTCTTCAAGCACTGTTTTTTGGCAGCAGTTGCCCTTTTTATTGCTCAACTCGGCCCCTTGGCATCGTCACTGACCGCTTGTTGTCAGTTAGGTTTTGGGTATGTGGGTCTTTCACACTCTTCACCTTGTGTTCTCACCAAAAGCGCAAAATAAGAGCAGTAGGACATGAGAAGAGGTCATCCGCCAGGATTGCATACAGATCCACCATAGTGTCCCTAATACCTTTCCAGGTCAGAATATACTGCAACAGGGGGTCAGGCTCTATATTGCTGGGGGGTACCCAATGCGGGAAAGGGCTTTGAGCTGTCGATACTGCCAGTGTTACGATTGAGGTATCCAGTGATCGCATTTGAGATCTGCAAAGGGCACCAATACACCGTCCTGAACCAGGTCATTCACAAGATGAATCCCCTTGCTCCTCCACTGCGACCAGTCAACCGCCTAAACCCCAATCTTAATATACATGTTCCGCCATATCTGCGCCTTAAGATGGCGCATGTATGGCAAGAATACTGAATTTAGGTGAGTGTAGGGTAATAGCCAATGGGCTACCTACCCTTTCATTCACTAAGCCCCCTATTTGACAATTTCCCAGAATTCCTAAGTTTGCCATCTCCAAGATAGCCAACTTTGAAAAATCACCTCCAGTTCAGGTACCCCACCTTAGGGGTGGCACTAGCCTGGAAGTGGACAGGCGTCTCTGACTTGCTAATTTTCCTGCTTCTCCAGGTCCCAAAGGGGGTCGGGTTCCTCTCCTGTGAGAGAAGCCAGATTCGCATACCAAAGGCAGTGGGCTCTTCGAAAGCCCCCTACTTTGCAATGCTAATCTGCAGGTTATCCTGTGGGAGGGGGTTAAAACACGCTCTGCCCAAGCAGGCTTGGTCTCTGGCCTCCTGAGTGCAAAGGCCTTCACCTTTGGGGGTCAGAAACTCCTTAATGGGTGTGCTGATAGGCGAAAACCAGCCAATCAGCACACCAGTAGCTGGTAGCAAATAGCTATCCTGCAAGGTCAACAGAGCACATAGAACTATTGGAGCTGAACGCTCCCACCTTTAGCGGTAAAGTAGACGGAGGGGTGAACAAGGTGTGCTCTTTGTCTGTTATCACCCCTTCTCTATGCCCTAGCAGTTTAACCATTGGCCATCTCCATCCACTGCAGTCCTGCCAATGTGGGCATCCCCTTTGGTGGCCGAGATCATAAGATTAGCTTGTTGCGGATCATATCTTGCTTACTTTCTCTCGACTCGCTACCTCTCTACTTGCTATAGTTAACAGCCTTGCCGCATTTGAGGCGGTACTTATCTTTAAAATCACCATCACCACATCTTGCACTCTCAATCTAACTATACCCAAGCAGGACCTCCCTGCTCTGGAAGCCCTAAAGCTGTTACAATGGGGTCCCAACATGATTAGGTATTTGGGTGATAACCTAACTCCTATGCTGTCCTCTTGGACGCAACTCCAAAGGTCCATCCTAGCAGATCTCAGACTCTGTAAACCCCTCATTGTCTCCTGTCTGGGTGGCATCAATGTCATAAAAATGAATGTCCTCCCACGGGCCTCGTACCTTTTCCAGTCCCTGCCTACTCTGATCCCTACCGGAACCCTATTCACTACAGTTAGAGCATTATGGGGTTATACCTCTGCCTTTAATACTCAAAAACATTATTAACTATATTGACAACCTTATTGCTCTAGTAAGATTGCCTCTTTTGTTTGAATGTATTGTAAATGTATCCATCTGAAGCTTTCATTACATAGTACCTGTTGGAAAAGGTAACAAATTAAAAAATATGTTATTCGCTTTGCTTATTATGCAAAACAGTAGGTTTGGCTTTGCTAACTTAGTTATGTTTCAGACGTTTTTAAAAAATGGCTATAGGAAAGTGACATGGTTTTGACATGGTCTTTTGGACATGGTTAGCCCCATTTTGTTGCCTGGTATCTCATGTAACTTTGACTGAAGAGCACTGGGTTCCTGCTAAGCAAGCCTCCAGTGCCGGTGCCACTTCCACAATTGGCAAGGCCCTTAGCACCTTTGTAAGTCCCTAGTAAGTGGTACACTCTGGTACCTAGGGCATGGGTACTAAGGAGGGCCCCTTAGAGCTGCAGCTTGTATTGTGCCACTCTAAGGTTACCTAGCACCAGACTCACACAGACTGCCATTTTGCAGGCTGCATTACATGGTGCCACTCCAAAACGAAAACCCTGTATGCCATATCCCCTACCTCTGCATGGTAATATTTGTAAGACACCCCTACAGCAGGCCGTACAGACCTAAGACAGGGTGCATTATATTCCATGTGAGGACATAGCATGAGCAGATGTGCCCCTGAGCTGTCCAGTTCAGTTACTGCCAGTACAAGTGAACAGGGATCTTCAGTTGAGGAGCACACATTTTAGGTTTGTTTTGGTCACAGTTGTGGATGGATGAGATATGGGGACTGGTTTGAGGTTGGATTTAGTAATGGGCTTTAGAATGGGTTGATAATCCCAATGTGGATGAGCGATGATTGGGTTTTCCCCACGGGCATAGTGTGTTTGATGGGTGCGTGGTTGTAGGAGGCAAGAAGGGAGAGGATATTGCTATTGGATAAGTGACTAGCTAGTGAGTGGGGTCGGGAGGAGAAGTCTAGATTCAGTTTGCAGCTCCATTTGGGTAGAGGGGACCTTGTGTCGGCAGGGTTTTTGGTAATAGGGCGTTTGAAGGTGGTAGTGTTCTGGTTCCAGTAGTGCTTTTTTGATTTGTACCTGTATGATCCAGTTTAGAGGTAATGTGTAGTAGTTTTTTTATGTCAGCCCTCGGACATAGTTCTGTTTTTAGGTCATCGATCATTGACCAGAGAGTGGAGGTTGTGTCTGGTTGATTAGGAGATGTATGAGAGTTTTTGGGGGATGAGTGGGGATAATATTGGTTTGGAGAGGCCTCAGGATAGGGAGATGGGTGCCACACGATGCAGGGATGTTTAGGGGGCACCATAGCGGGGGTCCAGGGGGCCCTGCTAAGGACCCTCAAAGTCACTTTCTGCCTGCCTTTTCATTCGGGTGGACCACCATGAAAGGGCAGGTGGAAATCAACATAGGAATCCCGACGGCAGAGCCGAGGCTGGCTCTGCCTTCATTATGGGATTACCATTCTGCCTGCTGCCCCGTAGGGCCCTGTGAGCCCATCGGAAGCAGGGTGAAATCCCCCCGCGGGTTAACCTCTGACCGCCAGTATTGTAATACAGCAGTCAAACGGAAACCGTTGATGTCGGGCAGAAAGCCTGCAACTAACTGTTGGATGGCTTTCCGACCGACATTGTAATCGGGCTCTTAGTTATTTGTCAAACTCACCGTGGACACAAAGCATCAACCCTTAATATAAAACAGGGAAGGGAAAATCGGATTAACAAAATTGAAAATAATACGCATGTTTAAGGAAAGCGGTTGTGTGAATTTTCAAGACACTTCAATCTGCTTCACGAGACTTCTGCCTGCCACACTCAAGCCTCCCAAAATAGCAACCCTCAATGTGAAACAGGTGAGAGAAAATCAAATGTACTAAATGTGAACAACCACACTGTTCTATTCTGCCTTTGATGGTAGCTTCGATATTTAAAGAGGATACTGAGCTCGTCTTCATGACTTACACCACCCAGCAATGGGACATCCCTTAATTGTCAGCAATTTTGACCTCAGTTTCATGTGTTGGAGATGGCTCAAGTTCAAAAGTAAGGAAAGTGACAAAGGTTGCCAATAGGTAATGGGGCATTCAAATTCTTACAATTCATTATATATATAGGATCTGCCAAAATTGGATCCAGACACAGACTCCAGTTTTATTTGTGCATACTTTTTTATTTCCTTCTCACATGTCCACCATAACGCGTTTCGGCCAAACCTGGCCTTGTTCACATATGCGCTGCAGACTAAAACGCCACATTATGTACACACCACGCGAATGATTGCTTGTGACCGTAACTAACAACAGACTATACTCAATCTTGTTGCTAATGAAAGACAGACTTACGTTTTGCATGTCAAATTAATTTTAACATCAAGTCTATATACTAAGGTCATAACTATATGTACATAGGTAAATGATGATAAAATCCACAAACAGAAAATTGAATAAATACATAAGTAAATATATGCATTAAATAGACCACATCAAATTGGTTCAAATACCTAGGTCTCCTTATTGATACCAATGGGTCTTGGGAAAGTCTAATTAGTCAAAGATCATAAAAGATGGAGGTAGGTATTAATGCAATTTTGAGGTTTGCTAAAAGACTGGGACATAAACCGATTAGGGAGATGCTTCAATTATACAAAAGTAAGTGCCTATCTTTTGGCTCGTGCGGGGCAGGAGTGTGGGGTTATACCGTCCCAAGGAAGTTGCAGATAGCAGAAAATATGTTTTTATGTAGACTTGTAGCATTACCAAAATCCACCACAAGCTTTATCATACATGCTGAAGTAGGGATGGGATTTCTGGAAGACGATACTGGTATAGCCCCTTTATTATTATGGGTAAAATTATGGAGCACTGACCAGGCCAGTTTTTCTAGGGAAATTCTGAGGGACTGTTTAAACCTAGATAACATGAATGCCATTCCATGGATAGCATACGTAAAAAAGTTTCTACACTTTAGATCTGAGAGCCCTTTTTGATTCCCCAGAATGAAGGAAGTGACCCGTATAGGGTCACTCGGGTTACTACACCACCTCTTGGCCTTACCTATATCAATGAAGAGTCGGTCAACCAGTAGAGAATGCAAACAAGCAGTTTATTATCTATACTCTGCAGAGGAGCCCAAATACAACATGCACCATGCAATGCTTGCTAATGGACTGACTCAATAATCATGCACAGCATAGTATGATACATCAAACACGTCATAAACATCTAGAGCACGCCTACAAGGGAAAGTTACAGGTTTAGGGATGCGTACTTTAGGGAGGCAGAAGGGCGTACATCACCAGCCCGAGGCAGGCACACGGTATCTCTTAGCCAAGGTCAGCCAGCTGCATCCCTGCTCCTCCCAACGTAGGAGAGGTGCTGCAAATAGAATATTACTTACGCACACAGAAAGGCTTATTCATAAGCGAGGCAGCGCCCCTTATTGGATAAAGAAACGAAACTGGGCGTATACTTATCAGGTGAACAAGTGTCATGGCGCAGCTGTCTGGGCCTACCTCGTTCGCAGTTTAGAGCTCACCGCGTGCTTAAACATAGCCATAATGTAAGATGGCGGCCAGTATACAAAATGGCTGCCACCTGTCCAAGACTAACCTATTCTGTAAAACATCATCTTTCCTAATATAGCTCAGTGGGTTGTCAATATAGATGACTACCACTGCTATATTTAGCTATATAAGGCTAATCTAATAGCGTAACATATGGGGCATAGCCCTATGATTATTTTGAAACCTAGAGACCCTCCTTTTAGCGTTATAAGCTAAATATAGAAGAACAGAGGCCATCAGGCAGGGTCTTTATCAGTCGTCAACATGAGGAAACGGGCGGGGGGGGTATGCAACTGTGCATAACTAAGGCGAGATTCTGTTGAATTCGGATCTTTAGTCCTCGAAAATGCCTTCGTCGATCTCCATCAGCTCTTGAAGTTCTTTCAGCATCATAATCGCATCCCTGGCTTTAGACTCACTTATTGGAACAGGGGGTGAGTTTAGCCATGCAATAAGTGCAACAGGATGGAAGACAACTCACACAAGGGCAACAAGTGAAGATGATGCCTGCAACTACTACTAAACCCATGAGAATCTTCCATCCCCATGCGGACATTAGGCCCCAGAACCACTGTGTCAGAGACCCTGTACCGTTATCTTCATGTATTTCAGAGGCTAACCTATGGAGTTTCTGAATAGCTGAATAAACGGTAGGGGCGTGGTCTGGTATGTAAACGCAGCAGCTGCTGCCAATCACACGACAGGCTCCAACCCTGTCTGCAAGAATGACGTCAAGGACAATCCGGTTTTGAAGAGCAACGAGCCTGGTCGCCTGAAGCTCAGCTGTAATATTTGTGAGTATACCAGCAGTAGTGTTAATGACCGCTTCCACTACTCTAGTAAGATGGCGAATTCGCCTACTATTATACATAGGTCCCCATAGAGGCAACAATCCCTTCATAGCATCAGCAAATTGCTGCATCGTGGTATCTGTCTGATCAACATCTTCAGTGTTGATAATCCTCTTTACTCGTGACAATGAGGTACCCTTTTGCTGCAACTTATGATCCTTATGATAATTGGATGGGGCTACGTAAACTGGGGGTAGAAGGAAAGAAACATAACAGCGTCCTGCCCACCCCCTAGGGAGCCATACATGAGCATGTGTCCCACAGATAAAATATACATTTGGGGGTGTAAGCAAGGGTGGACTACTTGTTGTGTTCAATGTAAACGTAGATTTACAATGACTCTTCCCAACATGAACGTTCCCAAACCCTTCTACACAAAATGGGGCTGGTGTATCAATTATTGGAATGGGTAGGTCCTTACTATCTGGGATATTTCTCTCATGAAAGGATCTAAAATACTCTGTTATATTAAACCCTTGGAACTCCATCATCTTATCTTTTACCCAAGAAATGTTTGCACTTTGCTCATAAACATTCATACAGGCATCTGGATGCAAAGTACCTGCCTTCCCTCCTTTTACGGGAGTGTATCCCTAGTGCATCACTATGTATTCCAACACTGCTTCATAATCTTCTTTAGTTAGTTGGGCAGTATCTGCATGTGAGTGGGTATACACTACAGTAAGGAGCTGGAACCATGCTTCACAACTCCCTAGATATGACAGAGGCAAGGATATAAGAAGATCATTCTTATGAGTCATAGAAGGAAGTAAACCACAGATCCAACACTTTGTCGCATTAGTCGTTTGGTGTACTTCATGGAGCATCTGAAGAAAAGGATTTCCAAAATACGTCTGCCTATGTCTTTTTTTAGTTGGAGCTATGGAAACAAACGAATGCTCAGGCGGATCAGGAGTAGTCCCTATCAGAACATGCATTGGATGCTTATTTTCTAAATAACATATCACCCCAAACAATATAATCATAACAACAAAAATGCAGAATAGAACCACAACTTTGGTTTTAGTGGTCTAACTAGGCCATCCAGGATCATTTTGACCTAAGGGCGGGGCCGCCAGAGGCTGCTCCTCTTGTGCGACAACTCGCCCAAACGGGAACATATCTAACACCTTGTTCAATCAATGATCATCTACGCCAAAGTCCGTTCTAAGCCTCTTTGATAGGCTTCTTATTGTCCATCATACTGTAACAGGTGACTTCCTCCGCGTGGGGCCTCACAGTCTAGGCCTACTCAGTAATCCAATCCTTCTTTGTGTCGGTTGGGGTGCCCTCCTGGCAAACACCCACAGCTCACTCGAAAGTCTAAATGTTTCAAAGCAGTGCACCAGTGTCTCTCTTTTGTGGCAGGCACTACAGATATTGTGCTCTTACCATAAACTCAAATCCATAACTCTCTATTTCCCTCTGGTGCTCTTCTTTTGTCGTGGGCGTAGATCATATCTTACAGACCCATGCACTGTTTGATCAGAAAAAAGCAACGAAGGCTCAGGCTTAACAAAGCTCCCAGACTCCCAACACTCGTTCAGTGTCAGAGGACTCTCGTGCTGCCCTTATTTCGGGAGGGACAGCTTCCAATAACACATCTTCGTTCTCTTTTTCTGTCTCCGTCCAAGTTAGCTGAGCATCCGAAAACGGGATGAACCTTGGTACGTGCTCACATTCATGATCTCTGATTCCTTCTTGGACCCATCGGTCATAAGGGAGTGGCAGCAGTATTCTTTTGGTATGGTGGGCATGTATCCAATTCTTTCTCCCATCCACCTTCACCGCAGTCCTCGTTGCAAGGAGGACTTGCTTCGGTTCATGCCAACGAGGCTCCAGAGCCTTTGTCCTCGCAAAGTTTCGGATCAGAACCCAGTCACCGGGCTGCAACTTATGTCCGGGACTCTCTGGAAGTGGTCGCAGTGACTCTCCGATCTGCTGATGAATAGAACGAAGATTTTTAGTTAACTCATACAGGTAATCTATCATCATCGGATACTCGATCTCACTAAATGGTTTTGGCCTAGGGACACCCCATATATTGGCAGGGTGCCCGAAAACTACCTCATAGGGAGATAGACCAGTCCTCGTGTGTGCGGTCATTCTTGTGGACAAAAGAGCTAATGGTAACGCATCCGGCCACTTCAGGCCTGTGCTCTCCTGGATCTTAGCTAGCTTCAACTTGAGCGTTCCATTATATTTCTCCACAAGATCTGCAGATTGGGGGTGATTTGCTGCATGAAACTTCTGATTTATGTGCAACCCTTCACACACCAACTGCATGACTCGGGCATTAAAATGGCTGCCGTTGTCACTCCAGATCACCCGAGGCAAACCGAAACGAGGGAAGAACTCTTTTATGAGTGCTTTCGCCATTGCGTTAGCAGTATTTTCCTTCACAGGGTACGCCTCCACCCACTTACTGAAAGCACACATGACCACTAGAACATACTTCAAATTATTCACTCGTTTTAGCTCAATGAAGTCCATTTGGAGAACCTCAAAGGGAAATGAGGGTGGTGCGAAATTCCCAGAAGGCACAGGAGTACCTTTCCCAGGATTATGCTTTAAGCAAATCATACAATGTTTCGCTAAATGGGCAGCTACCTTGGGAATGAGATCATTTCGCCACACTGGGTCTAACAATTTACAAATCCCTTTGCGCTAATATGAGCGGGACCATGAGCCATAGTGACAACTGGGAAAACATATGCATTGGGCAACAGCCATCTCCGGCTGTCAGACAAATCAGTCCAGCACCCATCCTCATCTAGAGTACCTGTCCTTTCCTGCCATACAGCCACTTCATCTGTTGTGGCCTCATTCTGTATGTCCTTAACACTACTTACAGTGTTCTCATACATCGCATTATCAGGTACCCACCTAGCAGGTCCTGCCACAAACATCTTACTCATCTTCGATCTAGCAGTTTCTCTAGCTGTTTGATCCGCAAATGCATTGCCCCTACCCACGTCATCTGTAACTACCTTGTGGGCACTGCATTTTATTATTGCCAGCTTTTTGGGTAACATCAAAGCCGACAGCAATCTATGGATCAACGGGCCATGCTGTATCTTCAACCCATGGGATGCCAGGAACCCCCTTTCCGCCCAAAATTATGAGCGACTCCAAACGCGTACTGGCTGTCGGTGTAAATATTAACAGCCATCTTCTCACTTAACTCACAAGCTCTCAACAAGGCTACCAACTCAGCAGCCTGGGCAGATTGATATGGGACGCGGGAAGTCTCTACGACTGTGCGCAATGTGGTGATCGCATATGCGGCAGAAGTAGTGCCATCTGGTAGCTTAAGGCAGGAGCCATCAACATATAGTTCCCCTTGGGGGTCAGATAAGGGAACATCAGTCAGGTCTACACGTCCCTTCGTTTCTTCCTCTGTTCTGTACATACAGTCATGCGCATCTGCATAATGACTCGTCGAAGGGAGGGGTAGTAATGTGGCTGGATTCAGAGTCACACATCGTTTAATGGTGACATGTGGAGTGAACAAAGTTAGCTCATATCCAGTCAGACGCGCACTAGTAAGGTGCTGCGTCTGCGTTCTATTCAATAGAGTGTCTACAGAATGGGGTACCATGACCGTTAGGTCAGTGTCAAGAACGAGCCCTGCCGATTGTCTGATTGCAATTGCCACCGCAGCAGCGGCTCTCAGACAGCTCGGGAGCGCTCTAGCCACATTGTCAAGGACTGCAGAAAAATAAGCACAGGGCCGATACTTACCACCGAAAGCCTGTGTCAAGACACTCAACGCACAACCATCCACTTCATGTACATACAATAGAAAGGGCTTCCTATAGTCAGGAGTACCAAGGACAGGAGCAGAACAAAGCGCATGCTTCAATTGCTCGAAGGCATGCTGACACTCAAGCGTCCACGGCAAGGGTTCACACACAACTTTCGTAGTTAAATAAAGGAGGGGTTTCACATAGTTGGGGATCCAATGTCGACAGTATGAGGTAATTCCTATGAAACCTCGCACTTCTCTCTGTGTCCTTGGCACACCCATTTTATTGATTACAGAAATACGTTCAGGTGTCAATCTTCTACCCTCCTTCGATAGGAGGTGACCTAAATAGGTAACCTCCTGTCGACAATACTGAAACTTAGAAAGGGACGCTTTATGTCCATTTTGTGCCAGATGCATTAACAATTTGACCGTGGCTTCCTTACATCCTTCTTCAGTATCAGAAGCCACAAGGAGATCGCCAACATATTGCAACAATACATTACCAACCGGAAGCACTAGTGAGTCCAATCGCGCTTTCAAGGCTTGACTATATATACTAGGACTTTCAGTATACCCTTGAGGAGCGCGACAGAACACAAAGCTTCTGCCAGATAAATTGAACCCGAAAAGATACCTCGAATCTGGATGAATCGGAATACTAAAGAACGCATTCTTCAAATCAATCACAGAGAAATACTAAGCTGTAGGAGGGATCATAGTCAAAATCGAAGTGATATCAGGAACAACAGGAAATTGTGGTACCACTATTTTATTAATTTCCCTAAGATCAATAATAAATCGGTACACATCAGAATGGCCATCAGGTGAATCTGTCGGGCCTTTTTAAGAATCGGAAGAATAGGACTGTTGCACACATTAAAAACTGTTTCCTCAACCACACCAGACGCAATTAAATCATTTATGATTTTCAACAAAGCAGTCTCTCCTGTCTGCGATATTTTATACTGTGGAATACGAGGCAGAGAAACATTGTCCTTAACCTGAATAGACACTGGCGGTACCTGCAACAGTTCTACGTCCGTGTCACCTGTAGCCCACAGCATACTAGGCACGTCCTTGAACTCATTGGGGAGAGGGGCGTCTTTGGCAAAGTGTTGCTTCGCCCGTGCAACATCAGGTCCAATCGTCATGTAAACACCGTCTGGGGAACAGAAAATGGTTGCATGCAGCCGTTACAACTGATCAAGCCCCATTAAATTTTCCCCACAATTTGAAGTCAAAAGGAACGAGGATTTCACTGAAAACGGACCAATTGTCATTGCAAGGGGCTTAGAGATGGGACTAACAACCGGCGTACCTGAAAATCCCACCGAAACATTATTCTTGCCAGACAGAGCTGCCCCAGGGACCAGCGAACGGGAAACGGAGCTGTTCATAGCACCCGTGTCAATCAAAAACGTTTGAAAGGTACCAAGCAAACCCGCAGCAACATAGGGTCCGCGTTGATCTACATTCACCGAAACTGGTCCCCCACCCTGTCCGTCGCTATCCTAGCTGTGGATGGACATCCCTGTTCCTTCATCTACATCATAATTCTCGCGACAATACTGTCGTCCTCTAGGATCATCAAAGTAATTCTGATCCTTTTCAACATTCTCAGTTCGTTCTGGTCTTCTCTCACCCTGACTTCCTGTTCCTCTACCACGTCCCCGAAAACCCCCTCTTCTAGGGATCCCACCAGCCTGTAGCAATTCAGGGCACTCATTTCGCCAATGCCCCTCCTTCCGACAATATGCACATTGATTAGGTCCCACAGGTACATATGGAGCACTCGTTCCACCACCTTGCGGTACGGAATATAGTCATTGATTCACTGTTTTTCCAGATCATATGTATTAAGTTGAGGTCCTATCCACTGGTAATCTTGATTAACTTTTACCATAATAATTTTGATGCAAATGATTGTACAGTTATAGACTCAGTCAGTCAGTCAAAATCACTTTATTCAATACTTAAAATTAAGATCATAAAAGTACAAAATGCACTTAAAAACAGTTTGCGATCAGAATAAAAAACACAATTCATTATATAAAATTACACGATTGTCTAGTCTTCCATGAAAGGAGTAAAAATGAGGCCACAGAATAACACCCTAATTGGTTAGGCAATGATTTTAAGAAATACATCCCAGGGCGACATTGGATAAAACAGTATTTACGCATAAGCGGCCAAATAAGTCTGATACAGTGAACTTTATAAAATTTGCAGAAGAAAAAGATATGTAGGTTTGACTGAAGTGAGATTCCAACACACGGACAGGGGGGGAGTTCAGAGATAGAATATATTCCGTCTGGAAAAGAAAACATGCAGGGGATTAAATTTGCTCTGAACCTCACTAATATGAATCTGTGGCGTGAGATGGTCACAAACGATAAATAGAAGCTGTGCCTTCCTGGTCTAGTGGACCTTCCAGGTATAGTTTTACAGACACCTTTGTACTGTTCATCTTAAGACGCTCATCTGCTTTTTAGTTAGAGTATAATATCTTGATTTCTTTTTTTGAGACTAAAGTGCAAGTTGATGGTGATGTAAACAAATGTCCTAAACCAAGAGAGAAAAGGCTATCTTTAACGTGTGTTACACGAAATCCTGTGGGCATGGTCATGGGAGAGGCAATCTTCTATCAGTCTCTGGGTAATATTCACAGATTTTCTCCTCCAGATCGAGTGCCATAAGAGTGTTGGTGCTAACCTAATAGTATCGATAATATAAGGGATATCTAATTCTGCATGGCAAATAAAGTTGGAACAGCTGGGAGGGAGACCAACAAATCTTTTCCAAAAAGAGTCCTCTATGGTCTGGAGGTTATGAGAGTTTTGCGATTCCCCAAATCCCAGCCCCATAATAGGTTGCTACTGATTTCGATTTGGCGGAGTAGACCTTTTTGACCATGTCAAGGGGCTTAGCGCCCAATTTCTTAATAAAAGAATTTATTGCAATAATACTCTTCTCAAGTGCTAGTACCCTGTTGGTGATCATATGAGACCAGGTTAAATGTCTATCGAATGTTATTCCAAGATAAGAGAAGGTGTCTGTGTGTGCTATTCTGCGCCCTGCTATGTAAAAGTTTGGGGCCCTCTTTTGTTTGCTCCCAGATATTAGGACGAAGGTTTTCGCCTCATTGGTCTTCAGATCTAGACTGCTCATATTTTTAACATAAGTTGCCAATAGCTTCTGCAGGGCTTGACCAGTGCGGGCCATTAGCACTGCCTCATTTGCATAAAGCAGATTTGGGGTGCGCATTTTGTTAATTGTCGGGACATCCTGTGTGGAGTTCAGCAGGGGTGATTCCAACCCATTCGTGTAGATTGAAAAAAGGAATGGTGTGAGTACACATCCCTGACGGACTCCCCTATTAATTGGGAATGACCTAGAGCACTCACCCTGTTTCCCATAGCAGACACTTGCTGAGGCTGAAGCATAAAGCTGTCTAATAAAATTAGTTATTGCCTCCTCAATGCCCATTTCTGCCATTATATTCCACAGGAGGTGATGAGTGACGCAGTCGAATGCTGCTCACAAATCCATAAATGCCAGATATAGTCTGCCCTGCTTTACTTGTGTATACTTGGCCATTAGTAAGCTGAGGTTAAGACATTGATCCTGAGTTCCGCTCCCTTTTTTAAACCCGTTTTGCACTGGGATCAAAACATTTTTACTAGTGGCCCAATCCTCTAGCCTGTTTAATAAAACACGACCCATCAGCTTAGCAAGACTGTCCAATAAGGATATGGGCCTATAGTTTTTGGGCTCAGATTTATTTCCTTTCTTGTGGATTGGGATAATAATTGACCTCTTCCACGAGTCCGGGGGGCCCACAATTGCGATTGTATTAAAAAAGTTGGTCAAAACCGGACCCCAATGTTCTGGCTACTCCATAAAAAATTCGATTGGTGTGCCATCCGGGCCGGGAGCTCTATTAGTCGAACACTCGGAGAGTGCCTCCTTCATTTCATGTAGATTAAAAAATAAGGGGGACTTGGTTATAAAAACACTAGATGACTGCTGGCTAACCAATCCCTCCACAGGTGGATTAAAAATAGGAGAAAAGTGTGCAATCCAAGCTTCATCATCTACGTGGCAATTTATGCTCGGCTCCTCTGGGGGTTTAAGGAAAGGCGCATTAATAACTCTCCAAAAATCCCTGGCATTATTCGAGAGGGCTGCTTGATGCAGCTGCTCCCACGCCTCTTCCTTGAGGGTTTTAATTCTCCGCTTCCTTGCCTCTAAATAGGGGTAACGCAATGCTTTTACTAGTTCCGCGTCTCTGGGGGTGGATTTGAGAGCCTTATGTAAGGTGGATAGGGCTTTAGTACATGACTGGTCAAACCATTTAGGGCCGGATTTGTTTGGGGTTGAACTAACCCTAGTTAGGGCTTGTTTGGCCTCTAGCAATATCCGGTCAAAGGCCTCGAGATTCGGTCTTGAATTAGGGTTCTCTGCCAGGCAGGTCAGGATGTCGTTATGTCTTTTGCCAACTACACCTATTGTAATTCTTGTTTTGTCAGCCACTACCCATTTTAGAATAATCCCGTTCTTCCTTGCTATCATAGGTCTGACATGCCTTGTCTGCTCTAAATGTGTTTCCCCCAATCCAAGTCACAGGTTATAGCGTCATGATCACTAAACCCAAAGGGCATGATTGCAGTGTTGGGGACCGATGTTTTAAGGGGCGAAGATATCAATATGTAATCTAGGGTTGCACCCCGGCCAGCCGGGCCAAATGTATTTTGTAGAATGCCAGAGCTGGGGTCTACGAGATTCATAATTTCCATATCATGAATGAAAAATAATCTTTTCATGGCATCACCATAAGAATCATGGGCAAAGTGCGCAATAGACTCGCAGGACTCGTTGAGCATGCCACATCCTGTTTTACATGAGGAAGAGCAATTGTGTGCATTAAAATCCCCCACCCATAGAATTTTTAGAGGTTGATTAAGGTTATTTGTGAAAGTAGTAATATCCCGTTCCAAGGTATCTACAACCTGTTTCATATTATAGTTAAAATTGTTATTATAAAAATGTATTAATACAATTTTTACTCCATTCGGGGTCTTTAAGAGAAGGAAATGATAATAGAAGGAGTTGTTAAAAAACGATAAGACTGTTACTTTTAAAGTATTTTTAGCAAAGTTAGAATCCCCCCCTAGCACGGTTTGAAGCAGATGCACAGGAGTCTGGGGCTTGAAGTTCCTGCTCCCGCGGTCCACCAACACCTCCAGCAGCACAACACGGTCTCCACACGCTGCGGGAGCCCTGGACGCTATTTGTGCACCTCCTGGCACAGCGGGAATGGCGGTGGCGGCAAGCCGCACAGGAGTCTGGGGCTTGAAGTTCCTGCTTCCGCGGTCCACCAACACCTCCAGCAGCACAACACAGTCTCCACGCGCTGCGGGAGCCCTGGACATTATTTGTGCGCCTCCTGGAGCAGCAGGAATGGCTGTGGCGGTGAGTGAGCCGCACAGGAGTCTGGGGTCGAAGTTCCTGCCCCCGCAGTCCACCAACACCTCCAGCAGCACAACATGGTCTCCACGCGCTGTGGGAGCCCTGGATGCTATTTGTGCGACTCCTGGTACAGCGGGAATGGCGGTGGCGGTGAGCGAGCCGCACAGGAGTCTGGGGCTTGAAGTTCCTGCCCCACGCGGTCCACCAACACCTCCAGCAGCACAACACGCTCTCCACTCGCTGCGGGAGCCCTGGACACTATTTGTGAGCCTCCTGGCGCAGCGGAAATTACAGTGGTGGCGAGCGAGCCGCACAGGAGTCTGGGGCTTGAAGTTCCTGCCCTTCGCTGTTCACCAACACCTCCAGCAGCACAGCACAGTCTCCACGCGCTGCGGGAGCCCTGGACGCTATTTGTGCGCCTCCTGGTGCAGCGGGAATGGCGGTGGTGGCGAGTGAGCCGCACAGGAGTCCGGGGCTTGAAGTTCCTGCCCCCCCCACGGGCCAGAGTTTGGAGGCATATTTAGAAATATGCAGGCGCATATCAGAGTTGTTAACAATCACACTACCATTTACTATCAACTTAAAGTGACCTGCAAAGATTTACACAGCACCTTCCTGGCTCCACCCCAGATCAACACTGCACTCGAATACAACACACATCAACGTCGCCGCGAAAGCTTATAACGCGCCTTTACTCTATGACCAAAGCTGCTTCCCAGCTGGACACTTCGTGAGCGTGCAGGGCCTGGGAGACAGACATAGGACAGGAAATATCTGAGGAGGATTGGCTTTACTGTTGTGGACAAACTGAACGTTTAGCCCCTAACTACCGACTCAGACTGATTCTTTTCAAATATTTGCACAGATTATATAGCACGCCTGTGTATCTCCATAAGATTGGACTGATGGAGGACGCGACATGTGCACGCTGCTCCGCTCAGCCTGCTACATTTGTCCATTTGGCCTGGGTATGCCAGAGGGTGGGACGATACAGGCAGGATGTATGTGCAATAATCGGTGATATGACTGAGGCCCCCTTTTCACCAACACCTAAAAGGTGCCTGCTTGGTTACGTCAAAGACACCCCAGATACGCACCGAAGACTGATTGTGTTGCTGCTGGTGCTGGCTAAGTGCAGAGTGGCGATACATTGGGGTCGGAACCCAGCGCCCACGACACGGGCGTGGCTGAGGGATGCAGCGCAGTGTCAAAAACAACTGTCTGCTTATTGGGATTTTATGCCCCCTAGATGTCACCAGGTAAACATATGGGAACCCTTGGTGACATATTTGAGACAGAATAATGCCCCCATAACGTCCCCACTTGCGACTGCCCCGTTCGACTCTGCGCCTGTCCCAGACGGTCACACAGCATCAGTAGAAGGCAGTTAAATTAGGTTCCTGGTAATACACACGCAAGATACCATTGGAATACCTGGAGACAGCATGACTTGGCTATGATGTCTGCTGTAAACGTGAAGAGGCACGCCTCAACTGGTGATTCACGCCATGCTGGGTCTTGTTACTTCTGCAAAAATGTGCTGACATTGTTCCTTTATGTCTGTAACACCTCTACGATGCTCATTTACTGTATGCACAGATTAATCTCAATAAAGGTTTTAAAAAATAGAAAAAAATAAAAACAATCACACTACCAAAATGCCCGACCAAGGCCATGAAGTAGTTTGATGGCCACTGTACTAGGGTACACAGACAACTCAAGGAAGCATTTACCTAGGGATATGGAGACTATTCGCTCTTGCAGACGTATCTACAAAGCCATTCTTGCTGCTAGAAAAGCTAGTATAAAGATGCAGGCTAGGGAGCAGTTGGAGAGGGCATGAGTAGAGAAAGACTTAACAACTTTCTGGAAAGTTGTTAATTCCCTGTATTTTGCTGACGATCACTACAGCAACACAGATTTACCCATTTTAGCTCAAACCTGGGTGACCCATTTTAGCTAGGCCTTTAATGATATCCATCACCTAAATCAAGGGCAATCGTTGACTAATCTTAACCTGGACAGGGGGTCGGGGAACTATCCGTCGCTCATCGGACTATATGAACTTATCCTAGCTTTCACTAGATGTCCAAGTAACAAACCGCCTGGGCCTGATGGGGTGCCAATTGACTTGTTCAAGAACAACATTGAGCTGTGGGCACCCATACTAGTCAACACCTGTAATAGTGTTATTCTGTTTGGGCCCCCAAAGTCATGGTCTAGTGCTATCATAGTCCCAATCTTTAAACAAGCATTGGCATAGCCAATAGGTCTCGCCTTTGGGACCTTATAAGTGTTTAGCCATGCAACACTTGATGTTGTTGCACCAAGGATATTGTGCTGGATAACTAAACACTTATAAGGTCCCAAAGGCAAGACCTATTGGCTATGCCAATGCTTGTGTTAACATACGCCGGCGCGCGGGCAGCATTTCTTTCTGCAAAAGAAGTGCATGATGCGCTCTCAGTACAAAGCAAAAGGGCAACATATGAATGCTGACGTCTGATGACATAAGCCAGAGCAAACACTACTTTATTACATAAGCCTCGAAACTTCCAACTCTGCTGCCAATTCCTTGGTGTCTTCGACAATTTAAATTAAGAGTGAAATCAGTTCAATGAAAAAAATGCATTTTCTCTACAATTTAGCTCTGCTGCTTTCCACATTCCACAAATGAAATAAGTTCTGTGGCAATGCAACAGAAGAAGCTGTTAAAATGTAAACTGCTTGGGTTCGAGGTGCCTTGTGAAATATCCAAAAATGTGCACAAGATGATTGTTCCCTCAATTCTCCAGACAGATCTGCAGATGTTACTCGCTTGTTGCTAGCAGCGACCAACGGAAACTACTGCTGATACTCCTGCACAGAGGCACCAAGCAGCTGTACACATTTCACCAGTGACATTTGGGCTATCACTCAAAAACAGTAATCACACCCTTCCTAACAAAATGATTAACTGCATTTCTTACATTCATTTTGAATTCGTTTTGATTTACCGGGTTTACGGCAGGGGAAGAAAGCTTAAAATTATTATAGTCAATAAAAGGGTGCGGAATAATGGAAATAAAATCATGTCAGACTTTGTTGCGAATGAGGGAGCGAGAGTGCGCTTTTCATTGCTGTAATATCATATGGCAGGAAAAATGTTTGTTGCAACTGCCAGAATTACTCACCTAGCTTCATTCATACAACCGAAACGACAAGATGTTCTGCTATGTGGTATGCAGCTGAGGTTACGATTGCAAAATCGAAATAAAATACTCTGTCTTTCCTTTTAAAAGGCTGAAACCGTGTGAGGATGGCAGCGTTTGTTGTTCATACTCCGGGGGTGGCAGAACACGCTTGAATACGTCCAGCGAGATTATTACCAGTCTTTGACCAGTTTCGCACTGAACTGCCTACTAATGTTACTGTGCACTGCCCCGCCCTGACCCCTCGTCCTCACATGAAAGAGCCCGAGAGATGCCGAGTGAGCGAGAGAATGATACCCAGGGGCTAAGGCGGAGAGGGGAAGAACGCACAAGAGAGAGAGGTGAAAACGAAGGGAAAAGAGTCGGTGGAAAACTTGGGGATAGAGGCACAAAACAGTTAAGGTGACAGTAACAAAGAAAGTATGAAGAAGAGAGACGGAAAAGTGGGAGAAAGGATGTGAAGTGAGAGTTGGGAAGGAGAAGAGAGGCAGAGACGGGACTGAGGATGAGAGGAACATCAAAGCGTCCGCGTGAAAGTGATCGCTGGGTCAGGCGAGACCTAAAAAGCTTTGAAGAGAGGAGCGGGGGCGAGCGAGCGCGGCATCCTGCTGAGCTGACCACACGCTCGTGCACCATGGCCTTTTGCTTGCGGGTAACCACACGGAAAAGGCCATTGTGCACGAGCGTGTGGTCAGCTTTCAAAAGCCTCTTACATAAAGTCTCGCAGAGCAGCGCTTGCGCGCTACTCGAGGCTCGACCTAAAAAGGGGGGACCCTAAATGTTATCGCCCAATTTCACTTATAGACAGCAAAGCAAAAGTGTTGGGCAGGATAGTACTGGAGCGCCTGGTGAATTGGGCAACTGATAATGAGATCTTGACAACAGTTCAATTTGGGTTTAGGAGGGTGCTAGGAATGATTGACCAAAAAACTTGGCTCTTCCGCAACTAGAGACTCACCAGTGGCTCACCTTGTCCGTAGCGCCAAGACACCTCCGGGTATTTGCGCGCTTTACAAATCTCAATAACATAACAATGTCTTAACCTCGCTTTCATCCACAGTAAATAGGTAAGGGCCAAGAAAAGATCGTTATACCTTGCCTTCATGGACCTAAGCCCAGCATTTGACAATGTTGACAGAGGTAAACTCTGGGTCAAATTGCTGGACTTGGGAGTGGAGGCTGGGCTGGTGCCCATCCTGAGTAAACTACACGAGGATGTCGAGGGCTGTGTTAGGTATGGCACTAACGGGAAGTGTACCCCTTTTTTTAAAATCAGTAAGGGAGTACGTAAAGGGTGTGTCCTTGCCCCATTTTATCTTCAGCATTTATATTAATGACCTGGAGAAATGTCTAGGAGAAATTGTGGCAGATCCCCCAAGAGCAGGGACCAGAGCCGTTCCCGTATTAATGTACGTGGACGGCTGTGTCCTTATGTCGAGAACAGCTATGGGTCTCCAGAGGTAGCTGGAAGGATTTGTAGCATATATGGAATCCTTAGGGCTGCAAACCAATAAAATAAAGTCATTCACCATGATCTGTGCCCCCCCCCCCCATAGGAAGATGAGATCATTCCATATCCAGGGCAGACGGCTGGAGACAGTGAGCACATTTACGTATTTAGGGTTACCTTTTGACAAAGCATGTAATTGGAAACATTTGGCTCGGGTCAAATGCCTCCATTTTGAACAAAACATGGGCGCTATTCACAAGTTCGCCAAGAAACTAGAGTTCTTCCCAATGGGTGTGCTGCTTATTATATACAAGGCTAGATGTGTCCCAGCAGCCACCTACGGAGCAGGGATATGGGGAATACACGAGCCCTCACTATTACAGGTTGCAGAAAATAAATTTGTACGTAAACTTTTACGCTTACCCAGGTCTGTACCGGCATCTATTTGCCACGAAGAATTGGGCCTTGACCATGTAAAAGATCTTGTTTCGTTAGCTCCACTAATGTTATGGATCTCAGTATGGAATCGCCCGGAAGCTGTATTAACCAAGGCCCTAATCAGCGACTGTTTGAAGTTAGACAAGGCAGGTAGTATTGACTGGCTGGAATATGTCAAAACACAACTGACAACGATAGGGAGGCAAGATCTTTTTAATAACCCCACAAGCATTTCTAGGCACACGTAAACCTTGGTTAAGAAAGAATGGATGGATCATACGATGAGGAAAAGAGAGGAGAAGGAACTCAGCAAATGATCAGTTACAACATATGGCATGTTAGTAACAACTAGATTCATGGAACCTTATTTGCTCACTATCCCCATGTCCCATCGCTACTACTTAGTTAGATTCTGCCTTGGTCTGTCACATCTACTGGTTGCCTATCCTTCCACAGCAAGATGTGTACAGGACCTTATAGTATGTCCCTGCGATTCGGCCTCCGCCCAATCTCAGCTGCATTTTTCTTTTTTTGTGGGCTATATAAAAGAAACAGGAAGGCTCTGCTAGTCCCCTTGCTGAGGTCTCTGAAGAGAAGGCAATGCAGACCTGCACTGTTATATCTACAGCTATTACAAACAGACACACTGTTTACAAGTACATCTCATCGTCTGTCAGATTACGGAAGGTGGTGGGAAAATAACTGCTAGCCACCTTTATACATTTGTTTGCCATTTTTTAACTGTTTAGTATGTTTTGCACATAGTCTCTGGAATACATTAGATGCATGGGCTCTACGACTGCATCACAATTAGGGAATGAATGGATTTCTTGTGTATAGGACCAAGGTAGCGAGCTCTATGCATATTAAATCTTTCTCTGCAATGCACGTGCACTTTATCATGTACTTTACCAAAGTACGTACTGAATATATTTATATCTTGTAACACTAGTATATGGTTTTTATTCATGTTATTGCCTAAATTTGTTGCATCCAGGAGAACCATTCGGACTTTGTGAACCTAGGCCCAAGTCATCGAGTTTTTGTACAATTCACTTCTGCGCACTATATATGCACTTTATTATGTATATTACGAATATACCTTCTGCATTCGTCGCTTTATAACGCTAGAACAAGGCCTTTTACGCTATTGGTTGTATCTAGGCGTGTTTTTTAGTATTTTTTTTAATAATAAAGGTTTTATGGTAAATTTCATTGACTGAATATTGTATTTATCTCTGACATGTGTAGGACTGTGAGATTGCTTGTATGTCTAATTGATTTGGAATAAGCATAAGTTGTATGAATTTGGATCTTTTATGGTATATTTTTAACCAAATAAAGATTGTTACTTACTTACTTAGAATACTCCAGATACCAGAAACGTCTCTTTAAAATCTCGATCCTTTATTTTGTTCACCTTTGCCCTGCTTCTTATCCTCGCTTCTTGCTCCGCCCCAAACTCACCCCTGTCCACAGCTCAATTTAGTGAGTACCTGCATGTATTTTTCCCCATTTAAAGCACTGCAAATAGCCTTTAACAGCATTTATGTATGAGTATTTGTAACAAGCATTGTGGACTTTTATTATTTTACATTTTGGTTTTGGACACTCTGAACTACTTTCAAGCCTTTTTACCCACAACTTTGGTGGCTTGCAACAACTTGAGGTACCTTTTTTCGTTCGTGTTCAGTTTGCTGGTTTTGTAAACAATCTTGAGCTCCATGGTTGAGTTCCTAAAACTATTCTGTGATGTGAAAGGACTTCAGTCACTGGTGTCAGTCAGATGCATTTCTACACAGTGCATTCAATCAACTCGGCCAAACCCCAAAGTTCGACGCAGTTCCCTATGAGCCCCTTTCAAGCACGGCGTCTCGAAGGTTCTCTCCGTGTCCTGGAGTTGTCCTAGTGATCCCAAAGTATCGCCCTGTCTCCCCTTGAGTGCGGAGGTGTATAGAAATAGACGCTGCTGATATGCCCCTTCAAAGGAGCAGGAATATTGATGCGCCCGCTGCTTCGTTTTGTCGCCCTGCCCAGAGCCAGTATTGAAATCAAGCTGTCGGCACAAAGCCTGCCGTCAGCGCCCTTCGGAAAGAGCTGCTGTCCCATCCTCTCGTCAGGAGTTAGCACGAGAAAGCTGCTGAACAAGCCTTTTGTCCTGTCATTCTTACTTATATCACAACCCTGCAGGGACCGGGCCTTCCCGTCATCCTCCTGTCCACGAGGGAGGCATCAGCGTGCTATCAGCGGTGCTTGAAAAAGCCCTAGCAGGTGACGGGCAGCAGGCAGAGGCTCATAATCTCTGCCACTCACAGAAAGCATAAGAATGGTACCATGTGTTTATCACAGGACACAGTTCCTTCAGCAAAACATTGCATTGTTAGGCATATTAGGGTTTTCATATTTTCAAAAAATATTGCTGAATGGTGTGCAAAATCTACTGTGTTTACATAGGGAAACTGCGTTTTAGTGTATTTACAACACTGCACTAGGAATATTATAACATAAGGTGCCTCTTCCATAACGTCACAATGTAAATACTGTTTTAGAAACTGAAACACCCAAACCAATAGGCAAAATTCACACCTTGCCCCCTTTCAACCTGCCACAGTTATAAATTAATGTAAAGCGCATGGATTCTATCTTTGGCTCGTCTTCCCATTGCTACCTGCTGAGGCGCTTAACCCAAGTCAGAATAAGAGTACCATGGCCAATCACACTCAACGCCTAAAGATTACCACAAAGGCTACTCTACACCACTCTTTCTATCAGGCATTCCCACAAGGAGTAGCGTGCTAAAAAGGTGAAATTACACTCCAATTTTTTATGCAGCTATGTAAGCTTCATTGGTATTGTACATTAATGAACACTAATTAACGTTAATTGGGATCCTCCATTTTGAATGGGAAATTGGTGGCAATTTTGTATTTCTAAAGTCCATTTTGTAAATCTTTTCCGACAGTGCAGAATCCAGTTCATACCTGATTGATGCATGCCAAAACCCCTGATTAAGGCATTACTTTAGCTTTCTCACACTTAAAACTTTAAATTCCCACAATTGTTTTGCAAATATGTCAATTTTTTTGTTAAAAAATGTTGGCATGTGCATAGTTCGGACGGTGACTGCAGATTGTATTGGTTGGTGCAGAGACAGACTGAAGGGATGAAGGTGTTAGACTCCACAGATTCTGGTTCTCAACCTGTGGTCCGGGGACCCATTGGGGTCCGCAAAGGCTACTGAGGGAGTCCGCGACTGCTTAGGAAATTAAATAATATGAACAGAACAATAAAGTGTATATAAAGAAAGAAACAAAATGTACAATTGGAAATGTTAAAATGTGCTGTAGATGTGAAGGAATTGAGCACTGGAAGTTAAAAGTTAATGATGTATCCTTATAATGATTCAGGGGAGCAGTGTAAGTGCATCAAACAGAATACAGTATGGGTGATGAGTGGCTTCAATTGATTTTGGAAACTCTCCATCCTTCCTATTAAAGTTAAAATGTTGGGGGCGTGGCTTGGCCGAGCAGCAAGATGGCCACCTGTAAAGGGGCTCTGCCGGCCGGGCATATTATCCTGCACCATCCTTTACATTACGGAGGACTAGTGTCTCCTGACCTACTGAGTCCGACTGGGCGCAAGACGAGGAACACGCCCATGCTTCTATCGGGCTGAACGGTATATCTGAAAGGCGGCTACGTACACCGCGTAGCGGAGTGCCCTCGAGGCCGGGTCGCGCCCGGGCAGCCGCCTCTGTGGTGCGGACTCCCTGTCCTGAGTGGCTTCAGCGGACCGCTACCGGGGAAACTGCGACTACCACCGAGCTGAAATCCTGCCATATCCTGCCCATGGAAGCGGGGAGAGAGAACTAGGCTGATCGGCGTAGCTGCACAAACCATAGAGGCGAGCCGTCGATCTGCGCTGAGACCTGGAGGCTATCGCGGCCTGTACGGGGGCTGACGCGGGCATTGGCGAGTGCCTGCATTGCGCCGAGCTGGGTGATATACACTGCGGAGGCCTGCTCGCCCCCGGGAGCTGCGGCGAAGCACACGACCTGGGCTGCTGCGAGCCGCAATGGGAGCTGCGGAGGAGCCCGGGACTGCTGCTACTGCGCCTTGTGGATCCGAGACCTGTCTGCACCGAGAGAGCTGATCCTGCGACGAGCGGAGACATCCAGAAGCCTAGCCCTGAGGTCATGTGAGTAGGCCAGTGGGCCCTGATTCCCAACTCCGGGTGCTGGATAGAGGGGGCTCTACCGCCTTAGGCGGTCGCCGTTAGGTGATCACTGGGTGTTGGGGGCTGCGCCCTTACCTGGGGCCCGGTTGGGGTGGGAAGGGCCCTGGGACACAGCACTGCGGGATACTGAGCGGGCCCAGTGGGGGTGCCGGTTTTGGGGCGGGGTGTGGCACCTTAGGTGGTGCTGTTTTCCCGTCGCCTCTGGGGCTGCTGCGCCCCGGTCTTCCCCTCACTGGCATTACTCCAGTAGCCCCGTCTTAGCCCCTTGAGTGCTGTTTGCCCAGACAATAGGCCCAGGGCTCGACAGACACGGCGGGTGGTTGACGCCTGCTCCTGTGGACACAGTCTTCAGCACCAGTGGTCCCATAGTGCCTTAGTGTGCACCACTTCAACCGGCCCAGCTGCCACATACACTTTTCATTATGGGGAAAAATGATCCTAAGCAGTCCAAACTGCCCTTTGAGAATAAGCGCACAACCCGCGCTGGGGAAGCAGGCTCGGAGACTGAAGGTGACCCTTCCCAGGCCGGCGACAAACAAGATGAAGACCTGCGCGCCATCATGCTGGAGGTTCACTCCAATCTCAGGTCTATGGACACCAAACTTGACACTCTGACAGCAGGGCTTGACACGGTAAAGCGCCAAGTGAACACTCATGAATCCCGATTAGACGCCCTGGAGAATCGCGTGGAAGAAGCCCATGAGTATCAAGTCGAATCTAAGGAGCACCTCCTGAATATGGAACGGGTTTTTACACTTATAAAGGCAAAAAACAAAGACTTGAAAGCGCGTTCTCGGCGCAACAACTTGCGCATCGCCGGAATTCCGGAAACCACGGCTATTCCCAAAATGGAGCCCTTTGTCGAGACTTTGCTTCGGGAGCTCTCCCCCACTGCTCTCTCTGCAGTCTTCATGGTTGAACGCGCGCATCGTTCGCTTGGCCCCAAACCGCCCGTAGGTGGTACACCTAGGCCCATCATAGCGCGCTTACTAAATTACCGCGACAGAGACTCCGTCTTGAAAGCAGCCAGAGAACATGGCCCTATAACTCACCAAGGCAACAACATATCTATCTTCCCGGACTTTACTCCCACGGTCCAAGCCGCACGTAAAGAATTTCTGCCCGCAAAACGCCTTCTTCAACGTGCTGAAATCCCCTATGCAATGCTCTACCCGGCGAAGCTGAAGACATCCCACGAGGGCCAAGCACACTTCTTCACTGATGCTAAATCAGCGCTTAAATTTGCCAAACATATTTGTCCAGGACGGTCCTCCCCCAGAATGCCCCTGAATGCGGAGGCGAGGGACAGACTCAGCGACAATGATTGAGCATGGGATCATGCTCGTAGGACACATTCTGCTATGCCTTTAGTCCAACTTCGCCGCTATAATACCTTTCTATTTTCTGGTATCCTACGCCCCAGTATTTGTACAATTGTTGTTCTTGGTTTGCGTTCTTCAACTGTCCTCCTGTGCTGATATGTACGCCCGGCCACCCTGCCGTTAGTGCAGGGCAGTTCGCCGGCAACCCATGCCCCCACAGGGAGATCTCCCAGGGCTTACTTTGTCTTTTCTTGATTTGGGTATGTTTCGGAGGGGGGAGGTAGAGGGCTCTCAACCTAGTTGGGGGGTTGGAGTGGGAGGGGGGAGGTGTTTGGTTTTAAGCATGTATAGTTGGATGTTTTCAGGCACTACTAGGTCACTCGCTCTTCACGCTCCTACGAGCATCACGAGACACAGCTTCTATCACCCTCAGCGACAAATTGGTCCAGAGGACAGCGCTATACTTCATTTTATTAACGGACCGCGCGCCACATACGAGTGGTCACCTTGCTGCGCTACACACCGCATCGAATGACCGAAGTATCGTTCCTAACCTGGAACATTTGCGGTCTGAACAACCACAGAAAGGCGAGGCTCACGCATGCCTACTTGATCAGACACAAAATAGATTTCTGTTTCCTTCAAGAAACACATCTCATGCACGCCGCGGATCCTAAGTTACACAATAGGTATTGGGGGGAGATACACTCTGCCACGTACTCTAACTACACCGGGGGCACTGCAATACTGATCCGACGGAATGTGGGCTGGACTACAATTGAATCATGTGTAGACCCTGAGGGTCGTTATGTACTGTTGAAAGGCACGTTGCACACGACACCGCTGACCCTAGCGGCCTTCTATGGCACTAATACTGATGACCCTGCCATCTTTGAAACCATTTGGTCCAAGATTACTCTGTTTGGAGATGATACAATTATTTGGGGGGGGGGGGAGATTTTAATGCAGTTATGCAAGACTCCATAGACCGCCTGGGTACCTGTAGGCAACTACACCCCAAAGCTACCGAAGTGCTCAATACTATAGAACTGGATTATGGCCTTAGACATTTGGCGCTTATGGCACCCAGACACTCGCGAAGGTACGTGTATGTCGTCCTGTCACAATGCCTGGTCTCGGCTAGATTTCTGGCTGGTCACGCGGGATGTAGCCTCCTGGACCACTAGCATCAAACACACACCGCGCACACTGTCCGACCATTCCCCGGCTCTGCTAATCTGGACCGTACCATTAACTAAGCCGCAAGCCTTCAGTTGGCGTATGCCACCACATGCAATGCGTGACACCGTGTTTCGCGAGGAGATCCGTGAGGAACTCCAGCAATACTTCGCTGCAAACGTTAAATCTGTCGACCCCCCCTCCACACTCTGGGAGGCCTTTAAAACTGTTATACGGGGGGTCTGCATTTCTAAACAATCGGGGGTGTTAAAATCCATCCGCTCCACTCTGGAACGAATAGAGAGGGACATACAACAGGCAGAGACGCTATACTTCCAAACGGGCCTAAAATCGCACCTTGCCACCATTCGCAGTAAAATCTCAGAGTATGGTGACGAAGCGGTCCGCGAGAAAAATTTCAGGGCAGAAATGCCAAAGCCCCCAGGTACGGGGAGGGGGACCGCCCGGGCAAAGCTATAGCCTACACACTTAAACAACATTGCGCTTCCGCTCATATCACCGAGCTTTTGGAGGATGACTCCAGCTCTGCACGCGGACAGTCTGCTACCCTAGACAGAATGAAGAGATTCTACAAATTCCTTTACACTGCGACCCAGACCCGCCCTCACGCGGAGTTGCAGACCTACCTAGACTCAATCGAGTTGGTCTGGCTAAGCAACGCCCACCGCGACTATTTAGACGTGTCATTCACCAAAGAGGATATTGTCCAGTTCATTAACAGCCTACCTAGAGACTAAGCGCCTTGCCTACACGGCTTCTCAGCTTCCTTCTATAAAACCTACGCTACTGAACTGGCTCCTCATCTATTAGAGGTATACCAAGAATCCCTCGAAATAGGCGACCTCCCCCGACGATGCGCAAGGCTGTGATTGTGACAATCCTGAAGCCGGATAAACCGGCAAACAAATGCGATTCTTACCGCCCGCTTTCTCTTATTAACATTGATGCGAAAATATTGGCCAAATTGATTGCCAACAGATTGCAGCCGCTTTTGCCCATCATCGTTAGACCGGACCAATCCGGCTTTATCCCCGGGAGATCCACCTCTCACAACCTACGTACCTTCTTCTCTATACTTCATCAGTTAGACCCCAACCTACATGCGCTTTCTGCGTTCTTAGACGCTACGAAGGCATTCGATTCCCTCGAGTGGCCGTTCCTTTTTACCATTCTCCCCAGGATTGGCATGAGTCCCAATTTCCTGAAACTCATTCACTTACTTTATACCAACCCGACAGCCAGACTCAAGGTTAATGACTTGCTATCTGAACCTTTTCCCGTAGCCCGAGGCACTAGGCAGGGGTGCCTTTTGTCCCCCTTATTATTCGCGATAGCTATGGAACCTCTTGCGGCCAGGATGCGTCAGCACCACACAGCCAGGGGACTTGGTCTCACAGACAGGGGCTTAATCATATCAACATATGCAGATGACATCACACTATACATCCGGGAGCCTGACACGAACCTTAACCCCGTGTTGCGCGAGGTCCTCCTATTCGGAGGCATGTCAGGTATACAGATTAACTGGTCCAAGTCGACCCTCCTCGCCTCAACACCGGCTCCAATTGTATTGGACCTCGACTTCCCGCTCACCTGGGCGGATCCTGCGGTCAAATACCTTGGGATATGGCTTTCTAGCGAGATGCAGGACATCTGGTGCCTGAATTACGGTCAACTTATCACCTGGCTGGAGGGCAAGATCTCCTTTCGGACTAAACTGCCACTATCACTTGCTGGCAGGATAGCAATTGCTAAAATGATCGTATTGCCGAAGTTCCTGTACCTCTTTGCCAACATTCCTATCCCTCTCACGCAGGCCTTCTTCAAACGGCTACGTTCCCTTTTAATCTCTCTTGTATGGGCGGGTAAACAACCCCGCATCTCCTGGGAAGTCCTGACACTGCCATTGACACAGGGGGGGTCTTGGGGCACCGGACTTTGAACTCTATGCTCTGAGCGCTCGGGCCCAATACCTTCACTACTGGGTCCATCCTGTACCGTTTCAACCCCACGTGGCGGTGGAAAGGGATGTTGCCTTCCCAGCACCTCTACCAGCTGCTATCTATTACCCCTACAAAAGGCCCAACGCTGAAATCAATACAGTGGAAAATCTACGCATGGCCTTGGAGGGACTTAGACGCCGGGCGAAACTACCCCTATTATACGCCCCATCCACGCCCCTGGCCCACCACCCAAACTTCCCCCCAATGCAGGACACTGGCTCTGTACAAAGAGCCCGACGGATGGGACTATCCACTTTTGCCGACCTGTACTCGGCTGAAGAGTTCTTGCCTCGGCCACAAAACCTGGACGACACACACGCCCCTCTTTTGGAACTCCTACTTTATCACCAACTCAGGGCTAATTGTCGGCAAAAACACAGTTCATTTCCCACTGCACCCTTACCCTTGTTGGAAAACATGTTAGCGAATCCCTCGCCCAAGAAGCTTATAACCCGCATTTATAATATTACACAACAAACTAGCCCGAGCACTACACCTAATGCGCTGGCGCAGTGGTCCTCGGACCTGGACCCACCACCCACTGACAAACAATGGGCCTTTTGCTGCGCTCAACTCAAACGCCTCTCTCCTAATTATAAACTGCGGTTAATACATTTCAAATATCTGCACAGGCTATACCGTACACCATTGCAACTACAGAAAATGGGCTTGCGACCGGACGCCACATGCTGGCGCTGCGCGGATACACAAGCCACCTTTCTACACTTGGCATGGCTCTGCGGCCCCATCTCACTGTTTTGGGGTAGAGTGTTCGATATTGTCCATGAAGTGACAGGCTTCCAGTATGCCCGTACCCCCCTCACTGCCATCCTCGGTCATGTGGCTGACGCCCCTCCAGACGCTAGACGCCTGTCAGCCATGATGTTCCTTCTGGCTAAGCGCCGCATTGCAATGCACTGGGGATCTCCCCACGCACCCAATGTCAATATGTGGATAAAAGATGTGACCTACTGTCAGGAGATGCTCGCAGCGTACTGGGATTTGATGCCCACTGCATCACGACCCACAGACATCTGGGCCCCATTCATTACATGGGCGGCTGCACGCACCGAAGCAACAGCTCACACTACACTAACGCACCTAACTCCATAAGCTCACCCGTGCAAACCGCTAACACACTATGTCATTACTATTATCTTTATTTCTTCGGATACCATGTCTTAGCTCCAACGAGCCACACCTTGCATGCATAAACACTCGACTTGTACATTGTCGCACACATGTGCAGGAAACATAGCGGCCTTTCCTGACTTTAGGTGCCCTAACTCATAGTTCCTTTGCTTGGAAGCGCCCCAAAGCTGTAAAGTAACACTCACCCTGTTGTACCATGATTGCTGAGATTGTCGCTGCCATTTGATTATTTGGAAATATTTATTTTGTCTCTATGACCATAATATGACCTGTCTGTTATCTTTTTGTTTCGTTTGAAAATGATAACGTTTAAAAAAAAAAAAGTTAAAATGTTGATTTATTTTATATTTGTTTGTAAAGTAAACAAAATATTTCCTCATTTATGTATTTGTTTGATGAATGCATGTGTCTGTATTTTTTGTGTATTGTTTTACGGTTCAAATCATCGACAATTCTTAGGTTGGGGTCCTAGACTTCCAGTAATGGCTAATTGGGGGTCCCCCGGGTTCTAATAATGATTCAGTGGGGGTCCCTGGGTTCCAGTAATAATTAAGTGGGGGTCCTCAGAAGTCAAACAGTTAAGAACTACTGGGTTAGACATTAGCGCAACTCCTGAGCAATTGTGCTGCTTCCATACCTAAAGTAATCTTTCTTAACTAGCTGTCAGTTCATCGAAAGAGAAAGAAATGACTGATGTCAAATAGCCCGGAGAGTTCACTTACTCCATTGCTTGTCCTATCCATCTGAGTAATGCAACTACCTCGGGTCCAATGATCTCCTTTATGGAAAACAGTGAACTAACAGCAAGCTTTCATTGTGAGAGTGCCATCACTTCCTAAGACCACCATGAACCTGACATGGGTGAAAGAATAGGCTAATTGGCCAGTGGCGGCTGCCGGCTGGTACCCTAAATATTTGGTGGGGCAACCAACCAACCTCTGACCAGCCTGAGGTCAACCCAAAGCTGTCAGTCATGGTTCGTTATAAACACTGTTTATAACAAACCACAACTAAGAGCTCTGACATTGAGGCTGAAGGCATTGCTTGACTGTAAGTGGGAAAAAATTAAAACAAAAGAAAAAGGTACTTACCTACTCTGCTAGCTCGCCTACAGTCCTCCTCATGCTTCATTCCCTCAGAGCTGGTGGTCTCTGCAGCAATATAAGTCTCCAGTCCAATCCAGACTCTGCTCTCATGCTGCTGATAATGCTAGCAGCATAAGATGAGAGCAGCTCCAGGATTGGCTGGAGCGGGCAGCCTCGACGCTCCTGCAGGCCCTGGTGGCCTGTGCCTGCTCTCCACCTAGCTGTCTTAGACAGCTGGGTGGAGAGGTTTGCACTGCGTATGTCAGGCTGGCCATCGCAAGACTGCCGGCCAAAGTGGCATGCGCAGTGTAAACTGGTTGAGTGAGCACCACTCCCCTGCTGCCAGTCAGCAGCAGTGGCCCGCCCCGAAACACAGTTGACAGGGAAAGGGAAAATTAAAATGGTAATACATTCATTTTATTACCATTTTATTTTTCTCCTGTGCGGCGCAGGCAGCAGGGGGGCAACACTCCTCCGCTCTAATGGAGGGGCCACCACTGCAATTGGCCAGTAAGTCATCTTGACGTAAAAAAATTACAAGACTGGACCTCATTTTGGGACACATTTACAAACATTTTGCACTGGATATCTGTAACAAATGTAACACAAACCTGCGAAAAATGTTTTTTTTATTTAGTTTCCAGTTCAAAACTTGTTTTGCGCTGGAAAGTTGCCTGAAAGTAACACAAAGCAGCAAAGCAGCGCAAAGTGCTGCTTTGCTTTACTCTGCCTCAAGGGGGCATTCAATGAGTGGGACATGGGCGTTCCGATGCAACCACTCATGGGTTTTGATGCATAACTCTATCTTATAACAATAGTAGACAGGGTTTTGCGCCCAAAAATAATGCCACTTGAAAGTAGGTGCTAAAAGGAGAAATACGTTTTTCTCCTGATTTTTCCTACATTGCATGTGTGCTGCACTGTACAGCACACACCTAACGTGGGAAAAGTTTTAAAGTTAGCCTAGGCATAGTATTTTGTACTGGAAGAGGACCCTTCCTGTACAAAAACGATGCTGGACTCACAGAGAAACCTTAGCATTATAGCCCAAATGTGTGTGTGTGGCGCTCCACAGCCTAATTGTGAGCCAGCGCTAGGGTGAGAGCAGGATAGTGCCATATCTTCGTGCTCTCTCCCTCTCACGCAATGCAGCGCAGCAACTTTGGGTGCTGCACTGCATTGTGTGACAGTTTTGAAACACTGGTCCTTTGTTTTTTGTCTTTTTTGCCGCAAGTCATAAGTGAGCAAAGATCGTTACAGGGTTATCAAACATCAGAGCAGTGTTCAGATACAAAAGATTAAGGGCCAGATGGACGTACTTAATGGTCTCAAAAAGTGGTCACAAATTGCTCACTGACGTTCTGTAGCCTGTGTTTTATTTTGCGAATCGGCCTATGTACTAATAGGTCAGTTGATCAAATTAGGAATTTCACGGGTCGCAATTCACAACCTCTTGTGACTGGCTACAATCACATATATGGTGGCCTGCAATGGACACTAGACCACTATCCCTCTGATTAGATTCAAAGTAGAACAATGTAAAAAAAATTTTTTTTTTTTTACAGCAGCTCCAGTTCCTTGAAGGAAGCCGGGTTGCTGTTAAAAAAAATCTGTTTTGGAAAGCTTCAGTGAGAGCAGGCAGTGGTCCCGTAGACTACTGTCTACTCTCCAGAAGCTACCATGCCACCAAGATTCCATTAGGGGAAGAGGTCCAAAGCAGACCCCTTCCCCAGTGTGAATCAGTTCCTACCTCAGTTTGGTAGTCAGCAACAGATGTTTGTGATCAGAATGTGGTTGCAATACATTGATACATACCATACAACTTACAAATTGGAAGGAACACCTATTACAAACCCCTTCCAAACTGTGATTCTGTATGAGCCGCCAAATCTATTTTACTAGTCCATAAACGTTTTCCAACCTGCAAAATGTTTTTTCTTACGTATGAATATGTTATTTAGTAGTTGCAAAGCCTGTAATTTACAAACTCACGGGGTTTGTGACCGCAAAATCATTTAGTACATCTGACCTTAAATTTGCAGATGAAAAAAATGAAAAAACAGCTGCTACTCAACAGTGCTGCTTGAGTTGCACACCCTAAGTAAAGGTAACATTATAAGAAAACTCCTGGTCAGAAGCATTTCTGTGGTTGAGACTGAGGGGCTTATTCACAAGCCCTTAGCGCCGCCAGGGCGTCACATTTTTGGACACAGCGGTGGCACAGTGTGCCTGCCCATATTTACAAGGCCTTGTAAAGCCATCCTGCATGGCTTTTCATGGCCTTGTAAATATGGCCCCCTGTCACGCATTACTATGCATGAAAGGGGTGTTCCATGGGTGTTACTGTGGGTGTTCCCACAAAACATCCATGGAACTTGACGCATTCCCAGATTCACAAGTTTTCGTAAACCTGGGAATGCGTCAGATTCCTATGCTTCCCCAGGGGAGGCGTAAGGGAGGCGCAACATAGAAAGAGGAAACCACATTTCATGATTGTACCTTCCTGCACAAAAACAATCACCCCTACAATGCAGGCACCCTTGCACCTTGGTTCAAGGGTTCCTGCGTTGGCACATGGCAGCCCATTGTGCGCAGGGGAAAAGGACAGGAATGCGCCGTATAATATAGATACAGCGCATTTATGCCCTTTTCTTTTGACGCACGGCAGCGCAGCAGGAAGACTTGCTGCACTGTCATGCGTCAAAATATTGTAAATAAGGCCCTGAATCCTTTTAGTCCACACTTCACCATGTGCTATTAGCATTAGACTCTGAAATGCCAGAGCATAGCAGGGATAAAGAATTCACGCTACGCAGAACAGCAAGTAAAAATATCTTTAAAGAATGGCGCAGTTCTCCTCTTTCCTTGGAAGGTGCACTTGGTGCTGCCTAATGCCATTCCAGCACCCTTGCGCCATAGTGCAAGAGTGCCTGTGTTATGGTCAGCATAGTTTCTGTACAAAAACGAGTAACTGACGCAAAGTAACACAAGACAGCTCCATGTGCTACATTAGCTTACTTTTTCTTACGAAGCCACACAAATTAACATTTGCGTGGTTTTGTAAATACCAAAGAAGGATTTTCCATTGGGCTGTCACAAAAGTGACACAACCCCAATGCACAATCATTCTAAATCTAAACTGCAGTATTTATGGTACTCTAGCTTCATCAAAAGCTTCACGCATGCCTTATAACATGGACTCCACACATATCAACATTACAGATGACACTTTTGTGCTCTCCTAATGTCGAATCTAAGTATCGTATAAATGTATTGCTATAACAGTTGTTAACATTTCTCCATTGGATTGTACGGGCTTGGTTATAATGTACCACGTTTTCACATTCCTAGATCCTTCCCCACTGCGATGCCCATTGGCAATTATTGGACCTGATGTGATACCGACCTGTACACCCTACAGCATGATGGGGCACACATGCCGAGTCTGTGAGGTGTGTGTCTCTGATCTGCACTTCAAACCTGTGTTGACATAGCAGTAATCCTCTCCACCAGGACAGTGATGAACTAGGAGAGGTGGCACATGCCTATGTAAGGTGTGTGTGTAGGTTTCCCAACTTTGTTGTTATATAGTGATTCATATCAGTTAATAGCCACTCTAAATAACGTTACTATTACCCAATGTAATGGTACTCAGTTTATTGACTTCAGGAAAAATAGAAGGCTCGAGTCAGCTGAGCTGGGATTGGACACTGCTGCCTGCAAGTCTCTGCATGCTTCAGTGGTGAAAGTTCAGCACTGTGAGCTCTGGTGTTACCACATGGCTTTCTGCAATCAATGAATTGTCCATGATTTAGGGGTAAGACTTGCACTTGGTTGGCTATTTGCCAAACTCTGTCTGTATTATAAACAGAATCCATGCTACAAATTAGTCCAGCTAAAGACCATCTTGCTAGTCCAGGAAATCAAAATAGCCCAAGCTAACCATCTCATATGTTCTCCCTAAAGACGAAGTCACACACTTCCCTACAGTTTTGCATTCAATATGTCTGTGTGCAGGTGCTCTTTGTCACAACAGGCTTTGCCCATGCACTTCACAGATCTTTTCTGTCACAAAGTACTGGTGATGTTCTTCCTTCCATGAGCTCTGTCAGTCCACTTTTGTGGGGCCTAGGAAATTGAGGAGCACACTGGCAATCCTGTACCAACTATTGCAAGAGGCTCCTGGAACCCCAGGAGCCAAGGTACGACGGACAGCTAACTGAAAGCCAAGACACTCCATTTTATACTGTATCCCTTGACAAATACTAATGGTTAATAGGCAGGCTTGCTCTTGAAGGAAGCCATGGGTAGGATGTACAGATACAAATTACACATATATAGTGTGCATGATTATACTGTGCATGCAATGTTATAACTTAGAAGATACGATAACATTTTATTTGAATATATAGATTAATTTACATAGTAAAATAAGTATTTTCTTAGCCACTAAGTAAGTTACCTTCTACAGAGTACTAACGACAATCTGGCTGTACTGGGCACCCCACATAATATAACTACGTGTGCAAATCTAGGTGTTAAGAAAATGGCATCCAGGTTGCAGTGTTTAGCCTGCAGTTCAAAGTCTAAAAAAGTCTATGTGGCAGTTTGCTGCAAGTTTCAGTTTCTTTGTTGTACAGAAATCTACCTAGTGGATCATTCATACAGCCACATACGTCTAAAGACACATGGGGGCCGATTCCGGCCGGAAATCTCTCCGACCGAGCCGGACCCGGAGAGAATTCCGACCGAATCGGACCCTAGCAGTCCGACCGAACGAGTACGATGCGCACGCATGCCATCGGACTCGAGTCGGTCGGACTCCCATGAAGTCAATGGGAGCCTGTCGTACAACGCGTACGCGGGCTCCCATTGACTCCAATGGGTGCGAGGCGGACAAGGGCGCCCCCTACAGCGTGTACGCGTCCAAGCGCATCGCGGCGTACATGCACAGGTAGGGGGGACCCATGGGTCCCCCCTGTGTGCGACTCGCGCGCCCACGCGTACAGGGGGTCCGACGCGGACCCCCAAAGTCCGGCTCCGACAGCTTTTTTGAGCCGGACGGCGCGAGTCGGTCGGACTGCTCGCGGCGCGCATTGTACTTACCCGGCCGGGAAACGTCTCCATAGCGGAGTGCGAGTCGTGTCCATGCGAGTCGGTCGGAGCGTGTTGAAGCCGCGTTCGAGTCGGTCGGCGATTTCGCGGGTGCTTGCATCGTACTCGCTCGGCCGGACCCGCGTACGATTCGGTCGGGAAACAGGGCTCCGAATCGGATCCGGGTGAATCCGAATCCGATTCGGAGCACTACCGGCCGAGATCGGAATCGACCCCATGGTTGGGGTTATTTTGTGCTACAGCAGTCAGGCAGGTAGGAGGCAGTGAGATTTCAGCTTGGGAGCATGTGTCTGGGTCTGCCTGATATGCAATGTTAATTGTCCTGTGGGGCTGGGAGGGCATGCTGCTGTCTTGTGCTGTTTTTAGAGCGGAAAATGCATGTGCAGGACTTGATTCTCACACTCCAGCCTGCTGGAACCAGATGTATTCGTGTCAAATCATTAGGGGATAATGATGAAGAGAGTTTTGGTCTTGGGAAGGATTGTCTTGCATCAGGCTCGTAAGATTTATGATCCCCATCTTGTCAACATTCCACACTTTTGGCAGTGATGCTCAAGGCATCCCACCAAAAGTTGGACCTTGATTCTTCAAGAAGGTATGACGGGGTGTTAATTAATTGGGAAAGTCTACATCCTCTCTTCCAACTCTTAGCAATGCAAGCTTCTTTGTAATCTTTTGAATCTGGTCTTCCTTCCTGGGAAAGAAAGCCCACCAACTTCTCCCTGGCACAAGCTTTCTTTAAAAGCAAAGAGAATACATGTTCCTGTATTACAGAGTAAGAATATACCTTCAGAGAATGGCAGTTGGGAGAACCAACTTGTCAATCGAAAGGGGTGTAGCACTTGAGTTTTTTTAGCTTTTGTGGGTCCAATTGTTCCCAGTGTATCAGGCTGAAATTTGAACAAGGTCCTTACAAGCGAACAGCTCTGAGTTTTTCAAAGTCCTAGTTTTATGCTAATGGCATATGTTTCCTAATGTAACGTGGATGGTTTCACCTCGGTCATTCAGCCAGCCAGGTACTCGTTGCTTGATTTCTAGCATCTTCAGCCAGACTCCCCACAGCCTCATTGGTCAGGAGTTGTAAAATTCTCACCACTGACTAATGTTTTTGTAAAGGTGATGCTTTCCTTGTGTCCTAAGCTAACCTGATTATACTTGTCTGAACCAGCTAGGTAAGCATAAAGGATCTCTCCCTGGTTACAGTGGCTGTGGTAGGGAGGAGGTATAGGGGTGATTAAGCCAGGGACAAGCAGGGGGACATGGGAAATGGCTAATTTATTACCTATGCTGTCTAGCCACGTCAACCTACCTTAGAGCTACACATACACTGTTGCTATACCACCTAACCCCACCTGGATTACTACTTTTATATGTACATTTCCTTCATGATATATACACCAGCTTGCATACTGATGAAAGCGAGGTGTTCCAGTCATGTCCTATATTCTATACAGCCATTTGGCATCCCCAAATTTGAGGACATGTTTAAATGCTTTAGCTCATTACTTTATCAACTGTTGTGTTGGGCATGCAGACGGTAGTCACTTGTGTCATTAGGAATATCAATTTGGGTTGAACTCCATCTCCAGTAGAGTCGAGAATTTTGCATGAGAGTGACTTACAGGCAAACCCCTTGTATTGCATCTGCTAGGGGACTCAAGATCCGATTCTCCTTTGCAGATCATGGACTGGGTATTAGACAAAAATTCTGAAATCATGTACATGGCGGCAAAGTGAACCTCTGCTAGGAACTTTCGACCATACAGTCACACTAATCAAAACACCCCTAGAAGGACTCAGTGCCACCACGTTGTTATAGGCAAACACAGTTGTGTGATTGGGTCTACTGCAGCAAAAACACATTTTTCCAAAACGTTTTCTATAATAGTAAAAAAAAGTTTTAATCATATTTGGAGGTGGACAAGAGGAAACTTGTTGATTGATGGAGCATCTAAGAATGACACCAGTGTGGAAATGAGGAGTTTCAGCATGCACTTAAATAATTTCTCTGTATTTTTTTGCTTTACCCTATACACAGAGAGTCACTAAAGGTTAAAGCATTTCATAAAACACTAAGGCTAATTCACTCGAGCGGTTTTGAATACATCACCTTCTCTGCTACGTTTCACTCACCCTTACTAATAATGCATTATATTTTTCCAGTTAATAACCCGTTCACATGTAGTATGTGCTGCTGGAATGTGTACCTAAGAGTGATCCTGGCAGAACCCAGTTGGGTCTCAAGTGGTGATAGGGTCACAAATGGTGATAGTCTTACAGAATACTTTATTTAATGCGCTTTTTATTGCCAGTATGAAAGAGCAACTTTACAAAGAATGAGTAACCTATTGGGATAAATAACAGTGTACTATAAATGACACCATTTTAAAGCTTTCATCCAACCACCTCAACACACACCATACAGTGCGAAGTCATCAACTCAAAAACAACTTCAACCTCACATATGTATCAATCTCTCCCCCCACAAAATATGATCAGTGTGCAAGAAAAGACTAAATATTTTTGACCACATATTGACTTAACACTGGACTTCTTTTTCATCACTGAAGCACGGCTGGGGGTGAGATGGCACAGGTGCTCCACGAGGCAATCACCCCATAGTAAACTGGAAAAGGATTAGCAATAATATTGGAGGAATTGAATTCTGCCACCAAAACTGAAGATATGTATCTATCAGGTTGTGAAGCATTTTTAGTAAGATGCAGTCCTACCCTTCTTTCTCCTTCTATACATTCCACAACCAAATAATGCAGCTTACACCAATGCCCTCTTGGATGCTCTTGGATGCTGTAGTGAACCACCAAGCCACTACGAGGTAACCCCGACCCGCATGTAGAGCACTCAACCCTCAGAGGCTGGGCGCAGTCAAGGGTATAAATAAATGGGGGAAACACTGCTCGTGGTCTTTGCCCACATTACAGCCATTGGTGTGTTTTATTTGTCACTGTGGTGGTGCGTTGTTATCTTAGCGGTGCTCACCCGTTCAACATTTGGCGACAAGGAGGTCTTCGATGTGCCCCCAGTCAAGACGGTGCCCCAGCAGTGAGCATCGCTAGTCAGAGAGGGCAGCCCTGGGTCATCTGCAATCGACCAAGTGCCAAGGCCAGGCGTCTGTGGTCTGCATTCTACTGGGAAGCGTCACACTGTGTTGCATTCCGTGAGTACTTCCAGTGCTCGGACCTGCCACTGGGACTCTGCTTTGTTTTTTCTCCATTGATTGTTGGGAGTGGCCCCCTGAAGTGGTAGCAGTATGGCGGATGATGCCAATGTGGGGCACGCTACAGTGCCACCTACGCCCTGCAACACAACCTTGTGGCGGCCCTGCAGCCACTCATTGAGCTGGCTGACCCTGCACAGCTGCACCCAGATGAAAGACATGGGTGGACAGGTTTAACAACTACTTCAGGGCAACCTGAGAAACCAATGGAACAGTGGAGCAGTCCCTCCTGCTCCACTATGCAGGAGGAGAGATTTACAATCTTTCCAAGCGCCTTCCCAAGATGGGGAAAGATGACTACAATGCAGCAATGAGGGTATTGAATACTCGACTGAACCCGAATTTTGAGCATTTCAGGGTAAGACAAGTGCGCCAATGTGAAGGAGAATCAATTGACAACTTCTACGCCTGACATCGCGAATTGGCCAGAACCTGCGAGCACAGATCATTTGAGGATGATGATCCAAAACCCTTTGTGGCCTGTTCCTGAAGCAACCCAACATCAGTCTGGATGACATCCTCGTGTTAGCACGATCACATGACCTTTCAGCAACAAGGGCAGCTGAAATGGACATGGCATTGACACACAATCAGAGTGGCAGCAAGTTGCCCAATGTCAAGACGGAAACAGTGGATGCGATCACCTCAAAATCGAGGGCCACCAAGGTGAAACAGATGACACACATGTCCCAGGGATGGAGCAGGAACTGTGGTGGGGATGATCACCCACTGGAGAACTGTCCAGCCCAAGGTAAAACATGTTCAAACTGTGGCTAGCTCAACCACTTTGCCAAGGTGTGCAGAGGAGGCCCACAGAGCCGAGGAGCCAGGGGGTGTACACCATTAACAAAAGCTGTTCTGAAGTTATCCATGATGGATGTTGGGAATCTAGACTCTATAACACAGCGCAAGTGGCCAATTGATCCCCAAGATGAGTTGCCCTTAGAGAAGGAAGACATATTTCTGGTATCATTCACAGATCACCTCAAAAAGCTCCAACGTTCTTGGCCGATATGCACAGTGCACGTAGCTGGCACGACCATCAAGGCTCTTATAGACACTGCTGCATCTGTGAATGTGATGTGCTATCATCAGTACCGCAGCCTCTGCCCCAGGCCAATGCTTGTGCCCTCGTCACAAAGATCTTCACCTACGGGGGCAGACGCCCCTGCCACTAAGAGGGGCTATGGATGTATGGGTGCGACCCAATGGTAAAAAGTCCCCGAATTAAAATTCCATGCCATTGAAGGGGAAGCAGAAACTGTCCTTGGGTGCCATGAGGCGGAGGACTTGGGGTTGGTGTCTTTCGCGAGGAATGTCCAAAAGTTCAAAGTGGATGAGCTAATCAACCAGTTCTCAAGTCTTTTTCAAGTGTTAGGGTGCCTCTGCACACCCTCAATAAAATTGCTCATAGATGAGACCGTCAAGCCAGTGGCCCTAAGACATCCAAGGGTAATTTTTCACCTCTGACCCCTTGTCGAGCAGGAGTTGGGAAAACTGGAGAGACTGGATATCATCGCAAAGGTCTCGGGGCCCACTCCGTGGGTGTCTCCCATGGTCATTGCGGAGAAACCCAGCAGCCTGGTAAAATCCCAATCTGCGTTGCAACAATATCATGGCAGACCTCAGTGGAGCCAGGTGTTTTTCAAAGCTTGATCTGAACACCGGGTACCACCAACTACAGCTGGACGAAGGCAGCAGATACATTACAACATTCTCAACGCACCTCAGCCTGCGAAGGTACTGATGTAGGGAAATAATAGGAATACATTTTATAGACACATGCACACAAGTATAAAATCCCAAACCCCAATACACACATTTCAGGTGAGGGATAGTTTTAAACCTATGTCAGTAGTGAACTGGCCTATGCTAATACATGGATGTGCTGAAAAAGATAACTGTGAGTTCTGTAGAAATACATAGGTCATAGTGCGAATTAGTTTTAGGAAACACACATAAAAGTTGCATGGTCAATTTAGCTGCGCTTAAACACAAATAGATTATATTTCTTTGCAGTCTCATGCTTGACAGGACATAAACAATTAGTACAGACTTCACAGAAAAGGCCACCTGTTAAACAACGATAGGCCGACAGTTGAAACAGTTTTTGCACTGTCATTGAGCATTGAGCACAGGTTGTAAACAATTGTGGATTCTGCCTTAGCGCAAGCCTGTTGGGAATATGTTAAAGTCAGATAGGCTGGGCTGGGCTCAGTGACATAAAACAAGAGATAATCACTTGCAATGCAGAAAAACAAAAATGTGTTTCTATTTTATCTCACCCTTATTCTGAGAACTAACCTACAAGAGGGGTCAGCAAATATAGGCATGTAAACAATTCTTGGAAATACTTAACGTGTTTTGGTAGTATCTTATCTGCCCAGCTGGCTATTTGCCTCATGTAGGAATTTGTAACATGTGTTGTTTTGTGGCTTTTGCAGTATATATACTACTGCCTGTAATTCAGAACTTTGAACTTCAGAATTTGGTATTGTTTTGAGACTGGCTGATTTTCCCAATTGATTGATTGATCAAAGCCATATTATTGTGTAAAATTGTTCTGTCTTACTTTATTAATAGATTTTCCCTCCAACAATTTGGTGTGCCCAGCCAGGACCTCTGCTTGACTTCACCAACTGCCAGTCCACATTACTGCCTGTCCCCCAATAAGTGACTTGCATACTTTTGAAAGGTAAAAGAGACGCCGTTGTTCAGTAAAATTCTCTGCATTTCTAAGGAGCAGGTAGGACTTGGGTGTTTGGTGTTTTTAAGGTGGGAATAGTACAAGGTCTGTTCCCTTTTATTTGTAAAGACATTAACCTTTTTTAGAATAATATAAAATTTTATTGTTTGATTGCAAAATTGTGTATTGACACAATATCAGGGGTCCCCGGTGGTAAGACTGGAAGATACTCGGGACTCAACTAAATAAGTTGAAAGAGGTCAAGGTAGAACAGGGTTTGAGGCTGAGAAATCAGCTTATGTTCTGAAGTGTGGCAAAGGGATGGGTAAGAAACTCAGGGGCAGATTTACAAGCCCCTTGCGCCTCTTTTGCATCATTTTTAACATGGGAAAAGTGATGCAAAAGTGGCGCAAGGGGCTTGTAAATCTGCCCCTCAGTGTTCACTGGAACACTGAGTAAGAGCAGAACACTAAAACTACCGAGACCTTAAGTCTGAAAGTCACAATTTGTAGTTGCAAATAGTGAAAAGTTGTCCTCTCTACAAATCCAGAGAGAAGTGACCAGTAGTGCTTTGTTTTCCCTAGTATGTAAATTAGAATTGATGCAGTAGTGTTTTGGTTGCCTTAGTATGTAATTTAGCATTGATGTATATGTATGTGTAAGTAGAAATGTGGCCAGAGATTAATGTCATTGTTTATTTTATTTTGTGTTATGTAGTGTATAATTTAGGATTTCCTATTTTGTGAAGAATGTTGTATAATGTTAGGAAACAACATTTAAGTAATTGACTGAATTAGGCAAATGCCTCAAGAGTCCACGACTAACAACTGATTCTAATTGAGTCTCCCCCTGTGACCTTGTCACAGACTAGATACCACAAAGTGAACTGTATGATGATTTTTTAAATATTTTTTTATATTAAATGACCCTATTAAATATAATGATAACATAGAAAAGCTCTCTATAGGGAATGAAATATATATAAAAGTCCCAATAATACTGAAGGACGTAACCTTCAACATGGCACTAAAAGTTCCTTTAATCTTGCACTAAAATTGACAGGGAGAAAATGACAGACATACAGAACTAATAAAAAATACACAAAAAATGTAATGAACAGTGGTCTTTGAATAGTGAAATAGAGATATGTTGTTCAGGGCCAGAAATTGTAACACATTTAAAAATAGTGTTAATAGATGCATTATAGACAGATTTATGGACAACATTAATAACAGATAATCAGTATTTGACAACATTCTCCTATTGTGGGGCTCAGTAGATTACAACTGCAGTATAAAAATGTTGTTTAGTGAGATTTCAATCATATTTTAACATATGTATAAAAGTTAAATAAAATATTTGACTTATATATCTACATGTGTAGAGAATATAGGACGTTAGACCAGTCTCGGCTTATAGGTTCACCAGCTAAAAGAAACTGGATTATTTAGAAGAAAGTATGAGAATATGTGAGTTGAAAGGGAAGAAAAATAGGTTGTATAAGGAATAAATGGAAGGACATGATCATATAAAAAGAATTGAATACAAAAAATTAAAATAAGGGTATTAGGGCAACAGGCGTACCAAGTAGGGAGTTTTTGGAGGTTTGGCAGAGAATTGGACGATCCATTAATGGAGCAAATATTGATACATTGTCCAGATCAACCTCCCTATTGAAATTTAAGGGTTTGCTGAAGAGATATGGGGTCCCCTGTAGAACTCCTGGTTGAAGTCTTCCACGGAACAAAGATCGCATAGGAAAAAAGGGTACAGAATGGTACGAAGCCACTAAACATCACACACAATAGTGGCCCCAGGAGCCGGCCAATCCTCCCATAGGTGTAGTCTGCCCATTCTTAAGAAGCCGGACATTGTTCCCACTGTGATGTCAAGTCTGCTGTTAATTTTCAGGTCCCTGAGGTAAATATCACAGTGGCATGTTCCTGAGAGGGACCAGGTCCGCCTTTGGCACCCACTTCTCAAATAATATCTCCTCCCACCTCACCACCCTGTTAGAAAAAATGCACAAACTTTGTCAACTTATCATCTCCAAGTACAGCTTCCTAAAAACAAAATCTTTCCATAACACTGTTCACCTTAAGAAACACCTCAAGACCAGATTATCATTTGACTCCACATCAGATTGTGACAGGGAGAAAAATGAATATATTTGTTTCACTAAATAGACATAAGTTGCAGATTGAGAGTGCTCCTGAAGTAGTACAAACTGAAATGTCTGTCTACATGTTTAATCTAACGAAGCCGTAAAGTTCTTCTCTAAACAGGTTATATGTGTAGCTGACACGCGCCAATACACAGACACCCTTGTCACTGGGAACTACAATTAACATTGAGAAACGTTTGCAAGTGAAAGACCCCTAAGTTCCAAAGACCCTTTCCTGTATCAGACAGCACAGCTACTGCAATGAAAGTCCACTGTCACTTCTGGCTGCTCCTGGAGATCGCTCTTGCTCTTGCTAGAATCGACTGGTAGAGCCTGTGGCCGGAAGTCAGAGGCTGAGGCTGAGGCTGAGGTCGCACTGCACTACGCTTCGAGAGCAGCGTTTTCCGAGACCTGCCGGGACCCGCCTGCACGCTGCTGAAAAACAGGAGCGGTAACGCACCCCGCATCCCGTTGCCCTGCTCTCTGCTGGGTCGCCGTGCAGACCCCCGCGGGCCCCTGGTGGCAGCGAGGGCGGAGGTGGAGGTGCCGGGCCTCATGCACTGTACTGCGCTCCGAGAGCGGCGTCTCTGAGACCCGCCGGGACCCGCCTGCACTGCCCCCTGCCTGGGTCGCCGTGCAGACCCCCCGCGGACCCCTGGTGGCAGCAAGTGGCAGCAAGGGCGGAGGTGGAGGTGCCGGCGAGCGACCAGAAGCAAAGCAACCCAGAAAAGGGGCAGCAGAGCAAAGAAAACGTTGTGGCTTTGAGGCCCGAGCCTAGCAGCCACCAAGTAATCAAGGAAGCACGGATAGAATTGACAGCACCAGGCTCCACGAATGACTGTACATGAGCTGGTGTAAGCAGACTGAGCACAAAGGTGAGCACAAAGGTGAGCACAGGGACAGGGAGGGAGGGTCAAGTTCACCAAGGCCCGTCCCGAGCTCCACACCAAGCACCCCATGCACCCCTGAGCCCGCGACCAGAGCTGCACCATGCCGCAGCTGAGCCAACATTCCAACTGGCCCAGTGCAACTGAGTTTAGCGCAGTAGAAGTGAGGGGGGGTGTCCTGCGAGCCAGCGAGAGCCTGAGAGCCAGCAATAAGAGAGGCAACTTGGGCCCATAAAAGAACATAATCAGCCATTCAATCCACGTCGGCTCCCCGCAATTTCTCCTCCCTCTCACCCCAACAAGCCCAATAAACACAGAGGACAGGCAGAGGGAAGGCTGAGCACCTGCCAACCCCTAAGTCCCATCAAATCAACTCCAGTCCACGTCTCTCCATCCAAGCTGCAAGAAGCAGCAGTTAGTTGCAGCGAGGCAAGGCGGAGGCGGAAGAGGTGTGCAAGCAGCGAGCGGCGCGAGGAGAGCGGCCGTGACCGAAACAGAAGCACAGTAGACACCCGGAGAGAGATAGGAAAGGGACTAAGTGGGATTGTCATGAGATCCGGAAGAGAAAGAAGACCTTTAACAAGGCCACCGCCCAAACGAAAAAGGAAGGAAGTGGATGAAAGTCAAGAGACCCCAGAAAAAGACAACCCGAGCGCAAACAGCATCAAGGACAGTAATAGAACCATTCCAAGCAAAAGTAACTCCAATGATACAAAAAACTGCTCAAATGGAAGTCCGACAACTAACAAAGGACAAAGTCCAACACCGACAATAGAGCAAAACAACGCAAATCAGCTAAAACATACGCTTGAAAGCGACAAAAGAAAAAATTTCTACGAACTAATAAACATAGAAGGACAACCCCCAAGGAAGACAAAAAATTATTACCAACCAAAAATCTATACGAAATTTACCTTTCTAAAAGATCCCGGCAAAGCAATTTATTCAAACAACGATACCATAATCGGCCTACAACCCCCACTGCGTCCCGTTGGCGCAGACAGCTCCTTGCCTCAAAAATCAAACTTTACAGTTGCAGAAATATACACGTTCCCAAATCAAATGGAGACCACGGCCCACACTAGAAGCACAAATGGGGCTGGAGCGCAATGGGGGCAAGCTGCTGAAAGCACAGAATCAACAGAGGGAGACACTAGCCAAAACAATCCACCAAAAGGCGCAGGCGATCAGGAAAAAAATCCAAGGGGGCCAGTGCCCGAGATGGATAAATCGAGTAAACTGGCCGCAGAACCAGAAGGGCTCCCGGAGCACCAAAGTCCCAACACCATAAGAAGCCAGCTATCCCCTACCCATTCCCCTCCATCCAATCAGTACGCACTGGTTAAAGAGGACCGAGAGACCACACCATTTTACACAAATAGTAGCCCTCCACACAAGCAACTGACAACACAAGGCGACACTCCAGAAGCTGAGAAGCAGCAAATGAAAATCGATCCTGCAAATTTCTCCCCACATTCGCTACATGGGGATTCGTGTACTTCAAACAGCGACATGACCTTCTTGGCGTCACAAGAATGGGATGACTTAGTGGCATCGTACAACGTTAACCCATCCCTAAACAGCATCAGAGAAGAGCACTCCAACCAGTCCACCGAGGGGAGCAGAGGCCCCACTGAAACCTTTTGGGCAACCCTACTTAACACAATTCAGCTGTCATCAACAGCACTACAGTACCAATCCGATAAATTAGACTTACAGCTGACTGTCCTGCAATCGCTAGCAGAAGCCACCACCGAGATAGAAAGAAAACTTGCAGACCTCAACGGCCTCATTAAAAGAGGACAAGAGGCAGCAAAATTATCTCAAATAGAAAGAATAGACTGCGTCTGCACCCCAATAGTCGACAAACTATCTACATTACCTACGATGTTGGGTAACCTCCTGGGGGACTTAAAACTAAACATAACAACGCACCCCATAACAGAGGCCAGGCCCGGTAGATCAACCCCCTGCAAAAAACCACCAGGAATTATCAATGATAACCACGCAATCATCAAGCAAGGGGACCAATCACCAAAACTCAAAACTTCATCAGAAGAGTCTCCTCAGAACATCTCAATCAAAGAAAGGGCCGACTCAGTGAGCCTTACGAATGCGCGAGCACGCCGTAAACAAAAAAGAAAGGGTAGGAATAGAAAGCCAGCAGGAGCAGACTGTAATGATGAGAACCAGCAAAAAATCACATCCTGGGGCAAGGAGCACTCAGGAGCTATTAAGAATTACATGGATGGCATAAAGTCATCACCTCTACACAAAAACTCTTCGGATGCAAAGATTTCAAACGCAGTAGAGACTGCCACACCGACACCCTTCAAAGAGAAAATAAGCAAACAGACAGAGCAGATGCTCTTCGGCCAAGCTAAAAACAATCTACCCAGCAACATACCTGAACTGGCGAACGAAATACAAAGTAAAAATTGGACACTCGCAGGCAATCTGCCAGTAGTAATAACACAACCGGTCACAGAGGTCTCAGCGCAGGCCCCTGTGGAGTCAGCCAAAATCAACACGGAGGTCACAAACACCGACCCCCCTAAAAACAGCGTCAGCCACAGCATGGAAATTACCGTCCAGGAACCAATGACGAGGGCAAGTAAACAAAGCACGACTAAGCCAGCCAGTGCACAGGTAAAAGAGAATCTTCACGGAGCCAGCACAGAAAGCAGCGACATAACAATTAAAACCCATCCCCTACATGGGGCCAAACAATACGAGCTAAACAGACATCAGCAAATACTGACCCCTGGGACAAAAGAGTCAGACATTATTCTCTTTACTCCGGAATTTAAATCTAGAGGAAGAGTGGACACCCTAAATAGGGGTAACATATTACGGCTCATCCACTCAATTGAAAAATTAAAAAACATTAATACAACAGACTCGCTCGCAATTGAATTTCATCCTTCCCCCGACTTACAAGGTCATGAAACGACTAAGACTATATGGAAAACAAACGACTTAGCAGACTTAATCCTGGGGGAAACACTCAGATTTTCCAAATGGGGAATAAAGCTCGAAGTAGGAAAAAGACCAGCCTATCCCACCCCGCTTCTAGAAGAAAGAAAAAAAGAACGCTCTCAAACAGTTAAATCAATACTGAAAGGAGCAAGTAGTTACTGCCCAGGACCCGATAGCAACTCATCACACCCAAAACATTTAACAACTCAGCAACTTGACTTAAACAGGACAACTATACGGCGGACAATAACCATAGAAGACACAAAGTGACAAAGAGCACCAGGCCAGACCCTCATGATAGCTGACACACCCAAAATTAAAATATGCATTTGGAACATCAACGGTCTCTCTGACAAACTGGAAGACCCAGAAACATCAAACTACTTAAAATCATTTGATCTGATCCTACTCCAGGAAACCTGGGAAGAGAACGAAATATCCCTACAAGGATACACAACTCAAACTCACCCAGCAATCAGAGGCTCTTCCTATGGTCACAGCTCAGGTGGCCTGGCGTCACTTGCCTCAATACCAACCATTGGAACAATGGAAGAAATCAAGGCAAAAATCACTCCCCCTAGTGCGATACAGGCACTAGTAATAACAATCAGAAATAATCAGGCTACTCAACCACTATACATCATAAACACATACATACACCCGAAGCACAGACAAACAGGGGCAAGAGAACTCGTTAGCGAACTGGTAAGACTCACGGAGGAAAGGGAAATGGAGAACATACTCATGGCAGGTGACTTCAACCTTCACCTCCTTGGAGAGAAATCAGATGATGAAATGTCCCTGGAAATGGACATCGCGTGGGGAATACCAACTCAATCCACAGCCTCCCCAAATAAGCAAACAAGATGCTCAAACCAACTATTGAAAGACCTCGAGCAGCTAAACTTGAGAGTATTAAACGGACGATTCATAGAGGACACACCGCCAGCACGAACATATTTCTCCTCAACCACCTCTTCTCATCTCGATTTCAGCCTTGCAACACTACCACTGTTTGAAACAATAAGCTCGCTCAAGGTAGGAGAGAGTGGCCAAAGCGACCATTTGCCACTAGAAGTGAAACTAGGCGTGTCCAGCGTGAACAAAGCGGAAGTAAGGAGAAATATTGGAACAGAGTACACCACTAATTACAGACGAATAAGGTGCAAGACTGACAAGGTTGTAGACCTAACAATCAGTGCAAAAACAATCTTGCACCAGATAACTAGCTCGACAAAGAACCCATTAGAGGCCTGGGAAGAATTCGTAACGGAACTCGGAGCTACACATGCCACAGAGCAAAAAACCCAAAAAGGGAACATGCCGTGCAACACACTCGGCAAGGTAATAACACCAGAGATAAAAAGCCTAAAACGGAAAATATACCAGATCCTTAGGCAGCTCCGTAAACAATTAAATAATGAAGCTCCGCAAAAGGAGCTGCGAATCCTAAAGGCACAGCTAAAGAAGAAGACCTGGGAAAGGAAAAGGCAACTGAACGATGATCTCTGGGCAAAAATTCTGTACGACTCGAAACAGAAGAACAGCGCTAGATTTTGGAAATCAATCCACAGCCTCCAACGGCCAGGCCATAAAGGCATCAACTCTAACATATCTGAATCTGAATGGGCACACCACTTATCAAACCACTTTAATGTTAAAAACTCAGTGGGGTATCCGCCCAGAGGCGGAACCCGGACAATTGGACCGCATCCAAGTACCGACAAAACTGGAAAACACAAACATGAAGTAAACGACGATTACACAATAAAATTACCCCTGCGTAATACCGCAATACTGGACGAAGAAGTAACAACAAGCCTTATACCAATTGCAAATAGAGAGGAAAAAACACACGCAGCAATAGCGGCTAGGATCAGGTCACAAATTTCAAAAGGCAAACCCGAGGGTGCCCCCGGCCCCAATGGAATCCCGCCAATAATGTACAGGCAAGAAGCCGACTTTTGGAGCGAAATATTGGCGCCAGTCTTTCAGGAAATTAGGGAAACAGCAACAAGTCCAACATCCTGGAGAGGCTCTATAATAAGTCCGATTTACAAACAGGGTGAAAGGAGCAATCCAAGCAGCTATCGACTTATTGCCCTAATCGACACAGAGGCAAAGTACTACGCGGGCCTTATCCTGGAGGAACTAACATCTTGGGCAACCCTAAAGCACATCATCCCAGTTAACCAAACCGGATTCTGTAGAGGCCTGGGCACAACGACCAACATCATGGCGCTAACTCTCCTGATAGATGCGCCAAAAATTACCAAGAGCTCGCTATTTCTATGCTTTATAGATTATAGCGCCGCGTTTGACCATGTAGACCGGAGTAAACTTTGGCAGAAGCTGAAAAAATGGGGGATCCCCGGGCCACTTCTACAGCAGCTGATATTATTACACACCAACACTTGGGTCAAGATCAAACTGGGCTCCGGAACGCACCTCTCAAGGCAAATCAAAACCACCAAAGGTTTGAAGCAAGGTTGCGTCCTAGCCCCCATGCTGTTTAACCTCTTTCTCGCAGATCTCCCCGGAGAATTGGAAAAAACCAAATCACATGCTCCGCGGCTGGGCGACATCTCACTTTCAAATCTCTATACGCGGACGACCTGGTCTTAATTAGTCGGTCCCCTATTGGACTTCAACATCTTCTGGACACCACCAACACATTTTCCATAAACAATGCACTAAAGATCAATTTAAATAAATCAAAAGCCATGTCAATGAACTATAACAAAACAAAGAAACTCGCATGGTTTCTGGACGGACAGAGGTTAGACCAGGTAGCCACTTACAAATATTTAGGCGTACTTTTAGACAGTAGAGGCTCGTTTAAACACCAACTAGAGGCTATCCGTCGGAAGGGCACAACATTCTATCTTTCAATAAAGCCCTTGAAGAAAGCTCTCCCTGACCGGTCACTGGACCCCCTTCTGCAGGTGATTAGAGCACGCTTACAGCCTATGCTTACATACGGCAGCGAACCCATGCAAGGAAAAGAAGCCACGACACTAGACAAAGCCATCAGTCGAGCATACAGGGCAATTTTCCATCTACCTACTTACGTCTCGCCTGCTCAAATTCGCCTCGAATTCGGTCTACAGAGACAAACGGCGGAGAGAAGAGGCGCTTACATAAAAAGCTGGTGAAAAATCAGAGACGCCGACCAAGGATCTTTAAATGCCCAACTCTGGACTGAACTCTCTACCCGAGAGAACTCACCCGCAAGGAAGTACCTAAAAGAATCACTGGAGACTTTGGGACTAACAAATCTCTGGGAGTCAGCCACAGACATCAAAAGTTTCAAAACAGTGGTAACAAAAGTAACCAAAATGATATCATCTATAGAGGACAAAGAAACCCTGGCCAAGAGGGCTCATGGATGGACAGTACTGAAAGACTACAATGCTCTGAAGCCGCAAGAATACCTAAAAACGGGCCTAACGCAGACGACAAAAAACAAATTTTTAAACCTGCGCCTCGGCATCATACCAACACTACCCCACTTGGCACCTTGGAAAAGGGAAGGCGCAGAAAATCGTTGTCGACTCTGCAGAGCAGGAAAAGAGGACCTAATACACATCATCTGTATTTGCCCAAATCTAATGGACATATGCGCTCCTTATTTCGAGTTTTATGGAACCAAAAGGGCATAACTAGTTGTAGGCAGGCTGTGATGCTGTGTTTTAATCCCGAAGAGACTCAGTTAAATTGCAGATTAACAAAATTCTTTGATATAGCGGCTAGAAGACTCACGAGATAGCCATATGGCTCACCTAAAGCACCTGCACTTTAATCGCACAGCCTGTCTAGTTATCTGCCAAGCTACCACTATGCTAGAACATTCGGAGTACATTGACCCTACAATTTTTTCTATTTTTTTAACGGTCTTTACCAAAATGTAATCGAGACTTTTATGATCTTATAGAGTGTGATCACCTTCTCTTTTTTATACTATAAGTGTAAATAAGGTTTTTCTTATAAATGTAAGTTTTTAACATTGTGAGTTTTTATTGACTGTACAATAAACAAATTCCCTTAAATTCCCCACTGCCACAAACCATGGATTCATCTGGTAGACGCAGGCGTAGCCCGGACCATGCCATCTATCCTTTAGGACACCGAGCAGGAAAGAGAGGGGGAGAACAGGAGAAGCTACTGGAGTAAAGCCTCCCTCTATCATTCTAAAAATAGACAATACTTCTTTCAAGTTATGCATTTCTTGTTTGTTTTTACCTTCTCGGTGTACTAATACTGCTATTCTTAGCCATAGTGCATTTTTCTTCCTTCGATCCTACATCAGCTATTACACGCATGCGCAGAACCATTGATAATGATACTGACCATCACCCTCTCCATACTGCTTTATTTGAGAATATGTGGTACTAGCACATGCATAGTATTGGCACATCCACATCCAACACAAGTTGTTATGTATGCACCCGTATCCCCCATGCTGCTGCAATGGACTGATTGCATCTCCCTAAAGAGGTATCCCCAAATATTACACTCTGTCTCCTGCACCTCTTTTTATGCAGGATAAAAGCACAGCTACAACTAACTCATGTTAGCCCTGTAACTGCATGAGTTAATACAACTAGATTTGACACCACCCCTAAAGTCCTGACAGAAAAACAAGAGATAATGGAAGAGATATCAAGAATGAAGAAGGCAGAGCAATAGAGGGCTCACACAGAGTGCTAAAATGGGGAATTACACCAAGGCGTTTTTGAAAGGTCTTACCCATCGTCCGAATATAGGGCCTGATTCACAGAATTAACTTACGTCAAAAACGTAAACGTAAAGTTAGTACTTTTTAGGTATTCACAGAATACACTTACTCATTTTGGTATTCACAGAATGAACTTACTCATTTCGGTAGTCACAGAAGTTAGTAGTCCTAAAGTTAGGACTACTAACTTCTGTGAATACCGAAATGAGTAAGTTCATTCTGTGAATACCAAAATGAGTAAGTGTATTCTGTGAATACCTAAAAAGTACTAACTTTACGTTTACGTTTTTGACGTAAGTTAGTTCTGTGAATCAGGCCCATAGTAACTATTTAGTTAACTCTCTATCCCCTGATTGTGCAAGCAAACCAGGTCTTAGCATTACGGGATCAGTATTTGCCCATGACAAATGGGCACAGTGGAGCCAAGAGGTATTTAGCTTCTTTAGCTTCTTGCTGAACTCAAGAAGTGAGGGAGCGTCTCTGATGTGTAAGGGCAGGCTGTGTCAGGCTTAAGGAACAATATAGGAAAAAGCCTGACCGCCAGTTCTGTTCTGCGTATGCGTGGTATGTATGCCAGTAGCAGTCCAGCCGAGCGGAGGTGCCTGGTAGGTTTGTGAAATGAGATACAGATATTAGGTTAGTCTGGGCCCATTTTGTTTAGAGCGTTGAAGGTGTGTATGAGGAGTTTGAACTAGGCTCGCTTATATGTCGGGAGCCAGTGGAGTTCCTTGAGGTGTGGTGAGATGTGCATGTAGTATGGTATGGTGAGTGTGATTCTGGCTGCCAAATTCTGAATCATTTTAAGTCATTGTGTGAGTTGTTTGTTAATCCTGGTGTAGAGGGTATTCCTGTAGCCCAGCTTGCTTTCAATGAGGGCATCTGTGAAGGTTTTGGAACCCAGCTTTGGGGTGTGGAAGCAGGAGGCTGAGACACCATTCACTTGGGCACTCATATTGAGTTGGCTTTCAATGACAATCCCAAAATTCTTGGCATGGGGGTGGGTCCAAGTATGGCCAATCACCAGGTGTAGTCCCACAGCAATGGGTTCTTCTCAAACATCACAGCTTCTGTCTTGTTGGTGTTGAGTTTGAGTCAATTGGACTTCATCCAGTCGGCAACTTCAGTCATGCAGACGACACACTTGATACAGGTGTTAAGAGACTTGTCCTAGAGGGAGAGTATCAGTTGAGTGTTGTCGGCATAGGATAGGAAATTGAAGTTGTGGATGTGAATGATGCTTGTGAGTGGATTCATGAAGCCTTTGAGGAATGTTGGGCTGATGGAGGATCCTTATGTTACTCCACAGATAAGGTTGCAAGTGTGAGATGAGTAAGGGTCCTGACTGGTTGTCTGTGTCAACACATGGCAGAACCAAGCACTTCTCTTACCCTCTACTGCATCCACTTAAAAACACATGGCAGGACCAGGGACTTCTCATACCCTCTACTGCATCCACTTAAAAACACATGGCAGGACTTACCCTCTATTGCATCCACTAATCCTTACAGACATCATCACAAACAGACTCAACCTCAATACCCCCCTTCTGAATACAAAAGAGGACCAGAGACACTATGCACTCACACAGAAATATTCCAGCGACAGACGTTAGTTAACATTGCATCAGAAATTTCAATTGAATGGCATGACATAAAAACACAACCATAGCAAGTAACACAATGTTCACTAATCCAGTGAGCGGCTTCACACCCGAAGACATCTCAAAACTACAGCATCAGCTTGAACTCACTGTATAAGTCCTTTCTCTATTTTGAAGGCTCCCCAATCCATCATGGCCACCAAATGATCCTCCTCTCTTTCTGTATACACCCATTAAGAGAATATTCCCATCTCTATTTCGACCTGGGAGATGGCAAGCACGATCTCACGCCTCTTCAAGATGGGCCACTCAGTAAAGATTCACCAGTTTTCCTTTCCTAATCAGCGCTACACAGGAGTTGCGCTACTGATTAATGCTCCAGTGCAGACATGGGGCTGAATTGTGCACGTTTCCTCAAATGCGCTATAGCGCATGCTGTAGCGCAACACATTCCTTCAGACTAGTCCCGGCATAACAGTGCACATGTACGTGGTGCGTCCTCGACGCACCGTCCCAGTACGTCATCCGATCTCTCGCAATACCTTGGACTCGCATCGTAAAGACACACACACCCGACATGAATTCACATGCCGGTCGCTCTCTCCTCATGCGCGTGACACCATCCAATGGCAATGCTGATGAGTCCTGGCACTCGCAGCACATGTTATTTTAACAGATGGCACACACTCAAGAAAGTATACAGAAGCTTCGCCTGGCTTCACTGCATGCGCTGGTTAAGCATGTCTTTTTTTAATAATAATAATAACACCCGCAGCCAGAGACACGCACCTAAGCGTGCGCTTCTACCGGCACTTGATGGGGCTAAAACACAGTTTGTCTGTACATGTAGCCCCCCTCAAATTTTAACCACAGCGGTTCCAAAGTGCTTGTAGGAAACAGTTACAGCACAACACTTTAAGCGCTTCCCAGGACTCCACAATCCTGCCACTATACAACGTTAGTGGGTTACATTAACATAAAGCCCTTGACGTCCACAATCTCTTTCTGCCAACCATTATTGCTACTCACAGTGTACCATAAAGTTGCACTTTAGCACTTCAAATGGCAGATTCCACTCACTGCCGGTTGACTCATCACCACAAATGCTGCACCCAAATACCTCAACGAAAGAGTCTCCTTCCACGTACCCAAAAGGAACCTCCGCTCCGCCGACCTCGCCCTGGCAGAAAACCCGCGCATCCGCAAAATCAGAGTGGGTGGAAGAGCCTTCTCCTCCATCGCAGCCAAAGCCTGGAACGAGCTCCCAGTCAGCATCAGACGCTCCCCTACTCTTCACACCTTCAGGAAGAGCCTCAAGACCTGGCTCTTCGGCTGATCCGGAGCTGCCCCCTCCCCCCCCAAGAACCTTGGGACCCTCATGGGTGAGTAGCGTGCTAAAAACCCCATGATTGATTGATTGATTGACTCTGTTCTTCTGTGAACAGTTAAGTAGACCACCTTTGTAGTCTGCAGGCTGCCTGATGGTCTGAGAAACTGGTGGGTCTCAAGGTGTCCACTTTTCCTCTTTAAATGTCTATTTTCTTCTTAGGTTTTGTACATACACTTTTGTAGGCAAGTAGTCAACTCTATTAGATTGCAGGATGTAGTTTTATTGAAATAGAACTTGCTTAGTTACAGGTTTAAGGTAATGCCCCACCAGGAGCAGCATCCTTGCAGCTCAGCCCACTCTCTCCGTCATTCACACAAACCAGGTACTTATCAACATTCCGTGACCTCACGTACACACTGGCCAAGCAGCAGGGAACTGGGAACTATGGAGAGGATGCATAGCAACAATCACAAGTCACAACACCTTTTCTACACCTGCGTTTGAGAGTGTGTACTACTGACACTTTCCAAATACCAGCCGGAGCCTTTTTAGGCATTTGACAAGAACGTGCTTTATTTTCATACTGCTCAATAGCAATTGAAATTAACAGATTGTAGGTCAATGTAGATGAATACCTACCCAAAAACTGTTTTGAACTTTATGTATCAACAATATGATATAATCCTGTGTTTGCCAATATTTTTGAGAATGTGTTCAGTTCAAAAATTAAAAGCAATATTCTTCTATTTGAACAGCATTGCTTTGCATCATTGTCAGTTCTCCAAATGACTGATGTGAAGACATGCTCCCATTACAGAGGAATGTTCCCAGAGTTCATAACTCCATTGAAAAGATCCATAAAATGGGGGCAAAAATACAGTGACCTCGAAGTTATAATTCTCCACAAACCTTGGTTGAACAGATTTAGGCTTTTTCAGTACAGCATGGTGATAAGAAGCCTTATGAAACCTGACTGATCGAGTGAGACTGATTAACAATATTGGAATCAGCATTTTATTTAATGTGAACATATTCAGGGTCATATTATAGCGCCAATCTAGTCTTTAGCAAGTACTTAAATGTTTGACTTTTTTTTGTTTTTATGAACAGTTGGTAAAATAAAAAAATACATTTTGCGTATTTTCTTATAACATTTGATGTAGACAAATTGCTCCATTTCCTAAATTAGGCACATAGTATGCCTTCATCATAGCATGAACCGCACTGTTTAAAAGCATTAGACGGTACAAATGATGTTAGTTCCCAGAGAGGTCCATTAATTTTCCATCAGTCTGCCTCAGTAGCTAAGAATGACATTCTGCTAAATCAACAGGAGAGGCACAGATGTGAATGTGCGCTGGACTCAGCCTTCAGACCCAATCCATCTGCTGCACAGCAACCAGTAAACCTAAGGTGACCAGGTTAAAGACGCTCATGGACAACCAGCGGGTGGAACCTATGGGATAAGGAGACAAAAAATTATCAGGGAAGCACAGAATGAAATTACAAGATGAGTGACTGAGTTGAGAGTCCTGTGAAAACCTCCCCATGCTTCAGTACTTAGATAAAATATATGTCATGGGACCAGGCTGCTATCAAACATACAAATCCAAAAATGACTGCACAAGAAGTCATAGAAGCATATTTACTAAGATATAGTGCAACACAGCACTGCAAGCAAAGGAGGAGAGAGCAGCAAAGAGTTATAGTTACTAAACATGGGCTAAAGCTGCTCTTTTCCCCTGCTCTAGTGCACAAACAGGCTGCCTATTGCCATACGCAGACCTTTTCGTAATGGTGCAAAGGTGTGTGTGATGTCTAGCATAGGTTTTGTACTGGTATTGTGACCTTCAGTAAAACAATCCTATGCCTAGTCAATTTTTAAAACATTTCACACATTGGATGTGTGTTGTACAGTGCAGTGAACATGCTATGTGAAAACTATTTGGAGAAGTAAATATATTTCTCTCTACATTGATAATCCTGAGCACTGAATAGTCCCGCCCACATGCGGGGACCCCGGAGCAGTTCTTTCAAAGTCATATTTGTTTTTCTCGTTTCTTCATCTTACTACAGAAAGACCAGGAGTTACATGAGATAAAAATTTAAAATTTGCAGCCTTTAAAATTGACTAAGAATAAATAAAAAGGTGACTTTTTAAAAACATCCTTTACAAACACTTTTTAATTTCTTTCAGAGTAAATGATAGGGAAAGAGAGGACAATGTAAAGTTATCAGCTGCAGAATTGAAACAATGAGAATAATAGAACACTGCACCTTTAAGGGCACCCTAACCTTTGGTGTCCTGTCATGGCATGCAGGTGGCAGTTTAACCCGTTCTTTTTCAGTCTACTGCTGACAGGATGCTGGAGCAGAGTTCTGCATTTTTAAGACTTTTTCACTTCATTTTTTCCTTCAGAAACAATTTCAAAAGTGGTTCACTCAACATCCCTTAGGGCAAAGAGTTTTCCTGATATTTTCATGACAAGAAATATGTCTATTTTATCACAAATGCCACCTCTTTTCCAGAAATGCCCAGAATGTGGCAGAAAAATAGCAAAAACTGTTACATGCACAGGATCTGCACCCTCTGTTTACCGGATTCTCATAATTCTAAGACATGTCACCACTGCAGGACCCTCTCTAGGTGTACTTTGAGGAAGAGAGAGAAGATTTGCCTGCCTTGCCAAGTGGAACACTAAAGAAAGCAAGATTCCCTGACTGGAGAGACATCCGAGGAGCGAGAAGATTGTTCCCTCTACCAGTTCCCCTATCTCACCCTCTGAGGACTCCCTCAGGAGGAGATCCAAAAGGAGAAGATCTGGAGGGAAACATCCCCGTTTGGACGTTGAGAACACACATGAAGTCGAGGAGGAGGGCACGGTCAATGTCAAGAACTTCAACGTTGAGACACCATGTTCCTTCATAGGAGAAGACGGCGGAATTGCTTTCGCGCATGAAATCGATGATTCCCATCTGAATCATACTCTGAGTACTCCAGAGCCTATTCTCCATCCAGACCAGTGAATCCAGTCCTCATACTGGATTTACCACAACTACATTCAGTGCCTTCTGCAATTCCACAGGTTCCAATGGATTCTTCACCTAATCCTCCTCCACAATCAGTAAATCCAGTGGTAATCCTGCCACCAAATCCGCCAGCCACTCCCCTTCAACCACCACTGCCAATTGTTCCAGTGGCACCTCCGCCTAAGCACACTAGTTCTCAATCTCATCATACTAGACTACCAACAGGTTTAAGTAGAGAACAAGGTCAAGATCACACCATCATCATCATCGCACAAGATCACCAAGACGATCACTCTCCAGCTGCAAGCAGGATTCTCCAGCCCAATCTACATATTCAAGGTCTTATAACACAACCTCATCCTCTGGCCTATATTTCCCAACACTAACTTATTCACCTCCAGCAACTATATCAATACTTTCCAGGGGGTCCTTATCAGAGGCACCAACAAACTAAATATTTACTAGGACTGGGTGGAGCTCGCAGAGTTTTACTCCAAGGAATTCTGTGGAGTTACCGCAAAACTCTGCCAAATTCTGTGGAGTTCCGTCCAGCGGGCGGAGTATTGCTCGGCCGAAGGCCGCCCCTAATATGGATGCTCCTTTAACACACAGGTCAGCACTCTGCAGTAAGTGGATACTTTGTCAAAGTTGGCTCCAGGCAGTTCATGAAATGCCACTGTTATCCTGTTACATACTAAATGCCAACACGGCTATTGGTGTCATTAATAAGCAGCATTTGTTTACCTCTCTCCAAGTACGGGAATTAAAGCTCTGCAGTCGCGCTCACTCTCCGATTAGCAGAGTGTGACCTCCAGTGAAGGGGCTGTTCCTCCCCGTGCCCCCGGTGACTGCTAGCACTCACAGGCCGAGGACACGTTCAAGTGAGTGAGATGGGTAGGTGGGACTAATTACCTCTACAACTCCACTGCTGCGGCCAGTTGACAGATAATCACACGTTGTACCTTCACCGCACTTCTTAGCCTGTGAAACTCGCACTCAGTTTGAAGGTGCCAGAAAAATAAATGCTCACTGCCAACTACCTCAAGCAGCCAGTTGTGCAACCGAGCACGAAACAATAACATACATAACCAGTGCTACTGCACAAAAATGTACAACTTAGACAAATCATAAACCACATCTACAGATCTGCTTAATTTACTACTTTTAATGAGTGTGGATTTAAGTGGGACTCGTTCATAATGCACACATTGCACGTGGAAGTCTAGGGCAATCATATATGTTGGTGACTTACTGCCATTTCCTCCCCTAGATATGAATATTCATGCAATGCCTATAGGACGCATTCGTAGAGTTGGGAGAATACATGAATCAAATAATTACATCCGTTGATGTCTTTACCCACTAATTGCTGTTGGCTATGGGCACTGCCAAATGTGGTGACTGGTGGCAATGTCACTGTCAGCGAAGGCGAGAGCACACTAGTCTAACCAGAATGCTGACAGAGAACTGTGGTACTGTAGTGATGCTGACACTTGCGGACACTGAGAGTATTGGCTCACATCAAGAGAGGGCACACTGGCTCTGATAGTGAATGAGAGGACAGCCACAGAAAGGGAGTACGGGGTTGGCACACCAGCACTGATGTATTAGTGACACGAGTATTAGTGACAGAGAGGTTGGCACAGATTGGCACACTGGTATTGATAGGGATTGCAAAAATTAGCACAGGAGGTGACGGGGTATTGAAACATATTGGAACAGGGCAGAGTTGTACTGACAGACTGGTACAAGAAGTGGCTGTTGGTTTGCACTGGCTGTAGCAAGGTACACTGATACTGATAGTGACTTGGAGAACTGGCATGTAAAGTTACTGGGGGTATTGGCAAATATTGGCACGCTGGCACAGAGAACAAATACATGAACTTGCAGAGGAAGTGACTGGGGATTTTGACACCTGTTGGCACTCTGATATTGATAGTGACAGGACACAATTTTACTGAGTGACTGGCATTACCGCCAGTGGTGACTGGACGCAGTTTTACTTATGAGACACGAGGCTGATGGGAACTGGGGGTGACAGTGATGGTGACAGCAAGCAGTGGACACAGAAGGATTACTAATACTCTGCAAACAGCGCAATAGCATCAAGTCCTGGTGAGAGGAAGAAGCTAGAGCCTCTCCGAGTGAAATGTCTGTATGTGTGACCAGCAGCTTTCCAACTGTTGTGCGCTCAGCTGTTGCAGGAGGAAGCCTAGCTGTATGCCTGGGCACCGTGCCCAGGGCATGGCATCACGTACCCATGCAGGAGAGTGTAGGGCGAGCTGTGCTCCATCGGACAAGATGCGCCTCTTTCTTGTGCTAAAGACATGGGACTGTGCACCAGTGTAAGGAGTGCCCCTGAAGCAAGCAGATCGTGGGGCAAAAAGTGCTGAGGTATGTGCACCCCTCTCCAATGGGAGGGGACTTTGGCACCAAGGCAGGAAACGTCACAGTTCAACACCATACCTTGATTCTTGTACCACCGTACCAGACTATAGCATTCACACTACTGAGCCTGAAAAGTGTGTAACTGTTTCTGCACCAGAACACAGTGTAATCACATTGGTGCACTAGTTCACATTGTACCCTAGTAATCTTACACCAGTACCCTGACCACAATGTCCAAAAATCTGTGCATTACAGCACAGTGCCCTATTCTTTACCCCACAAACTGTTACAACGATCTTCCACAAGGTCGGTGTGTAAGCTGAAGAGCGAACAAAGGAGTGGCGGGGACAGTCAATCAGGTCTAACATTAAAATCTCAGCAACAGCCTTGCACAGAAACCACTAACTGCTGTTAGTAACACCAGCCCAATAAGCAGCCCCCTGACTTCACCAATCCATCTGCAGATATGGCCACTCTCTGCAGATATCTCTCCACCTCTGTCCTAGTCTTTGGGGTCGCTTACCTGTGCACCTCCAGTGCTCGGCTCCTCTCAGGTATTTCTGGGCAGTCATGATGACTCCCACAAAGAGGTACCTGCTGTCCCGCAGTCCGCGCTCGGGTCCCCCGGCCTTCGGCCTGTCAGTCCCCTCAAACCCCAAGTTACGTGTCCGCCGCAGCACCTGGCCTCTGACTGTGGTCTTTGCCGGTGCCCCGACCTACGGTGAACTTACAGGTGAGAGGCGAGCAGGAAACCGAGCACCCGTCACCGCCAAGCAACATTGAGAGCCATGAGCGACAGGGCTGCGACTCGCCATGAAGGGCAGTGAAGGAGGAGGGAGACAAAGCTCTGCAGCTGGCAGGGGCTGCCTCCAAAGCCTTGCTGCCCTCACTATGTCATTAAGGAGCGGAACCTCGATTGATGGGAGTCCCGCTCCCAAGATGAGGAGCTGGCTGTTCTGCTGGGGGCGAATGAGGCCTGGCTCCACTCCGTGCTCGCAGCAGCTGGCGCCGCACGCCACTTTCAGCGTTTGTTAGGGGTGAGCAGCACACATGGGTGAACTGCCTTCCGCCGGCTAGAGGCGGAGTTATTTTTGCCAAACTCTGCACTCCAAGCAGAGTGCTAAAACTCCGCAAACTCTGCCAGTGGAGTGGAGTTTCCCGTCCACCCCTAATATTTACTTGCCGACTACCAGACTCACGACGTCGCTCATCTTCGAGACACTCCACCAAGTGGCCATCTCCAGACCATCGCTTCCTCTAGTCCCAGGTGTCTTAGAACCGGCCATGGAATTAATCTTAACACCAGCATCTATTAAGATGGCACAATCTCACCTAAGAAATATTGACCTCCTGATCAATATCCATTATTTCTTTACATGGATCCTACACCAGCCTCAGTCATTCTATCTGTTGCCTGAAAACAGCCTGCCACAGCTCCTTCTTTTACTGGTGACACTCCTATAGGCCCTTTGACCACCGACATTTCTATCAGAGGGTTCAAGCCCCTCAATGGCCTCAGGAGCTACAACAACAACAGCCACAACAGAGAACTCAACAACACAGGCGCCAGTCAAAGGGCAGAGATCAGCAAACATCTGCCCAGGCCACTAAACCAACCACAGGTGCCAAGCAATGAGTTTCTACTTCCCACTCCTCCGTTTCCCACCTTGGTTGGGGAAGCATAACATTTTTCCTGGAAGAATGGAGACCTGTTACCAATGACAAATGGGTTCTGAATATTGTAGAATATGGATACCGTGTCAGATTCAAGTCTCCTCCACCATCCATACCACCAAAGAAATCATCCCTATTTCCTAAAAAGAACTTTGCTATGGAAGAGTTTCAAACTCCTCTCCAAGGTTGGGAATTTATTCATGTTACTTTCTAGGGAAATAGAAGCGACCAAAAAATGAGTCCCGACCCATTTTAGACAAATGGGTTTGCAAAGAAAATTTCAGAATGTTAGCTCTCCATCACATCTACCCTCAATTCCATCAGGGGGACGGGCTATGCTCAATAGTTCTCTAAGATGTCTATTTTCACATCCTGATAGCCAAAAAACATTGAACATTCCTGAGGCTCACAACAAGAAGAGAACACTACTAATACAAAGTTCTCCCTCTCCGTCTGAAATCTGCACGACAGGCTTTTTCCAAATACATGGTTGTGGTTGCAGCTCACCTCAGGAAAATGGTTATTTTCGTTCACCCATATCTAGAAGACTGGCACATCAAGGCATCTGCCTACCAACAAGCAAGCCAACATTATCAAATGACTGTTGTGACTCTTAACCAGGGGTCTCCAACCTTTTCTGTAATAAGAGCTACTTATGTTCAATGAAAATCATCCAGAGCTACTCCTATTTTTTAGTGTTGTAACAGTACCCACATCAGACATGATTACATTAGTAGCCACACTATGTAGGATTACCAGCAGTAATCACCTCCATGCATCTGGCAAGGTTACTAGCAGTACTGTAAAAAAGGCTTCATTAATGTGGAATATCACTGCATTGATAATACATATCAGCCATAGCTGCAATACCCTTGGCACCAAGGTAATGATATTAGTAACAAGTTTTCCCAATGACCCATGATTTATCACTTAAATATCAGCTTTACATATATTTGAGAAGTTTAACCTTTTTTGTAATATAAAAGATAAGTTTATAATTTTTAAAAATACACATATTTGTGTTTCAAATATACACTTTTCAATTATGGTGTACATATATTATTTCAGAGAAGTAAAAGCTTCACATTTAGTAGGCTGCGATGCACACAGGAGAGCTACTTACAGGTATCTGGAGAGCTACCAGTAGCTCGCGAGCTACTCATTGGAGACGCCTGCTCTTAACCGACTAAAATTACATTTCCAACATGAAAATGTATATCTGATAGAGCCTTTAGCCACTGATTCCTTACTTTAGAATATTCCCCAAATGTCAGACTGGATCTGGAAGTTTTCGAGCAGTAGTCCTGTGCTCCAGTCAGTGGCGTCGTTTGGTTTGGCGTCCTCCATGATGGAAGTGACATGCGTGGTGCCTATATAGGCACCACTAGGTGCGCTGACTTCAGTTCTTTTCTTTCTGGGCTAGATAGCGCTGATACATGAAGAGCTACCCTCAATCGCTTTTTTGACTGTTTTTTCTCAACTTTTTGTAAAACTTTTTTTCAAGAGATTTCTCTTTTGGTGTGACCGGGATGTCCCCAAAGACACCTACTGGTTTCAAACCACGTGGTGCCTGTCACAGGCAGATGTCTGTTACAGACCTGCACTTAGTTTATCTGTGGTGCTTGGAGAGGGAGTACGACTCCAAGACCTGCAAGGACTGTTGCGCCATGCACCTGAAGGTGCTGAAGGAGCATTCCTTCAAGGTCTTCGCTGTCTGACGTCGGATGAACCTGCGACGATCAAGATCCTAATTGCGCAAATGGTCCTGGGACTGCTCGTGGAGCTGCACCCAGCAGTCGTTTTCTCATTTGAAGTTGACAGGTACGCCTTACCGCAAGAAGAAATCCAAGAAGTTAAAGAGATCTTTCATTTTGCTGCACCTGCCTTAATCCTCAGACAGGGTGTGGGAGCGTCAGCACTCCAGGCCTTGCGATTCAGCAGAGCCTAAGACAGGGTCCACTCTGTGCTTCTCTGACTTTTCGAGAGCTAAAGCGAACCCCACCCATCTAAAACAATTCTATGAGGCCATGCACCTCATATTTGGGCAGTGTGGCTCCTCAGGTGTGCCTTTGGGCTCCACGGGTTCGCGAGGGGCCCCCACTGGATCCCTGCCAGCTGGTTCATCCTCAACACTAGTCTGGCCCGTTGGATCAGGTGTTTGATGAGGAGCCGCGCCGCCTGTAAGATCGAGACCCTCCTCGGCGCCCGCTCCAGGACCAATGATACCAACACCGCCGATGCCCCATAGCGGTGCCATCCCCATCGTCATTCCTGACTCCTACACGGAGCCGGGCGGGCATCGTCCGGCACCAGTTCTGGCCCCGACTGGGACCATGCCATGCCAGAGTCAGTGCCTTACAATCAAAAGGCCTGGAGAGGGAAACGATTGCAAGGGGTTTGAGGGCTCTTATGAATACCATCATAACTAGAAGATTTCGAGGACAAATGGTAAGAGAAACTGGTGGAGGCCAGTGGGTTAGACACCTCACCGGACACTGGCTTGGTCTCTCCCCCTACCGTGGCTCTGGAGGAACATGCCTCATTCGCTATAGTGGTGCGTGGGGGGCTCAGGTCTTGGACCTTCAGTTGCACTCAGTGGCAGTCAAGACGAATGTCTTGACAGAGGTGCTTCATCTGGGATGAACCCTAACTCCCCTTTAATTAAGTCATTACCAATGTCCTACTTAGGTCCTGGTCCAAGGCATGTACATGGGCTCCTATGCAGAGGACAATTGCCCACCGCTATCGCCCCACACCTGGGGATCCCCAGTTTCCTTACCCAGTACCCCATCCCACAGAGCTTGGTAGTCCAAGTGTTCACCTCTAGGGTCAGTCCTGGAATGTTCCCTACCACTCGACCGGATAGGGAATCCAAGAGGCTGGATACCTTTGGGAAGAGGATGTTCTCTTCTGTCAACCTAGTACGCTGGTTGGTGAAAACTGTATGCCTCTTGAGCCGATACTCCCATACGTTCTGGGATTCGGTTGCACAATTGCTACCTATGGTCTTGGAGTAGGCCCCAGCCATACTCTCCCAAACTATTGCTGATGGGTGAAACTGCGCAAAGTTCACCATACGATGCGAACTGGACACTACAGACTTACCCAGAGGCCGGAGGCACAGGAGTCGCGAGGGGACCTCGAGCAGTTTCACAAACCAACGGCCCACGGAGCACTCAGTGTGAGGAGGCCGAAGTTCTTTGGTGAAAATGGTGCCAGAAGTTAGGGCTACTCGGAGCCCAGTGCACTTGTTTTGGGAACGCCAACAAGCATATGCACTTGCAAAAGTATGCAGTGCACAGGGTTACGGATATTGCAGCCCCCACGAGGGATTCTGACCTCAAACTTGGTGAGAGTGCAGCTTGGACCTCAGGGGACTAGGAAACCCACCTCCTGTGTTGCTGGATCCTTCGGAGTCCGTAGGAGCTCAAGGGCAGCAGACCAGTCAGTTGAGATGTGGGGCCGACGGTTGCAGGGGAGTGACTCTTTCACTCCAAGGGAGATATCTTCAGTTGTCCTTGATGCTCCACAGGTCCTGCACGGAGCCTGTATGGTGCACAGGCACAGACGATGCTTTGGATGGAGTGGGAGACAAAGTCGGGCCCAAACAAAGTCCAGCAAAGTCCAGAGTGTCCAGACGGTCAAAGTTCAGAGGTTTCTGGTTCAGAATATTGTCCACGTCGAATCTAGGGTCCTACAGCCAGGTAAGCCCTTTTGTACCCATGGGAGAGGGTTGGACAGATTCAGGGGACCCTCCTAGGGGAGGGTCTGGACAGTGGGAAGGTTACTTCCATGTCCTTTGTCCAGTTTCGCGCCAGAGCAGGAGCCAACGGTTCCCAGGACTGGTTTGAACTGGACTATGCACACGGACACCAAATGTGCCCCTCATGCAGACTTTCGGTCGCTGGCAAGCGCACCCACCCAGGCCCAATACACTAAATCCTGTCTGGGAGGTGGTCACACCTCCCTGTGACAGGATGCCTATTGTTCTGCCTTCCCTTGCTCGAGCTTGGCTCAGCAGCAGGAGGGCAGAAATGTGTCTCTGGTCAGCAGCAACCATTTTGGGCTGCCCGGGACTAGAAGGCTGGTACCTGGAACACCAGGGACCTCACAAAGCTAGTTTCTGAGGGGTGGAATCATACCTCCCACACCGGTTACCGGTGTGGGGGTATGATTCCACAATGTTTGACACCAAACAAGATAGGGTTACTTTCAGCCGTTTTAGAGTTGATCATCACGCGGTCGCATAATGCCACTCTATATGTCGTAAATGGCTGCAGCACTAACAACCCGGGAGAATGGACTCCGTAGGCTGCAGGGTGTCCTGCTCTTGCAGTGGCGCCCTCTCACTTAGAACCAAGCACCCTGCCTTCAGGATTGTCAAGGCCTGCTATAGGGGTGACTTATAGGTTTTAAGTGTAGTGACCCTTAGATATAGTGAACCTATATCTTAAGTAAGTGGTGCATGTACCAACTTACACTGGCTGCAATGGCAGGCCTGTAGATCCATTTTGCATGGCCTCTCATGGGTGGCATAATACATTCTTCAGCCCATGGGAGGCCTCTGGGGTACCTATGCCCTGGGTACAGGGTACCATATACTACGGACTGACAAGGGTACCCCAGTATCCAATCTGGAGTGTACCTAAGTACATGACATAACAGTTTAGGGAGAAAGCAGATAGACTGGGGTCCTGATTAGCAGGATCCCAGTCAGACTAGTCAAAAGCAGTGTAACATGAAGCTGATGGAGCAAGGTAAATGAAATTTTTTTAACCTCCTAATATTTACGTTAAATAACACACAGGTTCGTCTTAGTAAATAACCAACCATGTATGTTACATGTAAAGGGTTAAAGGTAACACGCTATATATGTGCAAACTAATTTACTTACAATTGTTAACGTGGATAACATAAGTGACAATTGCGTACTAATTAGAATAATAAATGCATGATTTGTGCTTGGAAATAAACTGTGTAGTGGCAAAAAGAAGCTTTGGTAAGTAAGGAATAGCTTTATATGTCGCTTCTGCTAGGTAATACCTAATTGGGGTACGTAGAATGACGGGAGGGAAACGAAAAGGCTTATATTCTTTATTCTTAACTCTGTTTTGTTTATTTTTATAATAGTGCGTTTAGGCCTGTTGAGCAGCGAAATAAAATGGCCGCCATGAGTTAGAGTACGCAGGCGCGAGAGGGGTTACGAAAGAAAGAAAGGCCGTGAACAAGAGGGATCATGTGATCATTCCAAAAGCCTAGGATGGAAGCGTGGTCAAGGCTGTGATGACCTTATCGCATAAACGTGTGCCAAAGCAAGACAGCGAAAAGCGTGAGAAGTCGCAGTGAATAAATGAATGGACAATAAACTGATCGACTGAAAAGTATCAGAAAAGGATACAGTTTGAAAACTATGAACTAAGGGATAATGTCGTGAACCCGTGAGAAACGACAAAAGTATGAATTTGCCACAAAGAACTGGTTAGAACAAGGATATTCATAATGAGATGTACACTGACCCGAATGGACCAATTAGAGAGAATCTCGCCATAAAGATGTAACATTTTCACTTAGTAAGCTAGTATTAGGGTATAAGAAGACCTACTCTTGGAGGGGAGGGGGTTGTTGTTGCTGTTGTAGCTGCTGTGGTAGCTGTTGTTGCTGCTGTTGCTGATGCTGCGGCTGCTGCTGCTAGTTTATATTTTTGATTGAGCATGAGACGCTGATATTGGAGAACCTTTTTAATCCTAATAGATTTTTCCATTTAAACATTAGACTTTTATTCTTAAGATACTAAAGGGGAAAGGAACGAGAAGGCCTGTTTTCCAGTACAGATAGATAGATCTTTCGTGAGTTCTTGCTGTGACGAACTTTATTTTTCCATCTAATAGGTATGCATTGCAATTTCAATTTATTCTTATAATGATGCTAAATGTAATAACCTGAATAATAAATTTGAAACTTATTCATGCTTCTAAACTTTATATAAACTTTATTATCTTTAAAAACAATGAGTCAGTGGTTCTTTAGCTCAATGATAAATGTAAATGTTTAAAGGTTTATAGTGGTTGAGCTGGTCTTAATCACCATCAACTGATTCCTACTAGTTGGTCCATCGACCAATGAGCGGAATACCTTAGAGCTTGAGAAGTGTTATGTCGTCTTTATAAAAAGGTATCCCGTCTCCTTCCAGCATATCATTTAACTGTTTTCTCCTAGGTAAGAACGGATAAAATCCAGGGAATAAATGAGTGAGTGAATGTATATGCGGTGTTATGGGCCCCACCGTCATATGGATATAGTTGTGTTTAAGAGGGATATTTGCACCTGGACGTCCAAAGACATATAGGGGAAGAAATTTTATTGATAGCGTTGGATCAGATTTCTTGGTAGCAGAGTTATGGTTACTATAGATTAGTTTGGTGATTATTGGTTATTGATTATTGATTATTTCATGTCTAACATTCTATGTTGAGTCGCGTTATGTTACATGTAAGTTAAAGTTTTAACGCTTCCGGGAAGTAGGAAGTGGAAAACGTGTGGCAAGAGAAGTCACATGGAATAGTGCATTGTCTGAGTTCATATTGGTGATAACACAAGTTGTGTTATGATAGGGACATTTTCTGTATAAAAGGTGTGTGAGTGAAATAGCAACCGGTTTTCTTGTGAAACTCTGGCCTTAATTCTCAGGAGCAGTGTAGTCTCCACATGTGTTTTATCCCCAGAGAAACGGGTTTACTCCTTGCTTGAAAGAAGGGTAAGGTAGAGGGAAGTGCTACACTTATCGAACGAAACTATATTCTTGCGAGCTAGAATAAACTGTCACTTTTGTTTAGCGAAATCAGACAATGGAAATGTGTTTTTAATGTTGTAAACTAACAAAGAACTGTTGAAAAGTAAAATTGCCGATACATTTTGTAAAGGAGGGGTCAGGAGCAGAACTGACGTAGACAAAAGCCGCGCTGGGATTGGACAGTGCGCTAGTCATACAAAACTGACGTAGACAAAAGCCGCGCTGGGATTGGGCAGTGCGCTAGTTACAGAAGCCGCTCTGGTTGGAGCGTTGGTGTGAATCGCGCTGGGATTGGTCAGGTAAACCAGTGACGTAGAAGCTTAGGATTGGAGCGTTGGTGTGAGTCGCGCTGGGATAGGTCCGAATAACGCATAGATAACAGTGTTGAATCGCGGACTTTTGAGAGAAATTGTGAATCATGGCTTATTATGAGTATGGTAGAGCGAAAACGTCGTGGATATCTAAAGTTAAGAACTTTTTTAAGAAGGACAAAAAGGTAGTGACTAGAGAGGGACAAGTAATTCCTCCGCCGAAATCACCAGCTTCACATATGATGCTGAAATACGGATATCATACCTGCATATGGTTAGAAAATTGGACAAAATATACTAAAAATGATGGAGCATTGGCTTTTCCTGAGAATGGTTCATTTAGTGTAGCTGTACTTCGGAATTTGAGAGAGAAAATGGCAAAGCTTGAACCTAAACCTAGACCGACACAGTTTGAAGCTTTAAGTGAATGGGAAGATGAGATGTATGAACGAGAAAGATTCAGAGGATTAAGAAATCATGAGTTTGTACCTGGAAGGTTGTGGGGAGTGAATCATGAGGACAGAATAAAACGTTGAAGATATGCTAATATGACAGGAGGTTTGTTTCCGGCTTTTACAGTTGAGGAAGAAGCAAAGAGAAAGTGTACAGAGAAAAAGAAACATGTGGTTACTGAAAAGTATGGGTATGGTGGTAGTGAGACAGAAGATGAATTGCTGGAAGATATTCTAAACAGAAACCCACCTCCATACCAACAGAATTCTGCGGTGGTGACACCTAATGCACCGCCAATGGAAACTGGAAGGAATAAAAATCCCGAACGAGGATATGAGATAAATAAGTCACAAGATCAGTTGAAAACTCCACAAAATGAGAAGACAGAAAGTGACAAGACAACTGAATTGGCAAAAACCACAAGAGAATTAACTGAAAAGATAAGAGAATTAACAATGAATTTGGAAGCTGTAACTGTACCAGTAACGATAGGTCCAGTAATACCAGTTTTTGAGAATCAGAAAATTGAAGAGCATTCTTTAGTCATTCCTATGAATTCACATTTGCAAAGAAGGAAAGAAGGGATGGAATTAGACGGTGAAGGTGCAAGAAACTTGGTTAGTACATATAGACCAAGCCCACCTACTAATTTAACGATAAATGAGAATGAGTTTAGGAGAATACCTATGGTAACTGAGTCTGCATCAGAGACACCAGAAAGAAGTAAAAATTGGATAGAATTAAATAGTACGCCTGTAAGTCCGACTCCAGATGAATTGAATGAATGGATGAAAACTCTAAAAACGAAAGAGACAGAAACAAAACCCTTAGATGTAATTAGGTTAAAAATAGACATGGAAGAATTGATTTTAGGGACAATTGGCACAGAAAAACTGAAATGTTATCAGGATGACGAAATTATGTTCTTATGCAAGAGCATTACATGGAGAGCTAGAAATTTACATGACAAATTAGAAGAGACAGCAAATGAACTAGGAGTAGAATTTGTAAAAGTGAGAACATTGCAGAAACCGTATAGAGTAGATTTTTGCGAGAAAGATATAGAAAATTTGAACACATCAGGACGATTAACACAAATAAAAGAACTAATTGTTTTACTGAGGAAATGGGGTGATGTGGATAGATGGAGAAGCAGATGGACTAAAAAGAATGAGAAAGTGACAGACAAAGCGTCTTTGGCTTTTGCGGAGACAGACAAGGAATCAATTGTAAGGGAGTACCCAATGAGAGAAACTCCAGGAGGTAGTTATGTGCATGTCCCATGGTCTAGACAGGATATATTGTCATTTACGAATGATTTTCCAAAATTGAGAGAGAAACCAGTAGAATGGTACAGACAAGTGGAGAGATTTGTTAAAGTTTCGAAGGTGTTATGGATAGATTTGGATGGATTGTTTGATATAGTAGTACCAGCTGATTTGTGGACAGAATGTAAGATTACAATTGATTGGCCAACTGTAGAATATCCAAGAGATACTAAAACAGGAGCGCCAGGACCAGAAGTGATGAGAAAATATGATCAAGTAATTACCTTTTTGAAAAATAAGATTCCACCCAAAGAAACGGATTGGGTAAAAATAGACAGAACCACACAGGAAAGCAAAGAATCAGTACACGCATACTACGAGAGGCTACTGTTAGTTTTCAAACAGTATAGTGGCTATGAGACACTAAATGAGAAAGATATGAGTCATTTTGTATATAGATTTGTTTATGGGTTGAAACCAGAGATAAGTGAAATGATTAAACAGCATATGATTTGTTGGCAGAATAGCACAGGTGATGAAGTTTTGAGGTATGCTAAATATTGTAGTGATGACATTGAGAGCAGACAGCGTAAATTGAAAGAGAAAGCAATGTGGGCACAAGTGAAAGTTGCAGAGAAGCAAGAAGCTCAATTGAGTAATCCTGTTAATGAGGCAGGACCGACTAGATTTAAACCAAATATAGGTAAAGGAAAAGGTCAAATGAGCATAGAAGATGCAAAGAAAAAGTGGCCATGCCACAACTGCGGAAAGTTAGGGCATTGGAGAAACGAGTGTAAATTTCCTCCAAAACCTAATACGGAAAATCAATCATTAAATCCACAGGTGCAGAGTGAGGTAGTTACCCAACAAAGTCAGGTGCCACAACCACCACTTCCCAAGAGTGTTAATCAACAGAAATACAGTGCAGAAACAGGATTCTACGGAGGAGAGCAGGTAACACAATTGCCGCGCGCAGCTGCCATATCTCAGTATTGGCTACGACAGGATGGTGATGAGTCGGATGAAAGTTTATGACGGTGCCTAGGAGAGGAGGAAGAGTGCGTGCTTGGCGCAACTCTAGAGGTAGATCAAGCAGGTTCATTTGTGGATGGAGAAGTGAATGGTGCAAATGTAACATTCCTTGTGGACACTGGAGCTACCCGTTCTACTGTTAGGTCAGTGGAAATTCCAAACCTTCCTCTCTCAGGTGAACATATCCAAGTAGTGGGTGTTTCGAATCAGCAAATTAAGGCGCCTCTTACTAAATTAGTGGAGGTAAAGATTGGCCCATTTAGTGAAATGCACCGATTTGTGGTATGTGATTGCAGTCCTGTGAACCTATTAGGACGCGATTTACTTTGCAAGATGAACTGCACCATCTATTGTACGCCAGATGGAATTGCATTTCAGACCCCAGATGAAGATGTATTGTATAAAATGACAATGGTAAAGTTAGAATCAGAAGTGAATGATTTATTTCCAATATTTGATGTAGAGAAAATCCCAATTGAACTGAAAGAAACTGTGAAACAGGAAGTGTGGGACTTCACGGGAGAAGATATAGGGTTAATGAAAGAAGTAGACCCTGTAAAAATGTCTGTTAAAGAAGGAACGAGTTACCCAAATACGCCACAGTACAAATTGACACCAGAAATAATTGAAGGAATAACACCAGTAATAAATAAGATGATTGAGCAAGGGATTCTGAGAGAAATAATGAGCAGTCCATGTAATTCGCCAATAATGGGACTGAAAAAGCCGAATGGAACATATAGAATTGTACAGGATTTGAGAAAGGTAAATAAAATTGTTGTGCCTTGTTGCCCAATAGTACCAAACCCTGCTGTAATTCTATATCAGATTCCACGCGAAGCAGAATGGTACACAGTTATTGATTTGTGCCATGCATTTTTCTCTATTCCATTACATCCAGATAGCCAGCCATTATTTGCGTTCAGGTTCGGAGAGCGTATTTTGGCATGGTGCCGAATTCCTCAGGGGTATACAGAAAGCCCCTCGATCTTTAATCAGATTCTAAAGAAATCATTGGAAGATTTAAAAATGCCAGAGAAGTCAGTGATGGTTCAGTATATTGATGACCTACTGGTGGCATCAAAAACAAAGGAAGCATGTGTTAATGACACAATTGCTTTACTGAATCATTTAGCAAAAAGAGGACATAAGGTGTCCCCATCAAAATTGCAGTTTTGTCAACAAGAGGTCCAATATCTAGGACATAAGATTGAGAAGGGAGTGCGAAAGGTAATGACTGAAAGAATAAAAATAATCCAAGGAATGAGAGCTCCAATGACACAAAGAGAGGTAAGAATGTTCCTAGGAATGGTTGGATATTGTCGACAATAGATAAGTGGATTTTCATTAATTGCAAAACCATTACAGAGATTGACAAAGAAGGATGTTAAAGATCCTTTTGAAATGAATGATGAGGAAATGAAAGCATTCAGAGAACTAAAAAAGAAACTGTGTGAAGCTCCGGCATTGGGAATGCCTGACTATGAAAAAGATTTTGAGTTGTATTGTAGTGAAAGAGATGGGTGTGCGTTTTCAGTCCTTCAGTCCTAGTGCAGAGACACGGAAACATGAAAAGACCCATTGCATATTTTTCAGATGTTTTAGACCCAGTAGCGAAAGCGTTGCCTGGATGTTTGAAAGCAGTTGCTGCTACTTGTGTAAGTCTGGAGCAGAGTGAAGGCATAGTGATGGGATATCCACTGAGAGTATATGTCCCTCATTCTGTGGAAATTCTTTTGACAAGAACCAAAACTCAATACATGACACATAGTCGGCTGACTAGGTATGAAAAAGTAATCTTGAGTGCGGACAATGTGACCATTGACAGATGCATGAATGTGAATCCTTCAACATCATTGCCAGATGAAGAAAGTGTGATTGAAATGGATGAAGTTGATCATGATTGTCTGAATGTACTTGAGTATTGTACAAAGCCAAGACCTGACATACGGGATGAGCCTTTAAAGGAATCAGATTACATTCTATTCGTGGATGGCTCATGTTTGAGTACGAATGATGGAGTTCTAAGTGCAGCATATGCAGTTTGCACAGTAGCTGCTGTAATGGAAGCATCGTGTTTGAAAGGGATACGTTCTGCCCAAGTAGCGGAGTTGGTAGCTCTAATTCAAGCATGCAAGTTGGGAAAGAATGTTCGAATAACAGTTATCACGGATAGCCAATATGGCTTTGGAGTGGTGCACGACTTTGGACAGATCTGGTCTCAGAGAGGTTTCTTGACGTCTGCAGGGTCACTGATAAGAAATGGTGAGTTTGTGAAAAAGTTGCTTGAGGCGATACAGCTGCCTAAACAGATTGCGGTAGTGAAGTGCAATGCACATAAAAATGGGGAAGACTACATAACTGTTGGTAATAAGTTTGCTGATGAAATTGCACAGTATTGTGCTAAAAATGTGATCTCATTGAACCGAAACCAAGAACGAGAGCATATTTCATGTCCTTTGCTTTTTACTAACTCTGTTGAGACATGGGATGAGGTGAGACAATTACAGGAAGCAGCAGATGATGAGGAAAAAGATAACTGGATAAAAGCAGGATGTAGAAAACATGAGGAAAATGATGTTTGGGTTTACAGGGATGACAGACCAGTTATGCCTGATAGCATGATTTCTGACATGGCACGGATGTACCATGGACAAGCTCATATTTGGAGAGACTCAATGATCAGACTTTTTAGACAAACATGGTATAATCCAAAATTCAGAGCCATAGCTGAGAGTCTTTGTCAAAGGTGTCTTATTTGTCAACAGCTAAATCCAGGAAGAAAGACAGTAGTGAGTCTGGGAACAATAGGACGAGAGGGAGGTCCTTTCACGAGAATGCAAATGGATTTTATTGAAATGCCTCCGAGCAATAGACTAAGGTATGTCCTTGTAGTCGTCTGTTTGTTTTCCCGTTGGGTGGAAGCATACCCGACCAGAAGGAATGATGGAATTACGGTAGCAAAACTAATGCTGCGAGAATTCATTCCAAGGTATGGTTTTCCAGTAACGATTGAAACAGATAGAGGAAAACATTTTCAAAATGAATTGGTTCAATTGATTTGTGAAGCACTTAGTATTAAACAGAAACTGCATTGTGCATACAGACCAGAGGCTTCTGGAATAGTAGAGCAAGTGAATGGAACAATTAAGAACAGACTAGGTAAAATGTGTCAAGCCACAGGACTCAAATGGCCAGATGCCTTGCCATTAGTCTTAATGACAATCAGAAGTATACCGGAAAGAAAGACAGGACTCAGTCCCCATGAGATAATTATGGGACGAGCAATGAGACAAGCACATGTACCTGTCAACAAACTACTGACTATAACTGATGATCTGGGGCTGGATTATTGCAAAGGATTGGCTGATGTGGTACGTTCTGTGTTTCATCAGGTTGGACCGGATGCGACCACTCTTGAAAGAAAACCAGCACACAATTTGAATCCAGGAGATTGGGTCCGCATAAAAGTCCACCGAAGAAAAAACTGTTTGGTTCCTCGCTGGGACCAACCACGACAAGTGATCCTGGTGACAACAACTGCAGTGAAATGTGCAGGGGTGAAAAACTGGGTACATGCCAGTCACACCATCAGAGTTCCAGAACCTGAAGATCGACCTGTAAGTCGACATCTGGAAGTATCAGACACCAGTTCAGCATCTGATGTAGAGGAAGAGACGATCAGAGTTCCAGAATCTGAAGATCGACCTGTAAGTCGACATCTGGAAGACCCAACTACAAGTGCAACGACAGGAGGAGTGGAGGAAATAGCAGAAGTTCCAGAATCTGAAGATCGACATGTGAGTCGACATCTGGAAATATCTGACACCAGTTCAGCATCTGATACAGAGCATTCGGATTGTGAGGAAAATCTGAAAAGAAATTGGAAATTTGATAGTATAAAAGAAAAAACTGAGCAAGAAGACAGTAACAGTGAGCAACCAAGTACAAGTTGTGGTGAGAACACTTCAGAGACAATATTAATAGACGAAGAAGGGAGAGTTTCAAATAGAAAGTTAGAAGAATCGGAAGATCCCCGAGGAGCAATAGGGACAGGTCGGCGAACAAAAGAACAGGGAAATCTAGACACAGATAGAGAGATTGACACAAATTCGGAAGAACCTCGAGGAGGGACAGAAGTAGGTGATCGAAAGAAAACACGAGAAAAACCACAAATAGATGAAAGCAATGAAATTATAAAATTTAAGATAAGAGACAATGAAGGAAGAACTGAAACAGAATCAGAAGAAAGTGGAGAAGAAGGAAACCAGAAACTAGAGTCAAGAAAGAGAACTTGGAGAACAGAAAGAGAGGAAAAAGAAAGTGAACCAAAAAGGCCAAGAAAAGGAGACAATTGGCCCGACGAAGTTAGAAAACTGAGATACAAGATCATAAGGCTAGATGGAAAAAGTGCAGAGCAAGTAAATGAGATAACAAGTCAAAAAGAACCAGAGAAACAAGGTGGAAAACACTTGCAGAAAACAAAAAGAATAAAGAAAGCAAATCTGAAGTATAAATCGCCTGAATGGTTATACATTGCATTGACTGATATCAAAGAAGAAGAGATCACTCATGAAAAGCTAGAAGAAAGCTGCAAACCAATGGGTGAAGGTGAAGTGCAACAAACTTGAAGAAATTTGAACAAATTTTACCGGATTTGACGAAAACACTGGATTTTACAAAGAAAGAGTTCTGAAAAGAATTAAAAGAAAGTACCAAACAAAGACAAAGTGAAAGTGCAGGGTGGCTAAGAGGTCATTTCTGAGGTGTGTTGACACATTTTTCTGTACATATTATAAAAGTAGGTAACAAAAACAAAATGGTAGATACTAAAGATAGAAAGTGTAGATGTGAGTTCTTAAGCAGATGGTGTAAGATGTGCTTCTTTTGTACAGGATTATTAATGACAGTATGGATAATTTTAGTAATCACCATTCCAATAAGTTTAGCTGTAGAAAAAACGTCTAATAACACAGAGAAAGAAAAAGGAGCTAACGAGATACAAAAAAGTAGTGCAGAATTACATAAAGACAAATCAATAACAGATTTTTCAAAGAATGTTTTTACTAAATTATTATACGAGTATGTAGAAACAATGGATGTAAGAGATTGTTATGTTTGTATGCAATTACCTGCGTCTGTTGCAGAAGGTGTGACCTATCATCACCTTCCTTTGACGTATGGAATAACATGTAGTGTCTTAGCAAGTCTATTTTACAAGACAGGAAGATTAGAATATTATTACACTAATATAGATAAGATTTTTGCAAAGATTCCTGTAGTTCCAGAACTAAACAAAGTGAAAGAAGCAAAAACATTTGGTGAATTTTTCATAGAAGATAAGATTCTAATATTAGATGATATAGTTAAAAACAACCTTACCTGTGAGTTAAGAAATGAAGAAAAGGTATTTTTAGAAATGGTCGAGAATAGAAGAGTGAAATTTCAAAGAAAAGTGATAGAAGAGACAAAAACACCTCTTGGGGCGTTTGAGGAAGAAAATCATGACAAGGAAAAGACAAATGCAGCTATGACTCTGGATTGGCCCCAACAGGGAAGGTTGTGCATTAGAAGAAATAGAACAAGATATGGCAATTATTTCGTGGGTTCCAGTGATTGCCATGACAATTATATAATTTTAGGCGGATGGGGATTCAAAGGGGGAAAAGATCCAATATTTCCTGGGATCTATTACATTTGTGGTAACAGAGCTTATTACAGGTTGCCGGACCATTGGTATGGATCATGTTATTTAGGCCTGGTCTTTCCAAAGATTTTTCATGTGGATAGAGCAGAAAAGGGAACACACGAAATGATGAAGACATTTACACGTAGAAAAAGGGAAAGTTTCTCAGAAATAGTAGGTGATATTTTTGGAGCATTGATACCAGCAGTGGGAATATCTTTGAATGCATTTAAAATTCGGAAGTTATCCACAGCAGTAGATCGTTTATCTACAGATACTGCTGGAGGGTTCTTGATGGTAAATACCGAAATGGTTGCCATGAGAGCTATGGTGATGCAGAATCGACTTGCCCTTGACATTCTTTTGGCAAAAGAGGGTGGAGTCTGTGGAATGCTGAAAGTCCAACATTGTTGCACTTACATTCCAGATAAAAGTGAAAATATACAAAAGTATATAAAGAATATTACAAATTTGCACAAAGAACTTGTTCCACTGGAGGTTGAAAATGCATTAGGAAAACTTGGTAAGAGTTTTTCCTCGGTAATAAATTGGTTTACTAGAATGAGTAGATTAATAGTAGGGAAAGTCATAATAATAGCAACCATGATAATCATAATAGTTTTAGTACTGAAGCTAATCATTACATGTATAAAGAGAAAAAGAAGGCAGAACAAAATAGAAAAAGAAAATAAGATAAACAAAGAAAGAGAAATGGGTGAAATAGAGCTAGAAGAAATAAAAGAAAACATGTATAAAAAGACAAAGAGACAAGTCGAAAGAGATACAGTTGTGTAAACTAACAAAAACAAACGGACAAAGAAATATGCTATCTGATAGAATTGTGTAACATGGGTTTTTGTGGTGATATTAAAAATCACCAAAGGGGGGAGTTGATGGAGCAAGGTAAATGAAAATTTTTTAACCTCCTAATATTTACGTTAAATAACACACAGGTTCGTCTTAGTAAATAACCAACCATGTATGTTACATGTAAAGGGTTAAAGGTAACACGCTATATATGTGCAAACTAATTTACTTACAATTGTTAACGTGGATAACATAAGTGACAATCGCGTACTAATTAGAATAATAAATGCATGATTTGTGCTTGGAAATAAACTGTGTAGTGGCAAAAAGAAGCTTTGGTAAGTAAGGAATAGCTTTATATGTCGCTTCTGCTAGGTAATACCTAATTAGGGTACGTAGAATGACGGGAGGGAAACGAAAAGGCTTATATTCTTTATTCTTAACTCTGTTTTGTTTATCTGTATAATAGTGCGTTTAGGCCTGTTGAGCAGCGAAATAAAATGGCCGCCATGAGTTAGAGTACGCAGGCGCGAGAGGGGTTACGAAAGAAAGAAAGGCCGTGAACAAGAGGGATCATGTGATCATTCCAAAAGCCTAGGATGGAAGCGTGGTCAAGGCTGTGATGACCTTATCGCATAAACGTGTGCCAAAGCAAGACAGCGAAAAGCGTGAGAAGTCGCAGTGAATAAATGAATGGACAATAAACTGATCGACTGAAAAGTATCAGAAAAGGATACAGTTTGAAAACTATGAACTAAGGGATAATGTCGTGAACCCGTGAGAAACGACAAAAGTATGAATTTGCCACAAAGAACTGGTTAGAACAAGGATATTCATAATGAGATGTAAACTGACCCGAATGGACCAATTAGAGAGAATCTTGCCATAAAGATGTAACATTTTCACTTAGTAAGCTAGTATTAGGGTATAAGAAGACCTACTCTTGGAGGGGAGGGGGTTGTTGTTGCTGTTGTAGCTGCTGTGGTAGCTGTTGTTGCTGCTGTTGCTGCGGCTGCTGCTGCTATTTTATATTTTTGATTGAGCATGAGACGCTGATATTGGAGAACCTTTTTAATCCTAATAGATTTTTCCATTTAAACATTAGACTTTTATTCTTAAGATACTAAAGGGGAAAGGAACGAGAAGGCCTGTTTTCCAGGACAGATAGATAGATCTTTCGGGAGTTCTTGCTGTGACGAACTTTATTTTTCCATCTAATAGGTATGCATTGCAATTTCAATTTATTCTTATAATGATGCTAAATGTAATAACCTGAATAATAAATTTGAAACTTATTCATGCTTCTAAACTTTATATAAACTTTATTATCTTTAAAAACAATGAGTCAGTGGTTCTTTAGCTCAATGATAAATGTAAATGTTTAAAGGTTTATAGTGGTTGAGCTGGTCTTAATCACCATCAACTGATTCCTACTAGTTGGTCCATCGACCAATGAGCGGAATACCTTAGAGCTTGAGAAGTGTTATGTCGTCTTTATAAAAAGGTATCCCGTCTCCTTCCAGCATATCATTTAACTGTTTTCTCCTAGGTAAGAACGGATAAAATCCAGGGAATAAATGAGTGAGTGAATGTATATGCGGTGTTATGGGCCCCACCGTCATATGGATATAGTTGTGTTTAAGAGGGATATTTGCACCTGGACGTCCAAAGACATATAGGAGAAGAAATTTTATTGATAGCGCTGGATCAAAGCAAAAAGTGGGAGTAACCATAAGAAGCATATCCTACTTTCCTACAGATTCCAACCGCATCCATACCCTCCCAGCTACCATGACCAACAGGTTTCCCAGCCTTTTCATAGCCGAGGACGCATTTCCCAGAGGCCACGTGAGACAGGTAGCCAGAGGTCAGCCTAGTCCACCACTCCCCCGGCAGCCACAGCCTCCAAACTTGCCCTCTTACCATCACAGGCATCCAGTGGGGGGGTAGGATACGCCATTACCTGCACACTGGAGGTCGGTAACACCATACAATTGGGTTTTGCAGAATGTCCAAAGACGATTCTCCATCCCCTCTTGTCGTGTAGTTCCTATAAACCTATATAGGATCTGCGTGTTTAGACAACATAGACTGTGGGATTGGTGTCCAGACTGATTCCAGACACCCCCACCGAGTATGTTCGCCTGTATAACAGCTAGCTCACAGTGCCACTAGAAAGCCCTCTTACCAAGAGAGAATAGTTCTTGGCAACTATCGAACATGACAGCTCTGTCCCATCAGGGATCGTGGAAACAGTGCGATACTTTTCGCTCAGTCACTCGTGCTCACTTTGTCTCAGAGGGATGCACAGAATAAACGGTGGGGACGTTTTCAATAAACAATTATTGAACCAGCGTCATTCTAGTGTAAAATAGGTGTGCTGAAACAACCATTAGACAAAAACAGATGTAAATGATTATAAGCACCAACAGTGTAAAAGGATGGTAGATGTTGACCATAGTGCTAAAACGATGAATATAGGCAGGTATAAAAAATACATGACAATAAAATGCGTACTCCTACAATGCGACCCTAACTAGATGTACCTAAATGTACCTAGCATGTATGTAGGTGTAAAGCCAAGAATCCCTCTAGGACAAAGTCAACCCAATTACCTGAAGTGAGAGACTGTGGGACCCCGTCTTGGTCTCGAGATGGCCACCCTGCGAGGGATGTCAGACCACTGCGAGCTGGAGTGTCTGCGTGCAGTAACCTCAGCGTCTCACGTCAGTGTGTCAGCATGGAAGTCCTTTTCCTCTTCTTCCTGCCTCAGCAAAGATATGGTGTATATATACCCAAAGTGGTATCCTCGGGTCTTACAGAGGCACTCTTGTGCACACTCCTAATCTGTCCGTAACCTTACTAACACTACCTACGTGGCTCGAACTTACCCCTTAGCTGTTGACAATAAACATACGCAAGGGGTATTCATTTGAACATCCATCGAGCCTTTGACACATACGCAAAGGGTACTCATTTGAACATCCATTGAGCCTTTGTCACTAGTACATTTCTAACTTGTATTCCTACTTTTCCCAGAGCTATCGATAATCCATATATATAAGGGGCAACTTAACTAACTACAATTTAGCTTGCAACATCAGTATATAATTCCACTCTATCTTTTAGTAGTTCACTATCTGGTTGTCCTCTAAATATAGTTTGACACGACCCCCTTCCAAGATGGCCGCTGTAGTTCCACTCCATTTAGACTGCATTATAAAAGCAGAGAACCGTCCTCTAAATAAAGGTTGATACGACCCCCTTCCAAGATGGCCGCTGTAGTCTCACTCCATTTAGACTGCACTATAAAAAGCAGAGAACCGGAAGATGTCCTCACGGGGTTCCGGAGCAAGGGTAGGACGATTACTAGTTGACTGCCTACACCTGTGAGTATTCGCTCATGCACTCATCTTGACCGGTAAGCAATCGCCCCAAAAAATCGATCAAACTTTGTTTCCACTGTTTGTTTTTGCAGCAACCGGAGCAACGATGTGCTCTGGTTACCCCCGTTAGCCTTGAACCTTGCTACTAGGGGTGAGTGTGCAACCCTTGTGCGCTTGTAAGTGTGATCAAATGCTAATAAGGGGGTATGCATGCTTTTTGTTGTTTTTATGCCACCACGACAATTGGCATTAACTGAATCTAGCATGTCCGCGCTATTTTATCCGTGCACTCCCCTTTTTACCAGCCTTTAAAAACCTGGTTGGATAGTTTTCCACTGTATCCACATGTCATAAATATGCTTGTATTCGGCATTCAAAGCGGTTCCAAAGCTGGGGTTTCGCGGGCTCCTAAGGTCCAAAAAACTCCTTTTTACCAACACATTTTTTCGCTTTTCAACTAGGAATCACCAACCGCATTTCTTGTGATACGGTCTAGTATACACCAACCGCTTCTCTTGCGATGCGTTCTAGTATATGCTCACGCAATCCTGCACCTACTCGTTATAAATTACTCTTCATGTGCTAATTATTCATGTAGAAGTAATTTTCTCACGGGTATCTCACGAGCTACTATACACTGTCAGTGGTTGAGTCAGCAGAATTCACTGTTTTGCACAATTTTGCCAAACTGCTGGTCCATGCTCGCTCCATTCATGATATTATTTTATTATTTTAATTTTCCTGGTTGTCTCTCCCTTGTCTCTCCCCTTCTCTCCCACAGGTCTACGGTACTCCCCAGTACAAGTTTACTAGGGCACCCCTACCGCTTCTGGTAATCTATATCATAAAATTCGATACCAGACGGTAGTGCACAATTCACACGTAGTTTTCGGTCCTGATGAAGTGCCATTTGACCCGTTAGGGGCATACTGGGCACGAAACATGTTGACCATACACCTAGCCCTTTAGGAACATTATTTCCACATAGGGGCACATACACAGTTTTTATCTAGGCTAGAGCTACCCAATACATTAAACAATTTATTCCGGTAGGACTGCTCCAGACCTATTTTACCTTTACTTATCTCACTTCACGTGCACTACCCAGCCCCCACACCCGCACACACCTAACGGCTTCTTCTAAAAGATCCCCGATTTCGGGAGCCCGTCAGGCATTGCAGCGCCGGCCTGACGAGGGGCAAACGCCCTATGATGAAGCATGACATCTCTCGGGGTGTGTGAGGGCAACATGAAGAAAGACCTGTCTTCCTCCATGTCCAGATAGGAACTGCACTTTCCCTTTAGACGTTCTACCTTGCTGTGTCATGTCGGACTTAGGATGACAGAAGGAGTGACCCTTATGCATAGTTATTATGCAGGAGATGGTAGTCCTGGTGAGTTTCCAAGAATCCTCCTACATAATGGATGAAGCTAGTTTTCAGGGAAAACCCCATGTCCTGTAAGCAGTACCGTAACTAGGTAAAAGGTCAGACCCAAGAACCGTTATGTAGTGTAATGGTAGGGGAGAATATAAGTGAAAGGTTTGGTGGTTCCTTGAGCCTATATTGGGGTACCTATATGGAACATAACACTCTTTGGCCACCCCTCCACCCATGCCACCCACTTATGACCGGCTGGAGGACCACCTCTCCTTGCTCTGTCAGGGAGTGTTGGTTCTCTTCCTCACGGAGGCCATCGGCATGGTACCGGCATCAGAAGTAGGCTGTGGTTGCTATTCCCGCTACTTTCTGGTGCCCAAAAAGAAAAGAGGCCTTCATCCTGTCTCAGACCTGCGCCTTCTTAATCACTCCCTGAAAAAGGAGAAATTCAAAATGCTTTCCCTCGCTCAAGTCCTGTCTGCCCTTCTCCTGGGAGACTGGATGGTAGTGTTTGACTTACAGGACGCAATTTCCACATTCCCTTCCTGTCTGCCCACAGACGTTACCTGCAGCTCACGGTGAGCTAAGAGCACTTTAAGTTTGCTCTGTCCCATTCAGCCTTACCAGTGCCCCTTGGGTGTTCAGGAAAGTGATGGCAGTGGCTGCAGCACATCTGCAGAGGTCAAGGGCTCCAGTCTTCCTCTTCCTCAGCGACTGGCTGTCAAAGGCGTGCTTGCCCCAGGCAGTCATCTCCCACCTCAAGACTACGGCCAACCTCCTGCACTCGCTGGGGTTCTCTATCAATGTGCCAAAGTCACACCTGACTCCCGCTCAGACGCTCCCTTTCATTGAAGCTGTTCTGGACACAGTGCAGTTTCAGGCCTATCCTCCCACGCAGCTAGTCCAGGATATTCAGACTATGATACCGATGTTTCAGTCTCTATCCTGGATTTCGGTGAGACTGACTCTGAGGCTGTCGACCCTCATGGCTTCCTGCATCCTGCTTGTAACACATGTCCGTTGGCATATGCAGACATGCAGTGGGACCTGAAGGTCCAGTGGGCAAAACATCAGGGGAATCTCTCCGACATTGTCCAGATCTCAGTGGGAACAATGAAAGATCTGCAGCAGTGGCTGACGAACCACAATGGCATCAGTGGCAGACCCTCTCCCTTCCCCAACCAGAGCTGACTGTAGTGAGAGATGCATTCCTCCTGGGCTTGGGTGACCATCTGGGAGAGGTGGGGATCAAAGGACTCTAGTCTCTGGCAGAGTCTGCACCTCACATGAATCTGTTGGAGTTTCAGGTAATCCACTTGGCATTTAAAGCCTTTTTTCCTTTGATAAAGGGAAGACTGGTGCAGGTGTTCATGGACATCACCACCATGTGGTATTGTAACAAACAGGGCGGGTTGGGGACGTGGAACCTTTGTCAAGAGACTTTGTCAAGGAGCTCTGCGTCTCTGTACATGGCTGAGAACATGCAATGTCCGTAATTTTGTGCGCTGGAGTTCCAAAGTGACTCTCGCTCAGAGGTGCTTTTTATTTCAAGTGGAGCTCTGGCCTCCTGTATGCCTTTCTGCCCATATCACTCATGCCCAGAGTCCTGAAGGAGATCAGGAACAACTGAGCCTAAGTCATTCTTGAGACTCCAGATTGGGCACAGAGAGTCTGGTATCCCAAGCTGTTGAGCATGACCATCAGTCTGCGGATCAGGTGGCCTCTTCGGGAGGATCTTCTGTTGCAGCAACAGGTGGAGGTCCTGCACCCGAACCTGCACACCCTCCACCTTCATGCATGGAGATTGAGCGGTGACAGTTTACAGATTTTGACCTTCCTCCTGAAGTCTGTGATGTTATTCTGGCAGCCAGGCATCCCTCTACCAATTTGGTATATGCATGCTGCTGGGATAGAATTGTGGCATGGTGTGCAACTAAGGACACCAATCTACACCCCATTTTCTGGTTCTTCTGTTTGTTCTTTCCCTGGCCCAGCAGGGCTCTGCTCTGGGCACAGTTAAGGCCTATTTACCGGCTATCTCAGCATTTTTGCTGTTGCTGTACCAACCTTCTTTATTCAAGTCACCCGTTGTTCCTCAAAGGTTTACAACACATGATTCCCCCCAGGTCCATTCGTCATTCCCCAATGGGAATTAAATCTGGTCCCGCCCTTTTTGATGTGCACGCCCTTTGAGCCACTGCACAACAGCCCTCTCAGGTTATTAACCATCAAGACTGCTTTTCTAGTGGCAAATACACTGTCCAGGAGGATCAGTGAATTGCAGGCACTCTCTGTGCACTTACCTTATACCACCTTCTATCTGGACAAGCTGGTATTCTGAACATAAAGCTGTGACTCCTTTTCATGTAGGCTAGCACACTATCTTGCCTACCTTCTTTGCTCCTCCCCACCCTTCTAAAAAAGAGGAGAGACTCCACCATCTGGACCCAAAAAAAGCATTGTCGTTTTACCTTGATCGTGCAAAAGAGTTCTGGGTGGAAGATCAACTCTTAGTAGGGTATGTCGGGCCAAGAAACGGAAGGCTGGCAGAAATGGACCATCTCAAGATGGATAGTACTCTGTATAAAGATCTGCTAAGCACTGGCCAAGAATCGAGAAGCAACTCCCTGAGGACTTACATGCTCATTCCACCAGAGCCAACGTTGCAACCACTGTGTTAGCTCAAGGAGTCCCTGTCCAGGACAACTGTCAGGCAGCTACTTGGGCATCTCTGCACACATCTACCAAACACTGTTGCCTGGACAGTTAGGTCAGTTGCAACGGGTACTTTGCCTGCTCGGTCCTGCAGGACTTCCTGGTTTATGTTGGTTCGCAGAACCAACTCCAGGGACACATTGCTTCGGTGTCTATTCTAAGATATGGAATCTGAGGCTAGAAGTTGATATCAGATGAGCAAGTTACTTACCTTCAGTAACGCCTTATCTAATAGAGACTCTATCTAGCCGCAGATTCATTACTGACCCTCTCATCCTCCCCTCTCTGCGAACTGATTGCAGTGTGAGGGACACCCTTCCAAGGGCCTTAGATATTCATACCAGTTGCCAGGCTTCGCTATGGCTCTGTGCTCCTGGTGTGGAAAGTCACGAAAAGGAACTGCCGTCAGCACGCCAGTGTAGCACCAATATAGACACTGTGCACATCACTTCCAGCATGGACGACGCCGAAGCGGAGCCGAACATCGCCACTTACTGGTGTGCAGGGGAACCGCTCAAAAACTTCTGGTTCCAGTTTAACACCTGGGGAATATTTTAAGATAAGGAATCTGAGCCTAGATAGAATCTCTACCAGATAAGGCATTAGCGATGGTAAGTAACTTGTTGCTCAGTGCCAGCTGACTCCCTTCACTCGCTGGGAGCAATTTTAGACACAGTGCATTGAACAGTGTTTCCTTTGGAGTTAGTGTTTCTGAAGACAATAGTCCAGACAACAGCAAGACAAGTTTCATCTCTTCTAGGATCAATGGCATCATGCATTTTCCTAGTCCCAAATTCACGACTCTACATGAGACTGCTGCAATAGTGTCTGGAAGACCAATAGGATCAACTTTCAGGAACATGAGAGAACAAAGTGATCCTAACAACTCATGCAATACATTCACTCAACTGGTGCTGTCACTCAGGAAACCTGCTGAAAGGTATGAATTTCCATCAAGACATACTAACTCAAACCACAGTGATGGATGTCTTCCTATTAGGTTGTGCGCACACATGAACTGCCTCCAGATTCAAGGCTTGGGGTCTCCGAAAGAACAGTCCTACCACATCAACATACTGGAGTTGAGAGCAGTATATTTAGGCCTGAAGGCTTTCCTCCGGTCCTTCTTGATGAACTTTCTCCTTGTTCAAACGGACCAGACAATGACCATCTGTTATCTGAACAAGCAGGGTGGAACAAGATCCAGAGCGCTGTCTCTGGAGGCACAAACAATCTGGAAATGTTTAATATCCAGAGATCCCAGGATCACAGCAGTCCATCTGCTGGGAATCCAGAATGCTCAAGCGGATAATCTGAGGAGAGTCACGAATGGGTATTAAAGGCATCCATCCTTCTCAGCATCTTTTGCGATGGGGTTTCCCTCAAATAGATCTTTTTACAGACAGAGGAAAAGAAATACCAAGCTTTGCCTCGAGGTTTTAGCAACCGAGCATGTTGGGGAATGCCATATGACTCGACAGTCAGGCAAATTTCTTTACGCCTTTCCTCCAATTCACATACTGCCGACTGTGATCATCATGCTGTTTCACTTGATTCTCCAGAGTGGCCCTGACAACAGTGGTTCACAGATCTCCTTCACCTCTCAGAGCGTCTACACAGGAGGCTGATGTGCAGACTGGACCTTCTTCAGAAGTTCAGATGCCAAATTCAACACCCCAACCTACAGTCGTTGAACTTGGTAGCTTGGCTCCTGAATTCATACAATGTGGTCACCAGAACCTTCCTCACGAATGCATGGATGTTTTGAGAAAAGCCAAAAGACCATCTACTAGAACTTCCTATTCTTTCAAATGGAAGATATTCTGCATCTGGTGTGCTCAGAACAATTTCAGTCCTCTCACTTGCCAAGAAGAGTTGGTAATTCCATACCTCCTCCATTTGGTTAAAGCAAAACTGCAATTTTAATCTATTAAAGTGTATCTTGCAGCAATCACGGCCTATTGAAAATGTCCTTCACAAATGCTGTTTTTAAAATGTCTGCCGTAAAGGATTTCGTGGAGGGCATCAAGAAGATCTAGCCTCCTCTTAGGAGACCTTTTTTCCATAGGAGTTAAATATTGTCTCTTCTCAACTTATGGATCCTCCGTTCGTACCCATTCATAAGGCCTCTCTTTAGCATTTATTCTGGAAGGCTTCCTTCTTGGTAGCTCCAACCCCTACACAGAGTTAACGAGATATAGGCCCTATGTTCCCTCAAACCTTACACAGTATTTCATAGTAAAAGGGTAGTGATGAGGAGCCAACCTAAATTCCTTCCTAAAGTAGTGTCAGATTTTCATGCTAATACGAATATCATCATCAAGATACTTTATTCAGTGTTTTCAACCATAAAAGTACATAAACAAATACAGTACATTTATAGACTAAAAACACACAAAAGCTCAACTAAGAGCACAGTCCTAGGTCATGTCATTAAAATGTTCTGATGATCGATAAAAGTGTACTTTTAAATGATAGTAAGTCACATTATCAAAGAACCCCATAAAAACTTGTAAATAAATACTTTGTATTTAAGATTGATAAAAGGAAGTAACACTTAAAATACAACAAATAGAACACACCAAGCTTAAGCATCATATAACAAATATATAGGCGTTGGGACACTAGGACAAAAAGGGCATGATAGATAAACCAATCCTGTTAATTACTCCAACGCCCTGCACCTAATGGACCATCTACAAAGAAGATACCTGGATACTGCACATACTACTATCTGAGAGGATTCTGTGCAAAGAAGCCGGGTTGCGACCTCTAGTTTGCGGCAACCAAGTTGCTTACATAGTGGAATGATCCATGCTCTCCTTGGGTGGGCGTAACCAGGGACAAAAGAAAATAAAGTGCACCAGTGATTTCTCTGACTGTTGGCAGACCAGGTATACAGTATTTATAGTGGTTAGGCGGTTCCACTTTGCTAATAAAGACATTAATGGTAAATTTCCATAGCGGAACTTGAAATAAAGGGACTTTGCAGCCGATGGGTCAACAAAATCCAGAAAGGACTCAAATAAAAATTCAGATTAGAAATCAAGGAAAAGGGAAGTAAGTGATCCCTCTGGCACATTTTGAAATTCACTAAGATGGATATAGTCCCAAAATGCATCCTTGAGTGTGGTCTTGAATACGTAGGCCGTGGATGCCGAGGATGACCAGTAGTCTCCTAGCCCGATATGTACTAACAGCTTCTGGACATAGGATAGCCACTTTATTTTGCCAAAGCTGTCTAGTGGTACTATGTTCTCCAAGGCTACACGATAATCATCCAGACTTACAGAATACTTCAACCTTCTCCAATAAAGTAACAGCCTCAATTAGGCCTTATTTGTCATTGAGCGGAGACCCATATCCCATCCTAATGGTATTAATGGGGTATTCTTTGGGAGTTTTATTAGAGATCTCAAGAATGTGTTGTCCGCCACCCCAAGTTTGGTCAGATTTGAGATACCCCATGGTTCAGCCCCATACAGTACACTGCTCTCAGCCATAGCTCTGTGCAACTTAAGTGCAGGAAAAATGCCCCTGGCGCGAGATGTCCTATGACATTTTGAAATGGCGGAAGAGTGATGCGTTCAATTTAGACTCCTCTACTCAAGCTGGGATGCCTATGGCAAGGATCTGGATAACCTAATCCCCAAATTATCAAACTTGCATACCCTGTCCAGAGGGCAACCCCCCAACATAATCAAACCCCTAAATGTTTTGTATGGGCTAAGGGCCATAAACCAAGCCCTCGTTCAGTGCAAAAACCTACACATTTATTCACCAGGCATTGCAGACCACTAGGGGTCTTTGAGATCAGGAGGGTGTCGTCGGCAAGTAATAGGAGGGGAATTTACAACCACCCAGACAAGGGGCATCATTGAGGCCATCCTCCACATAAGACACCACATCAGTAAGATACAAGGAGAAGAGGTTTGGGGCAAGGATGCAGCCTTGCCGGACTCCTTTCTGGATGGAAATGCCTTCGGTCAGCTCCCCTCCCTGGTCCCATCTCACTTGGGCATAGGCGTCCTGGTGGAGGCGGACCAAAATGCCCAGAATATCAGGTGGGACCCCACTATTCCTCAAGACGGCCCAAAAGTTGGCTCTGGGGACTAAGTTGAATGTGGACTTACGGTCGGCGAAGACCAGGTATAAGTGTGCCTTCTGTATAACCACTGTTTTCCAGTAGATCAATAAAAACCAAAAAATCTGGTCAATTGTACTGATCCCTCTTCTAAATCCTGCCTGGAATGAGGAAAGTGCCTGGTGATCCGCAATCCAGGATTCCAACTTTCCAAGTATTTGTCTTGCAAAGACCTTTTGGGCTACGTCTATACGGCTAATAGGCCTATAATTTAAGGGAAGTCCCGCATTTTAGGCAGCCTTCCAGCTTGCAGGAATACTTGCTCCCTCGAAGATGTGGTTCAATAGTTTGTAGAAATAAAGGGCCTATGTCTCAATATCGGCAAGAATAGGTCACTCGGAATGCCATCGGGTCCAGCTGCTTTTCCAGAGGCAATACCCTTATTTGCCTCGACAGAGTCCCTCAACTCTATCATGAGAAAACCCATGGTATGGAAGATTAAGCCATAATGTTGTGCAGTATCATCAATAAGGAATCCCTGCTGCAGCCTATACAAATCTGTAAAATGGTCATGCTATAACTCAGGGGGAATTGTATCTGCCAGGAGCCTCGATGGGTCCTCCTTACCAATAACTACCAGCTTCCAGAATGTTTTGGTGTCTTTTCATATGGCTGCCTCATAGGTACCTTCCCATAACTCCGACTCCCATTCCCTAAGTGCTCCTGCTTGAGTCAGTTTATACTTGCTTCTTTTAAGATGTATTAATAGTGTATCACCCAGGGATAGAACCTGTCGAAGTTCATTCTTTTTAGCATTGCATGCCTTATTATACCATGAGCATTTTGGTTTGGAATAGGCCCTTATGCACTTATGGTTACATGCGAAACACTTCCTAGAGTTTCAAACAAGCCCTAATTTGTCTAAATGATCCCTGGGCTGAGATAAGCTTAGTGTGTCTAGCTCTAGCATGGCTTCTCTAAGGGCCAGGCTCATACAATCTCTTGTGCGCTGGTCCTGGGCCACACATCCCCATTTAATCCTGCCCTTATCATTGGATGGCAACAGGCTGGAGCTAAGGGATATAGGGATAACAGTCAGGCAGCAGAACAGGCCATTTAATGAGTAGTGGAGAGCATTGTGATTACTATCATCCCTATTTATTACCTTAAAGTCAGTCATGTTTCCCCAAAGCTGGATAGGGAATAAGATATAATCAATTCTACTTGATTGTCTGGGACGGTTAAACATGCGCATGGCATTAGGATCTGAAAGTGAGTGACCATTACATTCCCTCAGACCATGTGCTAGGATAAAGGACAGGAGCTGATAAGCAGTTCCAGTACAGCGCTTCACTGAATCAGCATTGAGAACAGGGATCCCCCATTCTTCATCCTCTTCAATTATAGAGGATTGGTTACCCATATCACAAGGCTTGTATGTAGTATTAAATTCGCCTGCAAAGATAGCAGTATCATGAGTGTCAAAAGAAGCTCTGTGTAAGGCAAGTTCCGAATCACCTCAGTCTCCCGTCCTCCCCTGACCGTCGTATTATAAAAATAGTAGAAGTAGTAGGTACGCTTGTCAGTTCTAGTGATGGATATACCCATGATGTCAAATGAAATTGAGGCAAAGGGATGTATTTTGACATTGATATTTGTTTTAGCCCAAATAAGAGGCCACCCGAGGGGCGGCCCTTTGCAATACTACAAGCAGGTACATGATAAATTGTGTAGCCTGATCTGTGGGGCAGGTCCAAAGACCACGTTTCCTGAAAAAAACACAGGTCAAATTGGTCAATAAAGCTCCCCCAGGATAGGATGGATCACCCATCTTGCCCTTGATTCCTGCAATGTTCCAAGAATGCATATTAAAAAAAGGAATAGAGGTAACAGGATCAGGGACAATAGTCCCGGGATCAGAGGAAGTATCCACAGGTAGGGAATCACTATGTGGGTGCAATGTTTCTAAAACGGCACAATGGTCTCTACTACTGGCACTGATGTTCATAGGTCCCTCAGCCAGTTAATCCACCATTGATGTACCCAAAGGCTCATCCTGATTATGATTAATTCCCTTCCTCGGGGGCGATAAGCCACAGTATAGCGGGGGATTAAATTTAAACCTGGTTGTTGGTCCCACTAACAGGCGATGGCGCAACTCCATGTTTACCAAACCCTCGGCCAGAAACTTCGACTTCAGCTCAAGCCTAATGTAGTCGAAAGCGCCCGAGGGCTCAGAAGTATCTCTGTACCATCTTGCATCGAGAATGTCAGAGTGTCAGAGTGAATAGCCGAGTAACAGTGGTGTCTAGACGTATCTGAAAAATACATTTATTTATAAGGGACTCAGTTTCTTCGTGTACAGACTCAGGTAAAATAGGGACCTTGGTCCTGTCAAAGCCACCCTAGCTAGAGTGCAACAGTCCCCATCACTACCTCTCTGGAGAGCACGGTCATAATACTGAGTCCGCCCATCCTGGCTTTTATGTCTGGTTTTGATGCATTTTTGGATGCTCCTTAAGGGCAAGGTTTTGGCCGGTCAGGCCAGGCAAGGTACAGGTTTAACAACCTGAGCTGGGGTGCTAGATGGGGGAGAGATGGCAGCAGATGTTGAGTGATTTAAAACCATTTGATTTCTTACGCTGTTCCTTTAGTTAATAAGTGTTGTATAGGTAGGGCATATGGCACATTGAGAAGTTTTAGAAAGCAGTGACGGCACTATTAGTCTTAACTCTTCTTATTGGGCAGTTAGTGTTGCTAATTGGGCCTTTAGGCCAGAAACCTCAGCCTGCAAGCTGCGTACCAAATTAGAAACTTAGCTACCCTAATACCCACATGCAAATTTAGGTTAGTAGCCACTAATTCCGTAGAGGGAGTCTGGTGAGGCAATGATAATGTCTCAGCGGATTTAGATAGAATCTTGGGGATTCCGGCTTTTAGAGAAGCCAAAGGTGTAAATCTATTAAAACATAATATTGATGGGGACAGTGGTATAGGCATTCTCTCAACAATGGGAGATTTACTCAGGGAAGAGTGTAAGACATTGCTGGAACCGGCTAAAAAGGAAGTAGACAGGGCCGGGTTAGGATTCGAACAGTCATGCGGCACTTTACGAACTTTGGTTTTCTGCTTCTTTAGAAAAATGGAGGGAACTCTCTTCGAGCTTGTAGGAGGATGTGTGCCGGTGGGATTATCTTCTCCCAAGAGAGTTTCCACTTCCTCAATAAGTATATCAATGACCTTTAGGATAATACTCTTCACCAAAACGTTCATTGCAATGGGAGGGGCTGATTTCCGATTTTTAACCCTGTTTCCCTGGGGGGAGTAAGATGCCTTTCGTTTCTCCATAGCCTATGCCATAAAGTCACAGCAAAGCGTCTGTGTAAAAAACAGGCACTGGGGTATGGGAAGTGGCTCAGTTATACATAGATAAAAACTCCTCGGAACGAAGTTACAAAAGTCCTGGGTCAAGGAGAGAAGACCCAATACATAAAGGCACAGACTAACAGGTGAGTGGCCAAAATTAGCAGGGCTTCCCCAAAGGTAGAAAAGAATTTAATCCTCACCCCAGCAACATGATGAAAGAATATTTTGTTACCTACATTTTTCCCAAATCCCTCTTCTCCTGCAGAGAGATCTCTCCATACTCTTGATGTTAGGAGGGTGTTGACGTTTATCTGGATAAGACTAAGGGGCTGATTACAATAGCGGGCGGTAGCACATCCGCGGTGCTGGCAGAAAATGCCCTTTTCCGCACTCCATCGGAGGTCCTTGCGTCCGCCGTATTACGATGGGCAAGGATAGCCCATTTCCCGTCCGCTGCGGTGTTTCGGGAACCGCCAGGAATCCCCTTCTGCAGCGGTGGCGGGCGGAGCCAAAAGGGAGGGACTGCCATGCGGAATGCGGTTACGACCGCCGGTTGTATTACAATGCCACAAACAGCCCACCACACCGCTGCGGAGAATCCGGCCAATCGAGGATGGCGGTGGCAATACTGCGGATAGCTCCATGTGTTCCTGTCTGCTGGGGAAACGGCGGTCTTTGGCCTTTCCGCAGCAAATCCGACCGCCGCGGACGGATTTTCAGCTTTTCCGCCGCTGAATCCTGGAATCCGACCGCCGCGGTAGGGTGTTTCTGGCGGTGCATCCTAATCTGGCCAGCGGTTATGCCGCGGTACCTGCGGGCGGAACTTTCCCGCTAGCACGGCGGTCGAAATGCTTTTCCGTCCGCCATCGAAAACAGCCCCTAAATGTTTGAGGAAGGCAAAGCAACTTTTTGTGAACTATGGTCATTTGCAAGCAGGATTTGCTACTTCGAAACAATCATTATCAAGATGGATTTTCTCCTACCTAATCCTTTGTTGCCAGAAAACTAACAAAACCTTAGCTGGGAAACCTAAAGACCATTCCACTTTACTTAGAAACATGCCAATTTCTGAGATTTGCAAAGCTGCAACTTTGAGATCTGTTCACACCTTTACAAGACATTACTGTCTTGATTCGCATGGGAGGGCAGATTCTCAAGTCGGGCAAGCCTCTCTTAGAAATCTATTTTCTTAGTTATACTACTCCTTTTGCGGATTTCTTTGGGGATGAGCTAGCTAATTATTTCAGTGCCTATTATTATCATTGGATATCCCATGAGAGAGAAGATATGGTTTCTTACCTGTAATCCTGGTTCTCTCTCAGGGGAATCTCCATTGAAATCATAAGCATTCACCCCTTCTCCCCAAGGGACGAGATAAAATACAGATAATGCTATCCTGTTAATATCTGTATCAACAGGAACTGTATATACTGCCATCTGGTGAGCATGATGGGACACTGAAAGTCAGGGTGCCCTTAAAGGTGCCTTTCTCTACACTCATTGTTTTAATGCAGCGGCCTATACAGTTACATAGCCCTATCTTTCTCTATCATTTACTTTAAAAGACAGTAAAAAGAGTACACAAGGGCAGAAAATGTAATAACGCTTGCAGAATTGGCAGAATTTGGAGGCTCTGTGTTACTCTTGTAACACAGGAATTCCGGCCAAATTCTGCTAATCTCAGCATTGTTTTTTTCCAGCGAGGCTCCAGGAATGCGAGCTGGTGAGTTCGATTGAGATTTGGCATCCCCTAGCGTGATTTCTGGTCAATAGGAAGACTTCCGGCAAGATTTTCCACCGCGGGCGGTCAGAGGGCTGCTTACAAGTAGATTTTCTGCTCGAGCGGCAGCAAAATCAACTCGAATGGCTGCATGCTCTTGTGCACAGCATAGTGCCATTCGTGCTGATTTTCCAACGTGGAACGCAGTACCGGCGCTAAATCGCAGCGTGACGTGCATATTTAGACCTATTGGCTGAACTCTACGGAATGTCGCTGAGTTTTTATGTAACTCTGCGGAATTATGTGGGGTGAAATTCTGCGAGTTCTGCCCACCCTTAGAAGAAGAGTTTATGAAGGAAATTTTTAAAAGGTCACTTGTAATTATTTTTAGTGATTTTAAAGGCTGTATGACTTTTTTCTTCCATTTTTTAAAGTAAAAAACCTGTATTAAGACTGCAAATTTTTTTTTTTTTCACATGTACCTCATGGCCTTTCTAAAGAGAGGCAAAGACACTGTAAAAAATGTGACTTTGAAAGAACTGCTCCGTGGTCTCTGCACGTGGGCGGTACTATTCACTGCGTATGATTTCAATGGAGAGAGAACCAGAATTACAGGTAAGAAACCATACCTTCACCAACTTTGCGCCCGGATCAAGGAGGTGCAATTTTTTTATGCAAATCCCCATCTGACAATTTTGGTATATAGGGCTTTGTGTCAATAAACATGGGTGCTTGGCATGCTACGCCCAAGTACCATCCATGTAATGCCCGCTTGACACAAAATGGCGCAAAGAACATTTTGTGTCAAGTGTAAAAAAAAATGCACTTGAAATTAAGTATCCTTTCAAGACTTTGAGCTGTCTTTGCAGTGGTGCAAAATATTGATAAGCCTGCCCTACCATGTGCAAACAGCGAATGTGAATATTTTGAATAGTCTGTCCCCGGAACTTACCATTAAATCATTTCTGCAATCAGTTACAAATTGAGCTTGAAATAAGATTAAATTGATTGTTTAAATCATAAACTATATTTTAAATACCATAGTGGCCCTTCTAGTTCAAGAGTTCCACCATCCCATCTTTCATCACCAGGATTTGTGTAGGGTTATGAAGCCAAGTTGCATGCATACTCAACTGTACCCATGTCCCAACCACTGTACACACTGGCTTGACTAGCTTGACAGTTGGTACAAGGATTCATGTGATAACACAAAGAGAACAACTTTGAAGAACCAAACTGGAATGGCTATCCTAATGGCCAAACGATACACTTTGAGAAGCCCATTAAAAAGATGCTGAACAGCTTTATGGTGGATATGAAAATGATTCCTTATCCGAGTTATTATTAGCATCATTAGCAACCCAATAAGGCCTTCAATTGGATGTCAGAACTACCTAAGGAAGATGGGAATAACAAATATTTTCTAGCAAGCATTCCTAAGGATTAGTTCCAAATTCAGGAGGCAACGACCACGCCTTAGCTACATATTGGGTCCATATGGGAGAAATTCTTTCTGTAAATGCGTGTTTTGTTGGTACGGACATAGACTTCCATAGACCAGCATGTCTTGTGTAATGGAGTCAAGTTTAGCTCTGATGCAGAGATGGTTCATACTTGATCTTGCCACTGAGACTGGAGAACCTGTGAGTAGCATGGCCTTGCTTAGCTCTGGCCTAAACAAATGTTTAGCTTTGTTGCTTGATAGCTGATTTATTTGAGGATAAATGCCATCAGTGTTTTTACTGGTACTTTTTTTGGCTCCTCAGGGCTTTAATCCAAACTACCTTCAAAAGCCAGTACCATAAAGACTGCCTTCGGCTAAATGGGATCCAAAGAACTGCGTTGTTTCATGCTGGCAGAGAGGTGACGCATGCCCCTAAAAACTGTGTGTAAATCAGCCAATGTGGAAGTTCTAATTATCAAAACATCCCAGTACCTACTTCACTAACTTTGGAAAAACAAGCCCATCAGCTCCATAACTTACTTCCACTAGGTCGTATGATCCATGGTTCCCCTCGAGTCTTGATGATGGATGGATTGTCATTAGTTGAAAGCTTATAGCTTACCTTGTCCTTCTCAAGGGAATTCCCCACTTGCAGCTCAGCTGATGGCAGGAGTAAAGAAATGTGACCATATCACTCCTTTCTAGGTTGACATAACCTGACTATCACTGGGATGCAGTAACTTCTCAAAATCATATGCATCGTGCAAAAGACCATATTACTCCTTTAGTCTCCCTGTGTCCATCAAAATGTCTCACAGCAGAAGGAACTCAACTGAGAAGAGGAAAATAAATGGGCTACTCGAACTGTGGGAAGCCTCATAAACTGCAAACCAAACAATGTCTTATTCATTTCAAACTATGGAATTTATTACATTTAACATGGAGGGTTCAAACACTGCTTCCTCTGCATTGCATCTTTTTATTTCATAAAATACGTCAATAACTGCCAAGGTTCTATAGGCTAATTCCCTGGCCCTGACCCCGCACAGTCTATCCGACTTACCTGAGCCAGAAGAGCCAGAAAAATCTCGACCGGCCAAAAATGCATCTCTTTGACTAGCTGATAAGGAGCTTCTCTGCTGGTCGGAAACTACTGCGAAGTTTTCAGGACCAAGGTTCATTAGTTGAGCTGGCGTCAGAGACTATAGGAGAGAGAACAAACTGTGAGTTTGAGGTGAGATGCATAAGAAAAAGAGACCCACAGAGAAAAATTCTTCCCAAGGATAATGCATGGCGAATATCTTTTCTGTTTTTGGTGATGGAGGTGAATTACCCTTCCAAAGCAGCATCCTTTGGACCAAATATGATCACTCAAAAAGGTAAAGACCTGTTTTGGGGTAATTCACTTTTAGCAACTTCTTAACATGTATCCATCTGTACAATTATTCCTACCCAGTGTTTTTGAACAAGTAGTGGTAGCCTACCTCTTGTGTATATCTCAGACGTCCCCACTTTTTCTTTGTCACCTTTTCGATCTGGAAGTGTAATAAGGCTCTTGCCCAAAAAGTTGCCATGCGATAGATAACCAGGGTATTAGCCTTCTGATTATATTTGACTGCTGAGAGTTTGGTAGCACGCTCAGCTGGGTTTGAATTAAAGATGTAAAGGACATATCAGACATGTGGTGGACGTGGCCAAGCAGCGAGTTAGTTTAATGTTTATTAATATGTTTCTTGCAATAATGTACTGTTTGGCTTCAGACTAAAAGTATAGTGTACAAAATTAAACTTCAACCATTGGACTTTTGTGCAGAGTTGCCAATTGCGTCAATTTTACACAACTTCAGTGGACGTTGAAATTCCATTTTTCCCCCCTAAAAGACAATTTTTTCCACAGGGGATTTTTTACTCAAATATAACTTTTCCCCGCTGCTTTTTTAGGACAAAAGACGCGCCACATTGAAAAGGTATCAAGGTAAAAAAAAACTTACGAAGTTGGCAGAAACCATCTTTGCAACTTCCCGAATTATAAATTTGCCTGCTGTTGATATAGTTGCATCTTCGGGAAAGTTTGCTCATGGTGTAACTGGGAAAACGTTTCTGACGTCACCCTTGCCTAGTCCGACTGCAGAACATTCTGCAGCAGGGAATCAGACTGTGACTCTTTCCTGCTTATCAGTGTGCCAGAAGTGTGGTCAGGGGCTGTGGTGGGATGTGGGGAGCAATGAGGGATGTGGGTGATGGTGCAGATTGGATGTTGATGCTTCTTAAATGGACTGTTGTGGGGTACAACAGAGTAGATGGAGGTGTAAAGAACAGGGTCAAGCACTCAGGACTTTTCCTGGGTGATATAGTCCTTCGGAGCAAGGTATAGGGATGACTGCAAAACAGTACAGGTCTAACATGGCTCTCGGCAGGAATGTAAACAATTTCGTACAGCCATTTTTTAATTTTTGGATTTTTCCTATTGAATTCTGCAGCTGTGCTTGATGGTCGTCTATTTCTGGCTTAGGTTTGAGACTTTCCTTGCTGTAACACTGCAAAAATGATGTTATAAGGTTGTCAGATTTGGAAAACTTCACCGGTAGTTTGTATTTCTACTGGGATCTGTAGATGGCGCCTTGGGAAATCTTACAGCACCCCAATACATTTTCTCATTTGGTAGCTGATTAGAAATAATTTTGGGGCATATTAACAAGGGCCTTATCTCCGTTTTTTTGGCTTTAAAAGCCAAAGAAGCGGAGATAATATTATCGCCCTATCTACAAGGGGATGCTAACACCCGTTTTCCCGACGCCTCGCTTTGCATCTCTAATGAGATGCAAAGTGGGCGTCACTGGGCAGTACTCCCTGTAAATTATCGCTGATGTGCACAAGGAGGCCCACGTATTTTAGCAGACTAACGTCTGCTAAAATGCTGACTTAGCCATACTTACCATTGGGGGTGGATTATGCTGATACGACCACAGGGTCGTATCAGCAAGGTTATCGCCATTTTCAATGCAACATCGCTGAAAAACCAGCGATGTTCCATGGAAAACATCGCTATCGCTGGGATAATTATCGCCATTGCGCTATGCGTTGTTAATACAGCGCTAGCATGGCGATAATTATCTGCGATAGCCGGCGATAAACATTTTCACGCTGAGGGCGGCCAGCGATAATTATCGCTGCCGCTTGATAATATGCCCCTTTGTGTTTTAGTTTGTGTTCTCCTTTGTTTCACAAACCTTATGATTAACACTTTGAGTTTGACCATTAACACACCTTATGAATTGACTGTTGGCTTTCTCTGTGTTGGACTGTGAATCTTTTTGGATTTCTATATTTTTGTACCTGTTCTAATTCTTGATCTGCTTTGATAATGGACCAGGATACCGATTGCATCCTCGCATCCAATAGCCCTGGCTCCCAAACTCATTGAATTTGGATCTTTTTTTGTCATCAAGCTAGATCTGATGACACTCACTTACGCGTTGACTGGACTAAACACTGACTCATCTTATAGTGAATTATCACTTTCTGATACACACAGAGCCCTTTATTTTATTAATTTATATTCGTTTTTTAGTTGTCTAAAAGCAGTTAGCAAGGGGTGGCGGGTTTACATGGGGAAACCTATGATATAGCAGGGATATCCAGAAGGATAATTCCAGGCAGTCACTAGAAAATAAGTGTTGTGAATCTGGATCAGTCTGAGGAAGTGACTTGTATGTAAGATGAACAAGTGCTCAAGTAGCACTAGCTTGAATCAGACGGTATCTTGACTGAGGCTTCAACAAGACCACAAGACCAAACCTTTGCGGAGAAAGTCATGACTATCAATGAACAGGCTACTGGTTTGTGGAGGAGGTTGGCCAATCCTGGACATTTAACTAGAAAAAGTAGTGTTGAGTCCCTCACAATTTTGGAAATGGTAACTCCTTACACAATAACCATTCTTTGGCTCTTTTGTATTTACTAGCCCCTTCGCTCTCTAAATAACTTGCATTCAAAGAAGAACCTTTGTGCTAATATTGACATTAAATATACAATAATTTCCCTTCTCATTTAGCACTGCTTGTTGATTTGCAGTCTGATGTTTATGTATCTGGAGGTTTTCACTCCAGTACATTTTAAATTAGTTTATGAACTGTTGACTTTCAGAGGGGGAAGAATAAAAGTGGGAACTAAATGCATGACACACCTTTCAACAGAGTGAATGTAGGTAAACAATGCTTAGAAGCAATTTGTATACTCTAATCGAGGACCAAACAATTAATATATATTTTTTATCTCTGGATATTTGTCATGAAGCACTGTGTAATTGGTCCCTGGTAACATTCTTGCCCTTTTGGCTGGTGCACAGACGAATTCTAAGTGTAATGGCTACACTGGCATCATCCCCAATTTTTCACTCGAATCCCCAAACTGATACGTACAGAAAAAACCTTGGTTGGAAGAAGTAAGATGGCTTCAGGGGTCAGAGAAGGTATCACACTGCTCTGCAGCTGGGATATTTCAGCAGGTGTCAAGCCGGCTAAGAGAAAATAAAGAACAAAAAAATAACAATATTCGAGATGGACAGAGCCAATCTGTAGTATCACAGAGCATATAACTGACAGCACAGAGTCTTTATAAATAGCAACATGGGGGTGGTCAGTGATAGCCTGGAACCTCTCCAGAAGTGTCCTTTTAATTTCAGTGGAGTCTGTAATGTGAGTCACCATGGAGCCCATGAGACCTAAGAGCGATCAATTACTTCACGGACCTGTGTTGTTTCACTGGGAGACTCTCCCTTTTTAGGAGTAGGTGGAGTCCCAAAGTGAAATAGCATGGATAAATAAGGAATTAGCAGGAGAACTTGGGCCGGAATTATCGATTTCCTTCGTAATCCCTCATTCCGAAATGGACCCTCAGGTCCCCATGAAGTCCACTCCCCCTAGAGTTATCCCCTAGAGTTATCGTTGCCACCGTTATCAATAACTAGGCTGGAAAAAAGATAAGGGAGATGGAGAGAGACTGAGTTGGTAAACAGTTTATAAAAAAGCTGTGATCACAGAAAAAATGCTCAAGGGTCTCCCTGGCAGCCGCCTAGGAGAGGGGCTCCCTGTAGCGAGGCAGCACACACATTTATAGCAACAATCGGAAACTCCTAGAATTCGGCCACATCGTTAAACTTTCTTACTCTATGTGGCAGGTGCCTGAATGAGATGATCATGATGAAGTGTCCAAAATATTCACAATAGTACATGTCAAAAAGGAAAGCAGGGAGTTGGCCAAAGTAGGGATGTTGGAGATGGGGCAGTAGTTTTTGGGGTCGGACTGGTTGGATTTGTTTTTTTAGGATAGGGGTAACCTGGCCAATTTTGAGGCAGTCTGGTAAGGAGCCTTGGGTGAGAGAAGCATTGACTATACAAGTCCAGAGTGGGAGTAAGGGGAGAATGGACTTGTACAGCAACACAAAGGGTCTTAAGGACAGCTCTAAAAAAAGAGATAGAGATCTATCCGAGGATCAGGTCTGTAGAAAGAATTATACGACGGTGATAAATTAGAAGAAAAGTTCATCAGGGAATCAACGTGGGATTCAATACAAACTGCAAGAGCCCTTTGTGATAAAACAGGATTGATGACGCCACCACTTAGATTGTGTTTCAGATTGAGGTTGCCCTAGCCTCACTGGTTCTATGGATTATCCCCAGCTTGAGATATCTCCTTAGAGATGTTTGACTGCAGTAGCAGACCGGCCTACTATTATTATCGAAAGTTTATTTAACAAAGGATCTTAGATGGAAGCCCAGGTGGGGAGGGAATGAGGAGTAGGGGCTACTTAAGGAGTGTTTGTTCCTGTTATAGAGCGTTCATTGTAACTCTGTGGATTAAACAATTTTTGCATTATCAATATACATGTAGAACTGCTAATAATTGTCCCATGGATCACTGGGCTTGTACCCAGTATTGTGCAAGACGTATGATCCTATATTTGAATGGTATTGTAACTTATCGGACATGTAATGATCTGTATGCAGTCATTTTTGTTGAAATGCAAATAAAGAAATAAAAACAAAAAAAAATTAAGAGTCCTTTGTGATCTCAGTATATTTTGGAAAGTGATTAACACATCATATTTTAAGGCAGCCTCTGTCCCCAAAGTAACTGCTGTAATACCTTCACATCAATAGAAACAACATTTTAGCAAGACATATATCCCTGAAGGGATTACTCCTATGCCTAATAACATCCTGCTGGACCATAAATCTGATAACGCAGTCCCTGGTAAAATTTGTGTTATATGAGATAAAATTGGTGATATGTGCAAACGGGAAGAGTTATGGATCAGACGGGGTACCTTTAGATAAGTATAAACACAACATTGATCTGTGGGCCATCCCTACTAATGTGTTGAGGGCTGATGCACAGAGAAAACAAACACCATCTTGGTTCCTCTCAAATATAGTCTCTATATTTATAAAAGGTAATAAAGCTGACCCCCCACTTCTTACTGGCCAATCCCTATCATATTTGGAAATAAAAGTTGCTGGCAGAGTCCTGTTGTCCAAGCTAGAAACCTGGGCAGAGTAGAAATCAATACTGTTCGATGTCCAATTTGGTTTCCATCATGGCCTTGGCACTGTAGACCAATGTCTCAATTTGCTTTAATTTACATTTAAATATATATCCATCAAACATGGTAGTATACAGTTTGTTTTTAACGATTTGTCTAGAGTTTTTGGCTTAGTCACTATAAATTGTGGTCTATAATGATCGCTATGGATGTTGACATCTGCTTGTGTCAGATATTTAAATCAATATGGGAGTACTTATTGGTTGTGTCCTTGTCCCTTTTCTTTTTATGCTTTATATTAATAACTTGGAAGAATTTTTAAGGTCCAGGGGCCGGTACATGGCTTTGCTGGGTCCTCAAGCAATACCCTTACTTCTCTAGGTTGATGACTCTGTGCTAATGGCCAGAACCGGAAATAGGCTACAGAGGCTTTTGGGCCCATTTGCACATTTTATGAAGGACTTAGACCTGAAAGCAAACTTGGCAAATCTTATGATATGGCCTGTGGTCCTTGTTACACGAAAACAGTTTCTCCTTTCGTGGACAGCAATCACAGACGAAAAGTAGGTACTTTCAGGATGTGGGAGTTCCTTTTGATTTAGCATTCAAATGGGACAATCTCCAAACTGTTTGAATACAACAATTTACAGGGTCGATCAAGGCGGTTTTTAGGTTGTCCATTAAATTAGGCTCCAAGCCTTTGAAAGAAATGCTTACGATCTATAACACCAAGTGTATATCAACTGTGACATATGAAGTGGGTCTTTTGGGCTTTATAGAGCCAAATGATATTCAAGTTGTAGAGAATACATTTTTGTGAAGGCTATTTGCCTTTCCAAAGAATATCCCTACCATCATTTGCCATCTAAAATTGTAGATTACATATCTAGAGGATCTAATTATGTTTCGCCCATTGGCCCTATTGTGCGCCTTACTGTCTAAGCCAGAGACAAGTTTCAATCATTCAGTCATATAGAATCATCTGGCCTTCGAGTCTGGGCAAATTATTCCATTGATAAAATATGTGAAAACCTGGTCGGAGCTGCTAAGTGAATCACAGATATTCCATAACCGCTAATGTATAAAAGGTAATCTGTTGAAGACGATTTTCAATCAAAAGCATACAGAGGAAAGAGGCACTGTATACACGTCTCTGTGATATCCACGAATCGAGATATTGAGCAATTAATAATATTAGTGACAGATTTCTTTTAACCCGTTTCAGGATAAACATTTGAATTTTCACTTTCCCAAAGAAAAGTCTGTGGAATGATGATTTATCATTATGTCCATGTGACAACCAATCTAAGCCGTCTGCAGTTCATTTAATTTTGATCTGTCATTTTTGTACGCTACCGGGGAAATGTCTGCTGATATCATTATTGCTGTCATTATATTTTAGACATTATAGACTTGCCATTTTGTATTTACAAAATCTGCTGTTGAGGCATGTTTGCTTCATGGTAGCAAGATTTTTACAGCAGTCTCTTAAAATAATGATTCGTAAGAGAGAAATGACTGAAATCTGTCAGTATGAGATATCATTTGTGCAAATTTGTATTGTTAAACTGGTAAATTTTGTAATACAGAACTATGCGCAGGAAATGGGACCTTGGTGTATAGGGACTGAGTCTTCCTACCACCTTAGTACCCATGAACCCAGGACCGACTAGCTATAGTGTCGCACTTGCTCTCCTACTCACTTACAGAGAAACAAATGATTAGACACCCCAGAACACAACACTCCCAGATCTCTCAGGAATCGCAGTAACAAGACACACCCTTTCGCTCACTCTCTTGTACTTGTCCACAATATGATCTGACAGAGACACGAAACAGTTTAAATTTTTTTTTTCAAAACTCTTTTTATTGAGTCAGCAGATATAGTAATTGCAAGCATTACAAAATAGTGAAAACATACAGTTGTCCATATATTTATTACTAAGCAGGTGACTATTATATAGCATTTGTAAAACAAGAAAGTAAACCATTCGGGTCCGTAAACGACAGCCCCAAACATTTTGAACATCTGTGTCGTATTTAAAATATTTATTTTAACTAACATGCAGTATACGTGCCACAACAAGCAGGAAAATGCATAGTACAAATATTGTCAGCATAGCAGTAAGTCCATAAATCATGAAGGGCAATGTCATCATAAAAAGACAATGGGGAAAGGACTATAGTGCCTAACCTCCTCCCCTTGCTAAGAAGAAGTATTATTATATAATATAATAATATTATATTATATATAATATAATATATAATCTGGGCTTTGTCTGCAGACCCCATACCTTAGTTATAGATGGTAGATCTACATCATGGGTGCTCTTCTCCCTGGAAAGGTCCCTCTCCAAGTGTGTCTCACCTATTAGTGCACCCCACTTAAAACCCAAGTACGCTGTCCAAACAACAGCTGCATCAGTATGTTTTGTGTAAGGGCTAAGTAATGGCCAGAACAAAATAACAAGGGGCATTGTTGTTTGACTTTGCACATAATGTTCAGTCCAAATCCCAGGAACATGCAGAGAGTGAACACAGCGATGAGTTCTCATGTGAAAGCAGTCTTCGCAAATTATTGTAAAAATAAAGACGTGTAGTAACGTGTGCAAAGAAACAGGCAAGCTGCAACGTGCTCATGCTAAGTTAGTGAAAAACGACAATGTCCCTATGGGCCACGTGACACCGCCTACAGCCAGAGCAGCGCAGTTCCCAGCTAGTGTCATTGGAGGCCTTCAGTGTTGGGCCCCCCTAGTATCACAGCTGCCTCCGTGGAGGTGCAGGGCATGCCCGGCACCAGCGCTGCCTCCGTTGGGGCACAGGACACGCTGAGGCAGCAGCCAGTAGATCTCCTGTGGGAGAATCATCAGGGGAGGGACGGGGACAGACTAGCTAGGTGACATGGAGGGGCAGATGCAGACAGAGGAGTTGGAGGAGATGCTGAAGATGTCAAGAGTTGCCATGGCCAGACACGGGAAGGACTAACTGATGAGGCAACTGAGAGCAGAGTAGACCGAGGCTCCTAGAGACCAGCATGGCGATCCAGGCCACGGGGACAGCTGCAGGACCGATGCAACAAAGGAACTCAGTGAGGACCTTGACAGGAAGGGGAAGCCGAAGTAGAGGAAGAGGGCCAGCAGAGAAGTTGCAATGAAAGCAGTCAAAAGTGGCCTGACAACAGCCAAGTGCAGCTTTATCAAGAACACAAACAGTGAGCAAATCAGTGCAATTTTTCAAGAGTGCTTGAGATCGATAGTGCCAATTTTGTTCGCAGGCCGGGCACATGGGCCCACAGGGGGATCACACACAGCCACTGCCAGTAGCACTCCACCACTAACACTGCAAACAGGGTCTCAATGTGAAGAGAGACAGGAGAGAGGGCAGATACAGGGAAACTAGGTGTCAGGAGCAGGCGATGGAAGAAGGGCTGACACAGGAGGAACCCCCAACAGACAGCAAGATAAGGGAGCAGATTGAACGGGCACTGGGGGGCGGGAGGGGCAGACATCTCAGGAGGATTCCCAGGGCAAGCACAGGAGAATTCGTCAGACACAATAGGAGGATCATCTGTGCAGGAATGGGAGACTGGGAGGTGGAGGGGCCTTCATGGCTAAGTACCCAGCGCTAGAGGGGCAACCGGCTGCAGTATACACCAGGCTGGTGACTGGCCAGCCTTCCATGGTGATGAGTGCCACAGGGCTAGCAAGCCTGATCTCACTTGCAATGAAGGAGAGCATTTGGTGCAGGGATATTATAGATATCTTTTCCCTCTTGGAAATACAGATGGAGGGTCTAGACCTAGTGGCCGGGATTAACGCATTTAGAATCATCGCCTGCATCATAGTTGAGAAATTTCAGCATTACCCCCAGGATTTATGGTTGCTTGAGGCTAAAATCCACAAAGCGAACAGGCAAGTCACAGGTGACCCCTGTCTGGAATACAACAAAGGCTTCAGGTAAAAAATGCAGACATACCCAGATATGACCTCCGACGAGGAGGATGTGGCAGGTTACATGCATAGAATGATGCTCGTAAGAGAGGCAAAGGAATGGTCAGGGCTAGGGGAGCAGTACTTTCGTCAGTCTGCATTCAAATGGAAACAAGACAAAAGCAGGAGCTTTTCCGGGGCCAGGCCTTATACAACTTGGAAAGTGTTAGCACACAGTAAAGGAGGCACAGCTGTGTGCTGGAAATACAAGAGGCACAACTGTAACTGGGGCCTGCCATGTAACTTCAGACCTACTATGGAGACGGCAGGGGCACCATTTTGCAGAGTGTGGGAAAAAAAGTCCCATAGCGACATGAAAGAAGTGACCAAGAAGAGACAGTGAGGGCCTCAGCGGGGCAGGGGCATGGGGGGAATGGATAAAATACTGGCTAGCAAGGTCTCCCATAAATAGGCCCAAGCTGAGGGAATTACTTAATGGCTGTCACAACAAGAAGAATGCTCAGCTAATAATGGAAGGCTTTGAACAGGGCTTTAGAATACCTTTCAAGGGCGAGATGAGCAAATAATCGAGAAAGAAGTAAAGCTGGGTAGGGTTGAAGGTTCTCTACAGTACCCTTTAGCTCAGGACCTAGTCATATACCCAGTGGGATTGGTGCCCAAGAAGGAGTCGGGGCAATACAGGCTAATACACCATGTGTCCTTCCCTGAGGGTAGGTTGGGGAATGACGGGATAGACCCTGACCAGTGTGGGGCAGGGTATGCAACCATAGATGGAGAAATTGACTTAGTATGAGCAGCAGGCGGGGGGAGATGGCGAAGGCAGACATAGAGTCAGTATTCAGACTTCTCCCAGTTCACTCAGAGAGTTTTCACCTGTTGGGCTTCCAGTTTGTGGCCCAGGCCTATTTTGGCAAAGCAATGCCCATGGGGTGTTCAATATCCTGTTCCTACTTCGAGAGTTTCAGCATCTTCCTGGAATGAGAGCTTCACAAACGGCACCCCAATGGGGGAAAATTACAGTATCTAGATGACTTTCTCTTCGTAGGGATGCCAGGGACGGGCGAGTGCAGGAGGACATTGGGAGCATTCCCACCTTGACCAAAACACTAGGGGTACCTCTAGCAGCAGTCAAGACGGCGGCCTCCACCTCAAAGCTGGTCTTCCTAGGTATAGCACTTGACTTGGTCGCAAAGACGTCACGGATCCCAGAGGACAAGGTGCTAGCATTCAGAAGGAACATAGGGCCTTCATGAAGAAAGGCAAAGCGATACTGAGGGAGATTCAGAAAGTGGTAGGGAAACTTAACTTTGCAGTATACTGGTGGGATGGGTGTTTGCCAGGTGGCTCAGCCAACTCATTGCAGGCATCAGAAATAATCACCAACATGTTACTTTGGGGGCAGGCGTGAAGCAGGATCTAGCAATGTGGAAGACATTCCTGGATGAATTTCATGGTTCACGGTTATGGTGGGAAGACTGGGTAACTGCAGATCAATTGATGCTTTTAACAGATGGCACATGTAGCTTTGGGTTTGTGGCAATCCTGTGTAGGACATGGTGTGCCAAGGAATGGTCGCAGGAATGTGTGGACACAGGGCTCACCAGAAACACAACTTTCCTAGAACTCTTCCTCATCATGTTGCCATTGAGAATGTGGTATAACCGGCTGTGGAACAAGAGGATAATGCTATGGTTAGACAATAAGGGTGTAGTCCATGCCATCAACAGCGGAGCAGCCAGATGTGCCCCTAGGTACTGAAGCTGTGGCGAGCTATGGGGAGGCTGCAGCTACAACACAAACTTGAGATCGGGGCAAAACACACCCTAGAAATATACAACTCACAAATGGATGCTCTCTCGTGCTTCTAGATGTACAAGTTCAGTGCCCTAGCCCAGGTGGCAGGCGAGAAGATGACCACCCTGTCCTGAAAAGCTGTGCCAACTGGATGGCTGGACCTGTAATTCCTGACCAAACATGTTCTGGTGGCAGAGTCCCCCAAGCGCTACATGAGATAAGCGTAGACGGTAAAGCAAGTAAAAGGCTTGCAGACATTCGAGGAAAGCTAGCTTGCTAGCCAGGTGGCGGAACACTTCCTAAAGTGTACCTTCAAGGCCAAAAGGAAGAAGTCTTGGGTGCAAGCCCAACTGCCCGCAATCACGTATTTCACAAAGCTGACGTCAGGCAAGGACCCCACAAATTAGCACTACATAAAGGTGGCCTTGAAAGGTTGGTGGCATCTGGAAGCCACTAGATGAGATACAGGCTCCCAATAGATGTCCAACGTCTGGGGAGACTGCTTATAGTGGTAAAGTAGATTGCCAGGAGACAATTCAAAGCAGCACTTTTACAGGACCCATTTGCGCTGGCATTATTTGGTCCTATTAGGGTAAGCTAGCTAGTGGCCCCTTCAAAGCTGAAGGCGGTCAAAGCATGTTTAAAGTTAGAGGACTTGAGACTAGGCAAGAAACAGCTGGCCATACTACTAAGGATATCCAAACCTGACCAAGCAGGGAAGGGTACATGGGTGGATGTGTCATGATTATCAGACATGACCTGCTGCCCGGTATGCATTTTGTGGAAGTACCTGCCTTGTGCCCATCAGGAGGAGGCCCTTTGTTTAAGCATCAGGATGGCAATCTACTGAGCAAATTTCAGTTATTGGCGGTGTTACACCATGCCTTGGTGAGAGGCGGGATGCTGGTGGAGAAATCTGGCACACGCTCTTTCAGAATAGGTGCAGCAACATCAGCCACTCACCACAAGATCACGAAGATAGGGCGAATAGTCACCATGACGGGGAACATGGCGGCAGGCTGACGCCAGTCGCGGGAGCTCCCGGACGGTGGAGTGAGGAACGGCTAAAAGAGAGCGTATGAAGCGAAAAGCGGCAAGATTTTGTAGCATACAGTGAACTGTTGTGAATAGAAGGACCCTACCTGGTGAGGGGGGCCAAGTCAACATGCATGGGCACGGACACGGACATCGGCAGCCATCGGGGGGTTTGGTGTTGGGCGGCGGCCCTGTGGCGGAGGTCTCGCGCGGCAACTGCGCTTGCTGGTTTCCCGGCTGGACGCGGTAGAGACAGCACAGGACGGCTGCGCCCAGGGGGGAGTCAGCGTGTTGAAGGCTCCGGTGGTGTGCCACTAAGCTTCCCTGGATTAAAGGGGTGTTCTGGTCCAGCGGTGAGAGCAGCAAACGAGACTGCAAAGGGGAGTGAAGGGCAGCATTTGAGCAAGAAGGAGGTACAGCAGGGGTTGATGGAAAACGATCTCTCCATACAGGTACCGCTTTCTCTTATGAATACAGTGAATGAAAAGTTGGGGGTAGAGACTGCTGGAGGAAACCCTGCCCGGGCCACTAGGGAGGGGGCTAAATTCAGTAATACCCCTTCAGATAGAGAGTCACAAGTCCCTCATTTAAGGAGCAGGTACCATCTGTGCCCAGTTCTGGAGAGAAAAGGATTGAGTGGGAGAGTAACAGACCCGGCGGTGCGTGAGTTAGTAGCAGTATCTCTGGTAAAAAAAGGTGTTTAAAGGGGCAGGGAAAACAAAGAGGTGTGGGCCCAAGGAAGTGCGCTTACCCCCTAAACCCCCCACCTTCCCTCAGGTCGTATTTTAGAATTATGGAGCACGTTGCTGCATCTACACAGGGGAAGGGGAGTAATGCAACTCAGATTCTGCCCCAGACAGAGCTGTTTCCGCTTGAAAACCGTTTCTCCCCGCTGGCAAACGCTGTAGGTGATGCCCAAGACGCTCAAGTTGCTCCAAACACCCATGATGGGGGGCTCTGGATCAGAGCACGAGACAGCTTCAGGATAATAGTGGGGCATCGGGGACTGATAATTCGAACCAAGTGGAGTCCTGCCCGGGGAATCAGGTCGAAAAATTGCTATTCAATTTGAGGCAAGATATCCTCACGAAGTTTGAGATTTCCGAGGGTAATCAAAAGGGTATCCAAGAAAAATGTGTGGGATACTTGAAGAAAAATTAGATGGAATTGCCCAGCGTACCACAGTCTTGGAAAGTGAGGTTAAGTCTCTGTCAGTAGCTGTGTCTGAAAACGTAAGAGATATTGCAGTTTTAAAATTACAAAATAAGCAGTTACAGGACGACATGGAGAGGCTGGAAACACAGACCAGGCGCAATAATCTGAGACTTCTCAATATCCCGGAAGGTTCTGAAAAGAGTGACATTAAGAGCTTTATATGTAAACTTCTTGGTGAAGGTTTACTCCAGGACAGGCCGGATATAGATCTTGAAAAAGAGATCCAAAGAGTTCATAGGGATCCTTTCAAGCTAAATCCCGCTAGGAAAATGCCCAGGAAAAGTTTGATAAATTTTCTCTCGAATGCGGTTAAAGAGTTAGTGCTGGGGCGTGCCTTGAAGGAATGTTTTTTTAAATCTGGGGACTTCAGCTACCAAGTAAGATCAGATATTGGTAAGAGAACCGCGCAGAGGCAATGGGAGCTGGGCTCAAAGATGAACGATCTACAAAGCAAAGGTGCCCAGGTCCAGATGAAGTTCCCTGCGATGCTGAAAATAATGTGGCGTAATAAAATGCACAATATCAGTAACCCGGAAGAGGTGGACACTTTCTTGGCCCAGATGGAGGGATCAGATCAGTAGAGGCCTGGAGATTCTTTGTCTGTGTCCATCCAAGATGAAATCGCATGAGTATAGCAACATAAGCTCATTATATAGCTATGTTTTCTTTTGCTTTCTTTTGTTCTTTTCTTTAAAAGGTGTTTGTTTTTGATTTCCTCTCTCCACCTGGGGGGTCGCGAAGGGCGGACAATATCGCCCAGGGATAGGCAAGGGGGTTTCCCGAGGTGGGTGGGGGGTGGGAAGCACAGGTTGGTGGGAGCATGGGGAAAAAAAAAGAAAAATGTGTCCTAGTTTTGCCATACGTTTGTACGGTTATAGTCTCAGTTGTTTTAGGGTTGTATCAGGCAAGGAGTCTCCAATATGATAGGATTCTGAAGGAGGTACGTGGGAGTGTAGGGTGTAAATTTTAAGATGAGTAAATCGAATCTTGTCCATCTTATATCTTGGAATGTTAATGGTTTGAGGTCTAGGAAGAAGCTGGCTTGGGTGACTGAATTTCTTAAGAATAGTGAGGCGAATATTATTTTGCTTCAGGAGACTCATCTGGAACGGGAGGAGTGTAGGTCATCTTTTAGTAAAGTGGGTTGGATCCAGGAGGTTGTCTGCTCAGACCAGAGAGGCTGTACTAGAGGTGTGGCGTTAATTTTCAGAAACAACTCAGGTATAAAGCTGGTAAAATATGAATCGGACCTCTCCGGCAGATGGTTAGTGGCCAATCTGATGATTCAGGGGATGCCTGTAGCGTGTGTTACCTATTATGGCCCAAATAACGATTCCCCAGAAGCCTAATGAAGTTGGAATCCGGTCTTCTGGAAGCCACCCCCCCAGTAATACTTGGAGGGGATTTTAATATAGTCCAAAATAAGGATCTAGATAGAACCTCAAAAGTTAAATACGTTAGCCCCCCAAGAACTTCTGCAATCTTGAAAAATATGATGCTCGAGTTCAACTTGGTTGATGTTTGGCGTAGCAAGATGGGGGGGTAAGGGATTTCACTTTTTATAGCAAAAAGTATGGGCATCATTCCCGTATCGACTACTTTTTGGTAGACCAGGAATTATTAGCTGAGGTGGAAGGGGTTAAACATGTTCCTGCCATTCTCTCAGATCATTCGGCAGTTTTTCTGTCCCTAAGACATCATCAAAAATCTGGTGTGAAAAGGTGGATCTTAGATAGGACCATCTTGTTAGATGAGAGGGTGGTACTAGATTTAGTGGTCAAGACAGATGTCTTTTTTTCACACTAATAGCGGTTCAGCTAAAATACAAATTGTGTGGGATGCTTTTAAAGCATATTTAAGGGCAATCGTTAGTTCCATAATGGTGGGTAAGAGGCGTGTGCTGAAGCAGGAAGATGAGGATCGACTTAAAGAGATTAAGGCTAAGGAATGCGATATTCAGAAGGCATCATTGGAGGGTTCTTGTAGAGTTCCTACCCTTAGCAAAGAACTAGAGCATTTACAGGCAGATTATCAAGGGAAACTGGATAAAAGACTATTAGACAGGTGGAAAGTAAGTAAGCTGCAGCATTTCTCATATGGAGAGAGGTGCAGCTCACTTTTGGCCTGGAAAGCAAAAACAGATAAGGTGAGAAATTTAATTCGAAACCTGATAGATGCAGAATCGGGAGCTTTGTTGAATACTAATTTGGAAATATGTGGTGAGGCCCGGAGATATATGAGTAGTTTATATAGAGAGGATATATCTCCCAGGAAAGAGAGCATAGAGGCCTGGTTAGATAAAACGGAGCTTCCGCGATTAACAATCGAGCAAAAGAGGGGTTTAGAGGCGGAGATCACGGAGGAAGAGGTCAGGGCACAAATTAGGAAGATGGCAGGGGGGAAGGCAACTGGGCCTGATGGCCTTCCAGTTGAGATTTATTCTCAACTCTTTGATAAAATAGCCCCGATCCTGAAAGTGCTATTTAACATAATATATATAGAAGGCGAAATAGTCCCGCGGTCTTGGGCAGAGGCCACTGTAACGTTAATCTTCAAATCAAATAAAGATCCGTTGAAAGTAGACTCATATAGGCAAATATCGCTCTTGAATTCTGACTACAAGATCTTTTCAGGGATAGTAGCTGCTAGGGTTGCCCAGGTCATCAAGGGAGTTATTCATCAGGACCAAAGAGGTTTTATCCCTGGGAGGCAGCTTAATGAGCTTACTTTTTTGATGCTGGTGGTCATAGATTTGGCGGAAGCTCAGAATCTACCTGTGACTACATTAGCCGTAGATGCTGCTAAGGCTTTCAACCAAGTACACTGGGCCTACCTTTGGGAAGCCTTAAAAAAACGTTGGGTTTCCGCAGAATATGGTGAGGGCTGTCCAAAATCTATATAATCTGCCTAGAGCCAGGGTGTTGGTGAATGGGGAGCTGTCTGATTGGTTTGACATCACTAGAGGCACGAGACAGAGGTGTCCCCTGTCTCCGCTCCTGTTCAATCTGTATATAGAGCCGTTTGCAAGCCTGATTAAAGCGGACTCTACCATCTTTCCTTTCAAATTTGCTGGTCTGGTGGCAAAAGTGGCTCTGTATGCGGACGATTTGATCCTCTATACCATTAATCCGGAGGTGGCAATTCCTAACTTGATAGCCAAGGCGCAAAGCTTTGGTATGATTTCGGGCTATAAGGTGAATAGTGGATAAACCAAAATTATGGAATGGAATCAGGCAAAGCATAGTTTGGGGGCGAAGGTCCAAATGCGGTATTTGGGTACCTTAATAACACAGAAGCTGGAAGACGTCCCCAGAACAAATTGGAAAAAAGTCAGTCAAGAGATAGGGAGGCTACTGGTCAGGTGGGCTAATCTACCTTTAAACATTTACGATTGTGTCAATCTCATTAAGATGATTGTCCTCCCAAAAATTACTTTTCTCTTTAATTCAATTCCTTTAACTTTCTATAAAGAAGATATAGCTAAGCTCCAGGGGAAGATAGGTAGTTTTATATGGGCTTCGAAGGGGCCCAGGATATCCTGGAAAAAGCTGAGGAGGAGGCTGGAGCTGGGGGGGCTGGCCCTTCCGGATCTCCTTGCATACTGTCATGCATTTAATTTTAAGAATTTTCGTATGCTCGCTAACAAAGTCGATCGGTCTCCCCTGGGACTACTTTTTGGGGCAATGTTAAGGGATGTGAGTCAAGGGCAGAGCCACTTTTTGTTTGAATATGGAGACCCGAAATACTTTAAAAAGGTGAGACTGAAGATTTTGAAGGGGGCTTTAAGAACTTGGATGTCATTTCGGAAAAAACTAGGAGTTCCTTACTACTTGTCCCGGGCTCCAATTTGGGATTCCCCGGGAACCCCCGAATGCTTGAGGGACCAGCTTAGTCAGCCATTAAAATCTGCTGGGTTTCTGTATTGGGGAGATCTCAAAACGGCTTCAAGTCTAGTGAGTTGGGAAGTGCTGAGTAATTGTACCAGGGGACAATTAACAGGGTTCAAATACTACCAACTTTGTTCTTGGTGGGCCACACAAGCTTGGGTAGGGGAGGAAGAGAACTCATGGACCGACCAGGTGATGAGAACAGGCTACCTGAAAAAGGAAGTTTCCTTGTGGTATTGGGCCTCTGTGGAGGCTGATGATGACTCTATCTCTGATATTTCTAAGCTCTGGGCACAAGAACTCAAGGGTGGAAATCCTAAGCAGGTCTGGTATGATTCTTTTTCTATTTTACGAGCTGTGGTGAAACCTGCTTCGCTTAAGCGTAACCATCTTTTCACTACTCATAGAGTTTATTGGTCTCCAGCCAAGCTGTCAAGAGTCACAGGAAACCCGTACGTATGCCCAAGATGTATGCTTTCATCGGCAGATGATATCCATCTATTTATGATGTGTCCGAAGATTGCTGGTTATTGGACTGAGATATGTAATTTCCTTGCGAAGGTAACGGGTCAACAAAGAAAGGTAAGCCCTAAACTTATATTTTTGGGGCTTTATCAAGATGGTCCAGCTCGAATAAATACTGTCAACTCCAAATTTATTTTCTATGCAATTCTCCTGGCGAGATGGGAGATTTGTAGGCTTTGGAAATCTGGAAGCCCACCATGCTTCTCCGACTGTCTCAAAAACATAATCTGCACAAGTCAGTCGGATATGGCCTGCGATCCTAGGAGTAGGGAGAAAGTATGGTTATTGTTGGTGGAGTGGAGCCAGCGTTTCAGTAGGTCCGATAATTAAGCCACAAATGCAGTCGGTCCTGGCTCTCCCTGTCTCAGGTTCACCTGGGAAGGAGATGGAATTGGAAACAGCAGTATTCTTGTGTGGAAATGCTCTTCCCCCCGCCTTGGTAACTGAGACAAGAGTAATACCAGCAAGAGAGTTGGCAGAATGAGGACAAAAAAAAAAAAAATGGAGATAGGGCGAAGCTGTTGAGGAGCATGCCGAGCCTATGTGAAACTGCAACTCGTGTGAATGGTGCACCACACGTGGTCACAACTTGGTTTACCTCACTTACAGCGGGGACACAGCCGGAGGGTTTAAAGGTCATTTGCCATAACGCTTTAACATTTGCCGGGTCAGGTGGCAGACGGAATACTGTTTGGGTGATTGGACCCATACGTGAAGAGGCTACAGGCGTGGCAGTTGGAAGCGCAGAGTACAAAGGCGATACAGCCATGCAACACCAACATAAAATGGATGGGCTTGCCCGGGATGAGATGGGAACAGTTGCTGCCCACACTGAAGAAACAGGGAGCGGGGAAGCCCCTGCCTGATATACTGATCGTACACCTAGGAGGCAATGACCTAGCGCAGCTGTGAAGGAAAGACCTGCTGACCTGAATAAGGGAGGGGCTCAATGAGGCCAAAAGCTATTTGGCAACATTATGGTAATGTGGTCGGAGGTCATCCCCCAGCACCAATGGAGGGGAGCCCTATCTAAAGGGGCCTTAAAACTCAATGTTGCAGTATATAGGTTCTGCAGGGCTAATGGATGGGAAGGTATTATGCATGGGCTGATTAACCTGAGGTGCCAGAGCTGTATGACAGGGATAGAGTCCACCTTTCGGAAGCAGGACAGGACATATTCTTGGCCAACCTTTGGGGAGCCATGATCTTGGCAGGCTGCTCATAAAAAACAAAAGAGGGGGCTCGGATGGGGGAACCACCTAGGGACATAAGCCCCACAGCTGGTGCGGTGGTTCTCGTAAGAATCAGCCTAAGGCCTCACCTGGTCACAGAGGGGTTGCAGTCAGATTGACCTTGCTTTGGGATCCCTTATGGCATGGCAAGCCATCTAAAGGGGATTAAACAAAGCACAGCACTCACAGTCCATGCCCGCTGGACGCCAGGGTTCAGAGGACACACAAGGTAGCGACCTAAGTCTAAACACATGAAAGGGTTACCCTTCTTTGCGATGGCGAGAAAACTCCAGCTTCTAAAGACTGCATGCTTTACTTGCCAAGCAAATGATTTATGACTCGACACATAGATGATGTGAATGGGTGTTGACATTGTTGATTTATTGGGGAGCAACACAGCTTAATGACGACGCTGTTGAGTTGCTTGATTAATTGTTTTATGCAACCAGCATAAACTGTGGCCTTTGCTTCCAATGGCAAAGTCATCAGGCGATTGCTTGAATCATATTGTTTTGAGATAGAGCTGTGTGCCAGGGTTATGAACCTGACACAATGAAGATAGTGCAACTGAACATCCAGTTATAGTTGAGCGTGAGAGGCACAGTAGGCCAGTCTATTTCTCCATTAACAAATAATGCTTGATGGATTTCATGTCAAGACCGGAGGCTAGCAATAAGCTGAGGTGGGGGCGGTGCAGAGAGCACATTCCTTTCCGTGTGCAGTGAGCAAGTGTGTTTCAGAGAAGGCGCTCATGTTCGTCAGAGCCTCAGGGCTTCCAGGCATGCACAGTGATGTCATCACGCTGTGCACGTGTGGTAATATCATGAAGTTCAGGTGGCCATATTAATAAAACAATAGAAGTAAGGAGATTGAAGTCTCCGGCTGCCTATTTAGTTTAGTAATAAGCATGAGACCGACTTGTACTCTAAGGGCCACATGCATCAAACTTAGGAATTGTGATTCCAAAATTGCGATTTTTTCAAGAAATCGCAATTTAGGAATCGCAATTCCTTATGCATGTAGGAATCGCAAAAAAAATTGCGATCCCTACATATTCCTTATTTGCGACTCGCAAATTGCGAATCGCAAATAAGGAATGGCTTCCCATTCATTCTTATGGGCCTAGAGGCCCATAGGAATCAATACAAATTGCATGCGCAATTTGCGAGTACCAAATAGGTACTCGCAAATTGCGCATGCAATTTCAAGGGTGCAAGGGTATCAAAAGGACACCCTTATGCACCCCTGAAAGTAAATTAAAAAAAACATGTTGCAACACAGAACTTTGAAAAATTAACTTTTGTGCATTTTTCAAAGTTTTCGCAAATTACCATCAACTTTAAGTGGATGGTAATTTGCGTTTCAAATCGATAATTTTTTTTTGTTGCATTGCATTTAGGAATCGCTATTTGTGATTCTCTAAATGCAATCACAATTTAAGTAATCACAAATTTTGCGATTACTTAAAATAGCGATTTTTGCATCTGCGAATCTGTCCCTTTGCGAACGCAAAAAACAATGATGCATGTGCCCCCAAATTCCTGTCATTCCAATGGAATTTACGAGACAAGAGGTGCACTTCGAGGTTAAAAGGTGAAAAGAAGGTTTTTGGTGAGAGACTCATCAAAAAGTTTAAAAAAAGGGGAAATAAAGATAATGAAGAGCTTTTCAGGTTTTACATTAGATATATTTTTGTTTTCAAGGGGTAAATGAATAAGTGAGGAAGGGGAGCTTTCAATCAGGAGGATTATTTGAAAGTAAATGGTACAGAATGAGGTCAGAGCTTCAGTAAAAGAAGTTTTGGAATCCGTTTTGAGGAGAAGAAGAAAGGCTAAGGATCTATCAGAAGAGGAATATTGGTCTTCTGATGAGAAGGATGTAAATAAGAGCATGGGGTCTGGTAAGAAAAAGATGAAAAGGAAAAATATTGAACATGGGCTAATGAGTTTTTTTTTTAATATGGCAAAAGGGTGATTTAATATGGCAGAAGACTGATTTTTTAATATGGCAGAAGGGTGATTTTTGAATATGGCAGAAGGCAACATAGTAGAGGATGGTGTACAGCACGGCACAAGGAGGCTGTCCTTTGAGGCACACATGAGATTCAGGCTAGACTTGATGATAAAGATTCACACAACCAGGATGGAGATAGTTATGATGAGTTTGTATTTGAGAATTACAGAGATGATTGTTGGGATCTAAATTATGATAAGGTTGAGAAGATGCCCTGTAATGAATTTAAGAAACTTTACTTGATTTTTGGTTTACAGGCATTTCAAGATGGAAAGTATCCCTTTCTAAGAGATATTTTGGAGAGGAACGATCGGTTGATAAAACTGGATATGAAAGATTCTTATTTTACTATACCAATAGCGGAAGACAGGCGCAGATATCTGCAATTCAGATAGGTAGGGAACCTTTAGCAGTTCACTTGTCTATCTTTCGGACTGACATCAGCACCTTGGTGTTTTACAAAGGTACTGAGGCCAGTTGCTGCATTTCTCAGAGAGAGAGGAACTCCAATGATTATGTAACTGGACAATTTTCTGATCATGTGTCAGGATCAATAAGTATTAAGGACTGTGAGAAGTTGGCCTGGCATATGCTGTCCACTAATTATAGTGGTCACCTTGCACCAGTCCAAACAACCCCTTATTGGAGATAGGTTAAAGACAACCTTATTGAAAGCTATCCTAGTGGTAGCTATGGAGAGCAGCCTTCAGGCTAAGTCTTGAAGGAATGTAAAGCAGCTTGTTTTACCAGTCTATAATCTCTTGAGTGATCAAATGAAAGAGCACCACACCAGGTATATATTCAAAATATATGTATTTATTGCTAAACACACCCCTCTAGTCTCTTTATGAGGCTAGAGTTCGAAGTACATAAGTTATAAGTTATTTAAACACAGTAATAGCACAAATACACGTTTGGGCCCCAGGGTCGTACCAAACCATATACCAATAAAGTGGTATAAGAACCACGACTGAACTAGACACTAGGCCTAGAGCCTCTAGAAGTGCTTGGGCCACAAGGAACCACCCAAGGTAGTGACACAGGGGACCCACGGGGGACGCGTGCAGTGTAAATACACAACCGCGAGACGCCGTTAACTTCTATGGAGAAGTCGCGATCAGGAAATTAAAGAAAAGGGACACTTAAAGGAGGACTTGGAGCAAACCCTTTGAGAACTAGGTCGTTCTAGAGTCTCTACCCACGGGAGCACCGGAGTACTCGTGTTACCTCACCCAGGGATGCCGGGTGCATAGGTGCCTTTCGGGGTCGGGTTTCGTCGTCGATTTGAATGGCGATCTGCTGCAAAGAGCTGCTGGCGACCAAGTGGAAAGTGTCCGGGTGGATCCAAGAGTGGATCGGAGATCTGAAGAACCTGAAAGCAGAGGGGACAGAGTCTGGGTCACTAGCCAGTGACCAGGAAGGCGATGAGCGGATGCCCACCGATGTCGAGTGCTTCAGGTAGGTTGACGGTCGTCTTGACTCTTCAGCCACGAGGTCCAGGAGGCGTTGTCGGCGACCAGGAGCAGGATTCGGGCTGGTACACGATGTCTGTCGAGTGCTGAGGCGTCGGCGACCGGATTGGACCCAACAAGCCTTGGCAACGGCAAGTCTCGATGAAAGTGAAGAATGACGATGATGCAGACCAGCAAGGTCTGAGGAACTCACCCAGCAAGGGTAAGTGAGGGCAAGCCTGGAGCAACCAGGGAGCCCAAGAAGAAAAGGATTGGCCTTCGTGAAGGGCTACTAGCCAACGGGCTAGCGACCGCGAAGGAGCCTCGAGACGTCGCACGTGGAGCTGGCTCACAGGACACTCGTGGAGTGGAGGCCAGTGATCTTCGGTGCAATTGGTGCTGGAGGCTAGGGCTACTCGAAGTTTAGGGGTTGGACTACTCTGTGGCCCCACCTATGGGTGGGTCAGGGCAGAGGGGTGGCTACACCCCTTTCCCTTTGTCCAGTTCGCGCCAAAGCAGGGGCTGCAAGCCCCTGATCCGGTTTGCACTTGGGTATGCACAGGGACACCAAGTGTGCCCCAGTGCAGGACTTCAAAGCACCCGAAAGTGCTCCCGCCCAGCCCCAATACACATTATCCTGTCTGGGGAGGTGGTCACACCTCCCTGGGACAGGAAACCTATTGTCCAGGCCTCCCCTGCCGGAGTTTCGTCCAGCAGCAGGAGGTCAGACTCGTGTCTGTGGCAGCAGCATCCATTTTGTGATGCCAGGGCTTTAGAAAGAAGTTACCGGCCAGGCCAGGGTTAACATGTCTCTCCTCTAGAAGGGTGGAATGCTACCCCCGCCGCCAGAATTGGTGGGCGGGTAGTATTCCAAGATGTTTGACACCAAACACGACATGTTTCGGTGCAGCCATTCCAAAGTTAGCATTTAACGCGAGGTTATAATGCGCTTAAGAGTATATGGTCAGGCTGCACTACAAACAGCATCAGAGAAGGGTCTCCAAACGCTGCAGAGGGGCCCTGCTCATGCAGGGGCACCCTCTCACATAGGAACCACACACTCTGCCTTCAGGATTGATAAGGCCTGCCATAGGAGTGACTTATAGGTTTATATGTGTGTATGTATTTAGTGATATAGGTAACCTATATCACAGTAAGGGGTGCATGCACCACCTTACCCAGGCCGCAGTAGCAGACCTGTGGTGTCAGTTTGGATGGCCTTCCAGGGGTGGCATAATACATGCTGCAGCCCCTGGTAGGTCTCTGAGGTACCTATGCCCTTGGTACATAGTATACCATATACTAGGGACTTATAAGGGCACTCCAGATTCCAATCAGTGATGTGCCTAAGGCACATGGAAACCATTTTAGAGAGGAAGCAGCTAGGCTGGGGTTCTGATTAGCAGGGCCCCAGCCAGACTAAGGTCGAAAAACAGTGAAGCATCAGCAAAAAGTGGGGGTACCCATGTGAAGCAGATCCTACTCTCCTACACAACCCCCCCAAACGTAGGGACATTAAACTAACCTTGCCCAGTTAAGTCTTCATGTTCTAAGTGGAAGTACCTAGAGAGTCCATCTGCATTGGCATGGTTACTCCCAGGTCTATGTTCCACTGTGAAGTCCATCCCCTGTAGGGAAATGGACCACCTAAGCAGTTTGGGGTTTTCACCCTTCATTTGTTTTAGCCATAAGAGGGGCTTATGGTCTGTTTGAACAAGGAAGTATGGCCTCAACTTCTTCAGAGCCCAGACCACAGCAAAGGCCTCCCTCTCAATGGCTGACCAACGTTTCTCTCTAGGGGTCAGCCTTCTGCTAATGAAAGCTACTGGCTGATCCTGACCTTCTTCATTCAATTGTGACAGTACAGCCCCTACCCCCAATTCAGATGCATCAGTTTGAACAATGAACTTCTTGGAGTAATCAGGACTCTGTAGAATGGGAGCAGTGCACATGGCCTGCTTCAGGTCATCAAATGCCTTTTGACAGCTAACTGTCCACTGAACCTTTCTGGGCATTTTCTTAGAAGTTAAGTCATTCAGGGGTGTCACTATTGATCCATACCCCTTGACAAATCTCCTATAGTACCCAGTCAGGCCTAAGAAGGCTCTCACCTGAGTCTGGGTAGTGGGAGCAGTCCAGTCCATGATGGTCTGGATCTTGCTCTGCAAAGGTTGAACCTGGCCTCCACCCACAAGGTGGCCCAGGTACACAACCTGACTCTGCCCTATCTGGCACTTAGTGGCCTTGATAGTCAGGCCTGCCTTTTGCAGGGCCTGTAAAACATTCCTGAGGTGGACCAGGTGATCCTCCCAGGTGGAGCTAAAGACAGCAATATCATCTAGATATGCTGCACTATAGGCTTCCAGACCTGTGAGAACTGTATTCACCAACCTCTGGAAAGTGGCAGGTGCATTCTTCAGACCAAAGGGCATCACCACAAATTGATAATGCCCACTAGGGGTTGAGAATGCTGTTTTGGGCTTTGCAGTATCAGCTAGTCTGATCTGCCAGTAGCCAGCTGTCAAGTCAAATGTGCTGAGATATTTGGCTGAGGCCAAAGTATCTATTAGCTCATCTGCCCTTGGTATTGGATGGGCATCAGTCCTAGTGACTGCATTGAGACCCCTGTAGTCCACACAAAACCTCATCTCTCTTTTTCCACCACTGGTGTGAGGTTTTGGCACAAGGACCACTGGACTAGCCCAAGGGCTATCTGAGGGTTCAATAACTCCCAACTCCAACATTTTCTGGACTTCAGTCCTGATACAGTCCCTGACATGGTCAGGTTGCCTATAAATCTTATTTTTAATAGGCAGACTGTCCCCAGTGTCCACTTCATGAGTGCACCAGGTGGTCTGACTGGGTGTCAGTGAAAACATGTGTCTAAACTGATTGAGCACCTGTCTACAATCAGTTTGTTGCTGGGTAGTGAGGCTGCCTGCCAAGGCTACACCTTCTACTGACCCATCGTCAGGGTTCTGTGAGAGCAGGTCAGGGAGTGGGTCACTCTCTTCCTCCTGCCCTTCATCAGTAGCCATGAGCAAGCCCATGTCTGCCCTGTCCACATATGGTTTTAACCTGTTGACATGGAGAGGACTCCTGGGTGTTCCTAGGTCTACTAAGTAGGTAACCTCACCCTTCTGCTCAACAATAGTGTGGGGTCCACTCCATTTGTCTTGGAGAGCTGCTGGGGCCACTGGCTCCAACACCCACACCTTCTGTCCTGGCTGGTAAACAGTCAGCACAGCCTTTTGGTCATGCCAGGCCTTTTGAAGTTCCTGGCTAGCCTCAAGGTTTTTAGTTGCCTTTTTCGTATACTCAGCCATCCGGGAGCGGAGACCAAGTACATAGTCCACTATGTCTTGCTTTGGGGGCTTGAGAGGTAACTCCCATCCTTCCTTCACCAAGCACAGTGGACCCCTGACAGGGTGGCCAAACAAAAGTTCAAAAGGGCTGTAACCAACCCCTTCTGAGGCACCTCCCTATATGCAAATAAAAGGCAGGGCAAGAGTATGTCCCATCTTCGCCTAAGCTTTTCTGGGAGCCCTTTAATCATGCCCTTCAAGGTTTTGTTGAATCTCTCAACTAAACCATTGCATTGTGGGTGATAGGGTGTGGTGAACTTGTAAGTCACTCCACACTCCTTCCACATTGCTTTTAAGTATCCAGACATAAAGTTAGCACCCCTGTCTGATACTACCTCCTTAGGAAAGCCCACTCTTGAGAAAATTCCCAGGAGGGCCCTTGCCACCACAGGTGCTGTAGTGGTCCTAAGGGGAATAGCCTCTGGGTTCCTGGTGGCATGATCCACTACCACCATGATAAACCTGTGCCCAGATGCTGTTGGGGATCCATGGGACCAACAATGTCAATCCCCACCCTTTCAAAGGGCACCCCACCACAGGTAGTGGTATCAGGGGGGCCTTTGTAGTGCCACCTGCCTTGCCACTGGCCTGGCAGGTTACACAGGAGCGACAAAACTCCTTGGTGTCTTCAGACATGTGGGGCCAGTGAAAGTGAGGGACAATTCTGTCCCAAGTCTTGTTCTGGCCCAGGTGACCTGCCAAGGGAATATCATGGGCTAGGGTCAATAGGAAGCCCCTGAACTTTAGAGGTATAACCAACCTCCTGGTAGCACCAGGCTTGGGGTCTCTACACTCTGAGTACAGGAGTCCATCATCCCAATACACTGTATGGGGACCACTAGCTTTCCCAGCAGCCTCAGCAGCAGCTTGCTGTCTGAGGGGTTCAAGAGAGGGGCAGCTCTGCTGCTCCTGGCTCAGATCTGCCCTGGAAGGTCCCCCTGTCCCCAAGAACTCAACCTGGTCAGGTTCAAGCTCCTCTGGGACAGTTCCTTCCTCAGGACTGAGATCATCCCCTCAAGGGACTGATCTTCCTTCTGAGCCAAGGGGAAGGCACTGCCTTTACCCTACTACTCCTCCTCTTGGAAGGCACTTGGTCCATTATTCCAGAATCCAAGGCCTGTTCAGTGCTAGACATTTTGGCTTGTGACCTGGTCACAGCAAACACATCTGCAGGGATCCCCAGCATTTCTGCATGGGTCCTGAGCTCCACTTCTGCCCAAGCTGAAGTTTCTAAGTCATTGTCAAGCAAGCATTCGACTGGTAGGTTTGCACTCACCACAACCTTCTTAAGGCCAGTTACCCCTCCCCAGGAGAAGTTAACAACTGCCAGAGTATGGTCTGTTCTGACGTTGCTAGCATTGGTCACTTGGTACATCTCACCAAGTATAACTTGCCCAGGATTCACAAGGTCTTGTGTCACCATGGTGACACTTGCCCCTGTGTCCCTAAATGCCAAAGCCTCTCGACCATTGATTAAAGGCTGTTGTCTGTACTTGCCCAGATTACTGGGACTCACAGAGGAGGTCACATCCATGCCTCCATCACAGACTAACACAGCCTGAGTGAGTTCTCTGACTAGGTCAGAGCCCAACTCAGTACCCAGGGTGAACCCTACTAAACCCTTGGCTGGAGCACTCCCGCCAACTGTAACTGTACTAGGGGGAACAGGTGCCTTAGGGGCATTGGTGGGGGCTGGACTTGAGTCTTTGGACTTGGTGCAATCACTGGTCCAGTGGGTCTTTTGCTTACAGACCTTGCACCATGGTTTTCTTTGGCCTTTCCCTTTGTAGACTGTGAATCCCCACCTGAAGAAGATTTTTGGGGGCCTTGTGAAGACTTTTGATCTTTACCCTTCTCCCCACCCTTTTCAGAGTTCTTAGAATCTTGCTTCTTAGGGTCACCACCTTGGTTCTGTACCTTCTGCCTCACCCTGGTTTTGACCCATTTGTCTGCCTTCTTTCCCAATTCTTGGGGAGAGGTCAGATCAGAGTCCACCAGGTACTGATGCAACAGCTGATTTTGACAGTTATTAAGAATCTGCTCCCTCATTATCAGATTGTACAATCCTGTGAAGTCACACACCTTACTGCCCATCAACCAGCCTTCCAGAGCCTTAGCAGAACAATCCACATAGTCTACCCAGTCTTGAGTCTGTGCTTTTGGGTATCTCTGAACTTCAACCTGTATTGTTCAGCTGTTAGGCCAAACCCATCAATAAGAGCACTCTTCAAGACCTTGTAATTATCAGCATCCTCCTCTCTTACAGTGAGGAGCTTGTCTCTACCTTTGTCTGCAAAGGAGAGCCACAAGATTGCTGCCCACTGCTCCTGAGGGACCTTCTGTACTTTACAGGCCCTCTCTAGAGCAGTTATCCATTTGTGGATGTCATCCCCACTCTGGTAGGGAGGGACAATCTTGCTCAGGTTCCTATGGTCATAAGACCTTTCCCTATCTCTAGGGACATGGCTGCCACCATGGGACTCTAGTCCCAACTTTCTTCTCTCTTTGTAGAGATCTAGGGACTCCCTGTCTATAGCCAGTTGCTGTTTTCTGAGTTCAAGCTGAGCTTCCTCATATTGAACCAGCCTCTTTCTTCTCTCATGAGAGGATTCCCTCCTATGAGAGGAGACAGAGGTCCCTATTGAGGTGCCAGAGTGGTTAGACTCCTGAGAAGGAGACCTAGACCTTCTGGGCACACTCATAATCCTTCCTGGGGGACAAAGTGGGGATCATTCTGATCTTCCTCTTCATCTTCCACAGGAGGGATTGGGTTATCCAGGTCAGGGTCATTGTCACCCTCCTGGTCAGTTCCAGAGGGGGGGCTGGGGGTACTGCTACCCCTGGCCCCATCCTCATCTTCTGCCCCACCCTCTGCTCCTACCCCTTCAGTCCCTAAGGGCCTGCTGAGATCATAAGCCTCCAACATCTCTCTAAGATGTTGGGTGGTGGGACTTTGTCCTGTCTTCAGTTTCCTCAAGTTACATAATGCTCTAAATTCCAAGAATGGGAGTGTATCATACTTGGAGGGGAGAAGCCCATGGGCTTCTGGCAAGGACTCACTGGGTCCTGGCTTTGAAGACATCACTAGTGAGGTGTGGTGTATGCACTACCTACTCTAGTGTGGCCTACTAAACTCTCTTGAGTTGTAGAAAGGGTGTGCTATCCCTTAACACACAACTCTAAGTTCAGTAGAACTTACTGTATTCTAAGCTTAAATTATATGTACCTTAGGTACCTTTAGTGGTTTTCAGTTGATCAATTCAATTGAGATTATCTGGTAAAACAATAGCAAGCTGGAATCCCACACGCTGCACACCAATGTGAGAAGTTGGCCTGGCATATGCTGTCCACTAATTATAGTGGTCACCTTGCACCAGTCCAAACAACCCCTTATTGGAGATAGGTTAAAGACAACCTTATTGAAAGCTATCCTAGTGGTAGCTATGGAGAGCAGCCTTCAGGCTAAGTCTTGAAGGAATGTAAAGCAGCTTGTTTTACCAGTCTATAATCTCTTGAGTGATCAAATGAAAGAGCACCACACCAGGTATATATTCAAAATATATGTATTTATTGCTAAACACACCCCTCTAGTCTCTTTATGAGGCTAGAGTTCAAGTACATAAGTTATAAGTTATTTAAACACAGTAATAGCACAAATACACGTTTGGGCCTTAGGGGCGTACTCAAACCATATACCAATAAAGTGGTATAAGAACCACGACTGAACTAGACACTAGGCCTAGAGCCTCTAGAAGTGCTTGGACCACAAGGAACCACCCAAGGTAGTGACACAGGGGACCCACGGGGACGCGTGCAGTGTAAATACACAACCGCGAGACGCCGTTAACTTCTATGGAGAAAGTCGCGATCAGGAAATTAAAGAAAAGGGACACTTAAAGGAGGACTTGGAGCAAACCCTTTGAGAACTAGGTCGTTCTAGAGTCTCTACCCACGGGAGCACCGGAGTACTCGTGTTACCTCACCCAGGGAAGCCGGGTGCATAGGTGCCTTTCGGGGTCGGGTTTCGTCGTCAATTTGAATGGCGATCTGCTGCAAAGTGCTGCTGGCGACCAAGTGGAAAGTGTCCGGGTGGATCCAAGAGTGGATCGGAGATCTGAAGAACCTGAAAGCAGAGGGGACAGAGTCTGGGTCACTAGCCAGTGACCAGGAAGGCGATGAGCGGATGCCCACCGATGTCGAGTGCTTCAGGTAGGTTGACGGTCGTCTTGACTCTTCAGCCACAAGGTCCAGGAGGCGTTGTCGGCGACCAGGAGCAGGATTCGGGCTGGTACATGATGTCTGTCGAGTGCTGAGGCGTCGGCGACCGGATTGGACCCAACAAGCCTTGGCAACGGCAAGTCTCGATGAAAGTGAAGAATGACGATGATGCAGACCAGCAAGGTCTGAGGAACTCACCCAGCAAGGGTAAGTGAGGGCAAGCCTGGAGCAACCAGGGAACCCAAGAAGAAAAGGATTGGCCTTTGTGAAGGGCTACTAGCCAACGGGCTAGCGACCGCGAAGGAGCCTCGAGACGTCGCACGTGGAGCTGGCTCACTGGACACTCGTGGAGTGGAGGCCAGTGATCTTCGGTGCAATTGGTGCTGGAGGCTAGGGCTACTCGGAGCCCAAAGCACGACTTCGTGGGAGACCCAGAAGAGGATGCACTAGCAAATGCGTGCGGTGTCCAGGGGTCACGGTTCCACGTTACCCACGACAGCTACGGGCCTCAGCTTTGCTGGGGACTCAGGGCAGCCTCGGGAAGTCTGGAAATCCACCTCTGGTGATGCAAAGACTTCGGCGTCCGACGGGAGCTTAGGCGATGCAGACCGGACAATTGCTTCTTTGGTGCCTGCCAAGCAGGGGAGTCACTCCTTGACCCCAAGGGAGATTCTTCTGTCCTCTAGTCTTTAGTAGAGCGTCGAAGGTCCAGGATTCTGTGTCAGAGTTTCGTCCAGGGATAATCTAAAGTCCTAAGGACTGGGTTCCTATACTTATACTAAGTTTAGGGGTTGGACTACTCTGTGGCCCCACCTATGGGTGGGTCAGGGCAGAGGGGTGGCTACACCCCTTTCCCTTTGTCCAGTTCGCGCCAAAGCAGGGGCTGCAAGCCCCTGATCCGGTTTGAACTGGGGTATGCACAGGGACACCAAGTGTGCCCCCAGTGCAGGACTTCAAAGCACCCGAAAGTGCTCCCGCCCAGCCCCAATACACATTATCCTGTCTGGGGAGGTGGTCACACCTCCCTGGGACAGGAAACCTATTGTCCAGGCCTCCCCTGTCGGAGTTTCGTCCAGCAGCAGGAGGTCAGACTCGTGTCTGTGGCAGCAGCATCCATTTTGTGATGCCAGGGCTTTAGAAAGAAGTTACCGGCCAGGCCAGGGTTAACATGTCTCTCCCTCTAGAAGGGTGGAATGCTACCCCCGCCGCCAGAATTGGCGGAGGGGTAGTATTCCAAGATGTTTGACACCAAACACGACATGTTTCGGTGCAGCCATTCCAAAGTTAGCATTTAACGCAAGGTTATAATGCGCTTAAGAGTATATGGTCAGGCTGCACTACAAACAGCATCAGAGAAGGGTCTCCGAACGCTGCAGAGGGGCCCTGCTCATGCAGGGGCACCCTCTCACATAGGAACCACGCACTCTGCCTTCAGGATTGATAAGGCCTGCCATAGGAGTGACTTATAGGTTTATATGTGTGTATGTATTTAGTGATATAGGTAACCTATATCACAGTAAGGGGTGCATGCACCACCTTACCCAGGCTGCAGTAGCAGACCTGTGGTGTCAGTTTGGATGGCCTTCCAGGGGTGGCATAATACATGCTGCAGCCCCTGGTAGGCCTCTGAGGTACCTATGCCCTTGGTACATAGTATACCATATACTAGGGACTTATAAGGGCACTCCAGATTCCAATCAGTGATGTGCCTAAGGCACATGGAAACCATTTTAGAGAGGAAGCAGCTAGGCTGGGGTTCTGATTAGCAGGGCCCCAGCCAGACTAAGGTCGAAAAACAGTGAAGCATCAGCAAAAAGTGGGGGTACCCATGTGAAGCAGATCCTACTCTCCTACAAGGACACAACTTTGTTTAGTGTTGGATCTGTTGGAATCCCTGAGTTTCTTAGTCAATATGGAAAAGTCAGTACTGGTTCCTTCTCAGGAGGTAGAGTTCTTTGGGTTTCAGCTGAACACCAGTGCTTGCAACTTAAATTTTCCCCGGAGAAAAAAGTTTTGAAAATAAAATCAGAAGTCATATAGGTTTTGAAAAAACAGTTCATTACATTAAAGTCTTCAGCAAGGATTATAGGTTTGTTTTCGTCCTCAATTCAGGTGGCCTTTTCGGGGCCACTTCATTGCATGGCATTACAGAGTTTGAAGGCGGAAGGCCTAAAGAAGGGTTTATGGTATGGGGACCAAGTGAAGATTACTGCGGAATCACAGGAAGAGTTGAATGGGTGGATAATATGGATGCTTGGAATAGCAGAGCGATATATGGAATATGCCCAGATTATATATTGGAGACAGATGCAAGTCTTTCGGTTGGGGAGCTTATTTGAAGCAACAAAAGACCTGTGGCAGATGGTCATGGATAGAGAGTTGGGACCATATAAATAGTTTGGAGATGAGAGCAGGTCTTTTTGCATTGAAAACATTTGGGAAAACATGCAATATTTTACTGGAAATGGACAATGTTTCAGCAGTCCTTTATATAAATAGCCTGGGTGGCAGCAAATTCAAGAATCTAACTCAGATTGCGAAGGAAATTTTGAGTTTTTGTCTGGAACAAAGGATAGGTTTACAAGCAGAGTATTTACCAGGTCTTTTCAACACAGCAGCAGATTAAAATTCAAGATATCTCATGGACTACAGAGAGTGGAAGCTGAATTCAAAAGAAATCAGGAGATTTGGGGTTCCTTAGAGGTGGTTCTGTTTGCGTTAAGGTTGACATTCCAGCTACCTTGGTATTTCAGTTGGAGGCTATATCCTCTAGAGGAAGCAGTGGAGGCTTTTCAACAGGATTGGAGAGACTTCAGGTGTATGCATTTCTCCCTTTTGTGATGATTCAGCAAGTGTTGTTGAAGGTGAGGAGGCAGAAATGTCAGGTAGTTCTGATCACTCAATTTCGGACAGCTCAGACTTGGTTTCCTGGGTTGTTGGAGTTAGTAATAGAGGAGCCATATTTGATTCAGGTTTTGGAGGGGATGTTGTCAGGTGCAAAAGGAAAGGTTCATGCTTTAGTTATGGAAGGGGCATTGAACCTTCTTGCTTAGATTTTAAGGGTGAAAAGCACTGTGCAGGTATTTCAGAACAAGCTCAGGAATTGCTCAAAGAGTCTTTGGCACTAGGATTTAGAAATCATTATGTTGGAGCTTAGAAAAGATGAGGTTGTTGGTGCATAGAGAGGGAATTGGATCCTGTGTAAGCATCTTCCATAGAACATTCAAAATGTTGTATATCTTCATTATTTGAAAAGGGTCTGAGTTATAGGACTATTAATTGTTATAGATCAGCAGTGGTGGCAGGCCATGCGCCTGTAGTGGGTTTTGTTTGTATTAGAAAAGATACCTTAATTTGTAGAGTTATGAAGGGGATGAAGTTGCAGAGATGACCTAGGCATAGTATTTTATGGGATGCAAATTTCATCTTTGAGAAACTGGAGAGTTGGCCTTCTTATAAGTATTTGACTCCACGACAATTATCTTGTAAGTTAGCAAAATTGCTATATTTGCTTTCATTTAGAAGGGTTTCCAAAGTAAAAGCCTTGGAGGTGAGAAATCGTTTTTACAACCCAGATGGGATTATATTTCAACTTATAATAGGACTGAGGCTATGTCTTTCTTAGTGTTTTATCCAAGATTTGATGATCTTCCAAATGTATGTGTAGTACGGTGTTTGAAGGAGTATGAATGTAGAATGAATGAATATTGAAGGGATGGTGTAACGCAGTTGTTGATCTCTTATTTGAGACCTTTTAATCCTGTGAGTTCAGTGACTCTAACGCATTGGGTTAAATTTTGTATGCATGAAGTGGTAATTGATATGCAGAATTTTGGTGCACATTCAGTAAGAGGTGCGATTGCGAGTAAAGTTTTTTCTTCTGGGGGCACCTTGAGGAGATTTTGAAAGCAGCAAATGGATCTAATGCTGATGTGTTGCAAAGTTGTATTTGAAACCTGTGGAACATGTTTCGTCTATTGTGCTTTCACAACTTTAAGCATGCATAATGCTAGCCTCCGATCTTGACATGAAATGTAGATTTTCCTGGTTTGGTGAACAGAGAATCTAGATTTCATTAAAGACACGGAGGCTAGCATTATCTCGCCCTCCCTTCCTTAGGTAAGAGTCTATTTGGAAGGAGAGTGGTATATGCAATTTATACATGGCTCATAGTATCAAGTATATAAATGTATTTGCCAGGAAAGTGCTCAGCATTCAGTTTTCATTTACTTCAATGTTAAAAAAAATTCAGAGAATCAATGAGGATGGAGGACTTCAGTATAGGAGATGAGTGGAAATTCTGAACATTTTGGTATTTTCTGGTTCAGTTTTTCTGGATGTTTTAGCCTCGGAGCAGCTGTAAAGAGAAAGTTGGCTGCTGGGCTTGGATTTACATAGACTGTAGTACTAGTTCTAATTCTTGAATTTTAAGTGTGGTTAAAAGTTTGCTCTAAAGTGCTGCATGGAGTAGCAATATAAGATTAACCTCTGTGCAATCCAGATTCTCTTTTCACCAGACTAGGAGAATCTACATTCTGCATGACAGTAGAGAGCAAGAGGACGGTCATGCAGTTGATAGTCCGTGCTGGCAGAGAGCAAGAGAAGGACTGCGGCGAACAACAAGTAATGGTGACTCAACTGTGTCAAATGAAAATAAAAAGCAAGGTAGAATCTTTGATTATTTGACAGCCGGGCAGGACAAGGTCTGCCAAGGAGTTTTACAGTACCTTTATAAACAGGATAATGCAGAGATGAGTCATTCCTCCAAAGCAACGTGGGTCTTAACTCACCAGATCATCACTAAAATCTGTAGTGCTCTCATGAGAAGTAAACATAATACAGCTGAAGACAAGGTTCCTCAAAGAACCGATTCCTTCAATGGAGACACGATCTAACACAGCAGCAACAGTGCTGCACAACTTGTCACTTTGCCAAGTCCTGGGGCCTATGTTACATTTCAAACTCTTAACAAAATTCTGTGTAACATAGTCAGATTCCACACTGGAAAGGCCAATATGAAATCTTCCAGCAGCCGCCACAGGAGGGTACTTAAAAAGCTTGACTGTTAGCAGGAACTGGGTATCCTGGTGCTAGACAAGCCTGGCAATGTGGAGGAACATGAAACAGAGCAGAAGAAAGCAAATCAACTGTAAAACCAAGTTTTTAGTCCTTTTCAGAAACTGGGGCAATGAGGTCTAGCACACAAATCAAAAAGGAACTGAGTTTCAATAGTTAGAAGCAACGTAGGAGAAAACGTGTTCACACAGACAAGTCCAGATCATGCAATGGATATTAGCATGAAAGCCTCTGCCAGCACAAAGTACAACTCGGTGCCGAGAGAGTAACTTTAGCACAATTTAGTGTAGAGCTAACATTTTAGAGTGCCCAGTAGGTGATGCAGAATTATTTAAAATTGACCTTTTAAACCTGGGAGACAGTCAAGAACTTTAAGGTGGTGGGAGATTGGTCACCATGGTGGCAATTCTAGAAGAAGCCAGGCTGCAAGATTTTAAGTAAGCTGAATCTATGGTAGGAGATTTTTGGGAAGGCCAAGGTATAAAGAATTGCCATAGTCTATATGAGACAAATTAGAAGCCCGGAACACAGATTTGCAACATTCCAAAGGCAAAGGCAGAACCATTTTGTGGCCCACTTGCAAATAAAAGAAGCATCAGGATGCCAAGGTATTAATCTTCACAAATATGAGGGAAGCATCAAAGATAGCAGCAACATTTTCTACTGCTTCAAAATAGGAGGGTTCACATTCCAGTTCGGGAACCACAAAGAGGAGACTACAGTGTGGAAGATCTACCACAGAACCTCACCTCTGTCTTGTTGCCATTCAGTTTCAGTGTGTTGGCCTTCATTCAAATGGCCACAGTGGAGAGACTGCCACAGAAGCAATTGGAAGCACAAGTGGAATCTTTTGTGACGGAGAATCCAAAACTGTGTATCAGGTCTGCCAGAAGGGTAGATGTTAAAAAGCCTGGTGCTGAGAGATTAATCCTGAAAGATACTACCAGTAAGCAGTTTTGGTGAAAGAGCTCAAAGGAAGGAGGAAGACAGATTGAGTGCAATGCTTAATAAAGGAATATACCAGACAAGTGTCCTTTCTTGGATTATTACAGATTATAGATGATACACAAGAATATAGTTGGAAATAGTATCAAAAGCGGCACTTAAAGAGGCATTGCCGCATTACTCCCTTCATTTAATTGGCATATAAATGTCATCTGCCAGGGCCCAGAGTGCAACCTCCATTCTGTGCCGAGGGCAAAAGTCTACTCAAGTTTGATCACAAGTATTATGTTCTTCTGTGAATGTTGATACTGCTTGCTATATTCCGTTTACAGAATTTTAGAAAGAAGGGGAAGAGAGCACGAGAAAAGGTCATGAGAAGCAGTGAAAGTGAGAACGAGTCTTCTTCATTTGCACCTAGACATGAAATTCAGCACTTTGTTATTCTACACACTCAGCGACTGTTGAAAATTCACGTTTTGGGTCAAAAATACAAACCCCATCTTGCTGAAAGGCAGGAGCTTCCAGTTAGTGTATTAGTAGGGTCTAGCAAAAGATGGTTACTATAGGCTAAATGATTAGGCATTTGTCATTCCTAATGTTTGCCACTGGGCAGGTTAACAGGGGCTTGTTAGAGTCTAAACCTGAGAGAGCAGAGCGTGTGATATGGAACAGAGTGGAAAGCACAGTAAAAGTGGAGAACTTCTACTTCACACTGCTGAAAATCACCACAGTGGTCTACCCTCGATGGTACAAAGTATGACAGTTTTGAGATGATCCAGAGGCGGCCGCCACAAACAACGGGTGGTGGAGTAGGTGCGGGGTAGTGGGGGGGGAGGTTCGTGTGGGCACGACGTTAGAAAAAATATATATTAAAAAATGTACCTTTTGCTGCCAGCCGCCTCCAGTGTTGCGTCCCACCGCATCTCTTCATGGTCCCAGCAGCCCCTGGTACAGACTCCCATCCAGTCCCAGTGCTGCAGAGCAGCGCAGGGATTGGCCTAAGCAGGCTAGAAAGATGCTCCGCTCAGGCCAGGGAGTCTATGGGGGTTTCTCCAGCCCAGCTGCTTAATGCAGCTAGGCAAGAGAAACCTAAGTGCACATGTGTGTTTTGGTCGGCCTGAGATGGCCGGCCAAACACACATGAGCACTTAGGGAGTGCACGTAGCACTCCTCCTCCTCCCTCCCATGCCTTGGCCCACCCCCCCCCCCTACAGCGCTGGCTCGGAGCCGGCAAATGCAAAATAAAATGATGCGAGAACATCGTTTTATTTTTCATTTGCTGGCTCTGAGCCAGGCAGTGGGGCAACGCTCCTCCGCCATTGCTGAGGAGCTGCAGGTGAGATATTAAAAACTTAGGAAGCAGAGGAAATTCCAACTGCCCTTAGTTTAGGCCACTTGGTTTGATGCCAATTATATTTCTAAAAGCTAAAGAATGTGTCAGATGTATCTAACAACTCCCTAGATCCCAAAGACAGGTATATGCCCACTAGAGATTCCACATAACCACTGACTGACCCATGCTGATTTGTCTGGTAAGCCACAGTTTCAGATAGTCTGCTACTGAGAACAGTGTAATCATTACAAGAGTAGATTGAGCCATAGTGACCAGCGCTGTATAGCAGAGAGTGCAAAGAGTCAAGGTGAACGGAAAAACAACTGTCTGTGACCTCCCTTTGTTCAAAACACTGACCCTGCAGCTAAGGCCTGACTCTGATAGGGACAGGTAATAGAAGGTAAGGGCGCTAACAAAATTGTAAAGTTTCATCCAAGGACTCTGGTTGCTAAAAGCAAATTAGCTTTCCCTCTTTTCAACAAACTTCTCTCTCTATTGACATTCTAAACAAGTATTGGCAAAGCTAATAGGTCTTGGCAATGCAAGAGTTATTGGCATTGTCAATGTCTTTTAGCAATGTTGTATAGCAGCACAGCTGCTGGTCAGCATGGCTGAAAGTCCTGGAAAAAAGTGCTACGACATGCCAGAAATTTGTTCACTGGGTTTCAACATATTATATTGTTCCAATGTCCCGAATAATATAGGGTTCAAAGCCCCAAAACCACATCCAATTAAGGATGTGGTGAATATTCGATCCATACCATAAATTACGGTTGGCACAATATCAAGTATCGGCTACATGTAGTGCAGAGCTAGTTAGTATAAAGAAGTGAACGTATAAGATGTGGACAACAAATAGGAGCAACCTCTAGGATTGTGCAAATAGCGCACAACAAAACATGTAGGTCATAACAAATTACACCACATTATAAAAACAAATGAACCCAAGACAACATACAGCGGCGTATAAAAAGCATTATAAAAAAAGGGAACCTATTAAATACATATGTCAAACAGGCCGAAGTGACTGCTAAATGGCGTAAACATCCATGCAGTCTAAAGACAGCTCGAAGCGTAATAATGGTGAGTATGTAAAACCTTTACACAAAATAGTCATAGTGCTGTGATGTCGTATAGAAAGATTGTGAATATATCGAAAAACCATGTAACACGAGCAGAAGTAACTGCTGAGTAACATGTTCATGACTCCACATTGTAGAAAGAGAAGCACATTGAAAAGCCATGTCACACGAGCAGAAGTAACTGCTGAGTAACATGTTCATGACTCCACATTGTAGAAAGAGAAGCACATTGAAAAGCCATTTCACACGAGCAGAATTAACTGCTAAATAACATGTGCATGACGCCATATTGTAAGAAAGTGAACCTTTTAGAAATAATATCACACAATCCTGAATGTCTGCTAAAAAACGTATTCATCCATGCAATATAAGCAAGGAGAAGAGGAAGAGGAAGACGGGGTTCAGTCCGCAGGAAAACCGGATCATCGTCACGGAGGTGATAGAACACTACCAACAACTGTTCGTCACCTCCACTGTGTCATTGGCAACACAAACGGAAATATGGCAGTCGATCGTGAACAACATGAATGCAGTCCGAGTGTTGAGGAGGTCAATGGAGGAGGTCAAGAGGCGCTGGCATGATGTGAATAGCCAAACCAAGCAGAAACTCGCTGTCAACCGGAAGGCAGCAACGGCGACTGGAGGTGGGAGTCCTGCGCCACAGGAGGAGCTGGATGAGCTGGAGGAAATGGTGGCCACAGTCATCAGTGTGGAGACGGTGCAAGGAGTTGGGGGTCCGGACACAGCTCGATATGACCTGACCCAACAGCAACAGGGTGAGTAACGACCAGGGACTGGGGGAGACGGGCACAATGGCACAGACGCACAGACGCACAATTATGTGTAGCACACTGCACACCCACAATGATTGTGGAACATGTCCCTGATACCCTTGGCACACTGCAGCACACATAGAAACACCAAGTAGGCCCCCGTCCACTATGTGCACAAAGGGGCCCCCCTCCCTATCACCAATCTCACAACCTACCCATGCACATGTGCTGAATCCAGCAAAGCAGCGGCTCTGTGAGCCACACTGACAATGCAAGTGACACTGCATGACCAATAGCATGGCTGCAGTCAAAATACATGACATGGTGCAGACACGACACTGAGGTGGCCCAGTGTGGATCACATCCTCAAGGGAGCAGGTCACACTCTGACACATCCACGTGCACATACAACCCCTGACGTCAACAACACATCTGCAGATAAACAATGCACAAGAGTACAAAAACCGTCCAAGAGCACAAATGACCCAAGTCGCCAACATCTCAGCACCTTAAAAGCACACAAGTCAAAGGCACACCGCCTCAAAGGGATAAGGGGCCGCTAAATCAGAGCTGCAGGGGCGACTCTCCCACAATGCAGCACACACACATAGCAATCACAGCACATCAACATTGACGACAATGTGGTACAAAGTGCAACACTTTCACTTCAGAACAAAGGACACAACTGGTGCCGCATGTGCGTAGAAACTGGCCAATCACATCTGGCATAGCAGGAAACTGTGAGATGATAATGTACGAGTACAACCTCACATCCGTCATGTAGTCGGAATGTCCACTGTCTCCCATCAAATAGCCAGCTCATCCAAAACAGTCACAATGTACATTGTCAGGCAGTCTGTATGTAAACATGTACAATGCGTCAACATACATGGAACACACTGTTAACCTGCATCTCCCCTTTACATTGCAGAGGGACAATCAACACCTCCTGCAGAGCAGACCAGACATCTCTTCAGTGATGATGAGGAGGTCCCCCTGGCCATCTGCTCCGACACCCTCCAACGGCTCGTGGACAGCCTCCGCACCCCACCTCCAGGAGCAGGGCAGCCCAGCTGCATCGAGGTGACCCCACCCCCTGCACAGCCCACACAGCAGGAAGCACCCACCACCACGGCTGGCTCCCAGCACCTCACGGAAAGACACATGGCATTCCAACGCCGTGTGTTAGACTGCCAGTGGGGGCTGGCTGAACAGGTGTGGGTGGGTTTCGACCTCATGGCAGCCAAACTTGATGCCATACGTGGGTGTATGAGTCCCATCAGGGACCACTTACAGTCCCTAACGGACACCCACAGTCCGTTCCATGTTCTACAACAATCCTTGGCTGACCTCGCTGGAGCCATTACTCGGATACAAGAACTGTCTAGTCAGACAGGCTCCAGCGATGACAGCACAGAGTTGGCACAGATGCGGAGGACAATGGAGAACATGGAGCGGATGCAGGCTGGAAGGATGGCTGCCACAGCTGTACACCAGCGAGATGTAGCTGGGATCTTCCATGCCCTGCAGAACCTCATCTTGCCATTGCTGCCACCGAGCCTGTCCCAGATGAATGCTGCAGGTACTTCGACACACACATCTCCGCCCCCTGATGTGTCAGTGGCACACAGTGATGCAGCCATACCACCTCCGCCCCCTGATGTGTCAGTGGCACACAGTGATGCAGCCATACCACCTCCGCCCCCTGATGTGTCAGTGGCACACAGTGATGCAGCCATAACACCACCACACACACCTGACACAGAAGACATATCAGAGGACTAAGATGTGGATGGCAATGACTCTGTGTGAGAAAGGAAGTTGTAGCATTCATCCCCGCCATATGGCCTGTTCCTGCTTGGTTCAGCCCTCTGCATCATGCCCGGGAACAACACCTTCCACTGTCCCCCGAAACACTCTGCGACATTCACCTGGACCCCGACATGGACTGCCATATCTGCTCTGGTTACCAATGACAGAGCAATCAGGCTGCGGACTGAACTCTTCCTCGTCCGATTAAATTGTCATTCCCCAAAGGACTCTGGTTGGCCCTCCACTGGGCAACCATGTAATGTGGGGTTTGCATGGCCATGTACTGCTCCAGCTCCGACACTCCACAGAATGTGAATAAAACATTCCAAATCACACAGATGTGTCATGTCTATGTTCAATCAAGTATAAAAGTATGGATGAATGTAGGGACATTGATTGCAAAAAAAGGTACACCCTGGGAAATGACATCAATGCGCATGTTTGACCCTGACCCACATGGCCAATTAGATGACTGTGAAGGTGTAAACTAGCTGTGGCCTCATTGCTCATGAACAACAATCTCGCAACCCTCCAACGTAGCCCCACGTCCATGTATTAAATGGGGCTGTGTGTAAAAATGTCTAATTCGGTAGCAGGCCTAAAGTAGTGTCCCCCATCACATGTGACAACAGAACATCTCTTCGCATACCTACTCACACTCAACTGTGTGGACACAGCCTGTTTTGATGGCTCACATTGATCCACATGGCAAGAAGTTGGACACCATACTCACATTGCTGAAGACACGTAAGAGCACAGGTCTACCAGCAACTATCCCAACCACAATGTCTGGCTCACAGAGGTGGAGCTGGCAATAGGGACTCACCCCTAAGTGAAATGCGTCAGTCAGTCCCTCCCTGTGTACGGACAATGCTCATTGAGGCACACGATTTGTCATTCTAATCAACACTCATCACAGTTGAACACTAGTGAAGTGGCGTAGACTTTATTAGCATGTGCGTGTCAGTACGGGCAAGACAAGGGCCACATCATGCAGACCAATGCTTCAGACACTAACAGGCAGCATGGGAACATGTAGAGGTGCAAGAAATGGGGAGGCAAAAATGAACACCAATCATTACGGATGGCAATGGTCTCAGCCCACCTTGCCTTGCTGGACGAGTCATGTGATGTTTGGCGTATGCTCATTACCCCGTGTCAGGGGACACAACTCACAGCCCATGGGATCTGCATAGTGCTGTACCACCGGACTGCGCAGACTGTCTGCTCTGCTGACAGTGAGCAGGTAAAAGTGTCCAACAAGGTCACATGTAGAACTACATTGCCATGTGTGTACTCTCCCTCCAGCAGTATGTCAGATTTAGGAACCTTGCCAAGCGACGCTGTGCAGCTCTGCCCATGGGACTCCCTCACCTTGCACAGGTGTGTGTCAACACGCATAGGTGCACACACATGCATTCTGAGTCCAGGCGAATGCAGCCATGTCCACTGTTGTGGTGGGATATGTGACCATTTCTCCAAGATGCAACAAGGTGTTGTAACCTGTGCTCTGGGTTACAAGCAGTTGTGGCGCAGGAACGTAGTTACTCGTCCATGAATGCGAGCGCAGCTTCCTGGGCAATCAGTTCCAAGAGTACATCATTGTCGACTTCAACGAACACGAGGGCGAGTCAATCCATTAACTGGTCCGGACAGATGTGCTCCGTCCACGCCGTTTCACCAATCCGCAACACAGCCCAATAGGGGAGCGCTTCGATGTGGTCACTGCACACGAGGACTTGTGCAATCTCCCATGCCCAACTGCCAGCACATACGCCAAATATCAAGGCATCCCATGAACGGGTATCACGGTTACACTCCTGGTCGTGGGCCAACAGGGGGCGCACACACAAGTCATAATCCAGTTCAGCTACCGTTGTGTTGGATAGGCAGACATCCATGGGCCACTCGAATATGCATGATCGACAGTGGAACCAGGGCTGGACACAGGTGACGTACGCAAGACAGAAGCTCAGACGGTAACTGATGCGCAACACTGCCAGTGGCAGTGCCCCCAACAAATGCAGCATACGTGCACAGTACAGTTCCACGTGACAGGGGTTGTGCATATGCCCGGGATGTTCTGCCATTGCGTTGGTGGCTCTCGTAGAACCGGCACTCTTCTGACCTGCGGCAGTTATGTGGATGATATGCCACAGCTCGGAGCAATAAGTCGTATGTGTGTGCAACGTTTGGACGTATGGGTTGTTGTGTACGTAAGTGTCAAGGGCATTCCATGCAAGAGTACCTCGAGCAAGGACTTCTGTGGGTGGGGTGTGGATACGTTGGTCTTTCATTAGCGCTGTGCGTAGTGTGGGAGTCGTCATCATCTGCTATGGTATCTCTCTCAGGGGGTGCCTGCCGCATGCAAGACCAAGGTCGGAGGTGCAGATGTCCTTCCACCTTATGTATTGAGACAAAGGAGCTTTCATCCCTAATGTTAGTCTGACTACTGCTTGCATTCTGGAAATGTGATGTGGCTTTCGCGCTGCATTTGGGGCTAGGCCTTAGGCTTATGGTGCACCAATAGCGATACACACACAACAGTTGGCATGTATGTGCCAAGAGCCTTCCTTTCACTGTCTCTCTTTCTCTCTCTTTCTCTCTCTTTCTCTCTCTCTTTCTCTCTCTTTCTCTCTCTCCCTCTCTTCCTTTCACTGTCTCTCTCTCTCCCTCTCTTTCTCTCTCTTTCTCTCTCTCTCTCTCTCTCTCTCTCCCTCTCTCCCTTTCACTGTCTCTCTCTCTCCCTCTCTTTCTCTCTCTCTCTCTCTCTCCCTCTCTTTCACTCTCTCTATCTCTCTCTTCTCTCTCTCTCTCTGTCCTTTGATGAGCGCATGACACACCTTCTTATCTTGAATTTTGTCTTGCAGGCTGTGACTTACAGATTGTCCAGAGAAGACCCGCCATGGCTCTTCCAAATAGTAGTTTTGAGTTAAATTTGAATAAATTGATTTGTTTGGAAATTCAGAGTTGAATGAATGATTCTCCTTTTTTGGACCACACATGAATGTTAATTGTTGTAATTGTGCGACATCAGGCGAATTGTTTTGTTCATGATTTTGTAAAGTTGGTGTAAAATATCTTTGTCTCTGGGGGGCCCGGGGCAGGGCCCCGTGGGGGGGGGGTCCTGGGGGTGGTGGCGGTGGGTGTTGTGGCCCTCTTGGGTGTCCGAGCTGCATGATCAGTAGCTCCATGGCATCTGTTGTTCTGGTGTGGCTGTGGGCTGGGCTCCCATTTCTGGTGCAGGTTATCGTCCGACTTAATACCAGGAAAGAGCAGGTGTTAATTCCCTGCTGCTAACGCGCCTTATCGCATGTTTTGTGATCTTATCGCCGATCTGGCTGGTCATTGAGAATGTTGCGAAGTGGTGTTATTGCGGGTATTTGCACGGGAACGCCTACTCTGCATCTCATTAGCGTTAGTTGCCGGTGTCATCCGTGGCGATATTTTTTGCGGCTGCTATCGCAGGAAAACTGGCGATGCCGGCTGTTAGCACCTGCTTATGAATAGGGCGATAAATCTATCGCCACTTTGGCTGCGATAAAGTGCAGCTAACTCGGCGATAAGTCCTTGAGAATATGCCCCACCGTATTTAAATCCCCTCCAGATGAAACCAGGCCCGTTCCAATAAAGTGTAGGCTAAAACACAGCCCCCATTCCTAGTTGCAGTGTTTCAAAACACAAAGAAAATCGAACAGACATCTGGTACAAACCTGTGGCAGCTTCAAATCTCTGATTGCTGCCGCATTAGTGACGAGATAAGAACAAGATTTACAGCCCTGTTTACAGAAATGGAGCAACGGAGCTCGTTGCGAGTGAAAAAACAAGCGCTCATGTGAAGTGCTCCATATCAAAGACAAAACTAATTCCCATAACATTTGTTAAAATGGGAACTGGGGATGGATAGTAGTAATTGGTCCATGCTCTTGGGGATGGCTAAACACAAGAAGAGGCCCGACACATGCATGCCTTGGACTTTTAGAGAGAGAGAATATGAGAGGGACGATGGAGCCAGCAAACGGGAAGCCTATGGTCGGCTGAAGCCCACAAAGTATAAACAACATGTCCCTTCGAAACAGCGCATGTGCTGTCTAGAGCCGAGACATAAAAATAAATGAAAGTTTGTTAGATGTTGTGCAGCCTTCATAATCCAGTTCTACCATGAACAATGGTTGTAAATTGGATGTACTCTGCATAGGATGCCCTGGCATGGCATTTTGCACCCTGACAGTGCCCTCGTCACCCTAGAATCAAGGGTCATGAATGCTTTGGCAGAAACAGAGTGCAAACTGGGCTCCTGCTCCTTGTCCTTACCGTTGCATTTAAGCAGAAAGTGGGAGGCTGTTGAGAGGCTAACAGTAAGATCTGTGATGCCATCTGGGAAAAATGGTGCATGATGTCTCTTTTACTCTGGCATTTTTGTGAGATCAGTATCATGCAGTCCTGAAAATATACTGCAAAAAGATCTTTTGGAAAAAATGGTCTCCAAAATATAACCCTTACACATATTACCTCCATGCAAAGATTTTTACTTGTCTTTTAACATAGATCAGGGTCTATTTGCTATACTAACCACAATTCTAACAAATTTGGGAGCAAGTACTTGGTACTGGAATTAGGTGCAGGACAATATTTTGCAAATGTTTTTGTCGTAGTGTTTTCATATGCTACCAGTAGTTAGACTGTATACATGTAATATGAATGCAACTAAACTTTGACTCAGGATATGGAACAGATATGTCATTGACTATTACCTGCTACTGTTCCCACCTCCTGACATATCTCCCTGGTCCAGTTACCGGGAGTTCCGAAAACCTCCAGAGCCTTGCTCTTCAGCGCTGTCAGCACAACATTATCCGGGCACATCAGTTTCCCAATATGCATTGCAGCTCCACTGAAAACAGTGATGAGAAGAAAAGGTTATCCTGTAGGCTTGTCATATGGGGTAGATAATCCTCCTCAAGATATGCATCACACACCATGCCTATAATTGTAGCATTATTGCATGCACTGTTTATTCCAAACTACACTGTCTAAACAAAAGAGGTTCATTGACATTAATCACCACTACAATATGTGCTATATACCTTCTTTGTATGTGCTCCTTGGGGGTATGCTATCACTTTTACATTGTTCAGAAGACACATTCAGTGGTCTAAGACCTCTCAGTTTTTCAGACCCCGTCCCAATCAAGGCCACTTTGGAAACACTGTGGTGTCTAATCATATTCTCCACAAATTCTAGCTAATAGCCCGGAACAAAAAAAATCACTGAATTAAATAAAAGTATGTTGTGTTGTGGGGACTGAGGACACAAGTCCAGGGCTTCATAAATTTGTTTTTGTGTGGCACTAAAGAGATATTGTAGAGATACCTTATATCAGACTGGTAATTTGGTGAGAGTATCTAATGAACTATGGGAAAAGTTGCACAATGCAGACCCTTATACAGGGAAATGGTTAAGCTAGTTAGGATGCAGAGTGATAAAATGATAGAGTACGTTTTCACAGCAGGGCGTAGAGGGTATCCTTACAGGCCACTAAGCGGTATATTTACAAGCTCATTGCGCCTCCAGTGCGTCACTTTGGTGCTCCATATTTACAAGGACATGTAAAGCCACCCTGCGTGGCTTTTCTTGTCCTTGTAAATACGTCCCCTTTTCACGCAGCACTTTGCGTAAAAGTGGCGTTCCATGGGTGTTGCTGTGGGTGTTCCCACGCAACACCCATGGATTCTGCTGCATTTCCAGATTTACAAGGTTTTGTAAACCTGGGAATGCGTCAGAGTCCTACGCCTCCCCAGCAACGAGGAGAAATACTGCATTCTACAGCACACATAGAAAGAGGAAAACACCTCTTGTGATTTTTTTTTGTGCAGGAAGGTGTCCCTTTCTCGTAAAAAAGGCCCTTGGGCCTTATTTACAAGAAAGTAATGCAGCGCGATGCCGCAAGCCACTTGGCTGCACTGTGCTGCGTTAATTTCAGAGCACAGGGATGCGTCATATTTACAACAATATGACGAATCCCTGTACTCTCCCATACGCTGGTGCACAATTGGCTGCCATGTGCCAACGCAGGCACCCTTGCACCATGGTGCAAGGGTGCCTGCGTTGCGGGAATGATTGTTTTTGTGCAGGAAGGGACACCTTCCTGCACAAAAACAATCACGAGAGGTGTTTTCCTCTTTAGCACGCATAGAAAGAGGAAAAACCGAGGAGAAATACAAGTATTTCTCCTTGTTGCGCCTCCTTACGCCTCCTCTGTGGAGGCGCAGGATTTTGATGCATTCCCAGGTTTATGAAACCTTGTAAATCTGGGAATGCAGCAGAATCCATGGGTGTTGCGTGGGAACACCCACAGCAACACTCATGGAACGCCCCTTTCACACAAAGTGCTGCGTGAAAAGGGGACGTCTTTATAAGGACACGGAAAAGCCACGCAGGGTGGCTTTACGTGTCCTTGTAAATATAGAGCACCAAATTGTGCCGCCGGTGCGTCACAAAAAGTGACGCACCGGCGGCACAAGGGGCTTGTAAATATGCCCCTAAATTCTTAAAGCTGGTCTGGAAAAGGGAAACTTTCAGATCAGGTCTCAAATGTAGGTAACTTAGTTGGAATTTCAGTGCATTGTTGATGACATTCCAGAGCAGAGTGCCCTCAACGTTGTCACTTTACTATGTCTGAAACCATCCTGGAATACAGAGAGGTGACTGGACTCCAGGTTTCTAGGGAACTGTAGTGGGGAGCCAACCTCTGCACATTTGTATTCAAAGGAATTGGCCTAGGAATTAAGATTTCATGGCGGAAACACTGAATAGTACAAATGCAGCACATTTGTTGACAGACGGGGGAAGGGTATATCAATTGGTTGTGAAGTTGACTGCGATGGTTGTATCAGTGGCGTAACAATACTGGAAGGGGTCCCCTGCAAATAACATGGAGGGGGGACACCACACTCCAGACTCAGCCAGGAGCTCTCAGGCCAGGTGCCCGCCACCCTTGCGCAGTGCCAGAGGGGGGCTCCCTGGAGCTTGCCCCCCCGCACTTCAGGGGCTGCAGAAGCTAATGTTACACCACTGGGGTGTATGAAAGAATACGGATAACAATATCATCATGGAAAAATATCGCATCCAGAAAAAATCGACCACAATATTGTGAAGTTAAGTTTTCATAGGTAAGTATAAACTTAACTTCAAAATATTGTGCAGTCATTATTCTGATTGCAGTATTTACTATGTTTATAACTTGATATTCTGAGAATACACCATGTTGATGTGAAAATGATGAATACTGTGAAACTAAATTACATGAAATATCAAAAATGTCTTTATACATCAAGATTCGGAATTATAGATACTCGAGGTCCGTGATTAGGACAAGGGGGGAGGAATTGCTACGGAGAGACAGCCATGCAGGGCCTCGAGTAAACAGATGGGCCTTGAGGATTTTTTTAAATGAAAACAGGAAACCTTCAACACAACTTTCACTAGGAAGGTACTGATAGTTTCAAGTTTATGAACCGAAATGGTGCCAAGGGTGGATTGCAGATGGAAACATTTATAAGGTTTATGGAGATGTGCTTGCGTTGGGACTTTGAAGGAGCCGTTGTGGGGGAGATAGGTCAGTGCTGTGCCATGTACTGGCTTGAAGACAAGGCTAAGGAATTGAAGGGGAATGCTTTGATTGGTGGACGGCAATGTGTCCTGGTGATTCCTGATGAACTCATGCTGAAAAATCCTCTGAATCCAAAGTCTTTAACCAGGGTCTGATTGGAATCACAATTAGTCCCGGGCACTGCCAAATAAAGTGGCCCACATTCCCGATCGTCCCTTTTATGGATCATCATCTGCTTAGTCTCAGTCGACTAATTTTTTTTAGATTTGTTTGGTAAATTCAATATTTTAAAGCTTCTAGAGCCAGTGACAGTGATATAACTAGAAGCACTGCATTTTGGCCGGGTAGGTGAGGAGAAATAAAACAGCCTATGCACCACAACACTTGATCTGGCTATGGTTGTCACATGGATGGAATTTTAATGTCCTGAACGGTACGAAACGGAAGAAAATCACCCAAAGCCGGTATTTTTTTTACCCTGACCAGTATGTCTTTTAAATAGTAAATGTAAGGCAAAAGCACTTTAATAGGTGTTCCAATGTGGCATTAATGATCCATGGCTGATAGTTAAACTAAACAACCGCAGAAAAAACCTGTAAAAAGGAATAGGGAAATTCTTTGTATAAAGAGTCCTCTTTAATTATCATTCACCAGCCTCTGCAGAATCTGGTGGGTATTTTTTTTATACAATTTTTTTTGTAGGTTTATATAATGTGAACCCGTCCCAGAGGCACTGGAGCAATTTACACAAGCCCCAGTTACATTACGCAAGATTAAATTAATTTTTATTTAAGTTAGGGAGATTCATTGATTTCCACATAATGACAGGATATTGAGCAGAAGCCAGGACTCGAACCTGGCAGCTCTGGCCACAATGCCACATCCAATTATTTAAGCTTCCCACCCCCAACAAGGCCTAAAAGACAATGGGGTTGAGATGACAACACCATTGGGAGGCCGCTTCACTTACCCTTTCCCCAGCCCACCATAGCCTCAGGGAGATGACCTGGAAGGATGGGGGTCAAGAAAGGCATACAGGTGCTGCTGCTTCAGGGGGGCTCAGGTGGGAATGACACAACGGCCACAAAATTACCTGCCTCCCCAGTGAAGCCCCTGCATATTCCCATCCTCCTCACGGCCCCCATAACCTGACCACATGCCCTGGCAGGGGATGAGACTGTTCTGGCCGGGCAGGCCACACGAGGTAGGGGGCCGAGGTGAGAATGCCCTAAAGGCCAGAGCAACAACAGCCCCCCACCCCCTAAATTAACAGCATGTCAGGGGAGTGCCCCGTGATGCTGGCACAACATTAGAGTTGTCTGACGGGAATTGAGGAAGACAGTAAGGGGTAGATTTTCAAATATTTTGCTCGGAGTTAGCATCACAAAAGTGATGCTAACCAGCACAAAATATTTTTGGAGGAATGTACTTTCCAGTCCAAAACATGTTTTGTGCTGGAAAGTACCCTAAATTAGCACAAAGCAGCTCAAAGCACTGCTTTGCGTTACTTAGCGCAATGGGTGCATTACATGGGTGGTAAATGGGCGTCAAAAGTTATCGCCACTTCAAAAGAGGCGCTTACAAGAGAAATGTTTTTATTTTTCCTTTCTTCAGGAGCGGCTCCTCCACTAGGGCGGAGGAGTGTCACCCCACTGCTTTCTCGCAGTGCGAGAAGCAGAAACATAAAATGGTAATAACTACCATTTTATGTTTCTGCTTCTCGCACTGCGAGAAAGCAGAAGGGTTTTGTTGCGGGTGGGCGGGCAGTGCTGCTCTGTGAGGGCTGGGCAGGGGAGGAGTGGTGTGCCCACTCCCGAGGGCACAATGACTGTTTGGTCGGCCCTCTGGGGCCGCCCAAAATAGTCATGCGCACTCTGCCCTTTCTCCATGCAGGCTGCACTGCAGCCTACATATAGAAAATGGCCTCCCCGTAAGCCCCTGGCTGGGCGGCGTCCCCACCAATCACAATGCTGCTATTGCAGCGTTGTGATTGGCTTAGGGGAGGGGAGGGAGGCTGCCTGCTTCCTGTTCCTGCCGGAGGCAGGAGAGCAGGAGCAGGAGCCGAGAAAACGCGGGACCCGGCTGGCGGACAGGCACGTTTTTTTATTTATTATTAAATGTACCCCCCCTCCCCGCACGACCCTCCCCCACCGCGAATAATGCCGGCCGCGACTGCCTTTCTTTTCCGACTTTACATGCGTGCTGCACTGTGTAGCATACATACAAAGTGGGAAAAGCTTTTAAACTTGTCTAGGCATGGTATTTTGTACAGGAAGGGTGCCGTTCCTGTACAAAACCTATTCTAGACTCACGCACACACCCTAGCACTATGGCGCTAAGGTGTGTGCCTGGTGCATGGCCGCTGAAATCAGTGCTGGCGCTTGGGAGAGGGGAGAAGAGAGCCATATCTCTGAAGATATGGCGCTCTCTTGCTCCCTCCCTGTCACGCAGCGCAGCCTCTTTGGGTGCTGCGCTGCGTGTATTTATTTTTAATCTGCCCCCAAGTATCCTGGGCTGTTTTACAGAGGCCCTAAAAACCATCCCACAGTGCCCCTGAAGCACCGACCCATTGCCTGATGCCCGACTGCCCGAGTTCCCAATCTGACCCTATCTTTAACATTCCAGATGGAAAATGAAAAACTTTGGCAGCACCCATCTCACTTCCTGACACATCCATTTTCTGCCTGACTTTTCATTCACACTGGCCAGAAAAATCGGGGATATTTTTTGCCCATACATGAAATGGAGACCTTATCACAAAGACAGCCACTGCAACACAGCGGCCAGAGCGGCTGACTCTGGAGCGCAGGGCTCACGGTTCGATCCCAGGTGGCAGCTCAGCTCAGCACCATGTGACTCTGGGCAATAGCTTACTCAATCTCCCTGATGGCCCCCAGTGCCTTGAAACCTTAAGGGGTGATATGTTTGCGCTTTACAAATAGGAATTCATTTTAACATTTCCAGTACCTCAAAAGGGTAAAATACATATACTGTGCAAATCAACTCATAAGTATTCGGCAGTCTGGGCTGGTGTGGTAATGTATTAGTGAATGTTCCCCAACACTAATTCGCTCCACTAGACTACATCAAAAACGTTGCCACCGGAAGTCTGTATAATTTACCTAAGCTTACCGCCACCTCAACATATTTGCCACCTAGCTGACTTGCTGATGGCACAGAACAGCGTACAAGTTTCTATCTCATCCTTTTCAAATCTGTAAAGAATCTTGCTATATACTACCTGTACTCTGGATGCACACCCACTCATAACATAAGATCCACCAACCACAACCTACTAGTTACTGCTAAGCCACTGTGCACTGCCTTCAGGTTCAGATCTTTCCATCCTCTAGGCCGACTGCACTGGAGTACCCTACTGCCAGACTTTCAGGCAATCCCAACTCTACAAGAATTCCAAGCCACCCTCTTAGATGTTAAAAAGAAATACTGGGAATCACAACTTATAGTGAATAACACCTGTTTTTTGTGGGCTGCAGAGTGAGCCATCCCTGAAAGCAGGCCAAAGGCCAATGGACAGCAGAGGGTACCCTATGCTATTTTAGAGGGCCAACTCAATTGGGAGCCTACCCACAGACACGCTGGTCCACAGCCTGGAGGGAAACGACTAAACACCTGTGGTGGGAAAAGGACAAATGAAACACCCTTATTGGATAGTAACACGCTTGCAGACGTAGGGAAGCTACGGGGCTTCTATCGATGGGACCCCAAATAGGGATCAGTAAACTAGGTGATGTGTGGAACGAAGGAGCCCTGATTCTCATGAGCTCTTTTAGAGTCAAAGATCAGATATCTGAGATGGAAGTTTACAAATTCCTACAAGTGAGGCATGCTCTGTGATCCTACATAGGGACAGGAATGATCATTGCAGATACCTCCCCACTGGAAGACATCATTCACATAGAGCACCTCCCTAAGAAGGCCATCTTGCTGAAATATATGAAAATTATAAGTAAGGGAGGACATGAAAAAAGTATAGGGGTCATGGATGTTGATGACTTGAAGGAGGCATTGGAAGGACCCAGAGAGATAGCGATCTGAGCGGGACTCAGACTAGTCCAGCTAAGAATCCTCCATTTGTCCTACTATACCAGCAAAATGATATACCAGGAAAACCATACAGCAGAAAATGGAAAAGACATCAACATATTACTGCGCAAGAGGCTGTGGTCAAAAGACCCCTTCCTTTATATTCTATTGTCCAGTACGCAAATAAGGCCTTACTGGGAAGGAGTGTGGGCCTGCTTGCACCAGGTCACTGGTTCCGAAATCGAGAACTCATCCAAACTAATCGTACTAAATGTTTGGAGAGAGTGTGGCCCCCCAAAACATACAAGGCTGCTCAAAACGATGGATTTAGGCCCAGATCTCTGTACTGGGGTGAATGTATGACATTGTTCTGCATTCTGTCCATCAATTGTTTTTGCATTTGTCACCCCGAGTGGGACGGGTATGCCCAGACATGGGTCCCGTGCTCTCCATGCCACTGGAATCAAGCTATCCTGGCTGAAGAGGGGTGAAACCCCGAAACCGGTCCTAGGATGCTTGTTTTCAGTCCAGGGAGGACCTGGCTTGGCAGTTCGGGCTGGACTGTTCCCATTGGGCGCAGGGTCAAGACTGATTTGCATATGGCTGGGTCCAAACTGGAATGGCATGGTGAGCAAAAAAACGATGGATTTAGGCCCAGATCTCTGTACTGGGGTGAATGTATGACATTGTTCTGCATTCTGTCCATCAATTGTTGTTTTTGCATAGCACCTGACTTCATAGTGGTGAAGAGGAATGTGGCACAGAAATGGGGAACAGGCTATCCACTGGAGATGGCCGGGTGTAAGCAGAGTATGGACTGGTGCATGCCTGCTATGAAAATAACTTACAAAAGCAGAGGCTGCCCGAAAAACATGAATACAGATCTGGCAAACAGTGGAAGAATTACATGGGGATGGAATTGACAGAAAAGATTCATACACTTGTGTAGGAGAGTAGGATCTGCCTCTTATGTTGCCCCCACTTTTTTTCTGATGTTAGCACTGGTTTCTGGCTATAGTCTGGCTGGGTCCCTGCCAATCAGGGCCCCAGCCTCTCTGTTCTCTCTAAACGACATGGAGTGCACTCTAGGTGCACTAGTGATTGGATACTGTGGTGCCTTATGAGTCCCTAGTATATGGTACCTTAGGTGCCAAGGGCATAGGTACTTCACAGGCCTCCCAGGGGCTGCAGCATGTGTTATGCCACCCCTGGGAAGCAGTCTAAATCTGACACCACAGGCCTGCTACTGCAGCCTGGGTGAGGTGGTGCTAGCACCCCTCACTGAGATATAGGTTACCTATATCTCTCCTGCACACACATATAAACCTATCAGTCACCCCTAAGGCAGGCCCTATCAATCCTGAGGGCAGGGTGCTTGGCTTCTATGTGAGGGGGTGCCTCTGCCTGAGCAGGGCCCCTCTGCAGCTCTCAGAGTCTATTCTCTGGTGCTGTTTGTGGATGCGGTTAAACCATATACTCTTAAGTGCATTATATCCTCGCGGTAAATGCTAACTTTGGAATGGCTGCATCAAAACATGTCGTGTTTGGTGTCAAACATCTTGGAATACTACCCCCCGCCAATCTTGGCGGCGGGGGTAGCATTCCACCCTTCTAGAGGGATAAGACATGTACCTGCTGTGGAAACGCGGTAGAATCCTAAAGAGCCCTGGCATCACAAAATGGATGCCACCAGTCACAGACACTGGGCTGCCCTCCTGCTGATGACCGAAACTCGCAGTGGAGGAAGCCCAACAATAGGCATCCTGTCACAGGGAGGTGTAACCACCTTCCAGACAGGGTTTAGTGTATTGGGGCTGGGTGGGTGCACTCTTAGAGTGCTTTGAAGTCCTGCACTGGGGGAGCAGGAGGCTCCTCTGTGCATATGCCAGTTCAAACCAGCTCAGGGGCTACCTGCCCCTGCTCTGGCGCGAAACTGGACAAAGGGAAGTGGGTGTAGCCACCCCCTCCCTTGACCCTCCCATAGGTGGGGTCATAGAGCTAGTCCATCCCCTCTTTTTAGTATAAGAGGGGGAACCTTGCCATTGCAAAGCAGATAACCCCTGGACGACGCTCTACAGAAGAATCCTGGCCCTTCGATGTTCCACTACCTTTGGAAGACAGAAGAATCTCCCTTGGAGTCAAGGAGTGACTCCCCTGCTTGGCAGGCACCAAAAACGACAACGACGGTCGCAAACTACGCCTCTCCCGCCGGAGTCCGAAGTCCCTGCAGCCCAAGAAGTGGATTTCCTGACCTCTCCCAGGCCATCGTGAGTCCCCAGCGAAGCTGAGGCAAGTGGACCCCACGAGTAACGAGGAACCGCGACCCCTGGGTACCGTGCACTATTGTCGAGTGCAACCCCTTCACAACGTTCTACGAACCTGTGCTTTGGACCACGTGTGGTCCCGACCTCCAGCAGGAATCCCTCCGAAGATCAGAGGCCTACACCGTCCTGAGTGACCGTGGGCCCCTGTTGAGTGATTCCGCCCGAGGTGTCTTCGCGATCCCTTGCCCGCTGGCTTGTGGGTCCCTCGAAGACTTCTTAACAAAACCAAAGGGCTCCCCTGGTTGCTCCAGGCCTGCCCTGACTTACCCTCGCTGGGTGAGTTCCACAGACCTTGCTGGTCTGCGCCATCGACTTTTCTTCATCTCCCCGAGACTTGCGGCTGCCAAGGCTTGTTGGCTCCGATCGAGTTGCCGACACCGCAGTCAGCTGCAGACGTCGAGGGACACACCGAACCCAGCTCCTGGTCGTCATCGACGCCTCCTGGACCACGTGGCTGAAGAGTCAAGGCACCCGCAACCGACCTGAAGCGACCGACGACGGTGGGCATCCATCTTCCTTGCCCCGGGTCACTGCCAAGTGACTTTGAACACTGTCCCCTCTGCTTTCAGGTCATCCTTCTTCAGAATCCAGGCTTGGATTCCACCGGACACTTCTTCAGCTCCCGCAAGCAGCAAGTCTTCTTTGTTCGCCATTGAAAACGACGACGCGACCCGACACCAAAGGACACCTGTGCACCCGGCTTCCCTGGGTGAGGTAACTCTAGCACTACGGTGCTCCTGTGGGTGTGGGCCCTAGAACTACTTACCCTGTAAGTGACTTGCTTGTAGGTTCTCCCGAAGTATCCTAAAACTCTTTATTTCCAACCGCGACTTGCCCCATTGAAGTTAACGGCGATTCGCGCCTGTGTATCCACACTGCACGCGTCCCCCGTGGGTCCTTTACTTACCTGCCTTGGGTGGTTTCGTGAGGCCCCAGCACTTCTGAAGGCCCTAGGCCTTGTCTCCCTGCAAGTCGTTGTTTCTAAGTCTCTTACTTAGTTTATGGTCTGGTACGCCCCTAGGGCCCCAGCCATATTTTGTGCTTAACTTATTGTGAAACGTTGATTTGTGCATATGTTTGTCTTCTAATCTCATAAAGAGATTAGTAGAGAGTTATTTAGAAATAAATACATATATATTTGATATATATACCTGTGTGGTGTCTTTTCATTTGGTGATTCAAGAGATTATATGGTAAAACAAGCTGCTTTACATTCCTCCGAGACTTAGCCTGAAGGCTGCTCTCCACAGCTACCACTAGGATAGCTTTCTTTAAAAGGTTGTCTTAAACCTATCTACCATAAGAGTCGATTTGCCCTGGTGCAAGGTGTCCACTTTAATTAGTGAACAGCATATACCAGGCCAACTTCTCACAACTAGGGATCAGACTTATGCCCAGGTTCACAAACCGTAAAGTGAACACTGTGGGTGTAGCTGAGACACTGGTCAAAGAACGCCTTCACATGTCCGCTTACTCGTCCTTTAGGAAATGAAGGGGCACTAAGTTGTGCAAAAAGTGACTGATTTTGTTTTGTTCAAAAATTGTTTAAAAATAATCAAATTTCTTTCAAAAAAATTAATTCAAAGCAGCATTGAAAAGTCACTTTTTATAATTCGAAAGAAGTTGAAACATCGCCAGCTATGCTGTGAATATTCATATTCTGTGCCTGCATGATCCTCTAGCAATGTTTATTCCGTAGCCTTAGTTAAATGTGTGCATCACCAATCTGGTGCACTTAACTTATGCAATAAATTGTCTTTTATCTAAACGAGGTTTAACAACTCCATACTCACTGATCTATGCACCATAATTGATGCTATCGAAAACATTTATGATTGAAATGGTGCAGCTGTCAAGTAAATTCAATACTACAGCTGATATTTTAAAAGCTGTACGTTCAGTCTGTACGCAACTCAAGTCAGTACTCACTGTTTAGGTCTTTAAACATATATTCAGTCTTAACTAATTTTCTGCGATGTCCCTCCATATAAACATTGCAGTACCTTTAAAGTTTAGGAATTAATTGGCCCTCGAAAATGTGAACTCGCCAAGATCAGCTTTCTTCAGATTAAGACTCTGATGTCTTTGTTGATACTCAGGTCTAGATTTTTTAATACTGTTACAGTGGACTCTCTCATGCTCTTTAATTTTGACCGTAGTTGGTTCAAAATGCTGTAGGAGAGCTTAAGAGGTCATGTCTTTGAGGGAACGCAGGCTCCACATAGGCAGTTCAACAAACAGAGGATTTCTGTCAAACCATGTTGCTTGGCCTACAAATGCACCTACAATAGTTCCCCTAATTATTGGTGGTCGTCTCTTCCTCATTACATCCTGCTTTGAACACTTTATGTTTTCTCTTACTCATTCTTCACAGTCGCTTGAGCCCAAAGGGGTTGGGGACATTGACTTTTAGCTCTTGTCTCAAAGGCTTGGAACAATCTCCACTGGGACCTGAGACTACTTTGATTCTTGGAGCACTTACTTAAAAAAAGTTAAAGCCCATTGATGTCATTTATACAAACTGCAACAGATCGTGGGAATGAAGTCACAGAAATGTTGACCTCTGATTTTATAGGGGTGATCCATGTTTAGGACTGCATAGTTACATCTACTCTCTTGGATTCTAATGGTCATCCTTACTTTTTTGTCTCTTTACACCCTTCCTCTGTTCCTGTTTCTGTCCATGACCATACTAGAGAGGTATATTGGCCAGCCCCTTTAGACAGTTGGCTATAAGTTGCTCTATCAATTCAGTTACTTAATTACCTCCATTTGTTAGAAAAACTCCCTTTCGTGGTCTTCCTATCACTTTGTTTTGTTTCTTTTGTATTGGGTTGAGGAATCCTTTACTGCAATTTGTACGCACCATAAACATAACCATCCTCCTTCTCACAAGGTAGCTTTATTAACATTAAATCTTGTTAGAAACCGATCTTGACCTTCATAGATTTGTACCTCTGACCAGTACCCAGGGGCAACTTTAACTTTACGATTAATATATACTAAGCTTCTCAGTTTATTAAACACACAATATGAAATAGACGTATGCCTTTGTCATTGAATTGAATTTGTTTTAACCCTGCTTAACTGGCGCCAAAATTTTAATAATTAATTTACATTTGGAAGTATTTCTGCAAAAGCAAGCCTGGGTGGGCAAAGCCATTGAAATAATGCCTAAAAAGATATCCTTTGAGTAAATACTTCCGAATTACTGTTAGATAACAATGCTAATCAGCTTCAAGTGAGAGGTAAACACTTTAATGGTGTTAAACAATTTACTTCTTATTGCTTTGTAGTATATGTAGTCGTAGTTGCCTATTGGGTTATGTATGCATATTTTATTGTTCTCTCTATTCTTGTGAACCATTACTTTTAAAACAAATGTTAGATATATATATTTTCAGCTCTGAACAGTTGGCAACATGCAAAGTTTGTGTTTTGTAAATTTACCATAATTCTTAACTCTATGATCATTTCCTATAGTGCGTAAAGTTTACTTAGTGTGGGTTTTCTTTTAAAACCAAGATCCTTTGCACCATTTAGATAGAAGCTGATTCAAACATGTTGGCAAAATCCTTACAATTTTAAACACAGGAGCAAAACGGTTTTAAAGTTGTTTAAGAACTGCCAATTAACATGCGCAATAGGAAAAATGTGCAAACTACTCTAGGCCAGTGCTAAGGACGTACTTGAGACTTAGCTCACACAATAAAAACTTTACATAGCCTTAAACAGGAGTTGAAGCATTCAAATTTGACAGCACAATCTAGAAACAGTTTCCAATACAATCTGTATGTGCACAATGAAAATTTAAAATAACAACTCAAAACAAACTAGATAGAGTCAATAGCTTGCAATGCCGAACAATACTGGGCATGATCCATCATGCGTAGGTGTTTACTTGGAAGATTCTGGAATAAATACTCCCATTACCTGTAGGCAGTGCTGTTGATTTGCCTTATCTGTTCTGGCGTAAGTACGCATTGGAAGTACCCTAGAGCTACCAAGTCTGTGTCGCTCAGGGAGGCCATTTGTCTTCCGTTGCTCATGAAGTATTTCACAATGGTGCCAGCTCTTGCTGTGTACTGTGGAAAGAGACAAAGGACAAAGCAATGGTCAGTAGCTCACCTAGGCTATAACAAAGCAGCGAGATCCTTCCAGAAAAGTGCGCTTCCAAGGGGGTGCAATAAAAGTATCAAGATAATGCAGTGCATTCGGGAACCTCTGAATCAGTGTTACATTGGAGACATATTAATTATTGGCGTGAATGCCATGTATTGGATACACCCAGGTCAATGTGTTTATGGCAATGTTGTCAACCTGTTGCCGAATACAGGCGTAAATGCCGCAGATTTTGCATACTACAGTGAAGCATTTCTTTGGTAACTGTTACAGTCAGCTGTTTTCCTATGCTGAGGTTAGGACTGGGGCACACAAAAGTGCAAGATGCACACAGCAAGTATAAGGAGTTGCACAGTCAAGTGCAGTATTCTTATTGTAATGGTGTAGTACACATGCAGTACAATTGAGTCTGTGACCCTCATCTCATTGCACCTGCCTGGTTCTGATTGTAGTAGTCTGTCTGGTCACACTTAATTCCCCATTTCCATCTCTCTTTTCGTCATATCTATCAGCTCGCACTTTTTTTACCTCCCTGTAAACACACATCACGCCCCCTTCCACCTCGAAGCAAATTGCTATTTCCTACTTGCCTTTCACTACATCATTCAGCTCCCATCTCATGACTTTTATGAGACCCCCTTCATTAACATGTCAACTCAACTTGTTATTTTATTCACATTTATTGCACATTTTATCTCACAATTAATTACTCATTTCAGTCATATATCTTTACATCTTTCACCTCAAGCTATATTACACCCCTCAGCGGCATTCACTACACATTTCTATGAGAATCTCGTTTCTTTCAGTTAATATTTCATTACTCGGTGCAGTTTGCTTTTCAGAGCTAGGCTTCTTTGTAGTTAGAAGACCTACAATCTTGGGTGAGTGATAGCTCCTCCCCTCTTGGGCTCTAATTTTTAACAATGAACTGAAGGAATTACGAATGGAGCAGATTTGGATATAGAGTCTGTTTTACAATTCTTTCTTTTTTTAAATTTAAGATTAAAAAAAAGAGTTAAAAATTGAGATCCCATACACAGGAGGATTCCTGCGCTCTTAGTAGCAGGGAAGTGTTCGCTATGATTAGCGACTCTTATGAACCAGACAGAAAAATCTACCTTGAAATCTGAGAAATACTATTAAGATTGATTACTTGCAATACAATTTGGTTTGTTTTATTTCAGCTAGGGCGGCCACAGCTGGAAAAATACGGCATCTCTTGGCCAATGTATACTGTGCAACACTACATCCACTAAAATACTCAATTGTCTTTGTTTTTGTCTGGCACTGAGCTATGAACGAAAAAAGTATTTAAAGCTATCAATTCTCAGACTAGGTGTAAGAACATGCTTAGACGCCTTTCAAAAGTGCTTAAATTGTAAAGACGAACTTCTATGGACAGCCTTCATGAATTTCATGAAAAGCCACTCAACAAAAACTTTGCACCACCTTTAACACCATTTGATGAAATGCGCCTAAAAACTGGATTATCATTGAATAAACTTCGAGAGGCTCATTGATACATTATACCTAGAAATTCAGTCATAATCAGAGCCGTGGGTCCCGTGCTCTCCATGCCACTGGAGTCAAGCTATCCTGGCTGATAAGGGGTGAAACCCGAAACCGGTCCTAGGATGCTTGTTTCCAGTCCAGGGAGGACCTGGCCTGGCAGTTCGGGTTGGACTGTTCCCATTGGGCGCAGGGTCAAGATTGATTTGCATATGGCTGGATTCAAACTGGAATGGCATGGAGAGCAAAAAAAAGATGGATTTAGGCCCAGATCTCTGTACTGGGGTGAATGTATGACATTGTTCTGCATTCTGTCCATCAATTGTTCTTGATACAAATAGTGAGGCACTTAAGAAGTTGAGCATGTTACGCTTTACAATTACCACAATACATAGCAAGCTTGCATAATGAAAAGTTTAACCTCTTGTCAGCTGACACATTTTCGTTGATGCGTTCACAATCACATGAGTAGAACAAAGCAGGACGTACTTACTGGCCCACCTTTGGGGTTGACAGCATGTACTACAGAGAGGTGGATAAATGATTCTGGTTACAGGTAACACAACAATTAACGGAAAGAAGTCCCAACCCACGCCCTCGCGCTCCCTTAATGATTGGTCAGGAGACAGCACTAAATCTCTCATGTAATGTATCCCTCTCAGGCCTGCACACACCCAGCACATGGACTAACCACACTATTGCTCCATCCTTTTACTGTACCCTTACCAGGCACACATACAACTAATGCAGAGTCACTACTCAAACGCTATGCAGCACTCAACATCTGCCTGATGTTGGCTAAGGGTGAGTTAAGTTCACAGCAGTGGAACTTTTATGAAGGTCAGTGAGTCCTTGGGCCTCACTCCAGTGACACTGGGTAAAAAGGTCCTGTTCACTACTCCTGATCACTAGACGGTATGCTGCCACCACTGAGCTCATGCTGCTTAACTCCTAGTGAAGGTGGTAGCTCCTACGGGGGCATGGCGAGCGGCCGAAGATAGCGGTTGCGTGAGCGCTGTGCTCCGCATCGGCCCAACACTTATCCGATCAAAACAGAGGGGAAAGCTTAGCCTGGCTCATTGGGCGGGGTCGCCCCTGATGCAGACTATTACGGCGCAGCGCAGGAGCTGCAAACGGGAGCCCCGACCCCGCTGCTGGCGAGAGGCGGCCGTGTGCGGTGGGGAGACCGGGAGCTCCAGCCCTGAGCGCTACGACGGACCGGAACCTGCCCCGGACTCCCCTCTGCAAGTGCAGGCCTGAGGTGAGGAGGAGCATCGGGGCCCTGGCTCGAGGCACACGAGTGGCGGACCTGCTCGGATTGGGGGCCGAGCGGACAGAGACGAGCCAAGACGCCTGGGGTGCCGACTGCTGGCCTCGGAACTGGGGCGTGGCGAGGCCCGCTGGAACTACTGCTGGAGACCGCGAGGTGGGCTGGCCGGAGATCCCGTTGCGCCGGTGGTGCTGCGCTGAGGAGGCCCCGGCGGGTGAGCTCAGGCAAGGAGTGGTCTCCACCCGGTGGGTTGGCAGCGTTACTTACATTGCTGGGAGTGGAATCTGGAAGCGCTGCCCCAAGTGAGAGTCCCGGGCGTGCAGAGTGCCCAGCTGGTGGGGAGAATGGCTGAACACATTAGTGTGGCCTGAGGCCCTGGCCTCGAGTATTGGACTGAGGCGGGGCCCATTGGCTATATATGGTGGTGGACACGGCGTGACTGCAAGGCCAGGGCTGATGGCAACGGGCCGGCTGCGCCAGAGACCTAAACCCCCACACTGCTTGTGAGGTGAGGAGCTGGCTGGCACGCCTGGGGATGGCTCAGCTCAACCGGCGTCGTGTAGCTTAGCCGGGAGGCGGAGCTCAGACCCCCGTGCTTGGATTTGCGAAGCCGTCCGACGGAGGTGGCCTGGCTGTGGGACCTGATCCTGGGGAGACGGGTCCATTGAGATCAGACCCCTGGACCTTGCAGAGGGGGGGAGCACTGACCGACCCCGGAGTCCTGCGGTGATAAATTAACCTGTGCAGCCTTAGGTAGCGCTGAGCTGCAACATGCGATTGAGTCTCCTGAAACGGAGCAGAGACTACCACCACACGGCGGGCTGAGGGAGGACCCAGGGAGATTCCTGTTGTATGTTTGGTGTGTTGTCTTTTGGTGGCCAGTTGGAACCCTGAGGCACAGTGCTGCAGCCTTGGTGGGCAGAAAGGTGGCCGAGACCTGAGGGGGGCGGACGACGCGCAACTGTGCACCAACGAAACTTACACGGCGGGCCATATTGAAGTACACTGGTTGCGGTGGCCCCTCCAATACGATAGAGACTGGTCCCGGCGTCCCTATTGAAGACCCCGAGAGTGGTAGCCACCCCAGACCTGTGGGAGCTTAGGTGAGAGACTTGGAGGAACACGTTGGGGCGGCCTGGAGTCTGGAGGTGTAGCCTGGTGCAATCTTTTGGCTCTGATACCCCCTGAAGGCAGGCAGAATATTGGATATTGGTAGGCGGCTGGGGGATTTGTGTCCCAGTGAAGCCAGACTAAAGGCTTAGGCTGGGCGTTGGGGCTGCAGCCCCTCCCAACATCAGGACCCGAAATGATGGGGAAGACGCGGGGAAACAAACTGGCACTGCCCCCGAACATGAGGATGAGCCCTCTGACCGGCGGTGGTGTAGCCCTGACCCTCCAACCCGACCCGATCCCATCCAGCAACAACTGGCCAAAATACTGGAAGCCATTTCAGATTCCAAGGCCACGCTCCATCAGGACATAAGTACGGTCTCAGTGGGGTTGGGCCTCCTCCGTGCGGAACACCACAAACACAGTGAGAGGGTTAAGGAAGTGGAAACCGGACTTGAAGAATTGACATCCGAACATAAAGCTCTCTCCCAGCGGGTAACGGAACTTACGGATAAGGTCCGCATTCTGGAAAGACGGGCGGAGGACGGAGAAGGTCGCAGCCGTCGCAATAATGTAAGAATTCTGGGCCTTCCGGAGGGGATAGAAAAAGGAGACATGGTGGCGTATCTTGAGCCGTGGCTCAAGGATGTGGTGGCCCCAGGAGCGCTAACTCAATTCTTTACACTGGAGAGGGCACACCATGTGCCGGCACGCCAGTTGGCGCCGGGCCGGCCCCCAAGACCGGTGGTGGCTAGGATGCTCCACTACAGGGATAGGGACATTGTCTTACAAAAAGCCCACATGAATGGTCCCTTCATGGTCAACAACGCCAAGGTCTCCATGTTCCCGGACTACACACTGGAGGTCCAGCGGAAGTGGGCCTCGTACCTCGAAGTTAAGAAAGCACTCAGGGAGGAAGGGGTCCGGTATTCCCCCATGTTTCCGGCCACGCTCCGCATTGTTCTTGATGGTAAAACTCACTTCTGCGAAACTCCCCAAATGGCTTGGGATTGGATTAAGTCATATCACACGGAAAAACCGTGCCAAGCTCCGAAGCCCCAGCGGACGGTGAGGGACTGGAGATCAGGAAAGCGCTCCCAAAGACGATCTGAACGAATAGGAGCGAAAAAGCCAAACTCCTCACAGACTGAACTGAAAGAGCGGCAGCGCTGCAGGCGGTGGTGGAGATCGCTCGCGGAGGGGCAACACCGTCAGAACAGGGTTACAGATTTACGAAGGGGACCGGTGACTCAGAATCGGAGTCCTCTGGCAAAGGTAGCCTGGAGCTCCCGGTGGTGACCCCGCACACGGCGGATGACATTATGTAACTCAAACAGGCTGCTCTGAGTGACACAAGACAGGGCCGGTGCTGCGGATGATGTAGTAGTACGCCCAGAGAATTGGCCTATTACAGGTTGTGATAGATTTGTTACAGTAGCATAACCACGACCCCCCTGGAGGTCCTCACTGCATATGGTTTGGACCTTCACTAATTTGAAGCTTTGATAAAGGGAAAGTTTGGGCAGATGGCCGTTGCCAGTATGCCCTGGGGCTGGGGAGTTGTTTTAAGTTTGGGATCGTTACAATTGGTCAGTCCTGTTTTCAGTGCATGTGAAGGTGTCATATTGCTGACTTCTGCTGTCTTATGGGGGGGTGGGGGCGGCTGGGAAGGGCAGCCTGGGAAATGTAAAGATATGCAATGGCGCAACAAGGGGTGAAACTGCTTACATGGAATATCAGGGGCATGGGTTCCATGTCCAAACGTTATAAGATCTATAACTATTTGAAAAGACGGGGAGTGCAGATTGCGCTATTGCAGGAGACCCATCTGACCAAGGGAGAGGCTGAGAGGTTGAAACGGCGGTGGCGGGGGCAACTCTTTGCTACTGGCTTCTCTGCATTTGCCCGAGGGGTGTTGGTGTGGGTTCGACCGGGAGTACCCTTCGAGACAACCCGCACCCTGATAGATATAGAAGGGCGGTATGCGCTAGTGGCGGGGTGCTTATTAGGACAGGAGATAACAATCAGTTGTTGCTATGCCCCCAATCACGATCAACTGGCATACTTGACCTCCCTGTCCGCACATATAGCCAGTATGGCGACGGGGCAGTTGGTGCTGGGGGGAGATTTTAATTGTGTGGCAGATGTCCAACAAGACAGGTCTCATCCACCCTTGATAGGAGCATAGGCACATAAGACAGCAGTGGGGCTGCGGGATTGGATGGCACATTGGGATCTTCATGACATATGGCGTGTGCAGCACAGCGGGGTTAGGGAATATTCCTACTACTCACAGTTGCATCATCTTCACACGAGAATAGATGCATTTTGGTGTTCACAGACCTTCAGCTCTCTCACCCAGTCTACTGAATATCTGGGCCGCACGTATTCAGATCGTAGCCCCCTGGTATTAACATATTGCCCCCGGAGGCATAGACCTCCGATCCCCACATGGCGACTAAATCCTGTGGCCCTGGAGGACGCGCCCTTTGCGGAGTCCTTATGCGCTACGGTGGACGCATACTTTACTGAAAATACGGGCACTGCCTCCACAGCATTAGTCGAATGGGAGGCTTTTAAAGCGGTGGTGAGGGGACATTGTATGGGACAAACCATTGGGATACAGAGAGAACTTCATAGAGAACTCACCGGGATTGAGGGAGAGCTGCAGATTTTGGATAATATGCAAGGGCCGGGGTTACAGATTCATGAGCAATTGTTGGCCAAACAAAAGCAATACGATGAGGCACTTGAGAGGCTCCGCTCACATGACTATAGAGCCTACATGGATAGAGTACAGACTGAGGAGGGGAAAGCTGGGCGGTTACTGGCATGGATCATTAGGCCTGAATCGCAGGGATCCCCGATCACCCACATCAGAATGGCGGAAGATAGGACTGAGTATGACCCAGATAAGATAAATGGAGCCTTCCAGACATATTATGAACAATTGTATACGGCCCGCCAGGCGTCTCACAAGACGATATTGACGCCTTCTTGGCCCCTCTGGCCCTGACGGTGGTTGAAGAAGAGACTATGAAGGAACTGGAGGGACCGGTCACTCTCCAGGAAGTCAGGCGAGCCTTGGCTCTGCTGGCCGGGGATACAACGGCAGGCCCTGATGGCCTACCCGCAGAGTTTTATGTGAAATATAGGTCTGTATTGGCCCTCCGCCTGGTTGCTTTGTACAATGAAGCCCTTGAACTGGGGCAACTGCCGCCCTCTACGCGTTCTGCAATGGTGATACCGCTCCCCAAGACCGAAAGTCCAGAGGCAGGGGTGAGGGATTATAGACCTTTGCCCATGCTCAACACTGATTTTAAAGTACTCAGTAAAATACTGGCGCTTAGACTGATGCCACATATGACAACTTTGATCCACTCTGACCAGAATGGATTTGTTCCCTCCCGAAACACTTCGTATAATCTGCGTCGTTTATATTCGGTGCTGTACAATTCGGAGGCCCAGAACTTACCACGAGCAGCTCTGCTATCGGTGGATCTGGAGAAAGCATTCGACACAGTCAGCTGGGGCTATCTCATAGGGGTTATGAAGAAAACGGGAATGGTACCGGGCTAGCAAAAATGGGTTCAACTATTATATACCTCCCCGACGGCAAGGGTCAGAACGGGTGGCACCGTCTCTCCAGAATATGGAGTCTCCCGTGGGACACGACAGGGGTGTCTGCTGTCCCCCCTGTTGTTTGCACTAGCGGTTGAACCACTGGCGTAACTCTTCCGTAGTGGAGGAGAGGGACTTGGAATACAGCTGAATAGCAGAATGTACATAATCTCCCTATATGCTGACGATCTGTTGATCTATTTGAGCGATGCCTGTGCGGGTACGGCGACCACTTTTAAAATGCTCGAGAGCTTTGGCCAGCGATCAGGGCTGCTGATTAACCGCCATAAGACACACCTGTTTCCAGTGGCCGGACCTCTCCCTAGGCCCGGAGACCTTCCGGAAGTATATAATTGGTCCTCGTCCTCCTTTAAGTACCTGGGAATTCAGATCTTCCATTCTTTGGAGGATATGAGAGAAGGAAATCTGGGAAGGGCGGTCCGTTCCTTACGCTCTAGTGTGGCCTTCTGGGGCTCGCTGCGACTACCGTTAATGGCTCGGATCTCGCTGACCAAGATGTCTATGCTGCCTAGGTTATTATATTATTTTGTAAATCTACCAGTGATGATGCCTGCGGGTTGGTTTAGACTCCTGGAGGCACTGGTGCAAGATCTTATTTGGGCAGATGGTAGGCGTAGGGTTGCGCTGCGAACCTTGCAATGCCCTATGAGGGAGGGTGGATTGGGGGTCCCAGACTTCGAATTTTACCAGCTGGCTGCCCAACTTCAGTGGGTTGCGCAGTGGTTGGAGGGGGTGAATCAGGAGGGAACGTACCTAGTGGAACCTAGGCAACACCCACGATTACTGCTCGCTAAGCTGTTAAACCCGGCCACAAAAGTCCATTACACCTCAGTTATGCAGATTACGGCTTTGCAGTGTTGGAGAAGATGCATGGCTAGATTGCCAGTGGGTCCGAAGTACACGCCGGTGTTGCCATTGATAGGGCTACCATATGGTGAACCACAGATGATCTTGGGGCGGAACATCTGCTGGCCTGGACTGGGGCGGGGATTGATACGACTGGGGATCTGTTTCAGAAACGCTGCTTACTCCCTTTTGCGGACCTGGTAGAGAGTTCTGGCCTTCCTACCGACCAATTCCTTAAGTACGAAACGCTAGTGAGGACGTTTGAATGGTTGTGGGGTGCGGGAAGGGAGGAACCACCTACGCATGGGGTTCTCCACTCCTTGATAACACTGGGTACAGCTGGCCATCAAATTAAATGGTTTTATGCCTCTCTTTTAGAGGCCTCATTGTCCCCGATGCTCGTCCTCGGGGGAAATGGGAGAGAACTCTTAACCAAACACTTACAGATGCAGACTGGCGCCGCGTGCTGGAATCGCCTAAAAAGATATCCCGCAATACCCACCTGAAATACCTGCAGTTTAACTATGTCCACATGACATATATGACTCTGCATCGCATACAAGCTGCATTCGGTGGGGAACCCAGAGAGTGCCCAAGATGTAAATACTTAGATGCGGACTTCCCACACATGACATGGAGTTGTACAATTGTACAGAGTTTATGGGACGCAGTAATGACTAAAATTAATAACACACTATGGCGCACACTAGCACACTCAGCTGGGGTGTGCCTCCTCAGGCTCTACACCAGACCACCCAAACGCAAGGTGGGACACCGTTTCATTGATCTGTCCTTGGCATTAGCCAGGAGGCGCATTGCGATAACATGGAAATCGGCACTGGGACCACAGTTTGGGGTTTGGAACCAGGAGGTGACTAGTTGGGCAGCAGCAGAGGGCAGAGCCTTACATAGAGAGGAATTAAAGGGTTTGCGCAGGCGCCCGATCGCTGAGGCGTGGAGGGAAGTCTTACACAATTGGGAACATCCGAGTTGCCCCGCCAGCGGCGAGGAGGGGGAGGGAGCTGCGTCGATTGGCTCAGACTGATAAACCCTGTGGGAGGCTACTCCTCGCGCCGGGGATCTTCCTCGCACCTCCCTCCCTTTCTCCCTACCCCTTCTTAATCTCGTTAAAGACCAATGAGACCCGGAGGTATCTGCAACACCATTGATAATGGGATGGTCCCCAGCCAACCCGGGCCCCGTTACTGAGAGTTTATCTTCCATTGTTGATGGAGGCGACGACAGAGACACCCACATGCACAGGCTGACACTGTTTTAATTGTTTAAGTTCACTTGTTTATTAAGGTACGGGCATACATAATATGATGAAGAATGACATTGATTACAATGAACGCACCACGACAGTCCTCATGATCGGCCCCAGGAGTGAATAGTTAGAGACATAAGTTACATGAGGGATAGATGAAAGAGCAACACTGCTCATACACAGAATACAATAGACCTAGCTGTTAATTGCATGAAGGAATGGAATGGATTGTGTATGACCTCTGGAATATATTATACGTCTAAACTACTATTGTTTATATACCCATTGCCCAAATGTGCAGGAAAAATAACTATGTAACTGATAACTGTTATTTCTAGATTTGGAATATGTCAATATAAGAACGTATGATTACAAATGCCAATATCAAAACAAAAAGAGGGGGAGAGGAGGATATGGCTAGGTTCTTCCTCCTGGGTACTTGTAAAGCAAAAGAAGATCCGTAAATAATGGATCAGGGAACCTAGCTAATAGGGAAAAGGAGGGGTCTACTAAATGAGTAAGACACACCTCAATAAAGGAAAAGAAAATTCTTTTCTTGAGTCCCCTCACTCACCAAAGGTTTCCCCTAGGTGACATGCTTCATCATTGGGGCCATCCCAAGCATCTACTGCTTGGGGCGTGCTGCGACTTGCGATAGTTACGTAGGAGCACTAATTTTTAAGATATGACTATGTGTGGTGCAGTGAAGGGGGAGTGGTGTGAGTGATTGTTAAAAATTACCTAACTAGTGAACGTAAACAATTTTATTCTTGCTCCTAGTTGGCAAAAGATAAAAAGGGGTTAATAAAAGGGAAAAGAATTAAATGTCCCTGATATTGTAAGTCAACATGTTTCGAGGTGTCCCCTAACCTCTTCTTTCAGGACAACATGGGGACCAGCCCCATGTGTACCACTCCGTGCAAACCTGTAATAAAGTGAAAAATAAGAAAAACAATGGGGCGCGCACTTATTGTGTCAGCGCTAGATATAATACATACGGTTAAACTGAACACGTAGTATCTAATGAAGAAGTAAAAAACAGACAAGTTAGTATACACTGCCTGCCCATCTGTCTCGTGGGCAGGTAAAAACGAAGTCTTTTAGCGATCAAATCAATCCAGTAGTGATGGTGCTCTTGACTGTAACTTTAAACATGTACTTAGTTCTGTTCAGTCTACTAGTCTTGTGTCTCTGTAATTAAAAACATATGTCAAAGGAATAAAAAACACTCGTGGAAAAACATCAAACAAAACAAACATTACATGAAACATATAATTGCGTGTTGCCTCATGGACCTACTTAATAACTGGCAAAAGTAAGCCCCATGGTCAGCCCGGGTGGAGGAGCCTGAATAGACCCTAGAGAAAGAGAAGTAAAAGTCTTAAGTCAACGACTCGAAAGAGAGAAAAATGAAAAGGAAAACCTCATTAGTAACTTAGGAATGGGCTCCCAATGAAGAGAATCTTACTTGACTCGGCTAGCCTCCGTCAATATGACCTACTCGTTCCCATAAGCGGACCGCATCTTAGCGTGTCTGGCTTCCGAGAGGTCTAAAGTAGGAAACCAAGAAACTGCTTAGTCACGAACGCGTTTCAAAAGACTATACCGCGTATCGTTAAAAGTGATGGGGGCCATTTTGGGTGTACTTTATGTTGCGTGTATCGTGCCTAAAATGGGCAAGGAATCCTCGGTTCAAACAGAAATTTGTTCACGAGGGCTAATTGGTTCAAAAATAAGGAAAACACTCTGTAGATGTAATAAAAGTAAAAAATAGGAAACTAAGAAGACAGGTCTCGAACCCTGCAGTATAAAGCGATTCCCTTTTGAAAAATAGAGCTTCTCTATTGCGAGAGTGCCACAATAAGGCGGCGGCCATCTTGAACTGGTAAAAAACAGGTCCTGATAGGGACTGGATCCTATGTGTGCTATATCTAGTAAAGGTAAAAAATAGAAGATAAAGGAAAATAAGAAACTGAGAAAGCGGGTCTCAAACCCTGCGGTATTAAGCGATTCCCTTATGAAAAAACAGAGCTTCTCTATTGCGAGAAGAGTCATAATAAGACGGCGGCCATCTTAAACTGGTGAAAACAGGTCCTGATAGGGACTGAATCCTATGTGTACTATATCTAGTAAGGGGGGTTTATATTGACAAGACATGGAATAGAGTTTTAGAAAAAATAGAAAAAATAGAAAAAAATAGAAAAAAATAGTAAAAGGATTTTAAGGGCAGAAGGGTGGAGGTACAGTACTTCATGTATAGTTGGAATACAATTATCTAGAAAAATGACCCCACGGAATATTTTCGTTTAACCCTTTAGTATCAGAGCGTAGTTTGAACACCCACCTCTGTTCTTTTTCCAACAACCTTTGCTCCAGGTTGTCACATGGTTTGATGTGTTCCAACACCACCCACTTCATGTCGTTGGGTGTGTGTTGCATATCATTAAAGTGTGCTGTCATCCTGGTACTCGCTCTGTGGCACCGGATGTTGCTACGGTGTTCACAGATCCTTGTACCCACCTTCCTGGTTGTCATGCCCACATAGTGGAGATTACAGGGACATGTAATCAAATATACTACACCTACTGTGCTGCATGTTGTAAAATTTCTGAGCTCCCATGATGTGCCTGTATTAAAACAGACCCTTTTTGTGGTGGAAGTTAGGTGGCACACGCTGCAATTCCCACACGGGTGGTGACCCGTTGGTAAAGTACTTATGGTCTGTTGGTTATTTCTCTGATTAGGTTTCGGGCGTGTGTGTACTAGAAGGTCACGTAGATTCTTCCCTCTCCTATGTGAAAACATTGGAATGGGGATATTTAAATTACCACTGTTCAGGATATTCCAATGTTTTTTCACCATTTTTGTGATCTTGTCTGACGCTATGCTGAAGGTAGTGATGCAGATGGGTCTCTTATCTTTTCCTGTTTCTTGTTTTACGTAAGTCTCCAGTAGAGCATCTCTATTATTATTTTTTGCTCTTTTCTTGGCTTTATTGATGATACGAGAAGGGTATTTACGGTTTTTCAGTTTTTCTGCTAGGTCTTTAGCCTGTTCCTCATAGTCATTTATTTCTGTGCAGTTTCTCCTCAACCTGAGGAATTGTCCAAAAGGAAGATTTTCTTTGAGATGTCTAGGATGAAAACTGTCGTAAAGCAAAAGACAATTCTTAGCAGTTGGTTTAAAGTGAGTTGTGGTCTTCAGATGACCCTCTGCTGCATAGATATTCAGGTCTAGAAAGATGAGATCAGACCTACTCATTGTATGGGTAAATTTTAAGAAGGGGTCCTGTGAATTTAGCCATTCCAAAAACAGGTTAGCTTCTATTTCATTCCCATTCCATATCACCAGGATATCGTCTATGTACCTTTTCCATTCGATGATCTTGGAACGGTGAGTGTTGTTGTCAGAGAGGATCTTATGTTCCTCCATGTGGTAGACATATAATCCAGCTACACTCGGGGCGAAGGTGCTGCCCATACTGGTCCCATGTTGTTGTTGGAAAATGGTGTCTTCGAAACGGAAGTAATTCTCAGTAAGGGCCCATTTGCAACATTCCAAAACCAAATGTCGAGGTGTATGATAGGGCCATATTGCTCCATACAGAATATCCTCCAGGATATCCAAGGTCGCCTTATGTGGAAGGCTAGTGTAGAGGCTTTCTACATCTAAACCAATAAGAATGTTATTAGTTGGATTGAAAGGGAGGTCTTTTAGAAGGGAAAGGACTGCTTTTGTATTACAGGTTTGCACGGAGTGGTACACATGGGGCTGGTCCCCATGTTGTCCTGAAGAAGAGGTTAGGGGACACCTCGAAACATGTTGACTTACAATATCAGGGACATTTAATTCTTTTCCCTTTTATTAACCCCTTTTTATCTTTTGCCAACTAGGAGCAAGAATAAAATTGTTTACGTTCACTAGTTAGGTAATTTTTAACAATCACTCACACCACTCCCCCTTCACTGCACCACACATAGTCATATCTTAAAAATTAGTGCTCCTACGTAACTATCGCAAGTCGCAGCACGCCCCAAGCAGTAGATGCTTGGGATGGCCCCAATGATGAAGCATGTCACCTAGGGGAAACCTTTGGTGAGTGAGGGGACTCAAGAAAAGAATTTTCTTTTCCTTTATTGAGGTGTGTCTTACTCATTTAGTAGACCCCTCCTTTTCCCTATTAGCTAGGTTCCCTGATCCATTATTTACGGATCTTCTTTTGCTTTACAAATGCCAATAAACATATTTACAAAAAAAAAAGGTGGTAGCTCCTACCCCTATAAGGGTAGCGCTTTGGGCACCCCTCCCGGTCCGGGTAGGCTGCAATCCATGAGACAGGCCTATATCATGGCGCACATGCATAATACATGTTCGCCTATGACAAAAAATCAGCATTAGGGATCCAGACAACAGTACAAATGGGCACTCAGGGCAGGGGTAAATGTTCCTTAACATGCAGAGGACATTTCCTTCCCAACACCAGGAATAATGACCCCTTGATCCTGGTGGAATTATCACCAAAATTGGGTAATAAGGCAGATCAGGGTTTACATTGAAAAATTCTTGGAGAATTATCAGGGAGGTGAAATGACCAAGGAATGCAGATCCCTGAATAAATGAAGAACGTAATGGCTACTAGAAAACAGCCATCAGTGTAAAAAGATCCAAGTTCAGTGAAGACAAAGGTCGGAAAGCTGGGCCTTAAAAGACACTCATGACAGGGCTCATTCCAGGAAGGCACCAAGCCTTTTCAGGTGGATATATTAATAGAAAGCCCTTCATTATTGTAGACATCAAGGGTGTGAGGTCATCCAATTCACACATGGCTCTCTAAAGGCCCCAATTGCAATACACTAAACATTAAGTGTGGCTACTGCTAATCTCAAGCAGAAACCTTCCAAGAAAAAGTGAATAAGCTTGAGTGAAGGATAGGGCAGACATGGTTGTAAGATGACCCACTGAAATGTGAAAGAAGGTCAATAATGTTCACATGACCTCCATCTGGATAACCTCAGGGAATTGTACTACTACAGCCACCTCCTCAAAAGAAAGCCCCGAACTGTGTAGGCCTAATCTTTCAACCACCAAACTGCAAAGTGAGTGACAATTGGAGATGGAAAGTATTGCATGCCACAAGGGAGACAGCCAATGGTCTAACCAATAGAGAACCCACCATTAATTCCAATACAAATGGAAAGCAAACTTGTTTGAGGCAATTAAGGGAAGTGTAGGCACACACTGTTAGCACAGTGTGTATCATGGTACTCTGCGTTATGGTCAAAATTCAGGTTTCCGATTTGCACACATTACAAAAATAATGGAGTTGAAGAGTTGAAGTAATAATCATTTCCGATATCTTAGTTATTCTCTGGAATTTTTCTTTACTCCCAATATATATTCAGTTCCATAAATCAAAGTTTATATATAGCCCCAATCCATATCTGGGAACTCTTCATCAGTGGGCATTATTTTTTTGCATTATTGACTGTATCTGTGGAAAACAAAAATCAGATGGCTGATCAATGTCGTCCAAACAACATTAAAACAATCAGCAAAAAATTGTTCTATCACAAAGTTCAGCACATAGCAGAGCCATAATTCATATTCAAAGGATCCACACCCACCTAAACTATCTCAACTAGAGGGTGTGCCTATCTCAAATAAGTAAATAAAGGATCAATGGGTATGCAAAGAAGACTCACAGAATGAAAACATACCAGAGTCAGCTTCAAACAACTTTTGAAAGGAGAGACATGCAGTCAAATAAATGCCAGTAGAGACTTGACTGCCCAGAAGATACCACAGAGTGGAGTAAATTAAAAGTAACCAAGATACACAAATGTGAAAAATAGAATGCTAGATTTTCCTATAGGATGACTTTACATCATATGCAAAAAATACATTGACGATGATTTCATTATGTGAATTGATAAAAAAGAGACTTCATTGGCCACATTAACACATAACTACCCATTAATACTTGCATTCAGTTGTCATGCAACATACATGACAAGCGTACCTCCTTTGTGGATGAATGCATAAATATACACATAAACCAACTTAACAAAAAACTGTGCAGTAAAGAACCGGATTAGAGCAATGTTTTGCATTTTTAGAGCTTTCATCCCCTGTATCTAAAAATTAACTTGCCAGTCAGCAAATTGATATGAGTTAAAATAATATTGAGTAACACTACAGACAATGAGCATCAATCAGCTTTAAAAACTAACACATTTTGAGCTAGAGGATATCCTGAAACAGTTCTTGTAGAAGTAGAAGAAAGGGTTGACAATACTTCAATACGGGAAACAGCGTTTACAATGCTGTCGGTACAACGCGGTCAGTACAACGACCGCGTTGTTACCACGCATACCATTACAATGCAAGTCATTAGAACGACTTGCTGTAGGGGGCTTTAGGTGTTGGATTTTCAATCCAACACCTTCCCTACAGAGTGGAGTTGGAATAGTAAATTATACTATTCCAAACTCCAGCGCCCCCCCTACAGCAAGTTGTTGTAATGACTTGGGTTGTAATGGTACACTTGGTAACAACGCGGTCGTTGTACTGACTGCGTTGTAAAGGCATGTGTTGTAAAGGCATATATTCCTTCAATACAAATGCTACTAAAACCAAGTGTCAGAAAGGCCAGCACCTGGAGGTAGCCACGATGCTGTTTGCCGGAACTGCAGGCAATTTTCAGGGGGGAAAAATGATGCTGCGAGGACTTATCGAACCGCGGTCACTGTAACAGGTGAAAAGAAGACGTCGGCCCCAAAAGAACAAACAAAGGTGTTCGCAAACTCAAAAGTAACAAAAAATATGCTGCCACTTAACAATAGGAGGCAAGGGTCTCATTTGATAAGGAAAAGTAGGATCAAGAAGGAAGTGAAACATAATGTAGTCTAATGTAAAACAGTATTTCAAAAGCAAAGCTGTGACAGCACAATATTGGACAAAGTTATGAATTTGGTGCACTGCTATGTTGTGGAAAAGCTGTGCAATTGCAATATCTATCAGCAGTAGGGCTATTGAGAAAGTATAAAGAACTAAAGTTCTAGGAAGAAATGAGGACCAAAGACCAAAAAATGGGAGTTTGTATGCTCTAGTGATCGTTTGAGCCACCTCTTGTTTTATTTTCATAAGTGCTTTAATGATCACAACCTACCTCATTGTATTTACATTTTTCCTCGCATTATTTTGACTCCAAACTGCTACTTATCCATACATTTTTAGAACTTTTAGCGCCGTACCATGCTTGCTACTAGTCGTTCTAAACATATGTTGTATCATGGTTTGCACTAGCCCCATGCAAATTACGCTATGGACCACAAAACTGTGAAATTCTAGGCTCTTATGACTTACCGTTTACATTCGAGAAATACGTACTATATTTTAATGGTATCTTTTTAAATGATATAATGCTTTTTATTACTTTACTATAGTACATTAAGCACTGTATGTTTCATGGAATGAAACTTCCGAAATAAACATTTCTGACTGACTGGACAGTGGCTTTATCAGACTATATAGCGATATCCTTCTGGAAACGCTTTGATTATAATATACAAAACTGCATTATTTCTATTGTATGCTACAGTCGTGCCACAGGATACTGTAACATGAAGAATTCCTATTGTAATGTTGTGGTTTAGTCATAGACTAGCAGGCTCATGCCACTACTCGAGATATGCCCCATTGTGGAATAATATTAGTATGATTATATTGTCAACATGGAATAATACAATGCAAGATACTTATGGAAACAGTGGTTTGTAAAAGGGACATTACAGCAGCACACCCCCTGTGGTAATTCTGTGACTCTTACCATGATAATGATTAGTATTCCTAGGATCATTCTATTGATTTGATACTTCCTCTCTGCACGAGTTTAGTAGCACTGATAAAGAGAAGTGTATCATTTTGAAAATAGTTGTATAGAGCAAAACAGTGCGCCAGACAAACCATCCGCTATTTCTACTTGCGTTTTTGCTATTTACCGTGTTGGTGGCCCATTCTGGATATTCAGAAATTTCAACCAGAGTGTCTGTGTCGATGCCAATGAAGTTGGTGTTCACCTCACTCTCGGTGAAGGCCAGTGTTATCCGTTTTAGAGCTGCGATCTGGTCCAAAGGCAGTGGGCTCCCGAAAACCTATCAACCAAAGATAATGTTGCATACATTATGTCACTCTGCAGATGCTACTACAGGGGTGTGCAATACAGATTAATATTTTTCCTCAAAATTCCATGAAATTTCAAGAAATTAAATTTTCCTAACAAAATGTGGATTGGTCATGCTTTGAATGACTGTTTTTTAAGTGAGCCTGCACCTCATGTAAAAAAAGTCTAGTGAGATCTCTCAGAAGGTGACTTCTTTGAGAAGAAAATGTCGATCAACAAGCCATTTTTATGTGAAGCAGTCCCCCACTGGTTTCTCACCAGAACATTTTATACAAAGCCCATGCTTTATTAAACAAGCATTGGAAATGCAATAGGTCTTGCATTTGGTTGAGTTAGGGCTATTGGCATTGTAAATGACAATGTCTTCTACCCATGTGTTATGGAGTGTATGTATGTGGTGTGTAGTGGAATTGTGTGGGTTGGATTGGAATTGTTAGCTGTGGAATTGTGTGGTGTGTACTGGAATTATGTGGCTTGGTGTGCAGTGGAAATACGTGGATAGTAAATATGTGGTATTGAGTGTTATGGAATTATGTGGAGTGGGATTGTGTGTTATGGAGTGGAATTATGTGGAATGTTTTTTTGTGTTGTGAAGTGGTATGCAGTGGAGTTTAATTATGTGGTGTGCTGTTGAATTTTGTGGCATGATGTGGAATTCTGTGGTGGGGATTGGATGTATATGGTGTGTTGTGCAATTGTGTTGATGTGTTGAATTATGTAGTTTGGTGTTGAATTATGTGCTGTTTATTAGTAATGGATGTGGCGTGGAACTGTGTGGATAGCTTTGCATTTTTGGTGATGAAAAAAAACCACATAGGTTGAAGTTAAGCTCCAGATCTGTGTTTTTGGGTGTTGAAATATCAAGCATTGGTAAACGCATTAAGTTTCGCATATGTGAATAATACGTTTTTTTTGGTTGTAAATTTTAGCTTGATGAGCAGTTGTACAATATAAGTTACTGAAACTTCGTAAAAGTTTTATGACTTGTTTATTGAGAAAGACAATATGTGCAGTAATGGCGTTTTTCACACAATTATGGATTTGCGCATTTGCCACATAATCCATCATCAGATGCATAATCTGCAGATTAAAAAAAAATGTTTCTTGCCCATACAGTTCATATGTTACTGAAAAACTCAGTGACATATTGCAGCGCAGTGGAATGCACTTTGCAAAAGGTGATTGGTCACCTTTCTGTTGCTTATTGCTATATCTGGGTGTTAGGCTGGTACTAATGAGCTGCGACCAATGTCTAGACAGTGCTAACAAGTGTAACAATTGCTGGATGTCAGCACAAGTTTAGAGACCGACACCTCCCCCAGCATGCACATGCATCCTTTGTACACCTCTGCATGATGTGCTTAAAGCGCCCTTCATCAGACAGCTGAAGAAAGCAAGGCTTGGAGTAAGAGTGTAATGGCTCTGACATGGAGTAATGGCCAGAGCTACTACATCAAGTAAAACTGGTCACTTGTAACCTGGCCGCACAGCACTTGAATCTATCAATGAATAACTTACAAAAATCATACAGTCTCTTAAAACGAATTGTCAAACAATGTCAACAGGAATCTGTTTTAATTTCATCTGTTGTGTCTATCACGGTCATACAATGATTTACTTTCGCACCTCAATGCTATAAGCTCAATTGTGACCAACAAGTTCAACATAAAAGTACAATGGCCTATTTTACAATGAAGGTTTTCATTTCCAAATATATGTATGCTGCCCAATCCATTTCGGAATCTCTGTCCCTTCTTCAGGAAACACTCCAAAAGAAATATTGACAACAATAAAGAGGGAGGAAATATCAGTCATCATGTTGGTTATAGACAACGAGTGATGAAAAGCGAAACCAACAAAAATTAATACCAAGCCTATAATGAATAAGAAGAGCTCCCCATTGCTTCGAGACAACGCAATTAATGAAGACACCCGTGAACTTATAGTGACGTCCCAAAAAGGTTCCTAAGTTTAGCGAAAAGGTTCCTGTGACCGTTCGCACCCTGTACGTGTCATGCCTACAAACAGTGCTGATGTGATGTAAAAAAACAACTTCTTCCATGAGTAGCCAAGATGGCTCCTAAAATACTCACAACGTACATGAATAACAACTCATGCTCAACATGACCAACGTGTTTTTTCTTAAAGCTAAGTAAATAAAACCGGCTGTTGAGCGTGCAGCAAAAGGAAAATAGTAGGCTGTCTATTCGATTTCAAATCTGCCCACACACACCTGCGCGCTCTCTACCCGATGTGCTGTAACAACATACTCCGGGCTCTCAAAAAGGGTTGGAAGTTGCTACCGTAATGAATCAATGGCAGTGACCAGGTTGTTCAGTAACCTAGGACTGGGGGCTGCTCTGTCATAAACTCCGATCTAACCTCAGGTTATGACAGAGCAGCCCCCAGTCCTAGGTTACTGAACAACCTGGTCACTGCCATTGATTCATTACGGTAGCAACTTCCAACCCTTTTTGAGAGCCCGGTGGGCCCTTCCACTTCAATCACAGCCTGAAGTTTCTCGCTGTGCTAATTTGGTGCCTTCACTCACTCCCCTCCCTCTCCATCACGTCGGTCCTGATGAAGACCCCACTCTAAGGCGCAAGTTTCCTGTTGTCCATAGGGGTCGAAACGTCGACAGCATTGTGTTTTTGTGTGTCAAGTACAGATGACAGAGAATGTATATCTGCATCTATTAATGTATGCTATGATTTGCCATATGTGCATCTGCCAGATATTTGGCTGGATAGGTTAAAATTATTCATTGTTGATGTATATAATACACACTGCCTTCCCTTCCCACATCACTAGCACAAATCCCTCCTATGCACTGGTCACCTCACTTTTTGTGCACCAATTTTAAATGTGTAAATATGACATAAAGTGTGTCTTCTGACCTAATTCATTCATGCATTTGGTGATTAAATAAAATCACATTCATTTTTTGAAAATCCACATGGTGATGCTTTATTGTGACAAAAGAATTAAGATTAAGTCTATGCTTCTTTGTTTATGTTGTGCAACTGTGACACATAACTTTTAATTTCAAGCAGCAGCAATACTGTTAAAGTCAAGTGACCATAATGATAATGACAAGAAGTCCAATTACCATTTGACCTAGTCTACTTTTTGGAGCTCAAAATCTTCCAGCGGGGCAAAGTCAAAGGTTAAAGCTGCTGAGGATACCTAAAAGTCAGACACGTCCTTGTCAAGAGGAAGCTGTTGATTTTGGCTCAAAAAGCTCAGAGTGGTTCAAAGCTGTAAATCGTAGCTGCTGAGGTTGTGTTGCTACTATGATGAATTTTGCCCCGTGACCTGGCCCTAGTTTTAACCTTTAGACTTAGTCAGACTTTTGGTTCTCACGATCAAGTGGAGCAAAGCTGTAGCCGGGGAGGGCTCCACAAATCTAGAGACTTTTACTGAGACGTACTGCTCAACCAGATGTCAGGCTGCAAAAAGCTCTGAGAAGGACATAACTGGTTTTCTTGCCTGTCTAGGGTGCACCCTCTGTGGAAAGCTTCAGCACCTTGTCTCACTCCCCACAGAAAGGAAAAAATGACTAGGTTCCACTTTCCTCTACTGTGAAAGTCCCTCCTAGTCACTACTGCAGCCCTCAATGTCATTGGGGTAGGCTGCTAGGCATCATGTCACTCTCCAGCCAGGGCACCAGCAGTGTCCAGTCCTCAGTGCTCACCTGGGCTCAGGTGTCGGGAGCCCTGCCTTTTGTGTCCCTGGCCAGGCAAAAAGGAGGTCAACTACTTGACCTTTGGAGAGTAATTCTAGTCCCTGGGTGCCAGAAGGAGTCCTTGGGACTACTTTTCTGGTAGTCAGGCAGAGCCTTCTTTCTTCAAGATGTTTTCTTCCCAGCTCCAGGAATGTCCGGATGAGGTGTTTTTTAGGTGCCAGTTTTATCATACGTACTAGCCAGTGGCTGGAAAATTCTGTCCCCACCCATTACTACCCATTGTATGTATGTATGTGTGGATATGGTATTTCTATAACGTGAACGTAGTCAAAAGGCAGCATAGCGCTAACTATTATTTCATAAATCCGCTTTCTCCTTTTGCAAGACTTTCTTCATTTACTTAAAACCTTCCCATGAGCCCAAAAACAAGATGGCTCCCATCAGCCTCCACCTGGAGGAGCTCTGGTCCTTTTCCTGGCCATTCCCATATTTAGATGATATGTCCTGCCCTCTGTCACAGTTAGAATTATTTTTCCCTTTTACTGAATTGGAGCCAGAAAGTTAGGAATGGCATTGAGGATCAATGGTACCAGTCCCAGCCAGCCCCACTTGGTATCACTAAGGCAAAGGAAGAGCTGTTAAGACTGCCCTTTGCTCTGCCAACTGTTCTTGTTACCCTTCCAGATGGCTAATCCCTGTTAAATGACCACTTGTTAACAACACCCTTGCCTTTCTGGGCCTAGAAGCCATACACCTGTCATGTCAGCAGCTGGTCAAGAATGTTCATCTGGCCTCTGAAGTAAGGATTTTATTTTCTTTAGTCCTGTTCATGGAAAAAAGCAGCTTTACCTATACAAGGGAAACAGCTTTGGGTCAGATGGACACTGTGAGGGCAATGTATATTATACAACAATTTTATACATTAAGCTGACAGCCGTGTGAGTTTACAAGATACACTTTAATTGTGATTTAGCTATTACATAACAAACATTTGGCTTTTCTGCATGCCAAACGTTATTTTTCCTGCTATGTGTCCCAGCAGTGCTTTTAATCTGCAGCCCAGCCAGACCATAATGGTTCTTCCTGAAGCCATATATTTTGTCTCTATGTAGGTGGTGTAAATGGACAATGCAGCCCACAGATGCCATCTAACCTCCACACCATTTGTGAGTTTCTTGCACCTTTTATTTTGGCCTTGCAGGAAAGTTAAATCAGCTACTTATCTGACACCAAGCACACTGCTGTAACACTTCTAAACAGTGGCTAAAGCAGACAGTTCTAAACATAGAAAACCAAACAAGGCACAGTCTTCCTGTGAAATGTCATTTGCGGCAAGGCTCTTGTATGCTTAAAAAACATGCTGCATGCAAAATAGGCTGACTGCATGAAAAACATGGCTGCAGTTCACAGAGAATATGTGTACAGGTATAAGGCAAACATGCTGCATGTAAAATAGGCTGACTGCATGAAAAACATGGCTGCAGTTCACAGAGAATATGTGTACAGGTATAAGGCATAGAAAAAATGGGCTAACAGTTTGGGTGATAAAGTTAACACATTTTTGCTTGAATGCAATGTTTTTAGTTAGACCCTCTGTCAAATCAAATAAATCTCCTCCTTAGTTAGACCCTCTGTGTCTTTATGACATTTTCAAACTAAGAAGGTACAGAAGCAAATATTTTTACTTCTGTAGTGTATGAATTGAAATCACGACTGGACGGGAAGATGATTTCACAGAGATCCATCTAGAAGGAAGAACGAAAAGCAGCGTTAGCTCCATATGCTCAGTTTTGTAGCAAAGCAGAAGCCAAGCAGGAGTGACGCCTCCTCACCTCTTAAGATAATATGGCCCATATGTACGAAGGTATTTTGCATTTTGTTATCGGTGTGAATCACTATTTTGGGCCGCTAGGAAATGCAAAATGTCATTTCCCTATGTACGAAATTCATTCGCGGTGGTGCAAAATGCGATTTATCCTTGTAGAAATCGCATTTTGGAAATTGAAAAATAAGAAACTGCAAATAGTGAATACTGAATAGCACTCGTTACAACGCATGCGTTTTCTACGCATGCCATTACAACGCAAGTCGTTAAAACGCCGTTGTAGTTACATCGCATGCCATTACAACGCAACGACTTGCTGTGGGGGGGCGCTGGAGTTTGGAATAGTATAATTTACTATTCCAACTCCAGTGTGTGCAACAGTAGGGAAGGTGTTGGATTGAAAATCCAACAAATCCAACACCTTCTGCCCGCTACAGCAAGTCGTTCTAACAACTTGCGCTGTAATGGCATGCGATGTAACAACGCGTCATTGTAACGACTTGCATTGTAATGGCATGCGATGTATCGCATGCGTTGTAAACGATGTTTCCCATGATTTCCTACATGCGAATGGCAAACCTCATGTACAACTGATTTCCAAATTGTGACTAGTCACAAAATGGCCATTTAGGAAATGCAATTACCATTGAATCGGATCAGGTGGTAACCAGGTGCACCCTATAAAAAGGCACCCAAAATGCATCAGGCTCTTTCAGAATGGCAGCCCTGTATGTTTTGGCAAGGAGAATGAGGATTTTGGCGTTGAGGCAGAGAAGGAGGAGGAGACAGAAAAAAATATTTAGGGTGAGGGTCACCCTGTTTGAACAGATAGAAGAGGAGATTATTGATAGGTACAAATTGAGTAGTCGAGGAATACTTGATTTAATAGCTGAGTTACGACCTCAGCTACAGGCCCCAACACCCAGAAGCAACGCAATACCACCACATGTGCAGGGTTTATGTTGCCTAAACCTTTTAGCGTCGGGCAGTTAGCAGGGAGTAATGGCAATGGCAGGGGGGTGTCACAAAATGCCTTTTGCAGGTTCTATCACAGGTTCCTTGACATCATGGTGAGCAAGGTCAACCGATATATATCATTCTCCAATACCCCAATCATTGCAGCAAACCAAATTGATGTCCTACAGGGTAGCACAGTTGCCCAATGTCATTGGCTGTGTTGATGGCATACATATTGCCATATGTCCCCCTCAACAACTGAATACATATCCAGGAATAGGGAAAGCTCACACCCACTCAATGTGCAGGTAGTGCGGGACACCTCCTGTATCATAACAGACCTTGTGGCCAGATTCCCAGGCAGCACCCACGACTCATTCATGTTCTGCCACAGTGGAATACAAAACCGACTGGCACAGGTGAATTTGGCGATAGTTTTCTACTTGGTAAGAGAATCGAAGACCCAATTAATACAGTGGCCAGCACGGTGTATGTAATGTGACCTAATAGTTTTACTTCTCATGCTGTTAAGGTGACAGTGCATATGCCTTACGTACCTGGCTACTCACACCGTACCTGACAGCGAGGACAAGAAGTGAGAATCAGTACAACAGGGCACACAGGACAAAATGCTCAATCATTGAACGGACCTTTGGGATCCTGAAGTCCCACTTTTGCTGCCTCCGCAAGACTGGCGGGGCACTACTATACAGCCCGGATACATGCTGCAAGATATTCTCCACCTGTGCCGTACTGCACAATATTGCCATGAAAAAGCACAACATCCCCGTAGAGCCAGATTCCGACTTTGGTGATGAGTTACCTCCACTACAGGTGCAGCAGGAGGGCACATGTGCAGCAGATGGGCCGTGCACAACGCACAGAGATTACCAACAACAATTTCTGAGGTACGAGAAATTAGAATATCAAATAATGAGCCATCAGACATGATGGTAATGCTTGCTGCATAACTGAGGTACCACCTTTTATTCAGGTAGCAACAACATTGTTACACTCGAGGATAAACTGTATCCTTGTGGATGTAACATTGCTAGAAAATTAACAACAAAGTAACTAATGCCAAACATAACAAAGGTGACTCATTCCTCTGAGTGCACAGTGCGTCACTTCTTTCTGCCTCTGGGGTTGGGTGCTTTGTCAGCAACATTGGGCTGCGGGACTGGTGACATGTCCATCCCAGACATGTGTCTGCGTGAACACCTTGTACTGCATGCCTCCTGAACATATGTGGCACTGAGGCTAGAGCCCTCTTCGCTCTCAGGTGGGGACAGGATGTTGAGGACACAGAGGTTGTGGGTCTGGATGTTCTCTAGGGCTGTGGTCACTTGCACGAGCTCACGTGCAACTACCTGACAGCAGTGCCCCATGTCAGTCTGAATGTTCACATTCCGCCTTGCTAGTGTTATTGTGGCTACTGCCAGGCAGTTGATGGACCGCATGAAGGAATCAAACCTTGCCAGGCACAGTGCTCCCTCCCCATTGCCGCTAGCCACTGGTCCTGCCGTTTCTCCAAGTTCTGGAGCGACTTAGATATAAGTTGCAGCTGCCAACTGACAGTCCGTTTTTGTTTTGTCTGCAGGCACTGTATGGGTGGGCCTCTCCCACCCACCATACAGGAGCACTATCCGATATGTCGTCTGACACATTCTCAGTACAAACTGCTGATATTTTCCCTCTGCACTGTCTTTGTACCCTGGCCTCCAATGTTGTGGGGTCCCTGCTCTGTGATTGACCCTCATAACTGTCCACAAACTCTGGCAACGTTGGGCTGGTTGCTCTCCTTCCAGTTGAGGAGATGGGTGGAGGGGTTTGTGGTGTTGTGTCCTGAATGACCACATCAGTGTCAGTAGGCCCTTGGGCTGCAATGGTTTCTGGCATGTCCAGGCTTAAGCCTGGGCAGAGTTTGCTGAGTTTTACTCTGTGGAACTCCACGAAGTGCCAGAAAAACTATGTCGCGCTCCGCGGAGTACCTCCAGCAGCGGAGTCTGTTAAGTCGTGCTGCTCGCAATGATTTTTAGCGCCAGGAGTTTACAGCGCGAGCGGCACTAAACGCCGCGCCAGAGGGCGCTGCTGCTTTCTACCACTCGAGTAGACATTCTACTCGAGCGGCAGCTTCCTCAACGCAAACAGCAGATTTCTCAACATGAGCAATTGCAACCTGCTGCAACCGCCCACGATGACAAATCTCACCGGGAAGGGGTCTAGCGTGTAATTTTTTTCCAGCGGGCACCCGTCAACTTACCGTTGGTGAGCCGATCGAGAGGAAAAACTCAGCTGTGCGTCACTTCGCTGAGTTTTTCGGAACTCCGCATGGAGCGCGGAGTGAGCAAAACTCAGCGAACTTGGCCGGCGGAGCGGAATTCTTCGCCCGCCCCTAGGCTGCGATCTGTGAAAACGCATGTAAAAAGTTAGTTTAAGTAGGTGGTTAAGGTTTGCCCACAATACTGTTGAAACTCTATTTCATGTGTTTGTGACATGTTGATGTTGTAGAGATATGTTTAGTATAGTTATCAGCACACAGTTCAGCAAGCATCTGATGTGTACTACAACTTCCATGATGCATTGACAGAGTGGGGCAAGCATCTCAATGGAGTTATTCATGCTATGATGTACGATATATGGATTTGCTAATATTGTGTTTTTTGTTATGTAAGCAAACGGAAGATGACTTACCCTAGATGGTGCCTGCTGGATTCAAGGTGTCGATGTCAGCTACTCCCACCACACATTCTGGTTCCAGGATCCCCTATATGAGCATCTCCATGGAGGTCAGGGCTTGTTTTGAGAGTCCCTCTGCCATCCTGCTGACCACCTTCTCTTTCTTACGAGACCTCAGGTCATACCACTTTTGCAGATCTCATGAATGGTCCTGTGGGTGACTCCTAAGGAGTTCACCTTCTCCAGGATGTGGGTCTAGATTCAGGTCTTTTGGCTGCCTGGCACAAAGAAGGAGGCCTTTCCAAACAGTTGGTCCATATAGGCAACACATTCCTCTGTCAGGAGCTCCAGCTCCTTCTCAGAAAACTTTACTTTCCACTTTCTGGACCCTGAGTCCTTGCCCCATCTTCTGTGGCCATGGTCTTCTCCTGGGATGGTGTTATTCAGTGGCGGCACTGGTGCTGCAAGAGCACTCTTTACTTCCACCCTAGGCCTCTAGGTTGTGGCCACACCTTATATTTATAAACTTCTTGGTCTGACATCATCATTCTGCATCCAGAAAGCTCTGTTTTCTATATTGCAATTTCCTGTTTGGAAATCGCAATTTAGCGATTTCCTATGTTGCGATTTCCTAATAGCGCATGCAAATCCGTAGGAACCGCTATTAGGAAATTGCAGGTTACATACATTCTGTTTTGAGATTCCCAAATAGCGATTTCTGCGGATACGCTGTTTGGGAATCGTACTTTTGGAATTTTGTATATATAGGCCTATGAGCAGTAAAGGTATATAAAACCATTGAAGTGTCTGGGTTAGAGACATGGACTGGTTGCTGAGGGGAGATGCTCAAGGGTTGAATTCTGACTGCTGACCCATCGACAGCATAAGGTGCGCAGGGAAATTGTTCACTGCTTGGCATAATTTAAGTTGAATTAACTTATACAGCCATTTAGTTGTATGGCGGAAACCATTATAGATACAGTCTGTACATGGTGGACTAATAAGTTAGGGATGTCAAATGAAATATGATTCCATCCTGCTCAACCTTTGCCTAATTTCCTTATTATATCTGCTGAGTTGTTTATCATTATCATAATCATTCTGACACACTTGTTTTGTGGACAAAGACTGCATAATAAATAACTACATAATTGTGAAGCTCCATCCTTGTGTGTCCATATTAATTTGGAATACCATGGTGGGGCTCCATTTCATTATCACCTGCAGTTAGGAGATCCTCTGGCAGGTTTGTCGGACTGCCAGCATTTCTTGTCTAGCAGACCAGAACTCACTAAATGAGAGGTGAGAGAAACATGACAGTACTCCTTTTTTCCCAAGAGGTGACTTTAACTTTTGGAGTTAATGGAACCTACTGAGCATAACCATTATAATATTAGGTGAAACACGACAAAAATTTGTAGAAATTTTATTAATTTTGTTTAACATAATGCAACATAAAGGAACGGACCTACTGAGAAGGAAAGTCCTTAAGGAATGGAGCTACTGAAAAGGAAGGTGATTAAGACGTCCCACTGATTTGCTCTTTTTTGAGCTTCCTTCTTAAAAAGAGGTAATATAGTTCATGTTGAATGTGAGCTGGCAGGGTATTTTCCACTTAGCCCACAGTATGGCCATAATTGTTCTGTCTGCTCTAACTCTATGTATCTCTGGGAGAACTAGATTGATCCTAATGCAGTCTTTCTGGGATGCATCTTTTAAAGGATGCTCAAAGATAGTGAGGTTCCATTTTGTGTATGGATTCATTGAGAAGGCGGAAAGCTGAAAGCCTTCTGCCTGCATTTGGAAACTATGGCCAGGCCAAGTTCCATAATTTGTCTCACACTGCATGTGCAATTCCCAATAGAACTAGAGGTTTGAGCCTAACAATATAAGGGTGGCCATCCGTGTGAACGTTGAGTCACCACAATGTTTTTCCTTGTAAGATCCCTATTTTCACCACTTGTTATTGAGAATAAATGTTCTTGCATACTTTTTCCTAGTGAATGTCTGCTGCTGCTAGACGATTCTTCTCAAATTAACTCTTGCATGGCAGAAAGGTTTGTGGCTTGCATAAGCATGAGAAAATAAGCTATAGATTGTCCCATAATCAAGAGTTATGTGAAATGATTCTCTCTTTATTAAACTTTTGCAATGACCCACTGGAAGCACAGATTATGTGAATTAATCATCGCATCTACATCACATGTCCATTAAAGAGAAGAGGAGAATATGCTAAGGCCCGAAAGTGCAATCTGGTTTCCTTGCTGCTGTGTTTTTGCCCTAGATTTCGTGCATGCTGTGATATAGAATTGAGCGTCCTAGTGTAATTTCCCCGTGAATAGGATGTCCTTGGTGTAACATGCACAAAATATCATTTTAACCCTTGCAAAAGTTGGAACTATCCTATAGACCATACTCTTGTAAAATAATCTCTTGAATGCAATGGATAAGTGGCTGAACTAGGTGGCTAAATTGGAAAGCGAGACCCAAAGTTAAGTGTTGTACTCCCTTGCTTTGGACCTTAACTAAACTTCAGGAGATTCTTGATCCCATCACTTTATCTCTTCATGCCTCACAAAATAGGAGTAATGCATTGCAATTGTATGGAAATACTAATGTGCTATGTTTGTGTGCTATGTTTTGTGTAGCGTTGTCCTATTTGTGTGTCTCCCCCTGGCATGTTTTCATAGTAAAACAAATTGATGGAGTACCATTTTTGAGAAAATATTTCAACTATATTACTTAAACAAAATTTTAAAGATGCATGCCACTTATAATTTAGTAGAAACCAGTTCAAGGTGTACATACCATTCATCTTGAAATTGGTTCCCCGCTTTTGATGTTTGTTCAAGGATTGCATAGTTTATTTTTCCCTTCACCCACTTCCCATCCAACATCCCAGTCACAAGGTGATGTTTCACTCGTTTTAAAGGTAGATTTGAGGGTAATTACTCTAGGGTGGGAATGTGGAGGGGAAATGATCCATGAAAAGGGGTGGGATATGTACAAAATGGGCAAATAGAAAATGTCTACATTTAAGAAGCATCTGGTATATATCTATCTCAAACAGCGTTGATTAGGTTTATTATATATAAGGGAGAGGATGTAGCCTAACGGCTAGAGCGGTCGACTTCGAAGCTGGGGAACAGGGTTCGAGTCTCGGCAACGACGCTCAACATCCTGTGATTCTGGGCAAATCACTTAATCTCCCCGTGCCTAACAAAAATGAATGTGTCCTTCTGTAACTAAACTGGTACTCATGTAAAGCGCTCTGATACCCGATGTCTCGGGTCTAGTTCGCGCTATATAAAACTCAACAAAAAAAAAATGATTGCCTCAATTCTATCACTAAAAATAAGGCACTATTTAGATGGCTTTGAAGCCAGATATTATTTTCTTCAACTTTTTTGTCCTCGTCTCAGGTTGCTCATCGGGGAGTGGTGATCTTATTCAATCACTCAATTCATTAGATAAATTGCACTCTGAGCCTGATCAAGAGGGTTACTGGATTATAGTTATGGCTTTATTTTAGAATCTCAAATTCACACGATGTCGTTTTTATGGCCCAATTGAAGATGACCCCCCATTCTCTTAAGCAGCTATGTATTTCTTTTTTGGATTGTACCTGGCCATTTATAGTTTGTTTATGTTTGCGCCTTATATAGTGCACAAAATTACCTCAACAAGAGATGTCCTGGTGCTTACAAACTGAGTTCCAAAAGAGACCTTGAAATTGAGAATGCACTGAGAGAGGTAGAAATGTTTGGACCTCCCAATTTAACAGGGAGACCTTTAGTTGGTTTATGCACTCCATGAACTTTGCTTGAGCTCTCAGCTGAGCTGGCATCATAATCCAGGCCTTTGGAATAATTCCTTAGAATATCCGACCTCCTATGCTAGATTTTTCAAATCTGAGGAAGCAGAGCAAAAAATGTGAAGCAGATCTTGAAGATTTAAAAGGAATGTATCCCGAGAAACGTGTTGGGGCAATTCAGTGATCTGTTCTCCCTGGTACCTAGTGTCACTGATTGGTGTGTCCATGACGTGGACACCGGGGACAGTCCTCCCATTAAGCACAAGGCTTACCGAGTGAGTGAGTGGTTCTGCCATCGAGAACTGTGGTCGCTGGGAGTCCGCCTGTCACCGTCTCCACTTCTTCGAGAAGCTACGTGCTGTGTCCCCGTCCGACGGCAGGTATCTGGTGCGCAACGGGTCGCGTAGACCCAGGCCTTGAACTCAGTCAGTGCCACGTTCTGGTGAACACGTTATTGCCATTTTAAGTCCCTACTGATTTACGTGCATTGTAACTGGTTAAAACGCTTTTGAGAGTCTCGTACTAAACCTTAGATAAAGAACTCGCTATTAGAACATGCTACACAGACATACTTTAAAAGCTGCTTCGGTGGGTAGCGCAAATCAGCGCTGCCGGCCCACCAGCAGTATTTGGTCTACCAGCCCTGGGCACACACAGTGCATTGATACTAGGGACTGACAGGTAAACCAAACGAGCCAATTATGATTATCCTAATTCATACAGTTATCTTTACACAGGGAGCATTCGCACTGTGTCACTGATTGGCAGTGGCACAGCGCCCAGAGCATCTAAATCCAGCCAACATAAAAGGTCAGAAGCGAAAAGAGGAAGGGAGACCCGCGCCAATGATGCCAGGTCTAACACACGTCCCCTCCAGCTGAAATGTGGGGAGAACTAACCATTCCCTTGGGAGTTCTCATCACTAAGGTGGAAAAACCTGGACAGACCGTCAGCATTGGCGTGCTCTGTACCAGGGCGGTGTTCCACCGTGAAATCCATGCCCTGTAGGGAAATGGACCACCTCAACAACTTGGGATTCTCACCCCTCATATGCATCAACCATCTAAGGGACCTGTGGTCTGTCTGAACCCGGAAGTGAGTCCCAAACAAATATGGCCTCAGCTACTTCAGCGCCCAGACCACAGCAAATGCCTCACGCTCAATTGCACTCCACCTCTGTTCCCGGGGAAGTAACCTCCTGCTTAGGAAGGCTACCGGTTGGTCTAGTCCCTCCTCATTCATCTGTGACAGAACAGCCCCTATTCCATGCTCTGAGGCGTCTGTCTGGACAACGAATTCCTTTGAAAAGTCGGGCGCCTGAAGCACGGGTGCAGTGCACATGGCAGTATTCAGGGCGTCAAAAGCGTTCTGACAGGTGTCAGTCCAGTTTACCTTCTTTGGCTGCTTCTTAGAAGTCAGCTCAGTCAAGGGTGCAATAATGTTACCATATCCTTTGACAAACCTCCTGTAGTACCCCGCGAGTCCTAAGAAGGCTCTCACCTGCGTCTGAGTCTTGGGGGGTTCCCACGCCAGGATAGTTTCAATTTTGGGCTGAAGGGGCGCCACCTGGCCGCTCCCCACCTGGTGCCCCAAATACACTACAGAACCCTGCCAAATCTGGCACTTACTGGCTTTGATTGTGAGGCCTGCTTTCCGCAGGGCCATCAATACCTCCCAGAGGTGGCGCAGGTGGTCCTCCCAAGAGGAGCTAAACACTGCAATGTCATCCAGGTAGGCGGCACTGAAGTCTTCCAGCCCAACCAACACCCTGTTGACCAGCCTCTGAAAGGTGGCAGGGGCATTCTTCATTCCAAAGGGCATCACCCGGAACTGGTAGTGCCCATCGGGTGTGGAGAAGGCTGATCTCTCCTTTGCTCCCTCGGTCAAGGCGATCTGCCAATACCCAGACGTCAAATCAAATGTGCTGAGGTATTTTGCAGCCCCTAACCGATCTATGAGCTCATCAGCTCTGGGGATGGGGTGCGCGTCAGTCTTCGTGACTGAATTGAGGCCCCGATAGTCCACGCAGAACAGAAGTTCTGGGGTGGTACCAGGCGCTGCAGCTTTTGGTACCAGGGCCACTGGGCTGGACCAAGGGCTGCTAGAGGACTCAATCACCCCAAGGGCAAACATTTTGGCCTCATCCTTAATGTAGGCCCTTACCCGGTCAGTCACTCGGTAAGCCTTGTGCTTAATGGGAGGACTGTCCCCGGTGTCCACGTCATGGACACACCAATCAGTGACACTAGGTACCAGGGAGAACAGATCACTGAATTGCCCCAACAGTTGGCGACAATCACCCTGCTGTTCAGGGGTCAGTGTGGTGGAGAGGACCACACCCTCCACTGACCCATCTCGCTCCCCTGCACACAGGAGGTCAGGAAGGGGCTCGCTCTCCTCCTCCATCCCAGCATCTGTGGCCAGAAGCATGCCCACTTCAGACCTCTCAAAGTGGGGCTTCAGGCAGTTAACATGCAGGAACGCAAGGGGTTCCTGGGAGACTGCAAGGTCACCACGTAGGTAACAGGACTCTTGCGCTCCACCACCTCAAAGGGGCCGGTCCACCTATCCTGGAGCGCACAGGGCTCCACCGGGGCCATGACCCAAACCTTCTGTCCAGGCTGAAACTCGTTCAGAGTGGCATTCTGATCGTGCCAGCGCTTCATCTCTTCCTGGCTGGTTTCCAGGTTTGCCTCAGCAAGTTTCCTGAAACGCCGAGTCTGGTTCCTGAAGGCCAGCATGTAACTAAACACATCCTGGGGAGGTTTCCTGGGAGATTGCTCCCAGCCTTCCTTGACCAGACTCAGAGGCCCTCTTACCGGGTGACCATAGAGCAGCTCAAAGGGACTGAACCCTAAGGACTTCTGTGGCACCTCATGGTAAGCAAACAACAGGCATGGCAAGAGGACATCCCACTTACGCCTCATGGGCTCGCCTAGGCCCATAATCATGCCCTTAAGGGTCCGGTTGAATCTCTCAACCAGCCCATTACCCTGGGGGTGGTAAGGAGTGGTGAACTTATACGTTACCCCACACTCCTCCCACAGAGACTTCATGTACTTGGAGATGAAGTTAGTTCCCCTATCGGACACCACCTCTCTGGGGAATCCCACACGGAGAAAATCCCCATCAGTGCCCGTCCCACCACGGGGGCTGTCACTGTCCTGAGCGGGATGGCCTCAGGGTACCGGGTGGCATGGTCCACCAAGACCAGGATGAACCTGTTGCCCCTGGCTGTCTTGGGATCCAGAGGCCCCACAATATCAATGCCCACTCTTTCGAATGGGGTGCTCACCACGGGAAAGGGCTGTAGTGGGGCCTTAATCTTCCCCCCACTCTTCCCACTTGCCTGGCAAGTCTCACACGTCCTGCAGTGAGCATCGGAGCTCCTGCGCATCTGGGGCCAATAGAAGTGGGTGACCAGCCTCTCAAAGGTCTTGGTCTGCCCCAGATGTCCGGCCAGTGGCACATCATGAGCCAACCCCAGTAGGAAGGTCCTGAAGCGCTGGGGTACCATCAGCACACGGGCTGACCCAGGCTCAGCAACCTTAGGCTCGCTGTAAAGAAGGTTGTTCTCCCAATAGATCCAATGTGACCCTGTCTGGTCACCTACTGCCTGGGCGGCGGCCTGTCGCCGCACCCCCTCAAGAGAAGGGCAGGTTCTCTGCTGCTCGCAAAATTCCTCCCTGGAGGGCCCCCCTTCCTGCTGCCAATGGGTCAGCTCCGGTAGGTCCCCCAGTTCGGCCACTTGTTCCCCTGTAGGTTCCAGGGCATCCCCCTCAAGGTCTGCTCCCTCCGGGACCGTGGGAAGCGCGGGGGCCGGTTTCCCGCGCCCCCTACCCCTTCTCTTTGAGGCAGGGGCCTGGGCCATACTTTCAGGCTCCAGACCCTCCTGAACATCCTTCTGAGCTGTCATGGACCGAGTGGTCACACACGCCCACTCAGGCAAACCCAACATTTCCAAATGAGACTTTCTCTCCACCGTAGCCCTCGGGGAGTTCTCCAGATCGTTGCCCAACAGACAGTCTACAGGCATGGCGGCCCTCACAGCCACTTGAAGAGTTCCTGTGACCCCCCCCACTCGAAGGGAACCTGAGCCACTTCACACTGGCTCTCTGAGTTGTCTGCTGACACTACGGGGCAGAATGCATGGGGGACAACTTGCTCTTTGGACACCAACCGGGAGTTGACAGCGGTCACACTAGCTCCGGTGTCCCTGAGATCCTCCACCCTATTGCCATTGATGGTCACCCACTGCCGGTACTTCTGAGTGTTGGTCGGCAGTGTGGGGTTAGGGACCTTCTCGAAGTCCCCTAGCGAGACAAGGGTTAACTCTACGGGATCCCACCCACCTTGGACCTCCATTTCCTCCCCCCCAGGGCTATACTGGCAATCTGGCGGGATGGTGCACGGGGTGGTGCACGAGGGGATGCATTGGGGTCCCTCTGGGGACACTGGGGATCATAATACTGGTGGCCCACTTGACCACACTTGTAAGTAAGGGGCCCCCTATGAACAGGCCTACCTGTCGGGGACACTGGCTTCTTCTCAGGGGGAGGCTCGGACACCACTGCTTGGTTCCCTTGGGAATTACTTTGGAGCCCTCTCTGGAACTCCCTCTGTTTACCCTTGTCCCCCCCACTTTTCTGCTGGGGACCCTGCCCACCTCGGGCGAAGTCTCCCACAAAACATTTGCGGACCCGGGTCCGCCTCCTCAGCAAGCTTCCTAGGGTTAGTCAGCTTGCTATCAATCAGGTGCTGGCTTAGCTCTGGAAAACAGTTACTGGACAAATGCTCCCACGCAAACAAATCATACAATTGCTCGAAAGTTTCCACTTTGCTACCTTTTACCCAGCGATCCATTGCTCTGCAGAAAAAAGACACATATTCAACCCACGTGGTACCCTCTAACTTCTTACAGGTCCTAAACCTCTGCCTGTACATTTCCGGGGTCAAACCATAACGGGTCATCAAAGCTTCTTTCATATGGGCATACACCATCCTGCTCTCCTCAGGCAGGTCCAACAGGGTATCCCTACCATCACTCACAAAGCGCCCCCACAATCCCGCTCCCCAATCCTGCTCAGGGACCCGGTGGGACACCATTGCTATCTCATATGCGGCAAACCATTGCCCAATATCCTCACTCACTCTTGTGAAAATCCTTAATGACATCCTTAGGAATATAAACTCTACTCTCAGGAGTTACTAAAGGTATGCTGCCACCAGAGGGGGAGACCGGGACACTCCTCGCCCTGATCTCTATCTCCCTCAACATTCTCTCATGTTCCATTCTCATTTCCTCAAGTTCAAAGGACAATCGATTCTTCTCATTGTCTAACTTCTTACTCTCAAGGTCCTTCTGACCTTCCAATTTAGCCATCTCCAAACTATGCCTCCTATCTCTCTCCCTGTCCTCCAGCTCTTCTGGGGTCAGGCTCCTTTGGGATACACTAGTACCTGGATTGGAGGGTGTTCTATCTCCCCCTCCTCTACTGCATCATCCTGCTGCCCTCCAGCATTCTCTTCCTCATTCCCAGCGGACTCTCTCGCTTCCCACCAGGCCTTTAGCGCCTTGTGATACTCCTCCTTCCTAGAGAGACCTATCACGGGGACTGCGAATTGCCTACAAAATGACTTCAGCTGTTTGGCAGTATAGGTATCTAATCTTTCCTCCTCAAAGGCGAGATCCTCCGAAGCATTGGATGTTGGCCTTCCCATATTAGCAGTACTCATGGCTGCGATCAACAATTCAATACTAAAACAACCAACTAAAAAAATTCGGAGAGAAACAAAAAATCCACGCGCGTCTGCGCTTTGGTCTGTACTCACTAGTGGTGTCTAACAGTTATTGTACGTGGATCATAAATGCAAGTCCTGATCCTCACCGCTGACCGCCAATGTTAGAAATGGGGGTCTCTAGTTGGCCATGGCTGGCGCCAATGTCCAAATAGGGACCCTTCTTCCCAAGTCAGGGCAAGTGGGCTACCCCCTTTGATAACCCCTGCTCAACCCTGTGGTAACGTAGCACGAGCAGTTAGGCCTATCTCAGAGGCAGTGTGTGAAGCATTTATGAACATGCACAATAAGGCAGTAACGACACGACAAAAGGACACAACTCAAGTAGGTATAGAAAAAATAGTATCTTTATCTAAGGTTTAGTACGAGACTCTCAAAAGCGTTTTAACCAGTTACAATGCACGTAAATCAGTAGGGACTTAAAAGGGCAATAACGTGTTCACCAGAACGTGGCACTGACTGAGTTCAAGGCATGGGTCTACACGACCCGTTGCGCACCAGATACCTGCCGTCGGACGGGGACACAGCACGTAGCTTCTCGAAGAAGCGGAGACGGTGACAGGCGGACTCCCAGCGACCACAGTTCTCGATGGCAGTGGTCCGCAAAGTGCACTCACCATGATTCGGGCACTCGGGGACAGGCGGGCTCCCAGCGTCAGCAGCACGCGGCTGCGGCGGCCCGGGCTGGTGGTGGCGATGACTCTCGTCGTGCAGCTCCGTGGTGGGCTCGCGGCGGCAGCAGCGCTCTCCTAGCTGCGGCGGCCCACGGGACGATTCACGATGGTGCAAGGTTGACAAAGACGCGGGCACTCAGCGGCAGCAGCTCTCTCTTAGCTGCGGCGGCCCACAGGACAAATCCCAATGATGCAAAGTTAGCAAAGGTGCGAGCACTCCACGGCAGCAGCTCTCTCTTAGCTGCGGCGGCTCAAAGGACAAATCACGATGATGCAAAGTTAGCAAGGGTGCGAGCACTCAGCGGCGGCAGCTCTCTCTTAGCTGCGGCGGCTCACAGGACAAATCACGATGATGCAAAGTTAGCAAGGGTGCGAGCACTCAGCGGCGACAGCTCTCTCTTAGCTGCGGCGGCTCACAGGACAAATCACGATGATGCACAACTAACACAAGTGCGGGCATCCAGCGGTGGCAGCTCTCTTAGCTGCGGCGGCCCACAGGGTTTCAGCGAAGGTTCTGAGGATTCGAAATAAGGCGGGCACTCAGCGGCGGCAGCTCTCTCTTAGCTGCGGCGGCCCACACAGCTTCAGCGAAGGTTCTGAAGGTTCAAAATAAGGTGGGCACTCAGCGGCGGCAGCTCTCTCTTAGCTGCAGCGGCCCACACAGTTTCAGCGAAAGTTCTGAAGATTCAAATTTAGGCAGGCACTCAGCGGTGGCGGCAGCTCTCTCTTAGCTGCGGCGGCCCACACAGTTTCAGCGAAGGTTCTGAAGATTCAAATGAAGGTGGGCACTCAGCGGCGGCAGCTCTCCCTTAGCTGCGGCGGCCCACACAGTTTCAGCGAAGGTTCTGAAGATTCAAATGAAGGCGGGCACTCAGTGGCGGCAGCTCTCTCTTAGCTGCGGCGGCCCACACACAGAGTTCACAAGGGTTACCAGTCCGCGTTCCTCACAGTAGGACTAGAGGTCCCGGATTACTCGACGGAGGCCTCACCTGCAAGTAGAATTCCTAGCAAAGGTATTCGGGCGGCTGACGGGGTGAAGTCTAATGTCCCTGAGACTTCAGCAGGAGGCGCTCTCAATTCAGGCCCTTGGGTAGTTTCTTCAGCAAGCTTGGTGAAAGTTTCAAAGTCCTTTCCTCTGTCCGCTCGGACAGAGTTTCGTCTTGACATCCAGAAGGAACACACTTGAAACAGGTTTCAGCGCAGCGTTTTATACCTAAAAAGTCTTTGTTCTCTGCAGTCACAAATCACTGCATCCAGCCAGAACCAGTTCGGTGGGGTCGGGGAGCACTTGGTTTACGAGGCGACATCCTGCCCTTTAAGAATCTGGGGTCTGCTATCAGACGCCCAGTGGGAGATGGAGCCATCATTCACCTTGCCAGGCACGGCCCTGCTCGGATCAAAGAGTCACCCCTCCCCATACTCCAAATGCCGATCTCTCTCTCCAGCCAGGTCTGACCCAGCTGGCCCTGCTGCTCCAAAACCAGACGGCCAATACACACGCTAGCAAAGCCTACAGGAAAGCTGAGGCCAGAAAATACCTTGTTTCTAGCAGAGGTATTTTCGAACACGGGCTACGCAAATAATCCTTACTAAAAGATGCATCTCAATGTCCTGAGCTTAAACATATCAAATTCGACGTTCCTATCTGGTTCCTGAGGGCAGGTAGGATTAAGGCATGTAATACTCAGCCTGCACATTCTGGCCTATGAGAACGGGTGGCCTCGCAATAGTAAACAGTGAAATGGAGGGTAACTCGCTATTAGAACATGCTACACAGACATACTTTAAAAGCTGCTTCGGTGGGTAGCGCAAATCAGCGCTGCCGGCCCACCAGCAGTATTTGGTCTACCAGCCCTGGGCACACACAGTGCACTGATACTAGGGACTGACAGGTAAACCAAACGAGCCAATTATGATTATCCCAATTCATACAGTTATCTTTACACAGGGAGCATTCGCGCTGTGTCACTGATTGGCAGTGGCACAGCACCCAGAGCATCTAAATCCAGCCAACATAAAAGGTCAGAAGCGAAAAGAGGAAGGGAGACCCGCGCCAATGATGCCAGGTCTAACACTTTCCAAGACACATTATGTGGGCAAATTATTGCTTGCTCATCTCTACAAGAAAAGACAATCACAATTAACATGGATTTAGACTTGCATTGAATCGGCAGTCTATTAAGATTAGGATCAAATTGTGTTACACTAAATTGTGAAAAGTCATACCAAACATTACAAGGTTTCTACACAAAGGAATAGATAGTAAATAATAAGAACGCAAGTCAACATATCTACAAAGGGAATAGGCATATCAGTAGAATGCTAGTGTGGGCTGCAAAGGTTTCCTCTAATCAGAACTTCATCAGATTGGTTCAAGATCCTATTCCTAAACAATTAATTAATGACCAACAAGATATAGGCAATATTTTTTAAATCATTATAAGTCAGATGGTAGCGCTTCTAAAAATCACATTTGAGAATATCTGAACAAATTACCTAATCCTACAGTATCAATTGAGCAGACGCGTTTACTTACTCAATTTATTTCAGAATCTGGATTATTGTTTATGCTATATGGTCTTAATAATGGGAACATGTGTGGAAACTATGATCTGAGAGTAAAATTCTACAAATAGTTTGTTCCACAATTGAAAAAAGTGCTCCGTCCTTTGTAAATGATATACTGATTGGAGGCCCTGATCCTTACTCTTTTTATGAGTCAACAGTTGTAAGATTCCTAAAAAAAAAGATTAAAAAAACAATGGAAACAGGGTTGTGTAGACCTATAGGTCTTCTAAATACAGACTATTGGCCTACATTTTGGCTGATCTATCCTATTTAAAATGTGATATATGCAACTCAAAATTGATTTTTTACCCAGCAAACAGATACAAACCAACTGAAGTAATTGACTACTTTTCTCTCAAGTGTCGTAAAACAGCTATGATTATTGTTGATGCTGAAAAGTCCTTTGATTTAGTAGGCTGAGAGGCTTTATTTTCTGTTTTATATAAATGTGGTCTGTCTAAAACCTTTATAGCCGCCTTAATAACATTATATTTCAAACGCAAGGCAACCATCATAATTAACTCGTCACAGGTTGGCAAAATTTCTGTCACCAGAGGAACCCGACAAGGTGGCCCTTTTTCTCTGTGTTTATTTGCCTTATTTATTGAACCATTAGTGAATGCAATTTCTATGGAAAGTAAGATCTCAGCACCTCTCCCCATATAGCAAAACTGAAACTATTTGCAGAAGATCTGATTTTATATTTGAGAGCAGGTCATTAGAATATGGAATATATATTTGATCAACTACATCAGTTCTTTTCTGAAGTCAACTTAATAAATGTTTCTACATATGAGAATCCTCTGGATTTATGGACATATCAAGACCCACATCGCCTGATTATATATCTTGGAATCGATATCACTGCTAATTATAATGATTTGTAGGAATTAAACCATTCTAAAATGCTAACCAAATGACACTTTTTATTAATGGGGTAGAAGGCTCCCTTAAGACCATGCAGGCTGACACACCTGTTTTCAGTAGACACCTATTACCAATCCTACTGCATGCTGACAATGCTGTCCTCCTATATAGGACACCTGTCGGCCTACAAACATTTATAGATTCTTTTGGGCACTTTATGGACTCGAGGAAAATTAAAATTAACAAGGCTAAAACATTTACTATGATGTGCATGAAAGTGCAGAAACGCAGGATGTTTTATATTGAGGGAGCCCTAATTGTGATTGTTAATTCTTTCTGTTAGTTAGGGGTTTTATTCTTGAGTAGTGGATCATGGGCCCAGCACATTGTAAGTACACATTTGAAACTGAGTAAAATATGTGAGTGAGTGTTCAGATTTTCGCATAAGATCGGCAGTCGCCTAATCAAGCCAATGTTTGAAATTTATACGGCGAGGAGTGTATCAACTGCCACTTATGGGGAAGGCCTATGGGAATATGGACACAGCTAGCCCCTTCAGGTGGAAGAGACCTTTTTCCTAAAATGCTTGCTGTGCACTCTCAGATCTGCGTCTTCTTTTATAGTTCAAAAAGAGGCTGTGTTACACTTTCTAGAGGACACGTTGGCCTTAAATCCCCTATTGCTTTGGCAGTCTATACGGTCTAAAGTAGAATTTTTTTTACCAAGTCTATTGTATCTGATTGTCTAGCTCTCGACCACGCTATGAAAATACCTTGGCTGTCTTATATTAGTGTATTTTTTAAATTGCTGTTCGATTCACCCATCTTGACTAACCCGAAAGGAGCTTAGAATGCTTGACAAATCTAAGAAGTATACTGTTGTTTCTTATGTATTTTTGACTTGTCAGAGGGATGTCAAAATCATTTGACTTGGTTGACTAATACTCAGCATCGCTTTGTGCTATCTAGATTACGATTGGGTATTGCCACAATCTTGTCGCTTTCCCTGTAATGAAAAAACATCCATCAGCCACAATACCCTGTCCTCGTGAAGGAGTGTCAGCTCAAAGCACACAGCAGTTAATTTTATTCTGTGTTTTTTATGAGGGTTTGAGGAGATATTATTTAAAACCACTTTTCCTTGAGTGCAATATTAGGGATTTCATAGATGCTTTAAAACTATATTTGCACTAGAGAATGCTCTGGTTTGTGTTAGAACTGCACTTTATATATGGGGTGCTACGCATTTAAGGAGAAAGCATTGTACTGTAATGCATTTTATGTAGGTGTTTTAGAAGCTTTTATTATTGTTTTTTTAATATTGTTGTGTATTTATTGGTGACTATTGATGATGTGTTTCCTTTTTATGTACTTTTATGGCCTTTGTTTATGAGCTGAATAAATATTTTGAACAGTGGAGACTCCTCCACTAAGGCGGAGGAGAGTCACCCCACTGCTATTTCAGCAGTGCATAAAAAAAAAGAAAATGATAATAACAGGAGTTATTATCATTTTATTTTTCTATGCGGCACTCGGGCGGGCTGGGCTCTGTGATGCCAGAGCAGAGTGAGGAGTGGTTCGCACTCCTCTAAGTGCGCATGACGGCTTAGCTGGCCCTCTGGGGCCGACAAAACCATCATGCGCACTTAGCATGTTCTCCAGGGGGCTGTGCTGCACAGCCCTGTGGAGAACATGCCCAGCCTCCCAGGCAATGCCTGAGCGGCCAAACAGGCCCCTCAGACCAATCACGACGCTGCTCATGCAGCGTCCTGATTGGCTGGGAGAGTCCGGAAGCCTGGGCTCTTCCGGTGCTTCCAGCAGACCTGAAGAGGACAGAGGAGAGGAGTGTGGCGGCGCGGCGCAACGGAGAAGGTAAATTTATTTAAAAAAAATGTTTTTAATCCATTGACCCAACCGTCCTCACCATGCACCTTTGGAGGCAGCCGCCACTGATTTTGAGCGACAACTTTGCTCAAAAGGTGTCAAAATCTTCCACTAACAATCATAGGCAGAGTGTTTTAATCTATTCTGCGTTTAGTCATTTCTTTATTCTCCAATATGCCCTTCAAATTACAAAACAACTCCGGAAGAAATCTATACTAGATTCTGATGACCTCGCCAACTACCGGCATATCACTCACCTATCATTCATCAGCAAGATCATCGAAAAAGTAATCTATGTTGAACACCAAGATCACATCAATGACAACCATTTCCTGCAATACTGCCATTCTGGCTTCAGACCTCGCTGCAGCATTAACACTGTAACCTTATGCGTCGTAGATGATGCCCTACTGACTTCAAGTCAAGATGACCCACCCCCTTCTTGATATAGACGGACCTCTCAGCTGCCTTCAACAGAGTCGACAATCCTACCCTCATAAGCACCCTGGAGTCTTAAATGGGATTCACTGGCAATATCCTTTACTGATTCTCCTCCTAACTTTCCAACTGACATCAGTATGTTTACATGGGTGCCTCCAGGTCCCAAAAGACCCCTATACCCTCTGGAGTCCTCCAGGGTTCCATACTGCCTGCTGTCATCTGCAAACTCTACATGGAGCCACTTGCTGCTCGACTCAAAGGTTACAGAATCAAGATTTACCAATATGCCAATTATAAATAACTGTATTTGAACACCTCCTCAGCCTCATACATGCAACACCTCAAACACTGCCTGCACATAATGCAGACCTGGTTACCCAGCAGGTACCTGATGCTCAACCCAACCCCGACAGAATTCCTGTTATTTGCGAAGAGCAACCAAGAAAAAAAACATTACAAACCTGGGTCAATGACTTGAACCTTGACGGCTTCAAACCCCAACCTTCACCCACTTCTAAGTTACTTGGATTCACCCTAGAAACCAACCTCACCCTCAAGGAAGACATTGCCAAAAAATAAAGCTGTCTGTTACCAGATCTCTGTTCTAAAGAAAGTAAAACAGCCTCTTCAATAAAGCAATTTCAGAACTGCTGTTCAAGCCCTCATACTCATGCATCTGGAAGGTGGTAACGCCCTGGTCCACACTGGCACCCCTTAAGGGCATCCGTGAGCATGTCTCATCCAGGGTCTGAAGAAATATGATCACATCACCCCATCCTGATTTAATTCCATTGACTCCCCATGCCGGCCCACACCACTGCATCATTTACAAAGCCATCACGACTACTACCCCCCACTTTTCTTCCAGACAAGCTCACCGTCTCTGGTGGTTTTCTGCCCACCTGCAGTCAGTAATCCATCAGACCTTAGACTAAGGAGTGTAAAAAAGAAAAGAAGACAGCAGGCCCATTCTATCTATACACCCAGGATATGGAACAGCCTCAAAGTATCTATCAGAACCGTACCAAAGCAGCTCAGGTTGACTTATCTCTTTAAAGAACACTACATCACAACGCAATAACCATACCCCAGCAACCTCTCCTATCACTAGTTGAATCTATGCTAGGTTTTGACCCAGTAGAGCACTCTGCTGCCTTTTTGCTATGTGTGCACTATACACTTAACCTCCCCGTGCCTAACAAAATTAATGTGTCCGTCTGTAACGCAACGTGTGCTCATGTAAAGCGCTCTGATACCTTCAGGTCGAGTTTGCGCTATATAAAACTCCCAAAAAGAAAGACATATCATATACTTACTTACATACATACATTGTTTTATTTCCTTACAGATCAGTTACAAAATGTATATTGAAAGGACAAAGACCCTGCATAAATCGAAAATCCAGCTTGATAGCCATGATGGAGGTCTAGCTCCTCCCAAATTTAGGTTGGATTATTTAGCCGCATTAGTTAATTTCTTAAATTGTGTTATTTACCAGCTGACCCAGACAGAAACGTTTGACAATGCAAGCTTCAAAGAATAATCTACTGATTGATCATTATTTATTAAATCTCCTAAATTTCCAAAAAGAATAGATACAAAATCTTGCGGTTGAATGGGGTCTGTAACAATTATTGCTGTGCCGAACAAAGCATATCCCAGATTAGGGGTCTCCAGCCTTTTCAAAAGTGAGAGCTACTTCTGATCTATGCAAAACGTCCCGAGCTTCTGTCTTGTATATGGATTCTGAGCTACTACCTTGTATATGGATTAGATACTCGCACAAAAAAGATCGAGCCACTTAAACATTGCCTCTGGAGCACCCAGTCCTGATGCAGTAAGCACACGCCATTAATGGCAAAAGAGCTGTCGGGGAAAGATTGTGGAGCTAGGTGATCCGCAAGAACCAGTGTTGCCCCTTCATTCTTCTTTGTGAGTTATCTGTCAGATGTGTCTCAATGGTTTGTTGTTTCTTAGTCATGCAATACATAGGATGAAAATATCCTCATGAGCGCCAGTACCAGAGAGACTTCAATTTTCTGGCTAATTGCCCTAAACCCATTAGTTGATGTCCAGAAACTAGCACTAACTTTTTAAGAATAAGAATAGGTACATGAACACTTCATAGTGCTCCACAAGCAAGCATACCTTTGCAAGCATCCTCATTCCCATGAGCATACCTCTTGGGCAAATATGAAACACAAATTAATGAATGAAGAGATTGCTTTAGGAAGTTAAGTACCTCTAAATAAACAAAGAAGATGAAGAAAGAAAAACAGAAAAGGGAGTAAAAGAAAGGAAAGAAAGAAGGAAAGAGAAATAACTTGAGAAAGGATAGAAAAAAAAAAATTATGAAAAAGGAAGCTGGAAAGAAGAAAAGGAAAGAATGAAGGGAGGGAGGGAGGAAGAATAAGGAACAGAAAAGAGAGGGAAGAAGTGAAGGAGAGGAAAAAAATTATGCACGATGAAGAAGGAATGAAGAAATTAGGGGAAGGAAGGTGCTTAATGAAGGAGAAAAAGAAAAGAAGGAACAGTGCAAAGATAGGAACAAAGGAATGAAAGAAAGAAACAAGGAGAGGAGGAATGGCAAAAGGGAATAAAGGAGAGAAGAAAAAGATAGCAGGAACAAAGAAGAAAGAGAATATAAAAAGGAGTAAAATGGGAAAGTAAGAGAAAGAAGAAACAAAGCAAACAAAGCAGGGAAGGGGAAAGAAAAATGGACAAAGAGTAGAAGAGATAGCAATGAGCAAAGTGAAGATGGAGAAAAGAGAAAGAAGTAAAGGAAGGAAAAAGCAAAGAAAGAGCCAGTATGAGAGCAAGCAAAGGAGAGAAAGAGTAAGAGGGAAAGAAAAACAGAAACAAAGAGAATGAAATAAACAAGAAAAAAGAAAAATAATGTAAACAAAGGATAAGAAAAAATGAAAGAAGAAAGAAAGAAAGAAAGAAAAAGAAACCACAAAAGAGAGGAGGAAAAAGAGAAATGGAAAAGAATGGAAGGAAGGAAGGAAAAGAATGATAGAAACAGAAAAGGAATGAAAGAAACAGAAAAAGAGTAAAAGAAAAGAAGAAACAAGAAAGAGAAAGAAAGAAACAGGAACTTCTCCAAATATTTTACTACCATTGACATTAAGGAAATAAAGCACTGATTGAGACTTGTCATCAAAGATGGTATATTTTTTCATGGTGAAGGTATTTAAACAGTGTGCTCTGATACGAGAAATGTATTAATTGTTTATTTATGGCTTCTTAACAGCATTGATTTATTTAAGAAGAGAGAATGTTTCACATTGTTCCTGCAGTCACCTTTCCTGGCCTCACAGCTGCATTTTCCTAAATCGAGTGACAGGCAGCGAGCTACTGGTAGCTCGCGCTCGACTTGTTGGAGACTCCCTACGCATTGAGACTAAACACTTACTTACTTGTTTGGAGATACTGTACATGAATTAGTTAAGCAAACTGTATTTCTGCTGCTACTATATGATACTGTATGTATAATTTTTGTATTACTATTCTAGATTATAAACTATTTTTTTTTTAAAGAAAAATTAAAAGCATCTCAAGCGAGGAAGTACTGTGAATAAAAATGAACTGACTTAATCATTGGCCTCCATACTATCAAGCGAAATATTTTAATGTATATTACACATTTTGTTTTTAAAAGTACAATTAATTTTCAAGTGGATACTTGGAATTGCTCTTCTCAATTCTCAGACTGTATTTCTACTCTCCTCAGTGTCTTTTAATAAAAAGAAAACATGGATATTAAATCCTAGCTTTTGCGATCTTTGAATTAGGTTTTCCTTCCTGCGTTACCCTTAGAACCTCGCAGTCCAGCCACAGTGCCATTAAAAGGGCTATCCTCATTGGAGTCCTCACACTCTTAACATTCTGACTTTAATGCTCTTGGCTGCAGTAACCTACATTCTAGACCCTTTGAATATTCGATCCTGCCTCTGACTTTCCAGATCCATTGACCTAGAAATGTGTAAATAATAGTTGTCTTCTGGCTGGTCAGCCTACCTGCACAGCTTTATTCTTGAGGGCCACCAGTTGGTCAGTTGAAAAGCCTCGAACTCTACTGAGGACTTCAAGCCCATTGATAAAATTCTCGTTCGTGAGGCAGGTGAGCTGGTCTGGTTTCCATCCCACGTTGAATTCCTTGAGAATGTTGATCGTATCAGCATCTGGGGCGGTGTTTGCACAGTCTGTGAAACAGAAATAGCCATAGTATCAAATCCATAATATTTCCCCACAACATTTTGTAACTCATTTCTATTTTACCTTTTATGGTTAGTGCTCTGCAGGTCTGTCTCCAGGGACCAAACCATTTGTACAGAGCTTCCGTAGGCTAGTATGACAATCGTACAAATCTATGTGGAGCCCCTGTCGCTCATGAAATAGAGTTTGAGGTGTTACACATTGCCTTCTTCAAATAAATGATTCCAGCAACAGTTTTAAGAGCTTGTGAAGAGAAGAACCTAGTTTGCAGATTTCCTTTTATCCTAGTGTGCTTGTGTAAAGTAGTTTTGAACTTTGCAATTTTGTGAAAGCACAAAGTTAGTGAACTGTGCACAATTTCGCAATCAGGCAACTTTTCATAAAAAGAAGAACAAAGATTTACTGGGAGTACTTTCACCCTAAATCCCTTTTAGTTCCTGAATATGTATTCTAGAAGTGTAGTTTATTATCTTTTTCTCAACAAAAAAAATCCAACTTTTTGCAAGATGTTCTTTAAAAACATTTCCAATTTGGCAGGCGTTGGTAGGGAGGGGCGGAACAAAATTAGCCACTCGTTTTCACTATTTGAAGACAACCTGGCCGTCACCATCACAAGGCTTGAGCGCCCTCTCACCCCACCAGTACAATAAAAAGATGTTTGAGAAACTCATTTTTACCTTGCAGTTCAGAATATTCTGAAAATTGTCCTGTTGAAAATTGTCTGCAGTGCTAGGCTATACCTAAAAGCCCATTATGTCACAGCGGTTTCCTTTCTGGTCTATATTTCAGCACTGGTTTTGCATTATTGACAGTGCACAGTTTGTTTGCAAGCAGACATATGGCTTATTAGGGGTTGGGTGGTAACTGTAAATTGTTCAATTGCTGGAGGGTGTACTTTTTGCCTTCTGGCCTCCTGTTTTGCGGACTTTATTTTGCTGGCTTTAGGACTCTGGGCACTTTACCTCTGCTAACCAGTGCTAAAGTGCATGAGCTCTGTACTTAAAACATGGTAACATTGGCTTATCCACAATGGCATATTTAATGTACTTATAAGCCCCTAGTAAAGTGCACTACCTGTAAACAGGGCCTGTAAATTAAATGCTACCAGTGGTTCTACAGCACTGATTGTCCTACCCACTTCAGTAGCCCTTCAAACATGGCTCAGGCCTGGCATTGTGGAGCCTGTGTGTGCAGTTTGAAACTACCATGTCGACCTGGCAAGTTAACCCTCTTGCCATGCCCAAACTTTTTTTTTAAGACATATAAGTCATGCCTAAAGTAGGCCCTTGATAGCCCTAAGGGCAGGGTGCAGTGTATTTAAAATGTAGTACATGTACTTTTACGTTTAACATGTCCTGGTATTGAAAACTATTACATTTGTGTTTCACTTATGCAAGGCCTATCTCTCCCATAGGTTAACACTGGGATTACATTATTATATTTTATAAGTGTAATTTCCAATTGGGAAAAAATAGACATTGCAACTTTTTTCTATGGACTCACAATTTATCACAACGTATGGTAAAGTTGGATTTTAACTTGCAAGTCTGAAAATGCCACTTTTAGAAAATTGGCATTTTCCTACTTTAACCATTCTGTGCCCTCTGCCTGTCTCTGGATACCATCTGGGGTGGGTGACAGCTGGGCCTTGTGCATTTCCTCCAGACATCCACACACAAAGGGGAGCTTAGGTGTGACTGATGGGCCATCAACATTCTGAACAGGATGGTAGGGAGGAGCTGACCTTACAACTTAATGGGCTGTGCCTGTCCCCACACAAAAAGCTATATACCCCCCTTTAGTGAGTCTGGACCAGGGCAGGGACACTTTGCACTTCAAAGGCCTGTCTTTGAAGTCTCCCCCTCTTTAAAGGCACAACTGGGTATAAATGGACCTCAGACGAGGGCATTCTGCCAGAAAGAAGGAATGCTGTGCTGCTGAAAGGACTGTCACTCTGGTGGACTCTGCTGGATTTTGCTATACTCCTGCTTTGCTGTACCTGCCCTGCTGCCTGCTGCCTGCTGTCCTCCTTGCCTGGGATTGAGAAGGACGGCACCTGCATCTCTACATCCCCGGAACCAAAGTGACACCAAGGGCTTGCTGGCTTGCCTCCTGTTCCGATGTATCGGGGATAAAGTTAGGCTGTTGTCACTTTTTAGCATGCCTTTCCCCCCTCCCAATTCGAGGTTGCCGCACTAGGCGATCACGCTCAGGAGGAGCAGTGTGAACGCAATACTAGGTTGATTAGGCAGCACGCACTCCGTGGAAGCACGTTGTCTTCACCTACTGTTTTATGACTCTGTACAATTGCCAAACTGCTAAAATGCAACTTTCTGAACAAATGCTAAAACTACTAAAAACTGATAAAAAGCGCCTTTTTGTGCCTCACTGATTTTTTTTTAAAAGCGTACTGAAATTCTCTGACACTGGGAATTGTTTTTATTATTTGCTCTGTCACTCTTAGTCAAAGTTAGGCTGTTGTCACTTTTTAGTAGCCCTTTCCCCCGCCCCAACCCGAGGTGGCCGCACTAGCCGATCATGCTCATAAGGAGCACAGGAGGTGGAACCTGACCGCATTCACCCATATGTTTGGGTCCGTGGCGCAGCTGCAACTGCTAGGCACTTGTGAGTAATTTGCTGATTAGGAAGCACGTACTCCTTGCGAGGCGCGTTGCCTTTACCTATGGTTTTATGACTCTGTACAATTGCCAATTTGTGAAAACTTCTAAAAAGCGCCTTTCTGAAAAATTGCTAAAGCTGCTAAAAACTGTTAAAAACCGCTTTTCTGCAGCTCACTGATTTTTTTTAAAAACGTACAAAATTCTCTGACACCAAGAAAATAGTTTTCATTATTTGCATCATCACTCACAGTCACAGTTGGACTCTTGTCACTTTTTAGTAGCGTCCCTTTCCCACTTCCCAAACTGAGGTTGCTGCACTAGCTGATTAAGCTCAGGAGGAGCTCAGGAGGTGAGACCTGACTACATTCACCCATATGTTTGGGCCCGCGGCTCTGTACAACTGCCAAATTGCTAAAACTGCTAAAAAGCACCTTTCTGAACAATTGCTAAAAACTGTTAAAAAGTGCCTTTCGGCGCCTCACTGATTTTTAAAAAGAACGTACCAAAATTCTTTTACATCGTGTTTGTGTCTGCGGCGCAGACGTGCGCAGTGGGCGTGCTGCTCGAGAACCAAAGGCAGCCCGTCTGCGCCTGTCTGCATCCGTTCTGCGGCCAGACAGTTTTAGGAAATCAAACCTATTCTCTCCCAATACTATGGTGGCAAAATTCTGCCCCCACACCAGACATGGTTAAAGTTGCACAGAATTTGGGGGTTATGTTTGACAGAGAACTATCCTTCCAACCTCAAGGGATGGTGGTAGCTGAGATGTGTTTCAGCTTGATTAAATCCCTCAAAAAAGGTTTACACTTTCTCCCCCTTACAGCTCGGAAACCGTAGCTTCTAACCTCATTTTTCGAAACTCGACTACTGCAACAGCTTATATGTGGCCTGTTATAAAAAGCAAATCCACATGCTCCAGATGGTTCAACATGCAGCAGCCAGTGTGGTGTTACAGATTCCTAAGAGAAGTTCTGCAACGGCCACGCTGAAAACAGTCCACTGGCTGCAAATTCACAAAAGAATCATATTCAAGACTCTGCTGTTAGTCTTTAGTGCATTTATGGCCACTGGCCTCAAATACCTTACAGTCAGATTCAGTCTTTACAAGACCCAGAGAACATTGAGATCCTCAAATGTAAATCTTCTGGGACCCTTTCCTTCTGACTAAAAGCTCGAGGTGGAAAGTCCTTTACAGTGTTGGGCACCAAAGCATGGAACCAACTGCCAGCTCACCTCGTCTTCATGGAAATGGAAGACTCATTTAAAAAAGCTTTAAAGACTTGGCTCTTCCAAGCCCTGGACACAGGGTTTCACAATGATCCATAGCATAGAGTCAGGATGCTCAATCATGAGTGACAGTGCACTTTAGAAAGGCAATATTCATTCATTCATTTACATCTAAGACTTCCAACAACCCTACTATAGCCTCCGAACTCTGCCAACTGTGAGTCCTGCCCTGCCAAGTGATGGCAATCCAGTCCTGGGCCCATGGAAGTGGTTTTTCTGCAAAATCCACGCATCACTGTTGTTACGCCGGTTGGAACCGACCCATCTTCCTTTGACACCGGCGCACTGCTGCTGAGGACAAAGACATCACATTGCCGCCTGCGTGGCTCGACGATGATGGATCGCCTTCATTGTAAAGGGTTTGGTGACGACGCATATCTGACTGCGCGGATTGGAACCGACATGTTGCCTATAACCAGCCAGATCGACAACACTGCATCGCCTCCTCTGCTTCTCACACCAGGTCTTTGACATTGACGTAACCTCCATCCAAAGGTACTTTTTCAGCGAGACAAGGTTGGTCCCTGTATCCGACCTGTGCTCCATCGCTGTCGGTCTGAACGTTTGGATTCACCCCGGTCAAGAACGACCAGATGTCCCTGGTTGGCGCTTTATGCTTTTATGCACTATAATTGCAGATACTCTTTAAAAATTCATAACTCCGGTTCTGCTTATTAGATTTTTGCTGTTCTGGTCTTGTTTTGTTCAATAAATTAAGCTTTACTTTTCTATACAGGTGTGGTATATTTTTGTGCGGTGTTTTCACTGTTTTACTTTATTCAGAGTTGCATAAATACTTTACACATTGCCTCTTAAGTTAAACCTGCCTGCTCTGTGGCAAGCTACCAGAGGGTGAGCACAGGTTACCCTGACTAGGATTGTGGTCCCTACTTGGGAAGGGTACATACCTGTACCAACTAGAGACCCGATTTCTAACATTGACCACAAATGAACCTCAATCCAACTACTCCATATAAGATGCAATGACCCAGTAAACGACCTGGGAATTGAAATTCATCAGGATCCTGATAGAGTGCTCCAGGAAAACTACAGACCAGGGGCAGATGGTGTTAATGTGCAAAGTGGGCATCACCGTACGACCCTGAGGGGAAAGGCAACAAGAAGGAAAGAAACACCGAGCAACTGAAAGAAATGGCTAAATGACTGCTTGCTGCTCGGTGGTAAAATGGGCAGCGAATCTGAGTTTTTTTTAAGTGGGTGCGAGGCGTCGGTATTTGGACGCGGCCTGCTGCACATGTGCTTGGTCCGCTGAGGTCTTCTTTGCCCTGAATGCAGAAGCTAGAGCAGTGATGGAGGGTGTATATGAATTCCAAGGGCAAATACATAGGGTTGCTTTGGGGCACTTATACAAGGGCCCAGGGTGTTCCTACTGATGTCCATTCATTTAAATGGCAAGAGGCTGGACTGGTCTATAGGAACAATAATAGAAGTGGTTGACAACAGCTTTCTGATCATCAGGAGAGGGCAGGCTGTAGGAGCAGTCAGCAGCTCTTCAAGTACGCTATGTTACCAGCACAGGTGTATTCATGTCTTTTGGAATGGAAGAGTTATGGAGCTGCCGCTTCAGAGTGCCCCGTGCCTCTCTCTTTTAGTTATTTTCAGCACTAGGCTACTGGAAGGCAGAAGATTGGGCCCACGAGATGGGAGGAATTGACATCCACTGTGGAAAAGAAGAGAAGACAGTCTGACACACACTGGTCGATTTAGGTCCCACTTGTTTTATATGCCCACAACCGGAACAGCATTCCAGCTCACAGCGCCCAGGCCAGCAGCGAAATCAACAGAACAGTTCCTCCTCGTCAATCTGAAAAAACAGCAGCACGAGGCACCTCCAGACCAGCAAGGAAGCAAGACGCAGGCAGGGGTGTATCTTCCACTGGTGCAGCAGGTGGAGTGGCAGTGGGTCTCAGAAGCCTAAAGGGCCTGCTGAACCCTGATTATTGCTGTATTTCACAGCCGAAACAGCAGTCAGTGGGGCCATTTCCTAATTTGCACTAAGTCCCGTGACACACTGGCTGCACTACTACAGTCAGGCTGCTATTGGACACATGGGCACCTGGTCTAAGTAAACTGCAGCAACCAGGGTCGCCGTTGTTAACTTGTTCCCTTCCCCTGCAGCCTCCAGTGGACATCAGTGCTGCAGTGAGATGAACACAACACACTTCCTAAAAGAGGCAAGACGAGACCATCCTGGCAGCAGAGGACATCATAGTCTCCAACGTGATGCACTTATTGGAGTCCATGAGCCTGACGTACAGGTAAAGACAGCTATGCACAAACTGAAGATGGAGGGGCAGGCGTAGGAGGCAGAAGGATCAAAGTGTGAGGGGCCATATGCCTCTCCAATGATCCTCCCATGAGTGTCTGTGCAGTGTATACCCCTTGTTCAATCGTTCCTGATCTACAAGTGAATTCTTTCCAGGTGCTGCACATGCTACATAGGCATAGGCCCTAATCAACAGTTCCATGCATTACTCGTCTGCCTGCCTTATTCCACATCTACGGAGGGAGGGGGAAGCGGGCCTCTGAGCAGAGAGAAATATTGAGAAGCAGATGCATATGCACATGGCTTCTGAGAAAAAAAGTGTAGTGTGTAAGGTGTCAGATGAGTGTGGAGGTAGCACATAGGTGGCAAGAGAATGTTTCCATGGCTCCTGCGTAGCAAAATTGCATATGTATGGGCCCTTAGAAAGCAAGAGTGTAGGGCAATCAAGTGTCAGAAGTGTGAGATTGATGGACAGGTGTGTGGCAAGAGTGTGTTTTTATGGCACTGCTGGCAGAGGCATAAGCATGTGTATCTTAGGAAGAAACAGTGCAGGAGACAAAGTTGTCTGAAGTGTGTGTGTGAGTGTGTGTCTGCATGTGGTACCTGCATGCCATGAGAGTGTTTTGAGCTCACATGGGTAATAGAGGTGTGTGTGTGGGACACATGAGCCCCAGGATTCTTTGCAGGTTTCAAAGGCAGAAGGAGTGCTTGCATATATCACATGTAGGATGTACTCAAGGGATAAAAACCTACTATAGTTGCCTCTGTGCTCCTTTTTTTTAACCATCCCTCAGAATCTCTTGTGTGTGCCTCTGCCTCACCTGCTCTCATCTGATCCCTATTACGGTTTCCATGCCTCCATCGCGGAATCGCCCACCCTTCCTACCCCCTCTCCCCTCCACCCCCACACACACTTTTAGGTGGGCGATCACTTGCTGCACATGCTCGTGAATTATACTTGGATATAATATTTCCACCCCACCACTTTTACAATCTACCAGCCACCACTGCTACAGAACGGTCCTATCCAGAATCGAAGAGAAGGCCACATGTTGGCGGCCACTCCCACTGTCTCTGGCCTGCAGGATACCGATAATTAAGAGAGAGAGCTTTTGTACCTTTTCAGGAATATTCCCGTCATCCTGCTAGAATCCTTTTTCGCACAACTGCTCTCACTTTTTAGGTCGAGCCTCGAGTAGCGCGCAAGCGCTGCTCTGCGAGACTTATAGTTAGGGAGTTTGAAAAGCTGACCAGACGCTCGTGCGTCATGGCCTTTTACCTGCGGTTACGCGCGCGGCAGACATGTGTTTCCAATTATCGTGCCCAGACGCGGGCGCGATAATTGGAAACACATGCCTGCCGTGCGGGTAATCGCAGGCAAAAGGCCATGACGCACGAGCGTCTGGTCAGCTCTGCAGGCTGCCGCGCTCGCTCGCCCCCGCTCCTCTTTTTCCTTTCTATCTGGCCCAACATCCCAGTTTCTTTAGTTCCCTCCGTCGCGCACCTACTATCAATACGGAGTAACTGTTGGATATGTTTGATCTCAAAGAACAATAAAAAAAAAAAAAAAAATTGGAATGGAGGCGGTAATATATTTCCAAGAAGCTTTTTTCTTGAGACCAGAATGCCCCTTTTTCAGGCATTGCTCTATAACCACCGACTATGGAGCTTTCTCTTGTAATAAAGATGGCCTGAATGATAATGTTATACATCAACCAGCAGATGTCAGTAGAGGCTCAGGAATAATGGATTGGATTTAACAAAGCTTCAGGAAATATTTTAATCTAGGGAAAGCTATTTGGGCTGGCTGCAACACGAAGTATTTCTGTAACAGTTTGTAAGCATTAAGCCACTGTTGCATAATTAGAAAAGCTTCTGCAAGGGTATATGTGCCGAGTAATGTTTTTTTTCAATTAAGTACTAAAGCGGGGACAACAGTAGTTTAACGAGCTATGATAAATGCTCGCTCGCTCTATCTGGTGTTTGCAATCATGAGCTCCAATCATGGCAAGGCACTCTTCCAGCATTCTCAGCGGATAACTTGAATGATGCAAACTGGATAGCAGTAAAATCCGTTATTTAAGCTGGCAAAACTGCTGAATCTAGCAACATATGTCAGCATCACCGGACTACCTACCATACAGGATCAATCACTTCAGGATTCCTCAAATCAACATGAGCAAAATGGGAAAAAGACACCATGTGCGTCATTCTGTTGGCACGCGCGTACAAGTCATTAAGTGTGCGAGTGACGTGGGCGCCATTTTTTTTCAATTCACCAATCCTAAATGGATCGTTATATGTTTAAAAAAAGAAAAAACTATATTTCTCACAATATAGTAGCACAAATGCTCTATTCTTTAGAAAGCGGAAGAGCAGGCAGAATTGCTGCCTGTCCCTCTAAAAAAAAAAACTGAGGTAAAAGTAAATAAAACAAGCATTGGCATAGCCAATAGGTCTCGCCTTTGGGACCTTATAAGTATTTAGTTATGCAGCACAATATCCTTGGTGCAACAACATTAACTGTTGCATGGCTAAACACTTATAAGGTCCTAAAGGCGAGACCTATTGGCTATGCCAATGCTTGTTACTAACGCAATTAAGACGGAGCAGGGAAGTTCTCACTCTCCCAAACGATAGATGGGGTGCTACTAACCAATACTCTCACTGAGTCGTGTGTTAGGATTAGGGCACCATTTAACACACTGGTCTGAATGATATATGCCTAGCACAGACTCACTAGGAAGCAGGCTCACGAGAGATTGTACTCCCCTTTGATTCCTCTTGGAAACAACCACTGGTGGGAACTCACATTAGAACCCAAAGCACCACTGAGACTGAACATAACCACTTTGGGGGAGCATCGTGTAGCATGCACATTCACGTCGTTAGATGAATTTAAAGAAAATGGAGGATTCTTGTCTTTGGATATTTTCCTACATTTCAGGCTCCGTAATTCCTTCCGGTTGGAGGGCCCTGCTTTCCTGGATTAATCCCTTGTACACGCAGCCTTGACTCAGCTCATCACTAAGAGTGAACACAAAGGAATTACAACAAAAATGTACAGAGCAAGCCCCGCGAACAGGTCAACTGAGGCTCTTCATGCTAGGGACAAGTGGAGGGCAGATTTGGGCCCATCTTTTCAGATGAAGAATGTCGCTATTGCTGCATTCAAATGGAGAAGGTATCCCATAGTAGCACAACAAAAAAGGATATGCTGTTCCTAAAAGATCCTACAGATCACGGTTATACAAAGGCAAGTGGGTGCTAGTAGAAATCGGAGAAATGATTATCTCCTTTCAGAAAAAGACCCTCACACACCCAGCCAGCTAGGTGTCTTGCTTCATCACTGGGTCTGCTCCTTATCGGGTCGGCGCTGCAATACCCGATCGGCACCCGTGGTGGGGCCTTCTTGGCGGAGATCTTTTTCTTAGTCGTAGGGTGTAGTGCGTGTAAGGGCCCTAGTGAGTGTAGATGTGAATTGTGTGAAATCTAAAACAGGGATAGTGAACCACCCAAAACTATTTTAATGACTGTGGTCACTAACCTGATTAAAAATAGAAAGGCGCACACGCCTGACCAAGGATTGCAGGGTTGTGCTAAAGCTCAGGCCAACATGTTTCATGCCTAATGTTAATTTAACGGCAATTCTTCAGGACCTACTATCGACATTCTACACTTTATGGTTGGTGGTCTAAAGATACAGTTCAGTGACCACTCATACCGCACCCTATAAAGTGGTACCTGTCGATCAATAACACTGCCCAAACTAGGGTCAGCTCAAAACCCCCAAGGGTTTTGAGCTGACCCTAGTTTGGGCAGTGTTATTGATCGACAGGTACCACTTTATAGGGTGCGGTATGAGTGGTCACTGAACTGTATCTTTAGACCACCAACCATAAAGTGTAGAATGTCGATAGTAGGTCCTGAAGAATTGCCGTTAAATTAACATTAGGCATGAAACATGTTGGCCTGAGCTTTAGCACACAACCCTGCAATCCTTGGTCAGGCGTGTGCGCCTTTTCTATTTTTAATCAGGTTAGTGACCACAGTCATTAAAATAGTTTTGGGTGGTTCACTATCCCTGTTTTAGATTTCACACAATTCACATCTACACTCACTAGGGCCCTTACACGCACTACACCCTACGACTAAGAAAAAAGATCTCCGCCAAGAAGGCCCCACCACGGGTGCCGATCGGGTATTGCAGCGCCGACCCGATAAGGAGCAGACCCAGTGATGAAGCAAGACACCTAGCTGGCTGGGTGTGTGAGGGTCTTTTTCTGAAAGGAGATAATCATTTCTCCGATTTCTACTAGCACCCACTTGCCTTTTGTATAACCGTGATCTGTAGGATCTTTTAGGAACAGCATATCCTTTTTTGTTGTGCTTACGTGGGCCTGTATGCTGGACCTTTTCTATTGGCCCTTAGTCCCTCCTTGTTGTCTTATCCCATAGTAGCAGCCATCAAAACTTAAACTTCAAATTCCTCCATTGAGTGCATTACTTCAAATCAAATCAAAAACTCTTTATTTCGGCCGCCAGGCCTATAAAAGAACAATTCCTCACAGAGCAACATGCAAAATAAAACAATTAAAATACATCAATTTTCCATAAAATCATATAGGATATATGTCTATATACACGTATAAAAAATGGATGTAGATTGCACACACCTCTTTTTAGATAATTAAAACACAAATAATCTGTTGCTAACGATCTGTGCGCTACGTCTTCTGAGTGCTACGTAGCCAGTCATTATGAATTTGGCCAAAACGTAGCAACTTGGACAAGACGTGCTTCACAATGAATAAAATTTAAATCTTATGTCAAATTATCACATTCCAAAAAGCGATTTCACATGATTTCTTTATATAGCGATTCCTTCATCTCAATTAAACAATCATGCATTCATTTTTTTTTTTTTAACAGGGTCAGACTGATTTGCATATGGTCATGTCTGAACTGGGGTGGCGGAGTGAGCTAAAGAATGATGATGGATTAAACCCAGATCAGTTGACTGGGGGTGAGTGCTTGCAATGTTCAACACTCCGTCCATCATCCCCTTTGGTTTTGCTATGTTCGCCCTAAGTTGGCAGGGTATACCCAGACGTGGGTCCCTTGCTCACTTTGCCACTGGATTCAAGATAGCCTGGCTGATGACGGCTGTAAGCCAGAAACCGGTCCCAGGATGCTTGTTTCCGGTCCAGGGAAGACATGGCTTGGCAGTTCGGGCTGGACTGTTCCCATGAGGCACAGGGTCAGACTGATTTGCATATGGTCATGTCTGAACTGGGGTGGCGGAGTGAGCTAAAGAATGATGATGGATTAAACCCAGATCAGTTGACTGGGGGTGAGTGCTTGCAATGTTCAACACTCCGTCCATCATCCCCTTTGGTTTTGCTATCCCATAGTAGCAGCCATCAAAACTTAAACTTCAAATTCCTCCATTGAGTGCATTACTTCAAATCAAATCAAAAACTCTTTATTTCGGCCGCCAGGCCTATAAAGAACAATTCCTCACAGAGCAACATGCAAAATAAAACAATTAAAATACATCAATTTTCCATAAAATCATATAGGATATATGTCTATATACACGTATAAAAAATGGATGTAGATTGCACACACCTCTTTTTAGATAATTAAAACACAAATAATCAGTTGCTAACGATCTGTGCGCTACGTCTTCTGAGTGCTACGTAGCCAGTCATTATGAATTTGGCCAAAACGTAGCAACTTGGACAAGACGTGCTTCACAATGAATAAAATTTAAATCTTATGTCAAATTATCACATTCCAAAAAGCGATTTCACATGATTTCTTTATATAGCGATTCCTTCATCTCAATTAAACAATCATGCATTCATTTTTTTTTTTTAAACACATTTTTATTGATTTTCCTTACATCCAAAGAGGCAATAAAACATGGAAAGGAACAAGGGGTTTGGTTACATACCCCAGATAGTTATCCGATACTCAGTTTCAAGCAGCTTGATTAAGGTACAGTTATGGCGTCACAAGGTGTTCATACCAAATTTCGGGCAAGCGTACACTTATTCTCAAATGATTTGTATTATTTGTACATAATCGGAGACAGAGTCCAGGAGGGACAGCAGAATATAAGAGCAAGACCCAAGGGGGGGAAGTCACAGGCCCCAATCAGGAATCAGGAAAACATAGCATATTAGGGTAATGAAAACAAAGTATCACCCCGTATACTGTCCAAACCCACAGCCCAGGGAAGTCCATGAGTGAGTTGTTTGCAATAGTCCTTATCCAAACGTAGAAAAATTCAAGCTGGAACCTAGATCGGGAGGGTCCCGAAGAGATACAGGAGCCGTGGGAGGGTCACCATTTTGAGTAGTGCCACTCGCCCTGCGAGAGATAGGGGCAGGGAACCCCAGAATTCAAAGTTGGCCCTAGTCCCACTGATGGCTTTCCCTATGTTGCCTTCAAGAATATTCTCTTGGTCGTGGTAAATAAGGGTGCCCAGATAGGGTAAGCATCTGTCTTCCGTGCATTTTGGGCCCAGTCTATTCCCATGCGCCGGGAACAGGTATGATTTTGACCAATTCACTTTTAGTCCTGCCACTCTGCTGAGATCATAAAGCAGCTTCTTCGCCCCCCGTAAGGCCTCGCCCGAGTCAGCAAGGAAAAGGAGGAGATCATCTGCATAAAGTGCTATATGATGCACCTGTCCATGAACATCAAGCCCCCGGTACGCTCGCCCCATTCTAGCATGCGCCGCCAAGGGTTCCACCGCCAGTGCAAACAACAGCGGGGAGAGGGGGCACCCCTGGCGTGTACCCCGCCCCACCTTGCATGCCTCCGAGACTACTCCTCCCGTCCTGACCCTAGCGGTGGAATCAGCGTACAGAAGAGCTGTCCACTTCACAAACTCGGGACCAAGCCCCATTGTTCTCATTACATGGAACTGGAATGCCCATTCTAAGCTGTCAAAGGCTTTTTCCATGTCTACTGCGAATATCGCAGCCGTGTCAACGTTGTAGGAATCTGCTTCCAAAACATGCAAGAGTCTTCTGACATTTAGGGCCGTGTTCCTGTTAGGGATGAACCCGGACTGGTCAGCATGGATGAGGGTGGTCATGTGGGGGAGCAGTCGGGAGGCTAGGATCTTGCTTAGTATTTTATAATCGAGGTTAAGCATGGACAAGGGGCGATACGCAGTTCTGTCCCATGCCTGCTTGCCCGGTTTTAGGAGGGGGATTATGATCGCCTCTCTAGTGGAGACCGGCAATTTGCCAAGCTTCTTGGCATCATTGTATAATCAGGCGAGTTGGGGAGCCAGGAGATCAATGTAGGTGAGGTAAAATTCTACCGGGAAGCCATCAGTGCCCGGGGTTTTGTTACGGGCCATACTTTTGATGGCTCCGCGCACCTCTCGAATTTCGATTTCGCGACCCAGTAAAGTTGCCACGTCCTCATCGAGTGTCGGCAGGTCCACCTCCCGCGTGAACTCTCGCAGCTCGGCATCAGATGGGGCCAATCGGCTTCGGTATAGCTCAGTGTAGTAGTCAAAGAATATATCATTGATGCCCTGTTGATCGTGCCTAGCAATACCCCCCTGATCCCTGAGTTCCAGTATAGTTGACCCTCGTCTAGCCGGATTCGCCAGCCAAGCCAGGAGGACTCCTGACTTATCTCTTTCCGAGTGTGCCCTTGTAATATAAGTCTTATAATCGAAACAGCGCAGGCGCTCCACGTGCGCGGCCACTGCCTCTCTCGCTTCTAGCATCTCTCGGTGCTTGTCCGGGTTTCCAGGTCTTTCCTTCTCCAGGGTACGTAGACGATCGTCATCCCGCTGAATATCCCGGAGGAGGACCTTCCTAACTCCGACTAATTCGGATATGCACCGCCCTCTGAGCACTACTTTGCAGGCATCACATTCCACATTTGTGGATGTAGCTGTGCCCTCATTGGTCTGGAAGTATTCCGTGATGGCTGCGCCAATAGTGGTACGGAAGACCTGATCCTCTAGGGCCTCCGGGCGCAATCGCCAGGTGGGAATTGTGGGGCATGTACGTGACCAGTGCAACCGTGCTATGATAGGATTGTGGTCAGAGAGTGTCCTAGTGAGGTACTCACTACTGCTAACCCCCCCATGGACATCAGGTGAGCATAAGATGGCATCCAGTCGAACATGTAAGTCATGAAGAGCAGAAAAAAAGGAGTAATCCCGGTCTAATGGGTGTCCCGCCCGCCAGGTATCGATCAAGCCCCATTTCTGTTGCCAGTTACGACGTGATTCTGTGACCTTGTGTGCAGGTGCATTAGGGAGTGGTGGGTGGGAGCGGTCTAGGGTAACATCAGTGGTGCAGTTGAAGTCCCCCCCTAGTAGCAGTGACCCTGTGAGTATATTCGCAAAACTTCGTGATAATAAGGAGATGAAGGCCGGTTGGTTCATATTAGGCGCGTATATGCTACCCAGGGTAAGGTCCCTACCGTCTAGTTTCCCTGTCACTACCACAAATCTGCCCTCCGGGCCTATCACCTGTGATGTGCATTGAAAGGGGACCCCCGCTCGTACCCATATCAACACCCCTCTTGCGTAGGCAGAGTACGTAGTATACTAAACCTGACCCCTCCAGCGGCGCTGTAGCGCCTTCCCTTCTGGTGCCAGGAGATGAGTTTCTTGTAGGAGTGCTATCTGAATGCCTCTGCGAATCAGGTAGGAGTGTATCTTGTGGCGCCTAACCATAGAGTGCATACCCCTCACATTCCACGAAAGACACGCCAAGCCTAATGGGGATCCCATTGCTGCCTGCTGCTCATGCAGTCCTGAAGAAGGTCCCCCCCCGTGACACGCCCAGGTCCCCGTAAAATACCCCAACTAGTGAAACAACCCCAACTCCCCCTCCCCAGGAAAGGTGGCCAACAGGGTGTCCCCATCCAAACTGCGATAACACCGATTATCGTCAAGTGACAAAGGTAGGGGCGGCCTCTCGCTAAGAACTCCGCAATACATCCTGTAGTGCCGCCTCCCCGCTAAGTGTTCCAGTCAGTATGCCCCCGTTCAGCTGGATATTACCTAAAGGTCCAGAGAGATGGAAGCCACCAGTTCTCGGAAGCTGCACTTGCGTCGCAGGGATACCAGGTCATGGGAGGATCTGCGTGATAAGGAGCAAGCCACGCTCCCTATACGAGGTCATCCGCCGTTTGGGGCGTAACCTCCGGCATGTTGGCTCTCAAGCTGTCAGTGTCGCTGCGGTTTGATGGGGATTCTGATCGGCTAAGTCGAGGTTCTCTCCCCGCAGGAGATGAGCTAGGACTGGTCCGACTGTGCGACATCACAGCTTGCAGCGCCTTCCGGCGTTCCAGACTGAGTTCCCTGGGCGAGGGAGCCCTGGAGCCCGGACCATGGCCAGTAGGGCTCTGCTGTGAGGTTCCCAAATCCGAGGCAGGTTGATCTTGTGCACAACGGGTCTCCAACCAATTCCAGGTTTCTTGTGGGGAATTGAAGAAGTGTACTCCCGCTGGGTCCGCTACTCTGAGCCGAGCAGGAAAAAGCATTGCGTAGGATAAGTTTAACTTGCGAAGTTTGGCCTTGACGGCAGAAAATGAGGCCCTGTTCCGCTGCACTTCTCATGTAAAGTCTGGGAAGATCATGACAGTATTATTGTCTATGCGGAGCGTTCGTTTTTGATGAGCACATTGTAGGATATGATCTCTATCACGAAAGTGTAACGGCCTAGCCACCACTGGTCGTGGAGGGGCTCCCGGTTTCGGTGGCCTAGCCAGCACTCTGTGGGCCCGCTCCAGGGCATAGAAGGGGGAGAGGCCCTCTGGGGCCACTTCTGTTCGGAGCCAGTCCTCCAAGTACTTGACCATGTCGGACCCCTCTGTCTTTTCGGGTAACCCAATGACACGGATATTGTTCCGCCTTGATCTCCCCTCGCTGTCCTCGGCACGCAGCTCCAAAGTCTTCACCCTAGCTTCCAGGGTAGTGAGAGAGCGTCTCATGTCTCGTACTTCATCTGGCAGGCCATTAAGTTATTTTTCGTTGCATGACACCCTGTCTTTGAGCTTTCGGTGGTCGTCTTTGAGCAAGTTGAGATCTGTGCCGATAGCATCCATCTTCTCCTCCAGTGCTTCTCTGGAGGCTGTTATTGCTTGCATTATGTCTGCTAATGTGAGCTTCCGGGAGGACAACTCTCCACTAGTTTCAGGCGTCTCCTCCTCCTCTTCAGATTGGGGTCCAGTGACATCTACGCTAAGAGCAGTGAAACCCCTCTTCTTTTGAGGTCTCCCCATCTCGAGGCTGTGGTGTGCAGAGTCAGCGTCCGAGAGATTTCAGTGTCCCTTGGGGGCGGCGTGCCAGAGCACTTCCAATCGCGCAAGGTCCCCTCCGGGATGTCACCCTTCTTCAGTCCAGGAAGCCCCCGCCGACCTCGCCTCCAGCGAACTCACCACTATTGGCCCTGCGAGCCGGTATGCCCCGCCGAGACTGGATATCACTCAGTAGTCCGCCACTGTCGCGGGTATTCCCTGTACCGGGGTCCCCCACCACTCTGCCGCCTCCCCCTCCAGTTGTGTTTCTGAAGTGCGTATCAGATCCAGTAAACTGCCCAAGCGTTCTCCGCTGTATTGGTACCACCTGATCTCTTCTCGTCTCCAGTGAGCCTCTCAGGGAACCAGCGAGATGTCTCCCGACGTTTGGAGCCGTGGGCGGTGTCTAGGCGCTATATCCTCGGGGGCCCTCTCGCAGTACGGCTAACAATGGTTTCTCGTCGCTCTTGGCAGGGATCTGGGTCAAGGAGCACCTCTGCACCTCCCGTTTCTTCCGCCGCCTGTAAAAGCGAATGTCGGAGTGAGCCGCCCCCTATACGCCTCGTCTCTTCCACTACTGTGGCTACTCACGCGGTCGCTTGAAGCAGCAAATGCTCGGCAATGTGGGTATTGCAGCAGGGCCCAGTAAGCTGGGGGGCGCAGTGGAAGTTTGGCGCCCTTTCAAGTGGGGTCCCGTGAGGCCTTTCCCGCCGGTAGCCCAATGGCCTCCAGTCTCTTCAGCGCGTCTCCGCCGTGCCTCATAACCGCCTTGATGTGGTGGCGACAAGGGGGATGACGGCAGGTCTCCTTCAGGCAGGTTCCCACTCGCGGCACCCACCAGCTCAGCGCTCACTCCCCGTAGCCGCCATTTCGTGTCTCAGCCCAGGGGAGGACGTGGGGCCAGCCCCGCAGTTGAATGTGGGTCTTGAGGGCGCCTCCGATTCCTCTTACATGCTGTATGCACCATATAGCCCAGGGAGACAGCTGCAGTGTAAGGCTGCTGTTCTTCCACAACGTTAGTCCGCTACGCGGGCAATTTCGCCAAGCGAACCCCTCTGGCCGCCATTTTGCACTCCGGAATGGAGCTGATCCGGGGGTCTTGTCGCAGGCCAGTCAGCTCCAGCAGGAACGTCTCTCTCCTCCTCCAGTTATCGAGTAGCACGCCGCCGTCCGTCCAGCGGTCCGGACAAGGCCCCCAGTGCCGAGGCGCCAGGTCGCTCCGGAGTATCGGGATCGCAGCCGGAGTTAGACCGCGGGCGCCATCTTAGGGTCAGGCCCTCCGAGAGCAGTGTCGACAGTTCACCCCCGGGGGTGGCCGCAACTCCGGGGTAAACCACTGCCGAGTCGAGTCCCCACATTCTTAAGGGCTGCTGCGAAGTGTACGGCTCTCCACCACGTGTCAGGGGGTCAGGATAGATGAAAGCGGGGAGACGGCGGACGGAGCTCCTCAGCTCGCGTCCGTCTCCATCGGCAGCAAGCCACGCCCTCTTAAACAATCATGCATTCATGTATGTGAGTACAACTCACTAAAATCATAACAATAACCATGAAAAAAACATGTTTAGAAAACACTCTAGTTGGTTATGCGCTGTGCCCAATGCATTTCGGGACTGGGTGTCCCTTCTTCAGGGGCAAATCTGAAATACAAACAAACATACATTCTAATGTACAAAGTGGCGAAACACAAAATTCTTTAAATGATCTTGCCAGGTTATCATCACCGTGATTTTTTATGTGGCGTATAATTTTCTGTATGTAATAACCATTTGCATGAATATCCAACTTAGACAAGTAATAGTGCATCAGCTAAAATAAATGGTGCTCTCAATTCAAATGATCCCATATGATTATTCTCCATGTTTCTTCAGGTGACAAAATTGAACTGCAAGAATGTGGTGTATTGGTGTGTAATATGTTAACCAAAGGGCAAAACCCGTGAAAAAATAGAGACTGCATGCTGTTGGGTGTAACCTTCCCAGACAATACTCACGAAATCAGAATCACTGTGTCCGTTTCAATCTAGGCAATCCAACTAAAAAGAAACTGCATAAACACCTTTGTTACTACCGGGAACAAATAACGAACATCCATTCTGTCACCGAACTACTTTTTCATCAATACGATCATACCTGTAAGCATCACGCTGTACGTGGCTGCTGTTAATCTGCCTGAATCACCCGTGCTCGTGACTACTGCTGATTAAGTTCAAACTTCAGTCTTCGGCTTCTCCAAGCCTCCTCACTTGGCTAATGCCTAATGAATACAAGGCTGACTTCATGTTTGAAAGCCATGGGATTGAGTTAAATTGGTCAGCCTTCATGACATCCTTTAGGCTGTCAATATATTGTGCAAGCTCGGGAGTGGTCCACAAGCGCCTCCAGTATAACAATGGCCATAGACAACTTTTATGCGTGGCCCTTGTAACACCTATGTCACTGAACAATGGGTGTAACGGGGTACTAGATGGAAGGGAAGTCAAATTCTTGAGAAAATTGTTCTCAAATTTTGTGATGTCATTGTGTTTGGCAAAACCCCACAGCTCAGCCCCATACAGGGTTGACCCCAGACCCTTGGCATCATAGATTTTAAGTGCAGGAGTAAGATGTCAAAAACTCCTTAAGTATTACGCCAGAGATCTGCTTTACCCTAGTTGTGGCCTTACTAATGTGCGGTTGCCAAGACATATCCTCTTTAAAAGTAACCCCTAAATATGCAAAGGAGTCAACTTGTTCAAGAGAGGTTCCACCCAGGATGGGTTTGATCTTGAATTATTTATGCTGCCTAAAGGACATCACCTTGGTCTTTAAAGTGTTAATTTCCAAGCCCCGATCCTCACAGAATTCTTTAAAACGATTCAAAAGTTTTTGGAGGCCAGACAGGGTCTTGGAAATCAACAGGGTGTTGTCAGCAAATAAAGGGATTGGAGTTTTAAAAACTGCGAACGATGGAGCGTTTGCCTCTAGTTGAACCAAAATGGAAGCACTGTCATTAATAAAAAGTGAAAACAGGGTGTGTGCCAGCACACATCCCTGTCGAACGCCTTTGCACACTGGTACTCTTTCTGTCAGCTGTGTCTGATCACCTCCCCATCTTATACGTGCATAGTTGCCTTCATGCAAAGGGATTAAAAGAAATAACATCGTAGGGACCATGTGCAAATCGGCCAAAATACTCCACAGTTTTGGTCTAGCAATCATATCAAAGGTGGATATTAGGTCGCAAAAATGCGACAATCAAGCTGCCACCACGGATTAGTACAGTTCTCCAGTATATTAACATAAATCGAAAAGCCTGGTCCATAGTTGAAACCTTAGTACGGAAGCCAGATTGAAAGGGGCTTAGAATATTATTCTCATCGATCCAATATTGTATCTTGTTAAGTAGGCAACGAACAAAGATTTTCTGAATGCAATCTACAAGGCTTACTGGTCTATAGTTAGATGGTAAGGAACGGTCGTCTTTTTGAAAATGGGTAAGACTATGGCACCTTTCCATGAATAATGAATGTGGAATGTAAGATCCATCATCTCACGAACACAGGAGGCAGAAGATGTGGGGTAAGTAGTCTTTATTGAGTCAAAGACGTTAGAGACCCCATCCAACACTGAAGACTAGTAACAGTCAACTGAACAGTTGCACAGGCTTCCTTAGCAACAAACAGATTCTACATTCTATGCAGAGTCACAGAACTTACAGAGCAATCTGCTCTTAAAGTAAGACACTGCATCACCTTCCCCCTAATATATATATTAACAAACACCCCAAAACAATTAGTGACTGTACAAAGTAACCTTACACAAAATCTTGCAACCTGGCAGGACGTCTGATTGCTCGGTGAGGTCTCAAGTTCCCATCCACGGGAGACATGGATGAGGTGGAACCTGAGGGATCAGACACATCTGTAGGATGACATTTCGAAACTCTATTGAGATTCCAAACTCTGTGATCACTGGTCTTAATGGCATTCCTAAAAACCTTAATAACTTTAAATGGTTTGCTAAATTTGGAATTACCTGTACTCAGGCGGGGTGACTTAATTTTGACCCAGTCTCCCACAGACACCACAGTCTCTTTTACAGCTTTACGATCATCAAACCAAACCTTGCGTTTCTCCAACACCCGCCTCTCCTTCTCTTTCCAACCTTCAACACATCCAACACTCTCATGAACAACAGATCTATTAGACCAAACCCATGAGGGACAAACCTCAACGTTAGCCACTCTTCCCTTGAACAGGCGGAAAGGCGAAACCCCTGTGGAAGAATGTGGGGTAAATCTATATTCTCTTACTTTCTTTCTCATTGCCAGTTCCCAGTTTACCCCTGAGACATTAGCCTGCTGCAAAGATTCCTTCAAAACCTTCACGAACCTCTCAACCAAACCATTACTTTCAGGATGGTAGAGAGCTGCTTTCTTGTGCTTAATACCTCTTGAAGACAAGATCTTGGAAGTAAATTGAACACCGTTGTCAGACAACAAAGAAGACGGAAAACCTTCCCTCTCAAACGATTCGTCTAAAAAGTCAATTACAACACTTGATTCTACTGAGTTTACAACCTTAATCTCAGGCCAACGCGAATGCATATCCATGCATACCAACACATACCTATCACACGTATTCCTTCTTACAGGGCCCAAAATGTCTATGGAAATGTCACTCCAAGGTCCGTCAGCCTGCTTCCTTTTTACCATGGGCTGCGTCCTACATTTTAAAATCTTATCACTGCCAGCACACTCAACACAATTTCTCATGACCCTTTCTACATGAGCATCAACTCCCGGCCACCAATAAGCTTCCCTTATTCTCTCTTTGGTCTTGACAATTCCCATGTGACTGGCATGAGCACCAGTAAACGTTCCCAAAGATCACGGGGAGGAACTAATTTACTGCTCCGCAAGAGAACACCATCAACCACAGTTAACTCATCCTTGACTTGCCAGAAACCTTTAAGTTCATCTCCGCAGTCCTTTTTATCACACCACCCACTCAAGACCATTGAAACAACTTTCTGCAACAACTCATCCTTAGTTAACGACTCCTTCCATTCTTTTTCAGAAATTATACCCTCACTGATGAGACACACGTCAACTTCTTCATCAAGTTCCTCACCGCCAAACCATTCACCTTCACCCTGAACAGCAACCTCTTCATCACACATGTTACCTAATCTAGACAAACAATCAGCTAAGGTGTTACTTGCACCAGGAAGATATGAAACTATAAAGTCAAACTCCTGTAGAGCTACTACCCATTTTCTAATGCGGTGAGACACCAAATCTATACCTTTCCTAGAAAATACCTCTTTCAAAGGTTTATGATCTGTTAAAACCGAGAACTGACAGCCCCACAGAAGCTTACGTAACTTGCGTATGGCCCAAAATATGGCAAGCGCCTCCCTCTCAATGACCGAGTAATTGAATTCTGAAGATCTCAAAGGCCTGGACAAAAACAATATGGGCTTCTCTTCATCGTCAAATTTCTGAAGTAGCACAGCTCCAAGACCCTTTGAACTAGCATCAGTCATTAAATAAGATGTTTATTGGGGGTCAAAGCTACCTAGGTCTGGAGCTTTGTTTAAGAGATCTTTTAAATTCAGAAATTCTTTATCACACGACTTGCACCAAACAAACTCACACCCCTTTTTCAAAAGATTTGTTAAATTTACCGTGACACCTGCAAAATTGGGAATGAACTTGTGATAAAATTCAGTCATTCCTAAGAATTTCACTAGTTCATCTTTATCTTGGGGAGCCCTGAGATTGACGATCGTGTTAACAAGAGCAGGCTTAGGTTTGATACCATTAGGTGACAACAGATGCCCTAGATACTCAATTTCTGCCACATCAAATCGGCACTTATCAGCTCTTAAGGAGAGACCTGCATCACACAACCTTCTTAGGACAGCCCTCATCCTGCAATCATGCTCCTTGGTGTCAGCCCCAAACACCAGGACATCATCCTGGTAGACTTTCACTCCATCCACACCCCTCAAAATTCGCTCCATGACCCTCTGAAATACAGAGGCAGCGGAAATGAGGCCAAAAGGCATCCTCAAAAATTTAAAAGTGCTAAATGGTGTCACAAAGGCTGTGAGATGTTGAGAGACAGGATGTAATTTGACCTGGTGGTAGGCGGAGGTCAAATCAAGGGAGGAGAAGTGTTTGGCACCACTTAATGAGCATAACATTTCACTTATGTTGGGTAGCGGGTAATGATCAACCACCACAGCTTTATTTAACTCCCTCAAATCCACACAGAGTCTGGCCTCACCATTAGCCTTGCGGGCCATAACTATGGGAGAAAGCCACTCCGTGGCTTCCACTTCTTGTATGATGCAGTTGGCAACCACCTTCTCTAGTTCAAACTTCATGCTTTCCTTTGCTAAAAGTGGCACACTCCGAACTTTAGCAACCTTTGGTACAGAATCATGCTTAATTTTTATGTAATGCAAATAATTCTTGAGACACCCAAGTTTACTATCGAATACTTCTGGAAACTCCTTGACCCATGGCTTCCACCCGTCACCCACCTGGCTAATTGACGGAATTTCTTTCAAGCATACAGAGGGGTTCTGATTAGGATCCAAGATTATATGTAAATCACATTGATGGAACCAGCTTATCAGTGAATCTCCCTTCATGGAAACATACACCTTACCAGGAATAATCCTTCCCTTGAAGTCTATCGTCCCCCAAAAATAACCCAAAAGGTCAATTATTTCTCCGCCATAGCCCGTTGGTCTGATATCAGGTTTGAACAACTTAACTTTCTTTACCAAATATTGTTCAAAGAATGACTTAGGAATTAAGGTGACTTTGGCCCGAGTCAAATAACATTTTTACAGGTGCATCATTAATTACGACAACCTCCATCGGGCCATTGTTACCAAAACCCTTGACTTGACAAATGTTTATAACTTCTGTATCCGAATCATTTTCATAGAGATCTACTTCCCTTATTTTCTTCAGATCTTTACCTGATCTGCAACATTTTGTGAAATGACCCTTGCGTCCACACACACTACATTTGACTTTCCAACCAGGGCAAGCTTTAAAATTGGCCATATGTCCAGAATTGCCACACCTGAAGCACTTGCCAGAGAAAGTGTTGGATGTAACAGGTTTGTTCTCCACCTTAACAGGTATTTTGGGTCTAGTTGCTCTTTCTTTCTCAATAACCAAAATACTATTTTCATTACTCTTTTTTAAAGGTTAATTTTTGCGGATTGTTTCAACACAAGCTTTTGAGTGCTCGTGAGTTTTAGCAATTGTAAGGACCTCATGTAGGGGCGGATTGTCTTTCTGCCACAAACTATCCCTAGCTTTGTCAATACAACAGCCCAGCATGAATTTATCACGCAGACGTTCATCCAAAGATGCTGCAAAATTGCAAGTAGCAGCAAGTTTGTGCAATTCAGTAATGTATTGCTCCACAGACTCTTCCTGCCTCTGCATCCTCCTTCCGAAATGGTACCTTTCAAGGACGGTGCTAATTTTAGGAAGATAATGTAAATCAAGTTTTTTTATAGCAATTTCAAATTCGTTTAGCCCCGTTGCATCTCCATCAGAGAGTTCAGGAAGGTGCTCGAAAACTTCTTGTCCCTCAGAACCCAAACAATGCATTAATAAAGATGTTTTCCTTTCTGCGCTGAGAGATGTACCACAGACCCTAGGTTAATGGCTAAAAACCTTCTTCCACTTTAGCCATGGAAGAGCAGGCTCACCAGGAGAAGATAAGAAGAATGGAGGCGCAGGTACGTTTTGCATAATGAAAGACCTTAGAATGACTAGACACAGGAGTTAAATATAAATGAATTAAAAGGACAATATGAGGTTAAGTAACTATGTAAAACCTTGTTAAACAAAGCCTGTATCTGTAATTGTTTAGATTCAGTAACAATCAAGTCAGTATCTTTTTTCTTTATGTTTGAGAACATTACCTTATCTGAACGCAAGTATGCTGTGCGTGTCAGCGAGAGTTGGCGCACAAGCCACAGATGAAAAGCTGTGCGCATCAGCGGTGAAGCTCCGTGTCACGCGTACTGCCTGTTGAAAAACTTGGAGAAAAATGCCACAAGGAAATGCTGTGCGTCAGTGGTGAACCGCGTTGACACGCGCAATGCCCGTTAATAAATAGGCTGATTGATGACTAAAATCATACCAGGAAATGCTGTGCGCGTCAGCGCTCACACTTCGTGACACCCAAAGGACCAATCAAAGATGGCGGTGGTGGCGAGATGACGTCACACGTCGAAACGCTGTGTGTGTCAGCGGTGAACGTTCGTGACACGCTTGAAGAAAGCAAACGCTGTGCGTGTCAGCGGTGAAGAACCGTGACGCGCTCGAATAATGCAGGAAACTAGCGGACGTCACACAAAGAGGTCCGTGACACACTTGAAGAATGTAAACGCTGTGCATGTCAGCGGTGAAGGTCTGCGAAGCATTTGAAGAATGCAGGTTAGTAGCGGACGTCACCCAAAGACGTGGGCAGCTAGAGACTGGCAAACAATAACAAAGCAGGTTACTTCGCAACCAGTTACCCTACACGTGCTACAACGTAAATTTGTCTCGCGCAGCGGGAGGGTTTCGTTTCCAATTGTCACAAAATGAATGTTTACCAGAGTCTTAGCACTCAAATTGTTTCATACGCTATAGATAGCGACATCAGCCAATTAACTGTAAACACGCAGCAGTGGCCAGAGAGTCCTTACACGGTGTGCTTCCTGCACACGCTGTAAATAGCGACGTCAGCCAAATAGGTGCAAACAGGCAGGCAGGCAGCAGGGGAACTCACATGTTTGTTAAGAGCCTCAAACACACGCGTCACAGCAGCAGGACTTACAAGTGTCTTTTCCTCTGAAAGGGATGAGGCACGTAGTGTCATGCGAAGCGTCTTCAATAAAATGGTGTGTTGGGGTCTCTTGTAAGCGTTGGTCTTTCTTCTTATTTCCGGTCGTCGCCAAATGTAAGATCCATCATCTCACGAACACAGGAGGCAGAAGATGTGGGGTAAGTAGTCTTTATTGAGTCAAAGGCGTTAGAGACCCCATCCAACACTGAAGACTAGTAACAGTCAACTGAACAGTTGCACAGGCTTCCTTAGCAACAAACAGATTCTACATTCTATGCAGAGTCACAGAACTTACAGAGCAATCTGCTCTTAAAGTAAGACACTACATCACTCCTGCTGTAATTGCATTGGCCAAGGCTAAAATATACTGGGACCAGGGCTCTATGTGAATAAAAAAAATATCGGCAGGGATGCCATCCGGGCCAGCTGCATGCCCACGTGAAAAGGAATTCAGGGCCTGAATGATGTCTGCAGTTTCAAACATCGACGTGTTGCTGGATGCTGTCTGGATTCGAAAAAAACTTTTGATGTTGCGGGGTCCACAGAATCAACAGCATATAAACTGCCAAACTAATGTACCCAATCAGAGGCAGCTACATTATTATCCAAGTTCTGTGTGTCTCTTGAACGATCCTGAGCCACCAAGGCCCCGAACTTGGACGAATCGCCAATGGAGGATGAATCCAACAGGGCCCTCCACCTTTGCTCATCCCATTCTTTTTTAGCATGCAAGATAGCCTTTATGTATGCTTTCCTTAGAACAGGTATCTGTGTCAAATCTTTAATTTTTACTGCCTTGACTAATAGACGACTTATGACACGACATTCATTATTATACCACGAGTGCTGCCTTTTCCTTTTCCTCAGTGATGCATTAGGGATTATAAAAAGCAATAGAACGTGCTTAAAAAAAGCCTTGTGGATCGTGGTCAATAGGTCGTGAGTGCTTTCACAAGCTTCTTCAATCTGCTTGAGAGCTTCATAAAGGTCATTTTGTATTGCGGCCAGAATTCGAGGAGAAGCAGCCATCTGGGGCTATTTCAAATGGCATTTATCACCTGTGGGGACGGCCTCTCTAGTGTAGGTGGTTGGAGCATGATCTAGGTTAATGGATTCACATAAAGACATGAAAATTGCAGATAAAGAATTGTGGTCACTGTCTATTTTTTCTGTGACTACCATGTCGATGACTATTGGCCACAACCTCAAGTCAACCAGGATATAATCTATACGACTTGTATGCAATGGTTTATATAAGTATAGACACCCTGAATATCAGATTTAACACGACCATTGAGTGCTCTCAAGCCATACTCAATAGTTAGTGCTTTTAAGTAAACAGCATAGCGAGCCCAGGTGTGAATGGGGGGAATATCGAGGAGTGGAACAGCCCAGGCTGCGTCCTCCTCCTCCAATGTAAGCTCTTCTTGGTCAGCCAGTGGCTCAAAAGTTGTATTAAAGCCCCCCCCTATAATGAGATGATAATTTTGGGGAAGTGAATCAAGAATGTGGTCAAGAACTTGAAGGGTTTTTGACACTGAGCGCTTACTGGCCTCCCTCGCATAGATGTTAAGAATGATTATCTTTAGACGATTGCTAGTGATTAACTGGATACCCAATATATAAGGAGAATCAATCTTAAATTGGGATATCGTACAATTTAGGGAGTTCCTAGTCCAGATTAGCAGACCCCCGGCAGCCCGGCCCCTCGGACTGGGAATAGCAGGAACAAAAAAGTTAAGATAACCTTGCTTGTGGACAGGATCAATCAACCACGTTTCTTGCAAAAGACAGATATCATGTTTGTCCATTAAAAGTGTTCCAGTCTGGAAGATAACATTTTAGCCTAAGACCTGCTATATTCCCAATAAGCTGCAAGTAGTTATTACTGCTACTTCCTTGGGTCTGGTTAGAAGTTGTAAGTTCAAAGGGTAGGGACTGGGGGTGGACTAATAAGTCCATAGACCTAATATTGGTAATATTGTGAGTAGGCATGTTATCAGATGTAAAATCGTGTGCTGCTAAGCCCAAAGGATGAATGGGATGATCAAATAAGTTGGTACACGTGGACTGACTCACTGAGGGCCTTGACTGACTTAGATGTATTGGCTCTCTACTACCTTCGGGCGAAGTCGCTTCATTGGAAGTCACCAAAGACTGACGAGGCGGGGAGGGCCATGTGCAAGCCCTCTGCCAAGTCAATCGATATCACTAAGCTTTCGAGAGAGGGAGCCTATCAACCTTACTTATCCGCCCGGCTAAGAGCGATGGGCCTAGATGTAGATCCTAAGTGTTGTAAATGTCATGCGCAGAGAGCAGATCATCTACATGTGAGTTGGCTTTGCCCTCTGGTCACACGATAATGGGTTCAGGTGATCTCTTTTATGATACAGACAGAAGTTGTTCCCTCATTGCTTTATTGTATTGGCTACATCGAAAAAGATACCCAATGCAGTGCAAAAATACATTGGCCTGGCATGCCTATTAGCTAAACGAAGGGTGGCACTCAGATGTTGCAAGGGACCAGCACCCACACTAAAAGAATGGATTGCAGATGTTGCTGCTGTAACGAGATGTATGACATTTACACATCTACGCTTCCTATCATTTCTAGGCCCAGGAATATTCGGTGTTCTCTTCAGAAATATTTAGCATCACACACCTTCGCAGATTGAAAGACTCATTCTTCAATGGTTAATTAGTGGATTTCAGATCATGATGTACTGACGCCGATGCTCCACCTGCCATTTGATATCCTGCAATGGATGAACAACTAATGTGCCACACTGATTCACATTGGGCTAATGCTAAGACAGCTTACTGATTAGAAACCTAGACTTCACCTTTCTTTGATTTTGGAAAATCCTGCCTTATAATGTACTTGTTGGCCAGTCCTTCTGCTCTGCATGAACTAGGATGTATATGAACGGTAGAAACCTTTGTTCGTTACTCCAATGATTTACATCATACTATTTTATTAGTGCTGGATTGTTTTGTAATGTAAAATTAACATGTAAAAATCCTTCATCCGATAATACCTCATGCTATCGAGGGGTATGCAAGGTCTGAAGTTTGCAGCTTAAACTGTGGGAAGAAGAGAACTTTGAAACTTCACATAATTTATACAATTCCCCAAACTTTGCCTGAGGTAAAGAGTTTTTGCTAAGTAAAAGTTTTTCAGGTGGATTTCAATACAAAACCATTTCTTGTGGGTGTGTTATTTAATATTTGATTTCAGGAAATTCTCTGATGGTACCTGCTTTTAGAGAGCCTTTTCATCAGGTTAAATAATTTCTGCAAATTTCGTGAAGTTCACATGGTTTAAAAAAAGCATTCACCCAGAAGACAGCACCAACCCAAACTCTACGGTGCCCAAAACCTTGCTAACCTTGGCCTCACCCAGCACGTCACCAAACTCACCCACACTGCTGGACACCTATTGAACATGATTTTATCTTCAAGCAGCAACACCACAATCGACAAGCCAGCAAATATGACCTGGGCAAACCAAGCCCTCATCAGTTTCAGATACCACCAGAGACCTACCAGGAACGGAACAGCCCACCACATCTGGAAAAGCATCACAGAAGAGGAATGGGCTTCCAACCTCTCTGCGCATCAGCCACAGCACACCAGAAACTTGCTGAAAGTCATCCAGAACCTGACCAGCTGAATCCCCGCATGCACTGATATCCTGGCTCCTCTCAAGCGCAACCCAATAGCAAGAGCCCTACCACAGGTCAGATGGTACACAGAGGCTGATGAAACACCACTGGAAGCAACTGGAGCACTAACAAGAGCAAGGAAATCTTTGCCATCATCAAAGATTTTGCCACGCCTCCTGCTGCCTCCAGCAACATCACCCCTCACAAGACCTTTGCAACAAGCTCTCAGAATTCTTCTGTAACAAAATCACCTCCATATACAGCTTGTTTGACCCTCAAACGGACCCTGTCACCATTGCAACTCAACTTCCCATCACAGCTGAAGAACAAACGCTGACCTCATGGTTGAAAAACTCTGTATGTGTCGAAGTGTTTCGCCTTTCCAAGGAAGTATTATCATTGAAGCAAATGATCCATGTTCCACCCCTGTTTAATTGTAGTCACTAATGCATTTGATTTGTCCAGGAAAAAATGTCAACATGACTTATAAAAGCAGATTTTAGAAAAAAACCAATTTTCAATGTTTTTATATAGGTTCCTTTGGGTTGGTCCTAATGACCTCAGTCACCTTAAAATTACTAGCAGGCGACCCCATAAACTGGTGCAGGTATCCACAGTCTTCCAAGTGGCACACCATTTACCTGGGAAAACGTTAAAGAGTACAGCATACTCGTGAGACACAGGGCCAACACAACCCTTTATACTCTTGTCTCTCAGGAACCAGGTCCCCAAGCAAACTACTTCTCAGATGGTCTGGTAGACTTGTTCTGGGTGCTGGCTCTGCCAATTTTTTTTAACACATCCTGGAGACAAATATTGTAAGCATTATGTATGAACAGTTCTTCCAGATTCCATCCGTAGGATACAGGGATTCTTTCTTAAGAACGTCAGGCAAGCATTCTCTGCTCCTTCTTTGTGTAGTCATGTTGTGAAGGTGGACCAACCACAAGTCTTAAAGAAAGTACATATTTAGAGACTTCTCTTTTACTTGTATACACAAGTCGTCGGTTTGTAAGCATTCACACACACAAAGAATCAAGGTTGGGGGTCAGGACACTGAGGTCCTCATTATGAGTGGCCTATTAATTTCGATACAGCCTTATTGGAGTTATGAAATCTGCTGAAACACCAAAGATCTCTAAACTTTCACCAAGATTTTTTGAATAAATATCCAGCCCAATTTGATGAATTAGCGCAGAATTGGAGCTGAAAGTACTGATTTCCCCCGGTAATTCCTCATTTTTGTGTGGACCTCCAGAGTCTGCCTCGTCATGGGGCAGATTTTTGCCACCCCTGGAGTTACTGGTACCCCTGTTATCGGTAACTCCAGGGGTGGGGAAGATCTGCCTTGTTTACCGGGCAGCTCATAATGAGTGTGTAGTCTGAGGGTCTTGGCTGGAATATGTGATTTATTGCTTCCCCAGTGGTTTTGTCCATGATTCTCTGTTGACCCTCCCCATGATGCTTCAGTTACATGATATGTAATTGCAGTTTTTTACAGATGGCACTGTTTCACAATTATCTACGGCGGACTCCAAATAAAACTCACTGATATACAGATTGCAGAAGCAGGAAGACAGAATGCGCTTGTTCTTTCGGGAATGCAACCATATGAATCCAATATTAAAAGTGCTTCTTTGGCCGATGATACATATTACTGACTGCAAAAAACTGGTCGCAGTTTGTGGCCAATATTTTTGTTACCCGTAATTAATTTTAAGACCCAGCCTATGTACTACTAGGTTTATTCGTAACATTCTGATTCAGAGTGAGTTGTAATCTGACTTACCTCATGAATATTAATGAGGTAGGTCGCAAATTGCGATTCACTCCAATTGGTGGCCATCGTACGCATGGTGGCCTGCTAGGGTCAGGGGACCATCATGTCTGTGATGACCTTTTAATAAAGAACGTTTTTAAAGGCAGACCGTTTTTCTTGAAAGGAAACAGTGCTGCATTAAAAAAACTTAAAAGTTTACTTTTTTAAGATTGTTTGAGAGTAGGCAGTGGACCAACCTCAAGTTATAGAGAAAGTACACATTGATGGACTTCCCATTGACTTGTATACACAGGTCGACTGGTTGTAAGCAGTCACACACAAAAATCAGGGTTGGGGTCAGGACACTGAGGTCCTCATTATGAGTGGCCTTTTAATTTTGATACGGCCCTATTGGAATTATGAGGTCTGCTGAAACACCACAGATCTGGAATGGAAGGGGACAACTGCCAATTCTCAAACACATTTTTTTAACATTCACAAAGCAGAAGGGTCTAATGGAACCCCTTCCATTTTGCGAATGGCTTACTACTTCAACTCAGGACTAGGTAATTCTTCTATATTTTATGATCAAATTTTGGTTGCAAACCATTGATACATGCCATAGCGATCTGGTATTTGGAAGGGACGCCTATTACTCACACCTTCCAAATACCGAATAGGCATGGGGTCGATATCATGTTTTAAGATTTAGTAAAAGTTTACTGACACCTAAATTCTGATTAGTACATTGCAAATAGCATTTTTGCGGTCGCAAACTCCGAATCAGAGTATTTACAAACGAAAAAATGCTTTGTAATTTTGACCATAAATTCTCTGCGCCATTCACAATACATATTGGAACAAAAGGATTCATGAAGAAGCGTCAATCCCTCTACACACACACAAAAGTTTAATGCTGACTATCATCATTCAGGAAATAAAAATGAAATATAAAATGGGGAGCAAGAATAGAAGGTTAATGAACGATGGAGGGTCTTACAAATCACATAAGTAATGCAGTGACAGGAAAATGCATGGGAAGTCCAGGAAGTAATTTAAACACAACAGTTAGATGATGGCTTGTCATACTGTGGAAAAATGATTGTCCAAAACAAATGTGCCAAGAAAGAGTAAGCAAGCGCAGCTGACAGAACACTTACTTTATCTGTTTATGTTGATATATTTATATAGTGCAGCCAAGCAGTGCTTAATTTGAGCCAGCAGTTTCCGGTGCTCTGCATGGCCCTTTAATATCAACACCAGACCTTATGATAGCCGGTCACATGGTGGCGCTGTCTGTCTAATTTTGAAATGAGCACAACAGTTGTTTAAGAATTCAATATACAATAAAAAATGCTTAATACCAGCCGCCCAAGCCATTATTATAGCTTTGGGTGACCATAGCCTGAATGGTGACATTTGTAGAAGTGGGTACTGGTATTGGCAGCGCTGGCGCGGCCAATGGGTTGTGCAAGCTGCAATAGCCTTGTGACAAGGGCCCTGGTGGCACTTATTATTTTACAAACTAAGCACTGCCCAAGACTCCAACGGGTGTTCGAGTGCTGAACTTTACTGCTCAGAGACATAGAAAAACTACAAACATGTAGGAAGGTGGGATCTTTCTGCATAGTTACCCCCACTTTTTGTTTGACTGGGATCCTGCTAATCAGGACCCCAGTCTATCTGCTTTCTCCCTAAAGTTGGTTGTGTTCTGTACTTTGGTACACTCCAGATTGGATACTGGGGTACCATTGTCAGTCCCTAGTATATGGTACCCATGTACCCAGGCCATAGATACCCCAGAGGCCTCTCATGGGCTGAAGCATGTATTATGCCACCCATGAGAGGCCAGGCAAAATGGAACCTACAGGCCTGCCACTCCAGCCTGTGTAAGTTGGTGCATGCACCACTTACTTAAGATGTAGGTTTACTATATCTAAGGGTCACTGCACTTAAAACCTATCAGTCACCCCTATAGCAGGCCTTAACAATCCTGAAGGCAGGGTGCTTGGTTCTAAGTGAGAGGGTGCCACTGCATGAGCAGGACACCCCTGCAGCCTACGGAGTACATTCTCTCGGGTTGTCAGTGCATCAGCCATTTACGACATATAGAGTGGCATTATGCGACCACGTAATGACCAACTCTAAAACGGCTGAAAGTAACCCTATCGTGTTTGGTGTCAAACATTGTGGAATCATACCCCCACACCGGTAATCGGTGTAGGAGGTGTGATCCCACCCCTCAGAAACGAGCTTCGTGAGGTCCCTGGTGTTCCCGGTACCGGCCTTCTAGTGCCGAGCAGCACAAAATGGTTGCTGCCAACCAGAGACACATTTCTGCCCTCCTGCTGTTGAGCCAAGCTCGAGCAGGGGAAGGCAGAACAATAAGCATCCTGTCACAGGGAGGTGTGACCACCTCCCAGACAGGATTTAGTGTATTAGGGCTGGGTGAGTGCGCTTGCCAGTGATGGAGCAAGGTAAATAAGAAATTTTTGAACCCCCTAATATTAATGCTAATAATTAATACTATTAATTGTTTTGATGACTAATCAACACTTTACGTCTCTTATAGACACCTTTTATAAGTGGTAACCGCAATTTATGTGCAAAAGTTAACCCACTTACATTTGTCAACGTGAAATAATATTAACATAATGGTTTGCGTACTAATTAGAGTAATATTGCATGATTTGTGCTATGTAGTAAACTTTATTGTGGCTAAAGTGTGCGGATGGTAAGTAAACATAGCTTTATATGTCGCTTTTACTAGGTAACATTGGGGTACCTAGAATGACGGGTGGGAAACGAAAAGGCTTATTTTCTTTATTCTTAATTATGATTGTGTTTGTTTTCATGATAGTTCGTTCGGGCCTGTTAAGCCGCGCTGTAAAGATGGCTGCCGAGGCAAATGAGCTTAATGCGCAAGTGCAAAATGGCTTCCAAGTGGAAGAAAGCTGCGGAAATATGTCACGTGATTTGAAAGTAAAGCCCGGAGTGAAACAAGTCAAGGTCAGCGTGACCTGTCACCAGATGGGTGCCAAAAAGGACTCAGCGAGAATGTATGAGAACCAAAGATGCAGCTGTGAATTAACAATGAACTGTTTAAAATAAGGATACAAGAGAAGATACATGTGAGGAACTGTCAATCGGATTGGTAATGTCCTAAAACCGTGAAAAAGGACAAAAGTTATAAACATTTTTGGAACCGGTTTAAGCAAGGAGGGCAATGAGGAGATGCTTGCCACCCCTCCAATGGACCAATTAGCGTGAATCTCGCCCCCAAAGAATGAAACATTTCTGTTTAGTAAGCTAGTAATAGAGTATAAGAGGACCTACTCTTAAGTAGGAGGAGCGCTATTCATACATAATTTTTGAGCACTGGACGTTGATGCTGGAGAACTGCTGCTATTTTCTATAGGCCATTTTCTTTTAAAATAATTAATCTTTTACTTTTAAATCTGACTGGGAAGGAACGAGAACGTTGCGGGAAACCTGTATAGGTGGTCCGTCGAGGAGGCCTGTTTAGCGGGACAGACAGTCAGTTTTTGGGAGTTCTATGCTGTGATCTGCAACTCATCTCTGCCGAGGCGAACTTTTATTTCTCATCTAAAAGGGTATGCATAAATTCTTTAAAAGGTTATTTATTGGGAGGGCGTGGCTAGCGCCCGTGGAAGATGGCGGAACTCCCGTGACTCGCCTGAGGCGGCGGGATTATTCGAGGGATTCTCTGGCACCATCCGAGTCCTGACAGCCGGCAAATTGTAGGAATGAAGGTCGGAATGTGAGCGCTTCCTGACGGAGGTCTTTTCGTCTTTCTGAAGATAAGCCTTGACCTTTTACCAAGCATTTTTCCTCACGGCTGAGTTAGTGACAACAGCTGCCTTATTGTTATGCGCGCGATGAGGGAGCCGTTTTTATTATCGCGTGTGGCATTCTGACTGACTGCATAAATTTATGGTTGGAGACGGAGTACACCAGTGTTAAATGTTTTGAACGGATGAGCTCTGCAGTGTTTTCTCACCTCATTTTGTCGTGCACTGCCCTTTCTTTAACCTCTGTCACGCCTGACTAAACACACCAAGGCTGCCTGCAGGCTGAGGAGATCGTCTTTCACCACGCACTGTGTCTCTTCAAGGAAGGCAATAATTCACTTGCTAAATGTTGATGTTTGACACTAAAAGTCTTGCAGAGTGGTGAAATAAGGCCTTTTTCTAAACGTGCTTGTCATCTGTATTAATGCACTTTAAATAGACATTTCAGTAAACTCATTCCTTTACTTTTAGTCGGTGTATGTGAAACCATATGCATTTTTCAACTGACTTTTTCTTCAGAGCCTGTAATGTTATATGAATGTGCCACACAGTTATTTATTTAATATGGCTCTCCTGCCTGAAGCATTAAGTTTAGCATGCTGCTTGGCTCGCTCTGTTCTGGTCAAGTTTTTGTGAAAAAATAAATGTGGTAATTTACTTTTCACACACACTTTCTTCTCATTAAGCATACAATTACCACTTTTATATCCTGTTTCATGCTTATTGGTCAATGTATGTTCTGATAACCTGTCATGCGCCTAATGCTCGTAATTTTCATCACAGTTTATCATCTATATTATTATTAGATGGAATTGCGCATTTAAGCTTTGTTTTACAGGTTTTCAAGACCTCTTCTGTATAGGTTTTAATTCTTCCCATTGTATGGGTAGGTTAAAAAGTGTACCTTCAGTGCAAATAGCCTCACAGCGCAGATTCATGATTCGTTCAAAGCCACGTGCAAACTTTATTCAAATGGAAGACTCCCAAGCACCAACATCCAAAATAGCTGCTTCTTCAGCTATGGCTAATGGCTCCTCTTCCCTTAAAGCAACAACTAAGCGCCTTAAAAAAGATCCACCTTCTCCACCAAAGCCATCTTCATCTGTCTCCATGGATCTTCTTTTGGAGGAAATCCGGGCTTTGCGACCATTTGTTGAAGAGACAAACTCTAAAATACAAATTCTAACTGACGGATGGGAAAAACTGGAAGAAAGAGTCACCAAGGTTGAACACACAGTTGAATCTCTCAGTACATCTTCTACCAAAGTAGAAATTCTTCAGTCCCAGATTACATCCTTGCACAAACAGGTGGAAAACCTTGAAAACAGGAATAGGCGTAATAACTTACGCATTTATGGATTATCGGAAGGCGTGGAAGGGTCAGATCCCATCTCCTTCTTTCAAAAATTTCTACCGTCAATACTAAATCTACCGGAGGACACTACTCTCAACATACAACGTGCTCATAGACTGGGCCCATTACATTCCTCATCCTCAAGTACGAAGAGACCGAGAGGAGTCATATTGTATTTCCTTGAGTATACAGACCTCCTCAAAGTATTGTCAGAAGTCAGACTCCTGAAGCGTATTTCATTTTCAGGGCACCAACTGTTCTTTTCACAGGACTATGCCAAATCCACAGCGGATAGACGTAAAGAATTCCTGGCTATGCGTCCAGCGCTACGTTCAATTGGGGCACGTTTCGGATTATTTCATCCTTGCCTGTTTAAAGTCACTTTTAACAACAACACCGTGACATACGAAGATCCAATAAGACTGAAGAGTTTCCTTCATACACAATGCCCAGAAAAGATGGACATCTCCAGCACTCGTTTTAAATAACTCTTCTTCCGTTATACACCTGCATAGGGTTTAGATTTTCACTATGTTGTTCTACTTACGAATATTAGAGTAGATGCTACCATGCTGCAGTGGTTTGTTTGTTCTCATTAATTTTTTCTATTTCAGGTTATCACCTTATAGTGTCTAATATTACAATATGTCATGTCATATTTCATTCTGTTTGTATTGACCATTTGTGTCCTTTGTCTCCTCTGTCCCCTGTCGCACAGGACCTGACCCCATGTGCCTGACCTACTAGCTTTGCATATTGTTTACATCCCGAAGTCTTCCCTGCCTCACCTCATGGAGTCCGGGTGCGTCATCGTTCCATGTGGTCTCTCCCCCCCCACCCTTCCATTGTTTTGACTTTTATGTAGGTATGTTCCTTTATCTTATCTTCTATTTTACAGCCTTCACTCCTCCTCCTTTATTCCCTCTTCTTTCCTTTTATCACACATGTTTCTATCATATGTCTCTTTTTTCAATCTTCCTTTTTTCCCTTCTCCACTTCTCATATCTTTTCAGCTTCTCTCAATTGGTTTTAATTTTCAATATCTTCGTTCTGAATATAAGGTTTACTTCAAGGTTTCTTTTTGCTTTCATTGTTGAATTGTGCATAAGTATTGCTACTTACAGTATACTTTCTCTTTTTCTTTATATATTCTATTCTTTCTTTTTTCTTCAATTGGTTTCCATATTCAATATCTTCGTACTTAATATAAGTTTTCTTCCCATACTTTATTTTCTTATTGTTGCTAAATTTATTGGAAATACTATTGTTCACAATGTACAACGTTTTCTTGGTTCACTTATGTCTAAATCACTCCTAACTCATACATGTTCTTAAAAATTATCTCATGGAATGTCAGAGGCTTGAATTCCCCCATTAAAAGACAGAGGGTTTTATCCCACTTATCAAAGTTAGATGCTAATATTGTATTATTACAAGAAACTCATCTCACTGAAAGTGAATCACTAAAACTCAAAAGAAATTGGGTTGGCGAAGTTTTCTTCTCGCCAGGAGATGGCAAAAGGAATGGGGTTATAACTCTCTGCCACAAAACACTGAAGGCCCAGCTTGTCTCTCAAGAATCTGACATAGAGGGAAGGTGGGTTTTCACAAATCTCTTGTTAGGACGGACTTCATTATCACTGCTCAATGTTTATGCCCCTACCAATGGAGACGTTAGTTTCTGGTCACGCATCTCCCAACTGCTCCTCAAATATCCGTCAGAGAACTTCATCCTTGCAGGCGATTGCAATCAAGTGATGGATCCATTCATAGACAGAAATTCTAACTCCCATTTTACCTCAAATGCAGCGCACAAAGCTTTCATACAAACCATTGAACAAAGACATTTATTAGACTCATGGCGCCTTTGTAATCCATCTACAAGAGAATACTCTTTTTTTCTCATCCTCACCAAACACAATCCCGAATCGACCATATTTTTATTTCACGGAACATTTCCCAATCCCTACGCTCTGCTGATATAGGCCCTATACTTATTTCAGATCATGCTCCTGTTTCGATTCAATTGGACCTTCCAAGCCACTCCACATCTCCAAAAAATGGCGTTTCAATAACTCTTTACTCCTGGATCCTAAATTTAATTCGTCTTTTGTATCCTTCTCTCAAGAGTTTTTCTCTATTAACCTAACGACAGATGTTTCCTTTCACACAGTATGGGATGCCTTCAAAGCTACTGCTAGAGACTTTATTATTAGATTTGTATCAAACAAACGCAAAGCTTTCCGCATAACACACCACACACTTCTTGATAAGATTAAAAAGCTCGAACACTCTTTTCATACCTCCAAATCAAAAGAATCTCTCAAGGATCTCATTAATGCAAAGATCACCTTTAATGAATCAACCACTAAACAGGCCTCCCTATATTTACTTAAATCTTCAGCTAAGTACTATGGGGGCCAAAACAAGTCAGGCAAACTTCTGGCCAATTATTTGAAAATTAAACAACAAAAACTTCACATTGATTCCATTATAGATGACAATCAAATACCGAAACTTAGGGACCCTGAAATCCTCCAGGAATTTGTACACTTCTATAAGTCCCTTTACACACCAGAAAGCACACCTTCAGATACAGACCTTTCTCATTACTTTTCCACAATTCAAAAACACATCAATCCCCAGATGGATTTAACAATTTTGGAATCTGACCTTACACAAGCAGAACTTCTCAACGCTCTGAGAACCCTTAAAAAAGACAAAGCCCCCGGCCCTGATGGCTTTACAGTGGAATTTTACCTACACTTTGCTCATTTATTACTCCCACACTTATATTCTCTTATTTCTTCCTTCATCACTTCACATAAATCCATTGGCTCTTTTTCTGAAGCCTTGATTTGTCTAATACCAAAAGCTGATAAGGACTTACGCTTTTGCAAAAATTACAGACCCATCTCCTTAGTAAACGTAGATTATAAAATCTTTTCCAAAGCTCTAGCTCTAAGACTAGAACCCCATCTTCCACTATTACTTGGTAAGGAACAATCAGGTTTCGTCAAAGGTCGCAGTATCACGGATAATACACGTCTGTTTTTTGACATTATATCCAAATCATCACATTATTCGGATTCTCTGGCAGCAATTGCGTTAGACGCGGAAAAAGCCTTTGATCGGGTTTATTGGCCATTTATCTTCCATGCTCTCAAATGGTTCGGTTTTGGACCAAAAATCACATCCTTAATTGCCCTACTTTACTCGGATCCCAAAGCTGCAATATCAACTAATGGTCTTATCTCTCCTTACTTCAGTCTCAAACGAGGTGTTCGTCAGGGTTGCCCCTTATCACCTTTTCTTTTTAATTTAGCTTTAGAACCCTTTCTGTCAAAAATTCGCCAAAATCATTCCATCACGGGCTTTGTCTCGGACCCTCAACAAATTAAATTAGCAGCATACGCTGACGATATTCTAGTCTTTCTCTCCCAACCGCAGTCTTCCCTCACAGCCTTTCTAGGAGAAGTGGAAGATTATGGGCTGGTGTCAGGTTATAAATTGAACAAAGGGAAATGTGAGATTTTACCCTTAACTAAATACACCTTCAGGGAGGATTTTAGGATTTCTGATTTCGCCTGGAACTCTAAACATATAAAATATCTCGGCATCTGGTTCTCTTCCTCCATTAAAACATCCATTTCTCTAAACATTGATAAATGCTCTGCCAAACTTAAATCACTAACTGCAAGATGGCACCCCCTCCATTTATCTTGGTGGGGTCGCTTAGACACTATCAAAATGATGCTCACGCCTATAGTCCTATACATCCTTTCTAACATACCAACATCCATTCCATCTAACTTCTTTCAAAAAATTAATTCCATTCTAACTTTCTTTTTATGGAATGCTAAAAAATCACGAATGGCGCTACAGAAATTAACTAGACCAAAATCCGAAGGAGGGGTTAACTTTCCCCATTTCTCTAATTATCATAAAGCCTTCCAACTAAGACAACTGTCAAATTGGATTACTACTCAATCTGAAACTAGACCTCTTTGGGTGGATCTTGAACTCTCATTTTTAACCCCTTTCTCATTCCAGGAATACCTCTCCTTTACCCGGAAGCCACAAAAGCTCTCTACTCCCATAATTAAGCAATCAAGTAAACTATTATCTATTGCACCTCACTTAGCTACACATAACTCAGAAACTTTTCTCAACTCCACAATTTGGCATAATAAATTGATCCTTTTTAAAGGGAAACCCATATACTGGAAGGTATGGAGGAATAAAGGTCTACTTTGGGTGCACCAATTTTTTGACCAAGGCTTACCCATCCAATTTACACAAATGCAATCTCTTTATCACTTACCTCCTTCCTTTAAACCCAAATTTATGACTTTGCAGAGTGTAATAATTGAGGCACGTGCGAAACTCACCACTCCACTCCCTTCACAATCACATCCCATATTCCCATGGCACAATCTCCTGCTCATAAACCCCAAAGCCTCCAATATTTATTCTCGTCTAATGACACCTCCCGATAATAGACAGAAAACTAAAGTAGAACTTACATGGGAATCTGATCTGGAAACGAATTGGCCCATTACTCTATGGAATAGAATTTGGATGAAACTCAGGAAATCTTCTAGAGCGGCCAGTACAACACAAACACTTTTCTTTATCTACAATCGTTTGTTTTTCACCCCAGTTTACCTAAACAAGATACACAACACAAATCCTAACACATGTTGGACATGCTCCCGAGGTGACGCTGACTTCAAACACATGATATTTACATGCACACATGTTTTTACATTTTGGAAACAAGTTTGGCACCAGATCAATGTTATTTTTCATACCAAAACACCCCTCTCCCTTACCAACATTTTCCTAGGTAGTTTAGCACCGGAATGGGGGGAACATCAACCCCAACTAAGACTTATTGACTTGCTACTGGCTGTAGCGTTTCAACAGATTTCAAAAAATTGGAAAGACTCTTCTAAATTATCCTATTTAGCATGGTGGTATGCGGTATGCCATAACCATCGTTTAGATACAGCCCTTGTCCACCCTATCTCTTTAGCTACGAAAAGATTACACCTCTGGTCTCCTCTCACGCACTTTCTGAATACAACAGCAAAGAACACTTCTTCACCAGCTCCTTCAATGCAAGAAGTTACCAAGCCTCCCTGACTTCCTACTGTTTGTTTTAAATAATTATGCTCAATTTATCACTTCCTATTACACCCTTTCAATTGTATATTTTTTGACATGTACTACTATTTACAATATCTATGAACCTTTGAATGTATTCATATCATTCCTTAAGTTATATTATTATTACCTTGAAGATTTTTGTATATCAATAGTATTCTTAAATATCCTTTTCTGTTTACTATGCATCGGTAAATGATTGCCTGTATGAAGTATTGTTTTTTGTAATTACTTTAATTTCTAAATAAACCTTTACTTGAACTTAAAAAAAAAAAAGGTTATTTCTTATAATGATATTAAACGTATTAAACTGATTAATAAAATTGAAACATATTCATGCATTTAAGAAAATAGATAAACTTTATTATAATTAAAACTACGAGTCTGTGGTTCTTTAGCTCAATAATAAATGCAATGTTTTAATAGATTTAAATGTGATTGAGCTGGTCTTAATCACCATCAACTATTTCTCACTAGTTGGTCCATCGACCAAAGAGCGGAATACCTTGATGTCTTAGAAACAGACAAGATTAAAACTAATTATGTATGATGTTTGAGAAATTATCTTGTTAACTTTAAAAAGGTATCCCGTTCTCTTCCAGCAGTCATTAACTTTTTCTCCTAGGTAAAAGTGGATGAGATCCAGGGAATTGTTGAATGAGTGAATGTTTATACGGTGTTATGGGCCCCACCGTCATATTGGTATAATTGTTAAAAGAGTGTTTTCAACCTGGATGTCATGTCCAAAGGAGAAGAAATTATATTAGTAGCGCTGGATCACCAGCGACCGAAAGTCTGCATGAGGGGCACATTTGGTGTCCCTGTGCATAGTCCAGTTCAAACCAGTCCTGGGAGCCGTTGGCTCCTACTCTGGCACGAAACTGGACAAAGGACATGGGAGTAACTTTCCCACTGTCCAGACCCTCCCCTGGGAGGGTCCCCTGAATCTGTCCAACCCTCTCCCGTGGGTACAAAAGGACTTACCTGGCTGTAGGACCCTAGATTCGACGTGGACAAGATTCTGAACCAGAAACCACTGAACTTCGACCGTCTGGACACTCTGGACTTCGCTGGACTTCGTTTGAGCCCGACTTCATCTCCCTCTTAGTCTGAAGCATTGTCTGTGCCCGTGCACCATACAGGCTCTGTGCAGGACCTGTGGAGCATCAAGGACAACTGAAGATATCTCCCTTGGAGTGAAGGAGTCACTCCCCTGCAATCGCAGGCACCACATCACGACTCACCAGTCTGCTGATCCTGAGCTCCTACGGACTCCAAAGACTCCAGCAACACAGGTGGTAAGTTTCTACGTTCCTCGAGGCCTTAGCTGCCTTTTCTCTAAATTTAAGGTCAGAATCCCTCGTGGGGGCTGCAATACCCATACCCCTGTGCACCACAATCATTTGCAAGTGCATATGCTTGTTGGCATTTTCTGAGCAAGTGCATTGGGCTCCGAGTAGCCCCAACCTCTGGCACCATTTCCTACCAAGAACTTTGGCCTCCTCACATCGAGTGCTCCGTGGGCTGCTGTTTGGTGAAATCGCTCGAGGTCCTCCCGCGACTCCTGTGCCTCCGGCCTGTGGGTCCATTTGAGGGTCAACTTTGCTTTTCTTGAGATCCCCTGGTTGCTCCAGGCCTGCCCTGACTCACCTTGCTTTGGAAAGTCTCCCGGACCTTGCTGGTCCGAATCGTAACCATCCTTGACCTTCTGCGTGGGTTGCCGTTGCCAAGGATTGTTGGTGCTCCAGCCGGACACCGACACCTCAGTACTCCACATCCTTCGAGGAAAGCTCGTATCCCACTCCTGGTCATCCTCGACATCTCCTGGTCCCGGTGGCTGCAGAGTCAAGAACCTCCTCAACGCACCTGAAGCACCCGACATCGGTGGGCATTCGTCTACTGAGCCCCTGGTCACTCTTGAGTGACCCAGACTCTGTCCCCTATGCATTCAGGTACTCTTCAACAAGAATCCACCTTTGGATTCCATCGGACACTTTTCTTCCTTCCAGCAGCGGCTCTTCTTCGAAGTCCTCCATTGGGTTCGACGGCAATTTCCGACGTCACTTCAGACCTATGCACCCGGCTTCCCTGGGATAGGTAACTCTGGTACTTCGGTATCCACGGGTGGGGTGGTTCTCCAACCTCCTAACTTCCACGGTGTTTCTTCGAAGTCCACTGGGAAGGGTCCTTAAACTTCAAAACTCCAACCGCGACTCTCCCATAGAATTGTACGGAGCACGCGGTCGTGTTCCCACACTGCACCCGTCCTCCGTGGGGTCCCTACTTACTCACCTTGGGTGGTTCCTTGGGGTCCCAGCGATTCTACAACCTCTAGACACTGTCTTCACTCGAGTCGTGGTTCTTATACCACTATTTTAGTATATGGTTTGGTCTCCCCCTGGAGCCCACTGTGTATTCGTGCTATTTACTATTGTTTCTGTGCTACAGTATTGTGTGCTTTGTGATTATCTTCGTGCAGAAGATACTTTTTTGTACTAGAGAGTGTTATATTAATAAATACATATTTTTATAACTACTGTGTGGTTCTCCTTTCATTTAATCAAAACTATAAGGTTGCATTCTGGTAAAACAAGCTGCTTAACATTCCTTCAAGACTAAGTCTGAAGGCTGCTCTCCACAGCTACCACTAGGATAGCTTTCTAAGGTCATCTTTGACCTCTTAAATCACCATAAGGGTTGTTTGGAATGGTGCAAGGTGCCCATTTTAACTAGTGGACATCATATACCAGGCCAACTTCTCACACACGTTTTTACATCTAAGAATGCATGTCTGACACCAGATTCAAAATTAATTTGGAAGTTGGTTTGTGAAGCTAACATACTCTAATTAGCACACGTAGTTTCGAATTAGCACAACATATGTTTTACACTATAGTGTTGCTACAGATTTCACAAGAGATCATAATAAAGTGTTATAAAAAATATGATTTTGTTTCTAATTCAGATCTTGTGAGTGGGGAAAGACAGGAGTTAATGGAGCTTTTCAGTGAAAGGCAATGTGAAACACTGGTATGAAAGTCATCAGTGTTGGAGGGAAGGGTGTAGTGGAGACAGGTAGCTCATTCATCCTGGCACTGAGGCAGCTAGACGTTATAGCGAGCTGGGAATGAAACAAAGGCAGTCAGAGTGGCGGAGCGAATGAGCAGGCGTTAAAACTATGACCTTAGTTCTTAGATTACGAGGCTAGGTAGGGAGGGTGGTTAGTAAAGACACGACTTTTAAATTATGATAAGAATTAAAATAATATGAATGAATGAGTTGTGCAGAAATTTTAAGAAAAGAGAATTGAGACAGCTGGGAGTCGATGGACTGAGAAAGAGAAATATCCACCTTTGGCTTTTCTAGACCCTCCGTTCCTACCTACCAAGAGCCCTCCTTCTCCGGCTGGGGCTGCTGTTTGCGGCCGGGCTGCTATAAATGCTGGCCAGCTTTTCGGAGAGAGGCTGAATGTCTGGAGTGCTGTCGTAGTCGGGAACAGTAAATGCTTCCTTTGGGCGTACTTCGGAGGCGAGGATCGCCAACAGGGCCGACTTCACGTCTTCCTGCAGAAGATAAAAACATGACTCTAACTTATATTCCAAAACAAAAGCCTCGTGTATGAAGGTAGAGTCGACTGGAATGACCTCATTTAAAGCTAACAAGTGACAAAAAGGCCTCCTTCCTAATATCAGTTGCCTTGCATTTGGGGGTGCATTTCACTAATCCAATCTATATTCTGATGCAAATGTGCCCTGAAATCTTACCACCACCACACCTGTTGAAGGAGCAGCTATTTCCAGGAAGTGTGCCATCATTTCACTTGCCCTCCACAAACAGTAGTTGGCCACAGTGGTTGAAAAAGTTGAAAAAAAACGTTCATATATCCATCAATCCAATCTAGCAAAAACTCATATTAAAAACACACAGCAGTCATATCCATGCCGAAGATGTCTTCTGCTGGCTCGTTTAATATGGGACAGTTTCTAGAAGGTATCGCTGCGAGACTGACCAATAAGCAACGAGGTGAAGCATTGGCACAATTAGAGGTTACATTCAGAAAAAAACAGGTTTACACTGTAAAGAGCACTGCACGACTGGATACTTTATGTGAATGTATTACTTCATTACAAGGGCCATAATTCAGAAGCATTGGCAGCATCAAAAGTCACCACATTCGGCCACTAAATTAGGAGTCTCCACATAAGGGGACCATTGCATTATAAGAGTCATTACATTGCAGGTACGTTTTTAATAGTGCTTTATATAAGTTGATTATATATATGGATTTTTTATAGGGGATACATAATGGATACCTGTGTATTATGGTCTAATATTACTATTCAATGTTCTGGTGACATCATAAACGACAAGGCCGAAAGCCAAGTGATTTGTACATTTTACCAGAACCCCAAGATGACGATACTGGATTATATTAGACAGGTATATCCGGCATGTATCTTGCATTTTCCATGTTTATTTTGGTGCAGTTAACTGAGGCAGGGGATGGACGTCATAAGCCCCTTGAGGCTTCACCTGTCATAAGTCTTGGCCCCTCCCCACACGCAACGATGGTAATAAATAGCATAATATACTCTGCTCAGCTGCATATATATTTACTGAAGAAACAAAGGTTATATTGAAGGTATGGTTAACTTTGGTTATAATACCTAAACGTAAGCTTTTTTTAAAAACCTCAGAAATCCTCTTTAAAAAACCAAGGGAAGATATGGTTACAAATTAAAACTGAAAAAGAACTGAAATTCCCAAGTTATAGTTGAACCCCCAAACATAACTTGCGCAATAGAAATGAAAACCATAGCTTGCACATCATATTCACTGCTTATGACCCTACCCTTGATGTGACAGATTAATTGCACTTAGCACTATGAGACATGACTAGGATTGTAGTATTATTTATTGATTTGAGTATTTGTTGTTATTTGATTACACTGGTGTTATTTATTGGTGTAAATAATATGAGCTCATAAGCATTGTATTTGCTGTGCGAGTTTTGGTTTGCAGACTTAACCATAACTTTCACATTTCAGTGTGGTTTTGTTGGTTTTAATTTGTAGCCATTACTGCATTTTAACTGTGGTTTTTTGGTTGACTTTCTAAGATTTTTTTGAAACATATGTTAGGTGTTATATCTAAATCTAACCATAAACTCACCTTAACCGTGTTTTTTTCAGTGGGTTTCTGGGATTTTTTTGATTCTAGGACATTTACCTTCTATGAAAACATACCCTACCTTGCCAGTCACAGCCTTTGGATATGGGCCGCTGGAGCTGGCCACAAGGCCTGGCCTATAACCAGGATCTGCTCCAAACCTGGCACAAGCAGCCATCTCCTTCTGCGCAGGTCCTTCGACTATGCACAGTGTGGGGTTGGTTGCCGGATCTGAACCAGGTCCGGACTGGCCATAGCGGGCACCAGGCATTTACCCGGTGGGCCGCCAGGGTGGGGGCCGGTTTTGGGCCCTTGGGGGGCTGTTTTTGTTACATGGCCGTTTTTGCAGCATAGCTGCAATATCGGCCCTTGTAACAAAAACGGCCGAAAAAGGCCCTCGCAAACAGCTCGGCCGCACCCCCAACCCCCCCGGGGGCCAGCCGAGCACTTTGCCAGGGCCGGTTTTGGTTCCCAGTCCAGCCCTGATCTGAACCCATCGCCTGCTGTGCACAGCCTTTGGTTGGGCCCAGCAGGGGTTGACTGATAGTTTAACCTATAACATGGCCCTGTGCCCAACCTTCATTGGCGGCCAGTCCCCACTGCGTGCAGTCAAAGGATGAGCGTGATGGGGTGGGGGTTGGAGTGGACAAAAGCGGGAGGTTGCCTTTTGTCAAGGCCCTGCGCCCTGGACCTCAGGCAGAGTTCTCGGACTTTGGAGTTGAGTTAGGGTCCATGAATCCTATCTCAGGGTCCATGGATTCTGCTCAAAATGCCCTTCTTTTTTATTTAAGGGGATGGGGATCCCTTATGGGCCCACCTGCCTGAGCCAGGGAATCAGCGGATGCTTCCCTGCCCCCTTATAGCTCCTTTCATTTTTTTGTTGTTTTAGTCAAGGAGCAGAATTTGAGCCCCATTTCTTGTTATGCTGGTTGCAACAGATTTTTCTCATCTGCAGCCAGCCAATCAAAAAACGTGATAATTAAGATTGAGTGAAAAGCTGCCTCGTCCAATAAGATTTGTTTTGTTTTTTATTTAATTTAGTTTTGTAGATTGTCTTCGCTTCTGGGTCTGTGTCCTGTAGAGGAGAGCAAAGATTCTTATGGGCGATAAAATGGGAAAAGTTACTTTTGGACACCCCCTTTTGGTTTTGTCGTGTGCACTACTTCCTCATATAAGAAACAATTGGTTAACTGCTGGATTTCATCTTTTCGACATATCTCCCATATATGCATTTGCAAATGCCAATGCAAATGTTCTTTTCTTCCCCTTTCAGTTACATGCCTTGTGAGCCGGAGCACATGATCCTCTAGCAGATTGCTGCTGTCTGGAACACAAAGTGTTTAGCTCACATTCTTCCAAGCTCATTACCTTACCAATAGGAGTGGGCATTTCCTGAACCATGCCTGACATTATCCTCTTCACTAGGAGATCATAGCACTTTATTGTTTAGGAAACCCTGGTGGAAAGAGTAGCTTTCCTAATACACTTGTGTAAACACCCTGTAGACTGTGTTCACAATGAACCATCTGTTATTCACTGGTGAAATATTAGGAGTGTGAAACTCCCGTCTTTGCAGGTAAAGAGCACAACTGTACACTGTCCAAAATAAATGTATAAATATTTAATTTTCTCTAGCTAACTTTAGCGTTCGCGAGAGCAAGGGGAGTAAAGGTGTGTACTTGGAGCATGTGGTCCAAACCATTATTGAGACATATTCCCTGAAAGCTACCTTTAGAAGTACTTCGATTTACTAACCTACTTTGCATTCCATGATGGATTGAAATATCCCTTGAAATACTGAAAACTTCACCAAACACTATTGTGCTCAGGTGATCCCACCTTGCATTGTGAGACGATCACAGGGGCTAGGCGCAGGCCTTACCGTGTTTGGAATGGGGGCCAAATCTTCTTTCTTTAGCACACCTGCCAAGATGCCCAGCTTCACCAGGGTCTCCTTAGTCCAAGCTGAAGTAGCGCTGTGAAAATAATAATGTGTACTTTGAAATGTGTTTCCCACACTTTGCTATTTCATGCATCTCCGCTCGAATAACGACTACTCTTGCATGATTCAGTCCCGTTCCATGCACCCCCACTCTCTTACACATTGGTTGTAGCTTCATTAACAATTTTACTTAGATATTAAACTTCCATTTCATTTGTACGCATAATTTGTATGGTTGCATGCAAGCATGTCCAAGGAATAATGAAACCATTTAAATCTAGCTTTAAAAGCATTCCACGGCTCAGCGACGAGTCCAGAATAAACTTCGAAATACTCTGCGGCATCTAAAAGGTCGAATCTTACACTGTGCTGCATATCACCTGGACTGACCACCTCAAGTCAGATCACTCCATGAGCCTCCAAGCATCCAAAACAAGGAGGTAGAACTCCAGGAGTGCAGGGACCATGGCTTTGGTGCTCCCTCAATGAGAACTTGATGGTGGAACACCTAGTCACCTGCACTTCAGGCAATGATTGAAGTCTGCAGTTTGCAGATTGGCCTTTCATTGAGGCATTGTTTCAAACTGTAGGGTAGCGCCCACGGACTACTGGATTGGTGTCTAGGCGCATGTCCTGTGAGATTGTAGCTACGCACACCCCTCGCCCCCATACCTCCATCCAACCATTTGCTAGAAAGAACTATGAACAACCACACATTCCTGTATGGCAGAAGGTGACATAAACTCGTAAATGTTATTAAACAAATGAACAAATGGTAAAATCCCAGCCAGTGAATCCTTTAATTGTAGTTGTTCTAGTATTGGAAGCAGCCCGGTTCCAGCAACACACATCAGTGAGCACCATTTGGAATAATCACAAAGCGCATGTTAAGGCCCCCAGACTAAGACATTTCTAGCATCCACTGCTACTCCTCTTATGAGCTTTCTTATATAGTAGTCAAAAGGACACCTCTTCCTGAAGCTATTAGGCGTCTACTTGATCGCCTTCGTTTTAAAAACACATGACAACTGATTGCTATTCTTCTTGAGATCGATCCCTCACCGACGCGTATATGGCAGTATGCGGCTACATCACATGCGCATACACTGAGGCCTCTTCCCACAGTCTCACTGCTCAATCCCTTTCCTGATCCTTGGGCAACCACTATGCGGCTTCATATTTATTGTTGGTATTATGTGAATTACATTGCATCCCGAGTACAGGGGCACTTTGTAAAACCTTAAATAAATAGATGTGTGCAGTCACATGTCAATCTTAATATTTAACGAGGTCTGTTAACCAGAACCCAGTCTCCCAGGAAGATCTGCCAATTAGAACCGTACTAGACCCGCGCCAGCCTCTCACCAGTGGATGAACTAGGGACAAGGCTGAAATCAGAATATCTGCTTTAGTGTTTGCAGTAGTGGGAGAACTTGATGCAAAATGGCAAAGTTTTCTTCATTTTCAGCAAAATCATACGCAAAAAACTGAAAATTAGGATCTGCATTATAGAATATTAATCTGTGACAGGATTAAAATGATTAGGAATAAGAATAAAATCCGACGATACATCAGAATTTTCAGCTAAAATGCATATGAACTAACGCGTTGAGGGGGTAGTGGCCAAGTGGGAATGGTTGAGTGCACTATATTGGCTTGTGCACAACGTGCGAGTGGTGCAGCTTGCCATGGAGTGCTTGTTTCAACATTTGGCTAGCTCGTGGCTTTCGCAAAGTGCATGAGGAGAGGGCTGACTGAAGGACCCTTAGTGGCATTCTTGATGGCGAGTCAGTTGTGGAGGGGGTAGTTTACAGAGTTGATGGTCTGCCCCTTCCGAGCAGTGCTGCTGCTGTGGTGACTTCAGGTGTGGGCTGTGCGTCACTGGAGACAGATTGCCTTTGTATTTCTTGCCACTTATGTTGAGCACGGAGCCCAGCCAGGGGTGCACTGCTTTGTGCTGCTGTACCAACACAAACTAGATCAGGGGTCTCCAGTCTTTTCAAAAGTGAGAGCTTCTTCTGATCTATGAAAAATGCCCCAAGCTTCTGCCCTGTATATGGATTAGATACTCGCGCAAAAAAGATCAAGCCACTTAAACACTGCCTCTGGTGCACCCAGTCCTGATGCAGTAAACACACGCCATTAATGACAAAAGAGCTGTCAGGGGAAGATTGTGGAGCTATGTGATCCACAAGAACCATGTTGCCCCTTTATTCTTTGTGAATTATCTGTCAGAGGTGTCTCAATGGTTTTGTTGTTTCTTAGTCATGTAATACATAGGATGACAATGTCCTCATTATGAGCGCCAGTACCAGAAAGACTTCAATTTTCTAGCTAATTGCCCTAAACCCATTAGTTGAGGTCCAGAAACTGACACTACCGATTTAAGGTTAAGAAATAGGTACATGAACGCTTCATAGTGCTCTACAGGTAAGCATACCTCTGCAGACATCCCCATTTCCATGAGCATACCACTTAGGCAAAGATGAAACACAAACTAATGAATGAAGGGATTGCTTTAGGAAATTAAGTACCTCTAAATAAACAAAGAAGAGGAAGAAAGAAAAACAGAAAAGGGAGAGAAAGAAAGGAATGAAAGAAGGAAAGAGAAAGAACTCGAGGACAAAATGAAATTATGAAAACGGAAGCTGGAAAGAAGGAAAGGAATGAAGGGAGGGAGGGAGGAAGAATAGGGGAACAGAAAAGAGAGGGAAGAAGGAAGGAGAAGAAAACATGATGGAAGGTGAAAAAGGAATGAAGAAATTAGGGGAAGGAAGGTAATAAACGAATGTAGGAGAAAAAGAAAAGAAGGAACAGTACAAACAAAGGAACAAATAAATGATAAGATAGAAGAAAACAAGGAGAGAAGGAATGGGATAAGGGAAAGAAGAAAGTGAATATAAAAAGGAGTAAAATGGAAAAGAAAGAGAAAAAAGGAACAAAGTAGGGAAGGGAAAAGAAAAAAGGAACAGAGTAGAAGAGATAGAAAGGAACAAAGTGAAGATGGAGAAAAGAAAAAGAAGGAAAGGAAGAAAAAGTAATGAAAGAGCCAGTGTGACAGCAAACAAAAGAGAGAAGGAGTAAGAGGGAAAGAAAAAACAGAAACAAAGACAATGAAATAAACAAGACAAAAAAGCAAAATAATGTGAAGAAAGGATAAGAAAAAATGAAAGCTTTAGAAAGAGAGAAAGAAAAAGAAAGAACAAAGGAGAATAAAAAGAGAAAAGGGAATGGACAGGAGAAAAACAATGAAAAAAAGAAAAAGAATGAAAGAAAACAAGAAGCAAGAAAGAGAAAAGAATGATAGAAACAGAAAAGGAATGAAAGAAAAAGAATGAAAAAAAGAAGAAACAAGAAAGAGAAAGGAAGAAAGAAAAATAAACCTCCAAATATTTTACTACCATTGATGTTAAGTAAATAAACCACTGACTGAGACTTATCATCAGGGATGGTATATTTTCTCAAGGTGAAGGTTTTTAAACAATGTGCTCTGATACAAGAAATACATTAATTGTTTAAGGCTTCTTATCAGCGACATTATTGTATTTAAGAAGAGAGAATGCTTCATATTGTTCCTGCTGTCACCTTTACGGGCCTCACAGCTGCATTTCCAAAAATCAAGTGACAGGCAGCGAGCTACTCCAAGACAGGCTTAGAGCTACTGGTAACTTGCGATCGACTTGTTGGAGACTCCTGAAGTAGGTGCTCTCCACGAGCCCTTTTGGTATCCTATACTCACACACCCACTGCCATCTTTAACTTGGAATGCTTTCTTTTCCATCTATAGACCAAAAGGTTAATCCTAGGCTTTCCACAGTGACATCTACAGGAAGGCACCTTTGGGGAAGTCTAGTGAAGAAATGGAGATTGTGTCCTACATAAAAGAAAGAACACACTGCAGGGCTTCTTTTAGTACACAAATATGACAAGTAGGCACCTCACCTCCTCTCCCTTGTTTTCCATATATCCAGTCCTTCTTTGCTGCAAAACCATGTGTGCCCATAAGTGTGAGAAATTGGGTTATTGGTTGAGGTGGATGATGTCTCGGTGAAGCTGTCAACAATGTTGGGAAAAGGATCCAAGTGGGAGAAGCCAGGGTTCCAGGCTGAGGAGGTTGTCGTCATTGATAGGGAGCCTGTCACCGTCGTGCCCAGTGAAGATTTTTATCTTGGACTTAGACAACTTTTTGGAAGTCGAAAACCTCCAGCGGGACGAAGTTGCAAGCCATAGCCGAAGAGGACTCCACGAGGCCGGATACCATTGCTTGAAGGTCCCACTAAACAGGATTTGCTGCTGCGGAGAAGAACATAGCAGGAGCTGCTGAGAAGTCAGGCTGATCAGCGATGCACCATGGACAGATCAGTTGGCCAGTAGGTGCTGATCTTCTGGATGTACTTCTTGCACTTTTTGGTCACAATTTGTCTAAGTCTCAACTTTTAGGGTTAGGCAGGAGAAGCACCTCTAACACAACTTCTAAGTGTCCAGGTACTGGGTGGCACCACTTGGGGGATTAGGATGCAGTCCAGCAGAGGCAAGGAGGAAAAAGTTCAAGGTCTTTCAAGCTTGTTATGTCACAGTAGCTCACACAGCTCAAATAGCTCTTGGAGTCACTCTGGTAGTCCTGGGTTCAAGGATATGGTTCTCTCCCCTTCAAGCAGCAAGGCAGGCCTCAAGTAGCAGGGCAGTCCTCTGAAGAACAAGGCAGGCCTCAAGTAGCAGGGCAGTCCTCTGTTATCAGGGCAGTCCTCTGAAGAGAAAGCAGATCTCAAGCAGCAGGGCAGTCCTCTGAAAAACAAGGCCTCAAGCAGCAGGGCAGTCCTCTGTTAGCAGCAGGGCTGTCCTCTGAAGACAAATCAGATCTCAAACAGTAGGGCAGGCCTCTGGAGTACAATGCAGACTTTCTGAAGTTTTCCAAATGTCCAGGGAGCATACTGAAGAGGAGGTTCGGCAGGTCCAATATTTATACCTGGTGCCAGCCTCTGAAGTGGAGGTCACATCCTGGCTACCCCCACATCTGATTCTGGAACGTTCTTCCCTTCCCCTGCTAAGGCACCGAGTAGTCTGTGCTGCAAAAGACTGATGTCAGGTTCCTTTGTGTTTGTGCTTGAGACAACCCTTTGAAATGTAAGTAGAGCAGGTAACAGCTCTCCCCCACCCTGCCTGGCAGCATGGCCCATCTTGCCAACCCCTAGTCCTCCTTTGTCTCTCTATTTGGGAGGAATACACAAGGACCAAAAGCTAAGCTATTCACAGTCATGTGATCCAGTACACAGGCAGTAGGCACCAAATGTTTAGGACAGGAAAATGCCAACTTTCAAATAGTAGCATTTTCAGAATTGTGACCTAAAATCCCACTTTACCATCAAAGAGGATTTTAAATTACAATTCATGCCTGACATCCCTATCTGTTCCCAATCAAATGGTAGCATTTATTAAATGTAATGAGGTAACTCAATGTTATCCAATGGGAGAGATAGGCAGTTGTGAAAAATTAATTTAGGAGCTTTGCACTACCAGGACATGTGAAACATATGGCCTACTTTTTAAATATAATGCATCCTGCCCTGTGGGCTGTTTTGGGCCTACCTTAGGGGTGACCTATATGTTTTAAAAAGGAAGGTTCAGGCCTGGGAAAAGGTTTATTTTGCCAGGTCAAATGGGCCGCTTTAAAACTGCACTACAGGCTGCAATGGCAGACCTGAGACATGTTTTGAAGTGTTACTTAAGTAGGTGGAGCAATGAGTGCTGCAGGCCCACTAGCAGTATTTACCTTCCAGGCACTACATACAAGTAGCACCATAAACTAGGGAGTTATAATTAATTTAAATATGCCAATCAGGTGTAAGCCAATTGTACCATGTTATAGGGAGAGAGAACACAATCACTTTAACACTGGTTAGCAGTGGTAAAGTGACCAGAGTCCTGATGCCAAGAAAAACGAAATTCAGAAAACAGGAGGGGTGAAGGCAAAAAAGTTTGGGAGTGACCCAGCAGAGAAGGTTAAGTCCAACAATAAACGTTAAGCCACATTTCTTGAAACCAGAGTCTCCTTTTATAAGAAAGAGAGGATGCTACAGGAAAGGACAAAGACTTCAGCACAAAGCCCACTAGGTGCAGCATTGCCCAAAGTCAGTTGGTCATAACAAACTTTAACTGAGGTGAAATTTGTCTCAGAGTCCTTCATTAGTATTAAGGCACAAACACTGCCAAAAGTACAATAGAATAGTTAACCTGGATGCAGGGGCTTAAAGGATCCCCAGAAGGTAGGGGATGGAAAGAAAGCTTCTTACAAGGAGTTCAGGTGGAGATGTGCTGCATGGTTAGAGATGCTAGATATTGTCCAAGGTGAGGTTCATCTTGCCTCTAGTTTAATTTCACAATTCCCCTGGACTTTCCATTCATGATGAAAGAAGAAGGGAGTATAATAAGCACAAGTCACTCCTGCATGTAAAATTAATTGGGCTTGATGTCTGCATAATTACCTACACAAGCTTATTCATCTTCCATATTAATTTTCTTCAGTTCTAGTGGAAAACATGTTTTGGATGTCAAAGTTATTTAAAGAAACCAGTAGGAAATCTAGAATCACATGGCTTTAGGTGGAACACATCCCTTCTGCACCTGGGTGAAGAAATCCTGAGAATGACAAAGTAAAATGTGCGGATTGGTGCAACGGCAGTGGGAACACATTAGGAGCCCTTGACCTCTTAGTAAAATCTAAGGTGTATGTGCTGTTTGCCCTATGTGAAATGGGTCAGGAATGGGGAAAAATCACTTAAACCTATGAGTAGTTGTGTTAGCCAGAGATGCCACTCAATCAGAGAAGATCTACAATAATACAGAGAAGTGATCAATATTTTGGACTGTACAGCCACATGCCCCCAATTTCTCCCTGTGGAGTTACAGTAGCATATTCAAAGCTCTCAAAAAGGTAGCAATTATTAGCCTTTGGTTTGGAAAATGGACTAAGCCCACATAATCCAATGGAAGCTGACGAGTCCGTGAATACTGCAGAAGGGCAAATCAGTGTAAGAAAACCAAGGGCACTGAGGAGGCGTTGACTCACAAATTATATTGAAATAAGAGTTCCAACCAGTGGCGACTCGCAGAGGGAGTGCTGCGGGGCAGTGTGGCAGGGCGGGGGAGGGGCTGGGTGGGGGGGTAGTGGAGTCGGACATACGACGGGCAGGAGTAAGGTAAGTAAATAAATAAATAAAACTATTTACCTTGCGCTCGCTGCATCGCCGAGTTGGCGATGCAGCGAGCGCAAGGTAAATAGTTTTATTTATTTATTTACTTACCTTACCCCTGCCCGTCGTATGTCCGACTCCACAGTCCCCCCGCCCCACATCACCGCCCCGCAGCACCGCCTCTGCAAGCCGCCACTGGTTCCAACACCCAGAAGTTGAGAGTGAGAGTGAGAGTGATTGGAAAACAGGGTATCTGCAAAAGGGATTTAGCAAAATAGCAGTACATGGTAACTGAAGGGACATCTTGAGACAAAATTCTGTTCCTACATTTGTAGATTTATATTTAAGCAATTCATGGCCAATGGAAGCAACCTTGTGCCTATAGTTGACAGAAAGCTTACAACATTTGAAACATTGCTTTGTTGCTTAAAAAATATCTTGTGAGGTTGAACAGCAAGCTGGAGAGTTGGGGGGTGGGAGTGGGGGAGGGGAGGGTTGGTGGCGCGCCCTCTGGACTTCTGAAAAGGGCCCGGGATTATAGCTGAGGCCAAAAAAGTTTTTATCAGGAGACTTTAGAAAAACGAACTGATCAGGATGCTGCATCTCAGTGAGAGATTGGGCCAGGAGTTAGTAATACGAAAATGGAAGGAAACCCTCACGGCTTGGCACAAACCAACTCATTGTAAGTATCTCACTTCACTGAGAACTCCTAGGCGTTTAAATATTTTGAAATTCAGTGGTCCTTATTTTTTGTCCTGAATGGAAAATCAATAAACCCTTGGTGGTTGCAAGAAAGAAAACACCTAACACCAAAGCACAAGTCCCACGGCTACTCCCCTAATTAACGCTTCCACCCCTTATAACATGGACTCAGGCAGAGGCGTGCAAAAATTCCACACTGCTCCATCAACGCTAACGTTTTTAAACTTTATTTTATTCTTTGAATATCCGCAAATTATTTTAATCCTAATCCATTCCTATTTACACAGTCATCGTAACCATCTATGCGCTGTTCTATTGAATGTATTTGTTTTTGCCTATCTGTTTGTTACAAAAAGGCCAGTGGCTGACTCTGATCCCGATCTGGATAGCAAGCAAATGTATACACAATTTTCGGGGTAAATCTTAATTTTATTTCACAGGAAAACGTATGACCAGTTTCTTTTTAATCAGATTTTCTAATTTGGCGGGAATTCATTAGATATGGCTAGAATTCTGACAATTCTGAATAGCGTTTCCAATGTAGTCCTTTCCAGAACACTGACGAGCTCAATTAAATAACCTCAATCTAAGTGATCAGTTTTACGCCATAGATATGGAGTCATAGCAATGGTCACAATGCCCACTTCTACCGCCCACATCCCTCAACTCTCCAGATGAAGACACAAGCACAGATTCTGTGTGTGGGAGGGGGGAGGTAGAGTCTCACTTACTTGAATGTGGCCAAGATCTTCTGTCTCATCGCCTCTTTAGCTGATTCCTCAAACCTTCTGCAGGTCATGAACTGAGGAAGCATCCCTTCAAAGATGCCGCTGGGCAGCTCAGTTATTTCTGCTCTACCAAACGTACAGACCAGACTGCCTAAGGAAGCGGCCTGGCCTGCAGTGAGCATGTTGGTATTGGCAATGTTCTAGAACAGAAAACATGCAGTAAAATGTCATTTATGTGAAACAAAAAAAGTTGCAATAGACTTGAGAACCAGTAAGAGAGAATGAAGCCAAAGTAGTCCATGGACATTCGTCGGAACCTGTTTCAGATGGCCACAGGGCACAAAGGGGCTACTGGGCCTAACCATAATGGATGGATGAGGCCTTTTACTCCCTATGTCCTGTGAGCGAACCTACTATGGATCCTGAGCAACTGAGCCAAGTACCCCTATAGCACTTGACTCACAGAATAGCGTAGTCGGAGCAGTCTAAGGCTCTCTTGGGGTGGAGGTGGATACATGATAGTAAATACAGGCCCCCAACTCAAAATTCACTCAGCAGCAACAGCAATCAATCATTGTCAAGCCAATTACTCACTTTTACGAAAAAAACAAGTATTTTATTTTTTACTCTATCCACACACATCCACAATTACACAGTCCTTCCCTGAGACAGGGGCTCTAGTATTTCTTTGACGGTTCCCTGTCCCACTCACTTCTCGTGCTAGCAATCGTGGTTATTCCCCATTCACTATTAGTAACATCCAGGGTAGGTGCCACTAGTAATCCGGGTCTCAAGACTCCACTACAACTCTAACTTAAAGTCAATAGTGCTCCAGCGATATCGTGCTAAACTAGCAGCAAGATCACCCCAGGCCCACAGACCCAAAACTAGTGTTAATTGAACCAGCAGGTGTGAAACGTTCAGAGTTCCCGAGTGTGCCCAGTCTGCGGGAGCTCGCAGCAGCTGCAGTTAGGTGAGTCAGCCAACGTGACCCAGGCATCTGCACTCAGTGGGTGCAGAGTCTCTCACTTACGGTCGTGCTCCTGAAATGACTGGAGGCTATCTGAGGCTCCTCCTGCTGGTGAAGTGTTTGTTTGTCCCTCGATGGGGTGTGGCAACACGATCCTTTCTTGGGTTCCCCACCTGGGTGATGGTGCGCAGGTGCTCTTACTGCATCCTCACTTCTCCATGGGGGTGCAGAACAAGTTGCAGTTCTCTGGTATACAGGGTCACCGCAAATCACTGTCCATGGGCTCCGGCCAGATCGCCATGATGAAATTCACCATGGTGGTCCCTCCTGGCATACAGACTCATCGCCTTTCTACTGCACAGGGCTTCAGCCATTACCACATGGCAGTCTTTTCTACTGTGGCCCATCCTGGCATACGGGGTCCCGCTTCGCTACTATGCACAAGGCTCTAGCCCGATTGGCGCAGGATGGCACACTGCTGACTTTACGGCGGCCCTCTCCTGGCATGGGGGGGGGGAGGGTCACCAACTCTGTCCTGCACACGGGCAATGACCCAATTGGTGCAGTGGCCATTTCCCTGGCACAGGGAGTCAGCTCGACAGGATTCCAAACTGGATCTTTCTACCTCCAACGCTCTTCTTTTCCTCACAAATCACACTGATCTTGGCAAGCAGGCAAGCACTGGTGCTCCAGGATCCAGGGCAGGAGGCCTTGGATTTCCTGGGTGATAGACCTCTCCCAGCAGGGAGACTAGAAGGCCTTGGCTCCCTGTCCTGGCCACTGGCCAAAGTCTTCCAAAGCTTCTCCTCCTCACACAGCCCATCTGGCTGCTTGGCAGATGACCATTTTTAGGGTATCAAACTCCCCTTCTCATAGTCCATTTCCAGACACCAAATGTGATTTAGGGTCAGAGTCTTTGAAGTTTTATGTTGGGGTTCTGCTTCTTTTGAAGTGCCCATACCTCTGCTCCCTCTTGAAGAACAGTCTGTCACAGCAGGAGTGTCTCCAAAGCTGATAGTCCCACAATTCTAACAATAGGAGTGACTAGAGTTCACACTTGAATGTCAGCCACTGTGACATGTGCATCAAAAGGTTATCCCAGGTCCCCCAGCCCTACTCTTATCAGCCCCATCTCCTTCCTGAGATGTGCCCAGGACCCTTTCATGTAACCTCACTGAACCAAAGGGCACCCTTTGAAGTGTATGATGGAAGCCCCGCTCTCCCCTCCCCAGTGTGTGTCTCACCCAGCTTACAGGAATACATCAATACACAAATCTGTCTGTGGGGATCTTTCTACCTCCTCTCCATGTTTCACCATGTAGGCCTGGGTCTCCCAAATTGGAACCCGGGTCTCGCCAGGTTTTGTACCATTCATAGGCACACGTACACCCAGTGCATGTATACAGTATACGTGCACTGCACAGTACTTTATCCTCCTTGTACTGTACCACTCATTCGCACACATACTTCCAGCATATGCATTAAACATGCATGCATGGCCCAGCACTGTATATTTTATGTACCGTACCACTCATAGGCACATGTACATCCAGTGCATGCATTTATCATGCACACACTACATCCTTCATGTGTTGTACCACTCACAGGTACACATATACCCAGCACATGCATTTAAACTGCAAGCACTGCACAGCACTACATCCTCCAAGTATTGCATTACTCATAGGCAAAAATACATTCAGCGCAAGCATTCACTATGCATGCACTGCTCAGTGCTGCATTATCCCTGTTCCTAGATGAGCTGTCTGGACAAGTCTGCGTAGTCTTTTAGATTCAGGAAAAATTCCAATACGCTGGTTTCATGGTGAGAAATTCTTTATATGAAGGTGATTTAAGAATTCTGAGTTGGATTTGCAAAGGTGACAAACAGCCAACACGTGTTTTGCCCCCTTACATGGCCATCCGGCCTGGGGCTTCTTCAGGGCTGTACATTAACACAAAATACACATACATGTGGGGGCCAAGGTGGCAGTGCCACATACCATTAGAGCATGGATATGTGACCATCAGGGGAAGGAATATAAGGGTACAAAATAAAATAAAAATTGGACACACAACAACATGTTAACATGCAACATTACAAGAAACCAATATGTGTGAGATCAAGCATGATCCACATAGGGACCATTGTATTGCGCCCAACATAGTATGTATAAAGGAGCATGCATAGTAGTTTCAGAGGTGGAGAAGTACGGACAGTTCAGCAATCAAAGTCATTACACAAGGCAATGCGCGACATCGTAATGTGTTATTATTGAGTAAATGGGAACATGGTCAGTCGCAGTTGAATCAAAGGTGAAGCAGGGGTGGGAGGGGGGCGATGGGAGAAGGAACGCGCACAAAAGAAAAGACAGAGAGACTGGGATGTGAGATTCGACAATACGGCGTAAAAACATCAATAAAATACATACAAGTCAAATTGAGACATTATTAGATTATACAGTGGGAGCGACAATCCAAAGTGAGTGAGGCAGATCATGTATGCATTTGTGACAAGTAATAACCAGTGCATACAGAATTATGAGGGTTGTATAGTTACGTTGCAGGAATCAGGTGGCAAGGTCGGGTTCGGAAGGAAGGTGAACAAAGGTGACTCGGTTAATTCTCGGGCAGCATAGGTAGGTAGCATACCATTGTCAGTTTTGCGCTAAACTTATCTATAGCTGTGTGAACCGGGCTCGTCCCAACCCTCTAGCGGGAGGTACGGGTCTGCCCCAGCCCGCATGTGGGGGGCAGCGGGGGGGTTGGATTGTGGGGGACTGGTGGTGTGTTCTCTAATAGGCGCATACGTACATAGCTGTGTGTGTGGGGGGGTGGTTGGCAGGGGGGTTGTTCAGGACAAGCACCGAAAAAATAGACCTGCCCAATTTTATACGGCGAGTAAGGAATTGGGACCCATCACCCCTTTTCTCTCACACTGCATTATCCCTGTGTTGTACTCTTGCCAAGCACACATACACCACCTCTGTACTGTGCAGCACTTCACACCAAACCGATGTAGGCCAAGGGTGATTTAAGCACACAGCAGCAGAACTTAAAAAATGAGGGAGCCTGAAGGCCTCACTCCAGGGACACAGGTTAGAAATGACCTGCTCACTACTACTGATCACTACACAGTATGCTGCTTCCACAGCCCTCGTGTTGCTTCACTCCTGCTGAAGACAAAAGTCGTCAAGCACTTTGGGGGGTAGCACTTTGGGCAGCTACCCCGCCGTGAGAAAGGCCTAAGTCATGGCGCTTTCGCATGATCCATCTTTGCCTACGACAACAAAAATCAGCATATAGGATCCAGACAGCCATACATTTGGTCACTCAGGGCAGGGGTCTACATCTAATACCATGCAGAGTACTTTTCCTTCCCAACATCATTAATTAGGGGTATCATCAGTCACACAAAAGGTGATGGGAAGAATGCATGCAAATAGTCTAACCAATGGCAATCGCTGAGGTAGCATTCCAACCCAGTGTTTTTTGCCCGCTGTGAAACTCTTGACAAAGACCCACCTTATGCAAATTACTACTGACACTGGGAGCAGCACACCACAAATTGCCAGGCAAATCCTCCTCCTAAAGGGAACACAAGCAATCCCAGACCGATTTTGGCCCTGTTAGCCCTTGCCAATTAGGTATAGCTTGGATCCTATGGCACAGTGAGCAAGAGACAGGCGCCTGGGTACACCATTGGCCCCTTAGGGAGATACATCAACTTGCACTTTTGTACCCCTTGTATTGCCCTTGATGCCCCTGCTGGTAGGATTGATAGTTGCTTCCTGTAGTTCCACACCTTTCTCTTCTCCTAGCCTCTCAACAGGGAGCATGAGGCTTGTGGGACAAAGGAACAACCCTGTTAATGCAATAGGTCTTGTGAAGTCACTTCCAGTACTTCTGGAATTTTAGTGATTTGATATCCACGAACCTGTCTCCTGAATATAAAATTCAGCATGTCGTAAAGTGGACACTCTTTGCAAATATAATTTGCCAGTGCCTCCAGGTGTATATCACACTCGGAGGCACTGGCAAATGTCCTTTGAATGAGGCATTGTAAGCTCAGTTTCTGCAGAGGAAAGCATTTCTTTGAGATGTGCATGAAAATGTGTACTTGTAAATGAAAGTCAGATGATGTGACAGTGAAGGGGATGTACAGAAATATTTTAATTAGGGGTGTACCTAAATTTATCCTCAGAACTAACTACTATTTTGGGACAAAGAACGTAACTTTGTGAGGGATTTTTTAAGTTAATTTGAGATTTCCACTAGCAGAGATGCTGAATATGTTTTGGACCATTTGGTCACATATGGTCCTCGGGATCCCATGTTATCAACTAGGAGCTACTTTGGTACTGCTCCCAGTACTCATTTCTCTGCCAATAAGAAAGCAGATGGCTGACTGGAGGTGTCTAGAAAAGCTACTTCACTCTTCACCATTAAAAGGTGTCATCATGCTAGTGTTGACGTTATCTTATCAATTAAGATAAAGCTCCTATGCAGGATCTGTGATAGTGTTGTCCTCAAGAACATATGAGGCAATGTGTCCCTAAGAAGATTAGTTAAATAGCAAATAAATCAGCATAGTGAATGAAATAAGACTTAAGTCAAGGGGGCTCAAGTCCAGTAAAAAGTTAGAAATCATGAAGGTTTAATAAAATAAAGTGCAATAATGAAGGCAGAAATAACACTCAGTTAAAATGTTGGTAAGTCAGTACAGGGAATTAGCATAAGGCTCAATCAAATGCAGCAAAGAGAATGACATGAAGTCAAGTTCGGAGAGTAAATATCCTAAGTCCTAAACAAGAGACAGACTGATGTGTGTCCGCACTATAAAATCGGGGCAAACCAGATTTGGCCCATCTCCTGGCTGGACTCTTTTTTATAGCAAAATACATGGTGAAAATCGCAGTGTCAGCATAAGGTAGTCGAATTGTTACACAGGTTGACAAATCAGAACACAGAATATGATGCAGAATCATCCAGCACCAACCTAATACCATCCCCTCAATGAATATTAATATAACCCCTTTTGATCTAATGCCATTAATGTCATCAGGTGAGGCAGTACAAATCTAAGTACACTCAAAACAATGACAGACCCATTTGATGAATAGACCTACAGTAGCACAGGAAGGAAGAACCTTGAATTGCTATAAAGACTTTCACTCCGGAGTTCTATTTCATAATGCACAATTTGGTACATGTGATGAGAGGATAAATCAAACTGCGCTGAGATTCAAGATGGAGTCAGGGCTGATTTGGGCCAAGTTTAATCAACCACAGTAAAATACAGTTTTGCAAAATGCAGCATTTTTGTTTTCAATGCACTATGTTCATTATGTTAAGCATGTGTTATTTATAAATCAGAAATATCTTTATCAACTAGTCTAAAGGAGAGGGGCTGAGAACTTGGGTGTAGTGAAACAGTATATGTGAGGGCAGGTTCTGAAATCATATACAATTTTGCCTTTTTTAGCTCTCTGGGTAGCTGTTCAAGTGATGTACTCATGCTGTGTCACTCAGGTGTGTAGAATGTAGCTCTTGCACTCCTCTACTGGTTCAATCGTGTAGGCCTGAAATGCATTTTCCCAGGAAGCTCTCGCATTAGAATTAATAGTTGAATTTCATGTGCATGTTAGATTCTGTTCTTTCTCACGTTTGTCTTGCAGGTGGAAGAAGCATCCTTGTTAGTTAGAATCATGTCTTTGTTTTAGGAGTTAGGCAAAGAGAGAAGAGGATACATTGGGAGCTACTACCGTTAAGGAGAACTGTTGTATTTTCCACTGGAGAGGACCTGAGAATCAAGGACATCGTGTTACTGTTTGGGAGCGATTGCCATCCTGTGGAAAATCACCCATGAAAACGTGGTCTGATCGGATGGCGTGACCTGAAAGGAATCATGGGAAGACATCTGTGATATTGGAGTACTGCAAGTAGAGAAAGAGCCCACTGGTTCTCCACCTTTGGCGAGAGAGCATCTCAGAACGAGCTCTGTCTCAGTAGCTTCATGCTACTCGACCCATTGAAGTGGATAGACTTTTAAGGAAGACTCCACACGCTGACACCTTAACCTATCCTGCCCCAAAAAATGCTCAATTAGGGAGGTCATGTTAGCATAGGGATAGATTAATGCTTTATTTCCATCAACCTTCGATGCAGGGGAACTTGGACTCATGTTTCTTGATCTTTTGTATCATGATTCTTGAATTAATTGTTTTGTGCATGCTGCACCATCTCAACCACATTCATAGATTTGGCTTAATGCTGGTTCCAATGTATTCTACGCCCTCATCTTGAGGTGTCTGTACGCAGTTGTTTTTGGCTTTTTAATAAATCAACTAATTTTATTTAGTAGTCTGTGATTATTATGGGCCTAGAGAACTGCAATTGAATTGATTGACATTGTTAATGATTTCTCTCCCCTCCACGCTCTCATGCTGGGAAAAAGCACAATCGACTTGAGGTTCTAGAGAAGATCTAGAGCATACTGGCCCGGCTCCTTCACATACACAGTGTTCTCATAAATGATTTCATTAGACATGTGATGAATCTTGTGAGGAATGCTATCATTTAACATACTATAAGTGATTTAATATGCAAGGGTATAAGCAGTTCATTGAGAAGTGGCAAGTTATAGTTAATGTAGTCTGGCAAGCGAGTTTTTTTTATTAATGACTATCAGTGATGATCCTACGATGCAGAAACTAATGTACCCATTTTTCCTGTCGCAAAGTTAGGTTAATTTACTTCTACGTTTGTTTTCTGCACTCAGAAAATATGGTGCGCTCAACCTCTCCCGAACATTACATGATGTGAGGGGCTTTGTGTTCTGCTAAAAAGCTTCATAGGTCAACTGATTGAAGTGGAGTGTGAAGCAGTTCCAGTGCTCCTATGTGAGTATTCTGCGGAACACTATACAATTATTATTGTCATCAAATCTTCAAACTATTACATAATTGAAGATGAGCACTTTAGCATGACTAAAAAGTGCGTTTGATTTCTATATGTGTAATGGGCCCAGAGAATTCTAATGAAATATTCACAACGTTTTTTAATGCTTTATGCAATAAAGCTTGTATAGACCAAAACACAAATACAAATACTGTGGTTGACACTTATTCTATGAACTTGCATTTAGTTTAGAAGCACAGTTCACAAACTTACAACCTCTCTTACTTACTTCCAAAGTATGACTTAGGCCATGGAGTAGAAAAAAGTAAGTTGGCGTTAGCCTGTTAATTCACATAATATTTAAAATCAAAATGTGTGCTTCTGCTTGTATTACACTTGTATGATGGTTAACTTTATGAAGAGTGTCTGTGCATGTCTTCTGATATATATATTTGGCTGAATACTCAGCACTACGTTTAGAGTACGAACTAACGTTTTGCATCCCCTTATCAGCATACATACTTAGCAAACTTTGATTTTTAACGAAGTAAAAAAAGTTATAGAGTGGATGAGAGGAGGTTACTGGGCAGAGCTGGGTAAAATATTGTAGCTGCACTCTCTCTATGGGGGGATGGGCATTTTAAAGCTGTTGGCATGCCGGTTTGAAGCACCGTGCTTTGTTTTTGTAGATCAGTGAAGCCCTTGTGGGGATTTTACAGATTCCTGGCATGCGCATTCGATAGTGGAACCCTGGTGATGCAACGTGTATTTTTTTGCATTTTAGATACTATTTACTCATAATGTGCTGATCTGAAAGTTGGCGATAGGTGGTTCATTTTGAGATTTCAATATATTTTTACCACTTAAAAAAAGCTAGAAGTTGACTACTGAATTTGGAAAACATTTAGATGGTGAGCTGTACTGAGCCAATAAAAACAATTAAATATGCGCCATTAAATTCTAGATTACCATATTGCTTACCAAACAACTCTTGACGAAGTTGAGTAGCTCCCCACGACGCGGAGAACTGCGTGCTAGAAGGTTGATGTCAGCCTGACCCTGAAGCATCAGAACACTGGGACAGAGGGAACCTGGGATTGTCTTCAAATCATTGAGGGACCTGGTCGAAAGAAGAAAACAAAACTAGCAGTGTAAATGTGAGAGCAGTCGGGCCACTATCACCAAATGGCAGAACAAAATATTGGGGTGCACCGAGTGGGCTGAGCACTGAAAACAGGTAGGAGAATCTTGTCCATGGAAAAAGTGGGGATTGACATAATATTTTGTCCAAACCTCGCCTTCAGTCAGGTCAGTTTATTTTCATGGAAGGCAGAGGGAAATGGCGAAAGATCCAGGTTAATTTCAGGGGATGCTTAAGTGAGCTAGTGAGATGGTGCCATCCAGAACATAAAGGAAAGGGGTGCATAGGAGCATGGTGATAAGGGCAGCCTTTGAACAGTGTGGAGCTAACTGCACAAAAACCCCAGATGCAACTAGAGAACAGTCTAACACAAGCACGATATGAGCAGTCAGAATACAAGCATTATGAGATGCAGTTTTTAAATAAGTAATGTGGAAGCTCTCTGCACTTAAGGGAAGCGGTCTGTATGCAAGGATCATGGAGAATAGCCGATATACAAACATCATAGAAGGCAGTCTCTACACAAGCACCACCCAGAACAGTCTATACAAAAGCACAGTAGGCAGCAGTCTTCAACAAGCTCCAGAGAGAGAAGTCTGTACACAGCACCAAGGGGAGAGTTTGTGTTAAGTGCCATGGTGAGCAATACATGTGCAAGTATTTTGGGAACAAATTTGTACACAAGCGTCTTGGAGAACAGTCAGTACCCAAGCATCGAGGGAATAATATATTGTCTGTGGGAAGTCGTCTGCACTCAAGCACCATAGGATGCAGCCTGTAACAAGCGTCAGAGAGCAATCATTACACAGGTACCATGGCAACCAGTCTACAAACAAGAGTAGTCTGTGGAAGGAACTGCATGTGCACTATGGAAGGGAGTCCAAACAAAAGCATCAGCATGATGGGGAGCAGTCTGTGCTAAAGTACCACCAGGAGCAGTCTACACACTTATCATAGGATCAATTTGTACATTAGGTCTATGGGAATCAGTTTGTTCTCAGCTCTATAGGGAACTGTCTAGAGCCAGTCTTATGTAAAGCATTTTTCAAGCAATACCATGCTGAACAGCCTGCACACGTGCTGCGGTGATCAGTCTGTACACTAACATCACACCAAGCTGTTTCTAGGCAAAACCCATCTTTAAGTGTGTGCGCAGAAGCCCCACCAGGAGCTTTCTGTTAATAATCACCAGAAGGCAATCTGGGCCAGGAACTCCCGTTTCCTCTTCTCAGTGCACCAGACTCACTTTTTCCATGGCTAGTTGGCCCATCTTAACTGCACAGCTGCATGTTGGAGGATTAGGTGGAGACACTGGGAGATGGTAAAGTGTGTTGAGCTAGTTTTTTTTAGCGACTACTTGTTGCAGCGGTTTGGGACCCTTGTGACCAGTCCAATGTCAGATGATACAGCGGGGGCTGGCAGTCGGCCAGTGCAGTGCTAGCCTTATATATGGAGATCATGCTTGTGCCACAGCGCACAGTGGCCCCTAAATGGGTAGGGGTGCATATTTTCCAATCTAGTCCTAAGGGTACAGATGTCTTCAGACAAGAAGAGTTTGCTGAAACCTTGCAATTCCTCTGAGTGGGGCCTGAGAAGACGGTGGAAGCTATGAGCTAGGCCATAATCACAGTCCAGGTGAAGTTAGCAGATTCCAGGTAAAAGACCACTGCATTATCCCACAGAATAATAGCTTTGAGTCCAAAGATGTAGCCCTAACAGTCCTCATGGGCCTGGTGCGGTCAATCCTTGAGGAATCTCAGCCATCGTGCCTTTTCCTTGCCTCTCTGCTTCCTCATCTTCTAATGTCTTGCCTTCGGAGGAAGGAGCTTAACTGCTCTCTGCTCCTACGAGGAAGAAATTCCTACGAGACACTCAGGAATTTTTTAACTTCAAGTTACAGTGACAAATTCATTATATGATCATCCCCATGCATGCTGCGTACGGGATCAAGTCTGACCTGCTGTGGATTGTACCATGTGTCCTTGGTATACAGACTTTGCATCATTGCTTTACAAGGCTTTGCGCCGTACAGCCACTCTTTCGATGAAGCTATGCTGTGAGACTTTGCGGTGCTATGCGTGGGCTCCGATGAGCTGTGCGGTGAGGCTTTGTGCCACTTGCTGTCTGTTCCGATGAGGCTGGCAACCTTGCGGCGAGGCTTTGCGGTGCTTTGCGTTGCTCAGAGTCAGTTCTGATGAAGCTTGCAACTATGTAGCGAGGCTTTGGGGGGCTTCGTGCTGCTTCGCACCTGGTTTGGTGGAACCTTCAGTTAGGTCTGGAAGTGCTCTCTCTGACACCAGCCAAGAGCCCAAGACCTGGGCTCTTAGCCCTCAAGGGCTCCTGGCCCTTAAGGATAAGAAGCTTACTCCAGCAGAGGCCAGCAGAGCTCAAGCAGGTCCAGTGCAGCAGGTCATCTTGGCAGTTGCAGGTAGTCCTCTGGAGCTTGTTGTGTTCCTGTAGCTCACAACAGGAGGTCAGCCAGCTTGGAGTCACCCAGATAGACTGGAATGAAGGGAACATGTCCAGTCGTCCTTCTCAGAAAGCAGGGCAGGCCTCTGGAACAGTAGCAACTGCTGCCGGATAGGGGTGGTTGTGGGGAGAGGAATCTCATTTGAAAAAATGACTTACATTTAACCGCCGGCTGGCCGTCACCTCTCCTCCATCCTCCGTCCTCATCTTCCTGTCCTGGCTGGCAGCAGGAAGCACCTGGGCACACAGGCTTCCTTGAGCCAATCACAATGCTGCAATGCAGCGTTGTGATTGGTCTGAGCGCCGTGCATCGGCACTCAGACTGGAACAGGGAGCCTGTGCATGTTCCTCACCAGGCTGTATAATGCAGCCTGGTAGGAACATGCAAAGTGCGCATGAACTGTTTGGTCGGCCCAAAAGGGCCAAACAAACAGTTCAAGCGCACTCAGGGAGTGCACACCAATCCTCCTCTGCTCTGGCCAGCCCCACCCTGCCCCACCACAGACTGCAATAGTGAAAATAAAATTACAATAACAATATGTTATTATCATCTTATTTTTTCTTTTTGAGCAGTAGAGTGACGCTCTTCCGTCTTAGCGGAGAAGCCGCCACTGCTCTGGCAGCAGGGCAGTCCTCTGGCAGCAGGGCAGGCCTTCTTCTGTAATATCTACTGGTCCAGGAGTGTACTGAAGAGTGGGTCTGAGAGCCCTATTTTTATACCTGGTGCCACCTTTAAAGTGGAAGAAACCTCTGGAGTGTTCCCCTCCAACCCTGCCCTGGTCCCAGTCGGTCTGCATGCACAATAGGCTCCTGTGAAATTCTTTGTGTGTGAGCTTAGGCAGTGTCTTTGAAGTGCAAGTAGGGCTGTGCACAGCTCCACTCCCCCATATTGCCCTGGATGGCCTATCCTGCCAACTCCCAGTCTCTCTATTGTGTAGCTGTTTGGTAGGAATACACAAAGGCCCATGCCAACTACACCTAGTCATGTGACCCAGGAAACAATGCTCCAGGCACCAAGTGATTAGGACCCTGAAATGCCAACTTTTTAACAGTAAGACAAGAGATGAAAGAATGCACTCCTTCCCTTAAATATCTAATCATACAATAATATCGCAACCATCTTATTGCGTGCGAACAGGTTGCATTGGGTGGAACGTTTTTGAGTCAGTTCTCCATGATTGTTTTGCATACACGTGCCGCTGTTAAAAGTCTGGATGGACTACATGAGGCATTTGAAGATGTTTAATAAAACACCAATGTGGAACTACGCTGTCTCTGAAGTGATTATAAAGTATGGATTACATTTTTGAATGAAGCAAGGATATCAATATTGGATTACTTTTGAATAAAACTGGATCACTATAAAGAATGATTGACCGAAAGGAAAAATTCCTGAATTCAGCAGTGCGACGGATGGGTGCGCAATGTTACGTACCTCTTCTTTAAACTTTTTAACAGTGGCATTTTCAGAATTGTGACTTAAAATCCGACTTTGCCAATAAAGAGGACTTTAAATTACAATTCACCAGGCACCAAACATCACCAGGCACCAAACATGACAGCTCAACCTGCTCCCAAACAAATGTATGGGGGAGGTAGGCCTCACAGTAGTAAAAAAATGAATTATGAGTTTTTCACAACCAGGACATGTAAAATTTAAATGTACATGTTCCACTTGTTAAATGCAATGCCCCCTGCCCTATGACCCACGTAGGGGTGACTTATTTCTAATAAAAAAATAGTTTTAGGCCAAGTAAGGGGTTTATTTTGCCAAGCCAAATTGGCAGTTTAACACTGTATTCAGGCTCCAATGGCAGGACTGGGGCATGTTTAAAGCGCTACTTAAGTGGGTGGCACAATAAGTGATGGAGGCTCACTAGTAACACTTAATTTACCAGCCCTGGGTATAGGGTATTCCACTTTACTAGTAATGTATAAGTAAATTAAATATGCCAATCATGTTTAAGCCAAGTGTACCAGCAAAGCAGGAGTAGCGAAGGCAAAAGGTTTGGGGGTGACCCTGTAGAGAGGGCCAACTCCAACAGTAACCATATACAACGCTAACCTAATAGGAACATACAATCTCTTTAGAATTGCACCCGGAGACAGTAATTACATGCATTGGCTTCTCTGAACACCTTGTTAGGCACTTTGGGCTATGTAATGCATTTGTCAGCACTTCCTAAATGATGTAATCCATGACATTTTGGACTCTTGTGTAGTAATTTACCTGAATTATAACTTAGTTTTTATTCCTCCATGGAATTATCCATTTCTCACTTCAAACAAATGTTGAAACATTGAGCTGGCATTAACCGAACACCAAAGTTTTGAAGAGTGAATTTCATCGACAATGAGTAACTTTCTGGCAATATGTCTTTCTCTTCAAATGGGAATCGATCTGATCAAGATACCAATCATTTTGGATTAGCCACCAGCTACCAATCTAAATTCCCAACATCATTTTTGGGATTCAACAATCTTTATATAAGCTTTATAACCAGCTATTCATCCCTAGTTCTCCCTCTAACTCAACTTTTGCAGAAGAATCTACCACATCTCTGGTCTATGTCCCACCAATCAGCTTATCAACCCCGAGTAAATATTTCACCCTCCTTTTTGAAAGCATCTGAAAACCAATGCATCTGATGTAGTAGCAGCAGGATCTGTCCTTTCTTAAAAAAAAGACCCAGTGATCCACCATCTGCATCCCATAGCTTTTCTATCTTAGAAACTGAAAGGAACTCAGAAAAATGACACCATCTTCAGAAAGAGGTCATTACCACCAGACAAATCTGGAATTGAGAGATTATCTGGAAGGAGCTTCCCATTCCATAGCTGTGCTCATGAATCTTAGAATTTTTGGATTTCTCTGAAGAACTAGTGTTTGTGATCAGAGACAGACCAGGTAGATTTATCTTCCCAATTTCACTTTTAGTCACATTTATACCTGGTTCACAGAACTTCAGGGCTGATGCCTTGTCCTTATCATTTATAGGGAAAGGAAGATGAAATAAGATGTCCCCCGACAATCTCATTGCTGCACTCTACAACTCCATGCAGGAGTGTTAAAGTGAAATTCGTCAGTCATCTAAGAAGAAGAATATGCCTTCCTTCTGCAGGAGTGATGCATATTATACCTTCCATAATGGATTTTACTTTCATGATTGCACGATATGTCTCTCTAATCTGGAAATACAACAGTTACTGGAATGTACATCATGGATCCACAGCTTGGCACTTTGGTACAAATGTGGGTGAAAGCTGATTGGATGCACAGTCAGCCTCAGATATAATGACCTCTGCACCACACCTACCAAAACTCAAAGAATGAGAGACCATTCCCCAATAGCAAAGCAAGTATTTCAGAGCAGCAAACCTGATACCATTGCATCAGCTGCAAGGCAAGAACCTAGAAGCAGAAGATATAAAATGGACTGGCTGGTGAAGAGATGGAGTTTCAGCAACTTTCTCTGCCTAGGAAAGCTACCTGCAGACCTTGACCCCAATTCATGCTCTTATTTCACCATTCTTGCTACTTATTAATAGGAATTGAATGCATTTTTTTGGTTTGAAGATGGCCTAGCGACTTTTTGATGCTGCTCATCGACCCAGCTTTTGCTCTGTTTTGACTGAATACTGACAAATGCCTATCTACACTGTCTCTTTCTGACTGCTGATACTCACCTACAAACATTACAAGTGAATCTAGATCAAGAACCCTCCCTTCTTTCGTGAATATAAATTTGGGGAAAGAAGATAATCAGCCGGTCACCTTGAATCAGTTAGACTCATGTGCAACGGGACTCGGTGCGTGGAAGGGGTTGCTAGGGACTGCCTTTAATACTATGATCAGGTGCCACTATACTGATATACATCCTTGTCTCTTTTCACCTGTGCTTGTGTCACTTCTGTCTATATTCCTACGCATGTGTGGGACTTGGGACTACCTGCTTGTTAGAAATTAGGTAACTGGATGAGGGGGTTGGAACCCTACTCAAGCAGCAACCACAATTTCTGTCAGGGTGAAGTCACAAGCAAACCCCAAATCAACCTGTGCTTAACCCTCTGGTAGCTTGGCACAAAGTAGTCAGGTTTAACTTAGAGGCAATGTGTAAAGTATTTATGCAGCACTTCAAACAGTAATAAAGTGAAAACACAACACAAGAAAGACCTTACACCAATTTAGAAAAATAGAGTAAAATTTTATAAATTATCTGAGAACAAAACAACAAAAATCCAATCAGTCGAACCGGAGATATGCAATTTTAAACATTTAGGTGAAAACAGGGCCTAGAAGCACAAAGCGGCAACTGTGGTTATCTGGCCGCTCCAGACCTAGACAAAATCCCAACTTCAGGTTGACCGTGTTAGAGCGTGGGCCAGATACAGGGTCCAAGTTAGGCCTTAATTCCCGGTTGTGAAGCATCGCATGACTCGCAAAGATGATGCGTTGTAGTTCAGCGGAAGCTGGGAGGCTGCAATGCGGGGCCCTGCGTTGTTGTCGAGGATGCGATCGACAAAGTGCTTGTGATGCGTTGAATATGTCTTGTGCACCGATGGTACTGAAGAAACTGCGGGGCTGTGATGCAAAGTCCTGTGTCATCGTCGAGGCTGCCGTCAACAAGAGGCTTGCGATGCGAAGGCATGCATCACGGATGCATCGCACAGTGGTGGTTCCGAGGAAGCCGGGTGCTGTGATGTGAGGTCCTGCATCCGGGATGCGTTGCACTGTGGCAGTTCTGAAGCGGCTGTGAGGAGATGCATCGTGCTCCGTCAGTTCTGCTCACAGGACCACAAATAGACTAGCAGAGCATCTTCAGGCCTACTTCTAAGGACTGAGGTGACTCCACATGGGGGGTAAGACTCACAGCAGAAAGAGTCCAGGTGCTGGGTTCTAGGTGGTTGGAGCCTTTTCTGTCTCTGAGGCTCTGATCAGGAGTCAAGCCAACAAGCCCTTGAAATCACTCTGATGGTCCTGGGATTACAATACTAGTCCAGCCCTTCTTACTCAGGCAGCAGAGTAGCAGTCCTTCTGGCATAGCAGCACAGCAGTTCTCTGAGTCATCCACAGGTCCAGAGATGTACTGAAGAGTTGGATCTGAGGGTCCATTATTTATAAGTGATGCCTGCTTTGAAGTAGGAGAAGGTTCTGGAGGTTTCCACCCCAAGACGTATTTAGAATTTCCTGCCTTCCTGCCCTTGCCATAGCTTGTCTGGGGTCACAAAAGATTAGTGTCAAACCCTTTGTGAGTGTCGTCAGGCAAAGGCTTTGTGATGTGCAAGTGTGGTAGGTGACAGCTACTTCCCGTCATCAAGTCAGAGATGGCCCATCCTGCCAACACCTATTCCCCCTTTGTCTCACTGTCTGAGAGAAATACTCAAAGACCAACTGCCAGGTACACCTACTCATGTGACCCAGGATACAGGCTTCAGGCACCAAATGATTGGGACAACAAAATGCCAACTTTCTAAAAGTGGCATTTTCAGAATTGTGACTTAAAATCCGACTTTACCATTCTTTAGACACCCAACTCTACTTTTCCACCTGCTCCCAATTGAAAGTTATCTCTTATTAACCTAATGTTATCTTGTGGGAGAGACAGGCCTTGTAGTAGTGAAAATCAAATGTAAGAGTTTTTCGCTTCTAGTACATGTAAAACATAAAATTACATGTACATTTTAAAAACACTGCACCCTGCTCTCTGGGTTGTTTAGGGTCTACCCTAGGGGTGACCTTTATGGATTAAAAAGGAAGGTTGATACCTTGTCAAAAGGTTTATTTGCCATGTCAAAATGGCAATTTAATACTGCACACCCAAGCTGCAATGGTAGGCCTAGGACATGTTTAAAAGGCTAATGAAGTGGGTGCCACAATAAGTGCTGCAGTGCTACTAGTAGCATTTAATTTACAGGTCTGGGTACAGGTAGTACCACTTTACTAGGAACTTACAAGTAAATTAAATGTGCCAATTTCACCATGTTTAAATGAGAGAGCACAAGCACTTTAGCACTGGTTGGCAGTGGCAAAGTGTGCAGAATCCTAAAAGTCAACAAAAATGGGTTCAGAAAACAGGAGAATGAAGTCAAAACACTTGGGAATGACCCTGCAGAAAGGGCCAAGTTCAACACTTCTCCTCATTCTTGAGTAGTGATGTATGGTAGTACCTTAAGGAGGTTGGGATGTGAATTGCTGGATCCACGTCTAAGAGAACAGTTGTCTTCAGACTCCTGATAGGTGGATGTATACCCGCACACATACCCTTGCACATGCAGTGTGTCAGCATACAAACAGCTTACATACAGGAAGTAGAACACCTTCAATGTGAACACTTACGGTAGGCTGAGGAAGAAAGAGGCTGGAATCTTACTGAGGTCATTCTGCGTCAGAGACTTAAAGTTACCATCCTTAATCAGTAGTTTGAAGTATTGCTTGGCTGCACATGTAAGCTACAGAAAAAAATAAGAATATTGTCAACATCAATGCCACATTTGATTACGTCTTTTATTTGTCTAGGTACATCTCAAATCTACATCCCCTGAGCATTTGAGTTGCGTGGTTGGGGTACTCGGGATTCCCTCCAGCCAATGCTCTTTGGCAGTAGGTGTAGAATCTAGTACATTTAGGGAGTGCTCATTTTGAGGTCTGTGAGCCCAGAACAAATCAGAGCTACATCATGGAGAATGTCCTGCTTCGTGTCAGTGAGTTCAGAACCCATAGTGCTTTGGAACTGGAAAGTGCTCAGATTTGTGCTTGTAAGCTGAGACCCAAGAGGCTGTGGTGCTGGATAATGCCATGTTTGTTCAGAACACAAGAGGAAACAATAGTGTCCTCTTGGTTTCTGTGAAACCAGACACCAAGAGGTACCCTTAGCAGAAAATCACACTTTTGGTGTCATCAAATAAAAAACGAAGAGACGCTATGCTGCTGAAGCATATTCAACTTGGTGTTGGTGAGTGAAGAACTCAAGTAGCTATAATAATACAGAATGTCCAGCTATATATCAGGGAATCTGAAGGAAATGGAGTTGCTTTGGGCTTATAATGGCTAGTATACGCCTTCTGCTCCAATATTCCAATGTTTGTCTTCCTGTTAATTTCTTCTTAATTATGAACATTCTATTCATAGTGGGAAAAATTTCTAATAGCCTTATAGCTCTTGTGCCTCAGGCTATACCAGTTGTTAAAGGCCATCACCTTAGTAATAAACTCAGGTTCATGGCCTTTAACAAACGGTATAGCCATTGGCAACGGGCTATAAGGCTATAATATATTTGACCTTATAGTGGAATAATTATACATTTCGAGTAATGGTGGTCATAAGTGTAATTTTGTCTGATGTGATAGCTCATTTTTGTTAATCAGAAGTATTTCTTAATATAGAGAACGTTGAAGACACCTTTGGTAGTCAGTATTCTAAATACAATCTTTTTGCAAGATATTTTGTCACTCAGTATTGCGACCTACATACGGTTGTAGAAACGATCAGTCTTCAGCTTGATGTTCATGAGTATTGATCCATATACTTGTAGAGAAGAGGAGTCACCAGCTTCTCGTCCATGTGTATCCATCAGCATTAGGCTATCATCTTGTAGGACAGAGGAGCTTTCATAGTTACATCTATGTGAGCCCAAGACCACTGGACCACAAGGTTGCTGGGGGCTTGGCATCGTACATGTTTGATCCCATGAGGCATCATTATTGGAAAAAGTTCAGTTTGGTATCACTGACTTTGTAATGCACGAGGCAGTAGCACAGCAGACAACTTTACTTTGATTTAGTGGGTGTTGAATTGCATCCCAACAGAGAAACATATTCAGCTTAAGGCTTTGTGCGTAGCTCATCGGATTATGAACAAGCAGGGGGCTCTTAGCTTGGCATCCTCGGTGCAGTCGTACAACCCTATCAAGGCCCTCCGATCAGTTGGCCCGAATTTGGCAGTGATATCTCTACCAACAGGGTCAGGTTGGGAGGTCGCTCCTTCGAGCATTGGCTCCCGTTTATGGAACAACCTACCTCTACATTTATATAATACTCATAACCATCTTTGTTTTAGAAAGCAGTTGAAGACCTGGCTGTTTGCAGCATGGGTGACTCTGTTTCAGTTCTCTGATGAGTCTTCTTGGTTGTAGTAGGCTAGTGCTGGGAAGCCCCTTTGTGGGGCAGCTATGCGCTTTATAAGTTACTATAACATAGCATGAGGTGTTAATACGGAGGAGCTCTTAGCGCTATATCAATGAATTTAAAATTGTTAAACCATTGTGCATAGCTGCCAAGGTTTCAGATTGCTATGTGTGACATTTTCATAATTTTAGTGTAATAATGAGTGACATTTCAACGACTATGAGTGACACTTTCTCGCGAGCAAAATCAAGCAATGAAGACGAAGGAAACATAGAAATATTAGAAATTACAACCCACTGAGCAACAAAAAGCTCTAATTGTATCTTAAAATTGCTTCAAAGCACCAGAAATGGAAGGACACTAACGGGACACTGACTGCATGACAACAGTGCTCAGCAACAGAAGACAGGCCCTACAGGTGCTCAGAACATAATCTCAGCCCCACCATGCAGATTATGCAAAATTGGTATTGAGTACACCAGGTTGACTGGTGATGGCAGTTGGTCGGAGCAATTGCCGCTGGAGGAAGTAACAGGATGTTGTTTAACTGCGTGAGGGAGAGCCCTGTGATTACTCTGCTGTGTGTCTCTCCCTGCACAGAGAAACTGGATCTCACCAGCCAGTTAACTCATTTTCTGTAGTTTCAGTAAGTTGTTTAAGTTAGGGGGTGGTGGGTGCTCTGGTTTCTGGATGGTATGGGCATAGCAGACAGGTTTTCAGATTGCCCATGTGTGACATTTATAGGCTTTCAGGGTATTTATGAGTAACATTTCACTGGCTTATGTTTGACACTTTGTAACGAATTAAAGAAAGCTATCAATAGTTTTTTCTTGCGATTTTCCTTTTTTCATAACTTCTTGTAACCAGCCCTTCTCATAACCCGTTGCCTGCAGTGCAAAGTAAGAACTCTTTTGACAAAAGCTTTCACCAATATTCCTTCTCCTTTACAGACCCAAAATGTGTAAACATTCTTGATGGCTGCAGAAGTAGTTACTATTTTAAAGCAGTGCCACTCATTAAGACCAAGTCAGAAGATAACTCAATTCCGATAATAATGTCATTAGAGGTAAATATTTAGACAAAGAACGAAAAATATACCTATAACAAATGCACACTGCTGCTCTTTGGGACATGATCATTTTTTTACTAACCTCCTAATTATTAAGGTCCCAGGATGGCAGCTGTTCCCGGAGCTGCAGCAGGGCTCTGTTTTGCTGCTGACGACGTAGTACAGAGGGGCCTCTCAGCTCCTTGGGTGTGACACTTGGGTGCGAATTGAAGAGCGACCAGCGACCTCAGAGACACAGTCATTATGTTGTTTGGGGGCGGGGGAGGTCAGGAGCACGAGAGCCATGTAAAAGATATGCCCTCGCCTGACCTCCCAGTGGTGCCCGCCACAACGTAAACAAAGTCATCTAGATCCTGCACCGTGCCCGCTTTGCTACACAGGGGCTGCGAGGCACTACAGCACCAACTTATGTGAGCAGATACGAGTAGGCCCAGGTGCCGGCCAGCTCGGAAACCAATTTAACCACTTTGGGCCAAGCGAGCACTTCCTTGCACCCCGGCCCAGACAAGACGCTGGTTCGGACTGATTGTTCCGACACGCTTGCTGAAGAGGCAGGATCCACGTGGTTGCGGAGGACGGGGGCTCGGCTGATCTCAGGAATTGGTTTTTTTACCGCTCTCGTGACAGGCTGCTCTACGCAGAATTAACTTTAAACACATTCATATTAACAAATAAAGCATGAGTCACTCAGTGAGTGTCCTGTGTCGTCGCCGGTGAGTGAAATTAATTCACTAGTGGGACACTCTCGGCTCCCCGCCGGTCTGGGCTGGCAAGTAGTTACGTGAACGCGGCACTTCGGGGGTTATTGTGGCGCTGTGCACCACAGAACGAAGACAGTCAGCACTGTGCACCCGGCGAAGACTCACTTGGCTGACTCAGATTGAGTCCCCCGCCGTTCTGCCTCACTTCCTCTTCCTCCGGACGTGAGGGCAGTGAGTAGTATGATCACATCCGGATTATAATCCCGGCGCCCCCAGGGTGTGCCACAGTGACTGACAGCCAGTAGCATTGACTGCTGAGAGGGCAGGCCCCGCTCCCCCCTCCCCCGTCGGTAATTGGCAGCAGTGAGTCTGTGTCAAAGCCGCACGGCGGCGCTATTGCAGCCTGGAGCCAGGCACGACACGGGCAGATTTGTTACATTGTAGCGGCGCTCTCAGACACTCCAGAGCTGAGAGCAGATCATGGCTCTTTAACTATTTATGAACTCAGCCCAGCAAGCAGCTGCTGGCAGCACGTCTCTCGGAGCAGCAGAGCCGGTGCACAGGCGCCGCAGGTGGCGCGCGCTGGCAGGGGCAAAATGCGTGACAATGCATTTCAGTGCGGTGATGCGGAACACTGCACTGAAATGCGTGAGCGTCACACCTGATGCGTGATACTTGGCAGGACTGATTGTGCATGGAAGCTCACAGCTTGTTTCTACATGGCTGGGATAAATAAGTAAGAGGTTATTTGGCTTTAGTCTGTTTGAAACCTGTGACACAGTTATACTTGCAAAGTCAGAGCTTTTTGTTTGTGTATTTAGGACCTCTATGTCTACAGTTTTTTGGAAAAACTCAACTGAGTATCACGAAGAATAAAAGTACTCATTTACTTGTGCCGGTGAAGACTCTAGTTAATAAAGTGAAAATAGAACCAAACAGTATACTGTACTGGTGATTTCCTAGTTTAGGGTAAAATAGCAAAAAATCATGTTTTAGATCCATGCCTAGGGTCAGAGTTCTGAATAAACCTACTTCTAGGCTCCCATTCTTGGATTGTTAATACCATGCTCGTTCACAGATTGCTTGGGAGGCTATTCTAGGTGCAAGCATTTACATGACTGAATCAAGCCCACCTTGAGAAAATGTATTCTCTTCATCTGAGAACTGGATCATTCCTGTTTCTGTTGCTTTTCTTTCATGTTAATTTCATGCAAGTTCCTGTTTCCCTTTCTCTAGGAATTTCACCCCGAAATGGCCTCATTAACAACGATGAGTAGGCGCTATGTAGACCTGATTGACATCTATAGCCTCTCACCTGCAGAGGGGATAGAAAGGTGCCATTCCCAAGAACACTCAGTGCCTCCACATTCAGCTGTGCGACGTCACCGCAGCTGAGACCCCTCACGCCGGATTTCAGATCACTAGAATAAAAAGAAAAACTCGGAATAAGGATTAAGGTAACATATATAGTGTGCTTTAAGTGTATATATGTTTGCACAAAAAACACCCATAAATGTATGCAAAGCGCCTCTAACGAGACAACCCGCACTTTAACTCTCAAAAACTAACCAGCATAGAAACCCCGATCGACACTTCTCATAGTGGGATAGCACATGATTAACGTGCGTTCTTCCACACATCACTAGGTTTTCTTTGTTTCACACTTTTGTTTACACATTTCATTTTGGTCTTGACAGATACCGATGATTAACCCTGGGCGTAGTTCGCGTAGTAGCGCTACGCGTAGCTACGCGAAGTGCACTTTGCACTACGAAAGCTACGCGTAGCACTACGCAAACTGCGTAGTGCGGTAGGAAATGCTGTTCGCAATGATTACACAGTGCCGGATGCACTGTGCAATCATTGCAAACGGCATCTTGCACAGTGCAAGCGGTCGTTTTCTGCCGCTCGAGTAGATTTGTACTCGAGCCGCAGTTTTCTCAACGCGGACTGGTAGTTTCTCATCGCGAGCATACGCGACCACTCGCAATGAGAAACCTGACCTCCCCGCGTTGAGAATCTCGCCGGGAGGTTTATTTTCCACGCTCGCGATCGGCAACTTGATGTTGCTGATCGCGAACGAGGAAAAAGTCTCGCCGGGATGTCATTTTGCTCGCTTGCGGTCGCCAACTTGAAGTTGAGGACCGCGAGCAAGCAAAAAATGCCCGCTATGCGTTTTTGCACTATGCTACGTGCAATTCGCGTAGCGCGTAGTTGCGCAAACTACGCAAACTACACGAGCGTAGCGTAGTTTTCCGCCCAGGCCTACCGATGATGACAAAGACGTGAGCATACTGGTGAGTACCTACCAGCAGCTCCTTTGGTGGTGCTTACATGAGGTACTTTCAGACCTTCACACATTTTTTTTCCAATGGGCGCTTGCAGAAGGGGATTCAAGTGGGGGTGTTAGACACACTTTTTTTTAAAATTGGACAGCAAAACCCGATTTCAAGTTGCATTTTTGAAGCTATTTCATTAGTACAGCAGCTGAGTACTTCGGTTGTGGTTTTTTGAAAATAGTGGTCCAGTATTAGAGCAGGTCCTTGTTGTTATATTGTGTTTTGAGTGGAGGGCGACCTGCTTTGTAATTCCCTCTCTTGCTCCTTATTGTACATGCTATCAACATCTTGTACAACCCCCATCGCTACTTGAACCATCTAGAGGTCTAGAAGAGAAACTGATGGAGAACATACAATTGTTATCATATTATGTCCATTAATATTGTCTGCTGCATATTCATCATATAATACCTAATTCGCCATGACCCAGATTTTCAAGTGCAGCATATCCTTTTGTGAGATTCACACTTGTAGATTCCGCTTGGACCCTCCTTGTTTTGTCAGGAATATTTAGTTATTACCATGTTTATTCCATCTTTATATCCTCTTAAGCATCAAGGGGGTTATTTATGTATGTCCTGTGCAAAAACTTAATATGAATTAGATTTAATCTAGCATTACTAGGTAGCCCCTGTACTAGAGCTCCTGTTCTCGCACACTCGTTCATTCAAGGCGTTACATAGCTACCTCCCATGGATGACGTGCGGGATCTTACATTCTGTCCTCAGAATCCTTATATAAATGTGAGGTTAAGCTAAGCCTACTTTTCATTATTACCAGCACCTCGAAGGGTGGCCATAGTGGAGGCAGTATTAGGGAAGTCCACCCTGATCATCTGGCTTATCTTGCCAGTTTCGCATACTAGAAGAGCCATACTCCAAATGCCTTTTATGCTTTCATGAGAGTTATACATTCTTCAACTCGGTATAACTCTACTAAAGTATTGCATCCTCCGTCCACTGTACCAGGGGAATATCTCTGCTTATTTGCATGAATGGCTGTAGCCACCTGATATCCAAGTTCCTGGAAACGGGTGGCGTCCCAGCACTCTTTCCACAGTTGTTACTAAAACTACAGCCAACTGGCGTACTGTGCAGGGATTTGGCTTGGGTACACTTCAACCTTGCATCAGTATCAACGGCAAATGTTCTAGCAGCAGTGTACCTATCAATCTTTTATCCCTGTTATAGAGCTTCCTCACACCACTTTGCGGCATGGTGCAGTTGCACTGCCAAACAGCTAAGTTCTAGGCAGAGACGTTTTAAGGCATGGGCAAAGTGGGCTCTGGCCCATGTCCCCACCTTTCAAGGGCCCCCCTGGTTAGACTTTTGTGACAGTCATAAACTGTATAGAGGTTTTAAATAAGCAGTTTGTTTACTTATGTATGTACCAGACTTATTGTGCAGCACAGATTAGCATTGTGTCCAATCTCTGTGAATGCATCGTTCTTTTTAGAGCTACTGCCAGACAGGTGTGATCAAAGCCTAGCGCCACTGGACTCTGTGCACCAGTCCTATGCAGCAGCAGAGGCAGTGCAGTAAATAAAGGCAGCCATCAGCACCATATGCATGAATGGTGCTGACAGAGAACTTACTCCTCACATTGTGGGTAGAAGACTTTGACTCACCACTAGTCTTTCTGTTTTTCTGGGGCAGTCTAGGTAAAGACTGCTTTTGCTGAGGTAAGCCTTCAGGGTAGGCTACGAGTGTAAGCCACATGTCAATGTGCAGTACAGTGCAGCATTATATGCTTCCTTCATGAGTGCACCGTCCATGTGGAGCCACTGCTCGGCCAGTGCAATCACAGCATAGTGCTGACTCAGAATCCCTGTTCCTCGCACAGCAGGGCAGGAGTACATTAAACAAAAATGCACCCTCCATGTGTACAGGGCCAAAGAAGAGACATCAGTTAATTGCACCTTGCCAATTACCGCACCGTAGTTGGCAAGGTCATGATTTAGTTGAAAATGTATAATATATTCAGAGTTATTGTGTTGCAGGGGGCTCCAAATTTTGTTTGGCCCAGGGCCCCCAAAATCCTTAAGATGCCCCTGCATATGTTGAGTCATCAGCGTGTGGGAGCACACACTGTAGGGAATTCCTTGGCTGATGAAGCAGACAAATCTGCAGTCGCCACATCTAAAGTAGTAGATATTACTCATTCTTAAACTAAAATAGATAATGATATCTTGGCTGCTGTTAATGAAAATAAAAACGGCACCCCTTTACCTAAGAGCTTTTCCTTCTAAATATTCTTATCACTTGAATGAACAAAACATCCCTTTTGTAGCAATTCCAGGGGTTGGCAATCATTTGATCCCCAACCAGGTCCGCAGACTTGCTTTAGTTACAGCGCGCACAAAGATGTAGCTTCAGCACATGCTGGGATGGCAGGAACAATTTCGCTGCTACAGCAGCGTTATTGATGGCATGGCTTATATCAACAGGCCAAGAAATATGCCCTGTGTTGTGACATTTGTCAACAAATTAAAGCTTCCACCGTGGCTTGTCCACCACAGACACACCTGTTGATCTCCAACAAGCCTTTCAGCTGCATTCATTTGGATCACTGTTTTCCACTGATTTCGGACACTGCATTCAAATTTATTTTGGTTGCAGTCGATTCTTGCTCTAGATTCCTCTGGGTTTGGCTACAGCACCCGGCTGACGATCAAACTGTTCTTAAACTTAAAGACCTGAAAGTCTTTATTGGGACACATGAATGCAGTACATTTCACTCCGACCGGGCCCGGCTTTCATGTCAAAAGCGTATAGGGATTCTATAGCATCCCTAGGTGTACAGGTGCATTATTCTTCTCAATATATTCCCTAGGACAATTCTGTTGTGGAGAGGATGAACCATGACTTAAACCAGTCCTTAACAGCTAGAGTATTAGGCACTGGGCGTAGTTGGCTCCATCACCTACATGGGGTTCAACAAGCTCTAATAATCTCCCTAAAAGATCTGTGGGTAGGCAGACCCCATACAAAGTACTTTTTGACATCAAGATGTATGTTCCAGACCTTGATGGTCCAGATATTGTGGCGCCTGCCATGATCTTTGACTTAGATAATCGTTGTGATGTCTTACAGGATCTACAAAGGTTCTGTGATGCCCAATCTATTGAACAATTGAAAACGCCTCCCTCTTCGAGTACGGATGTGAAATCCGAACTTTCCGGCTGGATTCCAAAAATTGTAGATCTTGTTCGAGAAAAGGTGGCGATTAAAAAAAAGTTTGGGCCCTACTACAGAGCACCGGTGCCCATCCTTGGCGTCCAAGGCACAAGAACTGTGATCCTGCCACCACTTCCTGGTTCTAAAGACAAACACTTTGTCTCCATTGAACATGTCAAATTACACCATGTGGCTGATTCTAAATAGTAGGCCCGGGGGTGTCCATGCTACTACGCAGGATGTTCCTTTGCAGCTAGTGAGCACCACCAAAGCTGTTATACCCCGGTGAAGGGAAGGGTGGTGGGTGGGGGGAGATTGAGCCCGAAATCGGCAACTCAACCAAAGTGAATACTGTTCTTACTACTGCGCCTTCTGCAGCTGATATCGTTTATACTGATCCACCGTCCACAGATCCACCACTGTTGGATTTTTCGAGTCCTATTACAGAACCGGAGCCTTCTGTTTTTCAAATAAGTGCTTCTGGGTATTATATGGATCGGGATGATTGTACCTCAGACAGTTCTTCAGTTTTAAACATTCTTCCAGCACGGATCTGTGTTTTCATTTCATTCTTGAAATGCACTTATCTAGTCCCGCATTGGATATATGTTTGGATTACACTTTCCTTGGTTTTTCTTTTCACGTGGATTGGATTTGTGACTGTTTTTTCCTGTTGATTAATGGCCACTACCTCCCAGAACGTTCTGCTATGGAACTGGTCAACGGAGAGTTGGCCCCCCATTCTTCTTCTCAAAAACTGAAAAGAGACTTGTCTCTCGTGAACATTTCAGTCGTTCCAGTAACTGATGGAATTGTTTGGGATAAAGTTCCTTTGACATATTTGGTCCTACGGAAATCCCGCAGATACCATATGTGTTTAAAGTCTCTGTGGGGAATGTAATAGTACCTGAGTTACATTCAGATGATTAGGATGCTGAAGTTGTAAATTCTATGCTCTCAGAGCTGGAATATTATACTGTTTTCAAATTCGAGGACCTGTACCTTAATTCTACTAATTATGCTGATATGTTCTGTTATCACCATTATGGCCATCATTTCATACACAGAGCCAGTATTCAACTTACACTTTTTAATTATACACAATTGGAACATTGTCCGACTTCCCCACAAGGGAGTTCCAAAACATACAAAGACAAATTCATATATTTTTCAGGAAATGACACTTCAGATCCTTCATCATATTATTTCAAATCAGTCGTTATCCCACTGAAAAAAATATATGCTTACACAGACTACACTAATATATACAGCTTCGTTTGTCAATCAGTTAGCACTTAGAGGCTAGGATTATTGGAAAGAAATGATTGAACTGAAATCGATTTGGGTAACCAAACCGTGGCAAGTTCAAGGAACGTAAACCATGTTTCGAGACTGTTTAATTCCAACACAAATTATTTTTTTGAATGACACCGTCCAGAAAACTGCATGTCTGGGACTGGCAAAGATTAGAGAAATGAATGCCTTGGATATTCCCTCCATTGCCTGCTTCAAAAATTGGCAACGTTTGACAAATTCTATTGAAGAACAACTCAATAGAATGGTGCAGAATGGTACATTTAATTCCACACTTTCAGGTCCACACGGGTGGTTATTGTGGCCAGTAGACACAAATGGTTGTCATGCTTGATTTCTTAATTCCACACCTAGGTTTAAATCAAGCAGACCCGAACCCGATATTCTCATTCAAAGCATTCAGGTATTGTTACCACCTATTCAGTGGGAATATTGTGTCAACAATGGTTGGAACATTCCACACTGTCTGCAGTGAAACAATATCTTTCTCTCCTGTCCGAAGACATGGATTTATCAGATTTTTTGTTAGGCCCTAAATCTCCCCATGATAAAAGATTTATTTATGCTACATATAATGAAATTTGGAAATTGTCCAAATTGAAGTTGCCACCCGTTTAAGACAAATTGATCTGAACAATTTTGATAAAGTGCTGGCTGTTGTAGATAATAGTATTAACCCGCTGTCTTCTTGCATTTATAATTTGAATAACATTGTGTCATCTGTTATTGATATTATGCAAAGAGACATGTCAACATTGTATCATGGGCAAAGTCAGCTAAGATATATCATGCAGTTTAGCTGGACACTTCAAACACTTAAGAATGGGCTCGTACCATGGCATTATCTGAATTCCAGCACCTTATTTTTGCCTTTCAATTTGACACGCAAACACCAACTGATGGCAATTAAAGATGCAACCTATACAGTGCTGCATTTGAAGAAGTTCGGACAACTCCCATTTACCATAACCAAAACATCTTCAGCGGTATGGTTAATACATGGGGAAATATCTTTACCTGTCTCGACATTTCAGTTCACAACTTGCATGAAACATTTCCCTGTCAGTAGATATGAACCCCTAGGAGGCAGCTTTATTCATGAATTATGGTCACTTCTGTTTTCCTATTGTTGTGAATGTGCTGGGAAGAAAGTATTGCTTACTGGAAATGAATGTGACTCTTCAGTCGGGCACTCACATGTATGTAAACAAGTTACTGTGCACAGTGCATGTAACGCTTCTGTAGCGAATTTGGGCTGTTTTTTAAAGGAATACCAGCTCCTGCAATACTTCTCCTTATTACTGCCCTTTCAAAAGGTAGTTATTTAATGCTTAATGATCAAGACTGCTGTGGGATGCGTGTGGGAATTCCATATATTTGATCTGTTTCTCACCCTGTTACATGTTGTAATAATGTCCTGTTTCCCCCATGCATGGAGTTGTTGAGAGCCTGGTATGGCCTTCCATTCCAGCTTTGAAGGCAGACTTTAATAAGCTAAGCAGACTCAAAAAGAAGCAGCTCTCACATCTGCCCGCGAGACCTTCGAGTTACAGATAGCCTGAACATCCAACTAGATACAGGAACTGTTAAACACAAACCTCCCACTACATTTTGGTGAATTAATTCATTTAATTTTTAATGCATCTAACACTGCCGGTCTTGTGCATTTCTTTCAGGTTATAGGCTCTGGCTTGGTTACTTCATTCCAAACTTTAATCGGGGTAATACCAGCTTTTATTCATTCTCTTTTTTTCTATTGTGTTTAGGGGATTTCCACTGCTGTTATTCCTCATTTGTGGCATTTATGAGCCCATTTTTGCTTCTCCGCAATGGATGTATCATGTGCAAGCCCCCTGGAACTATCAGAGCTCCAGCAATGTCGTGAGTGTATGCTTGGATACTTTGCTTCAAGAACTAGACCTTGATTGGTGGCTAACATTCCGACCTGCCTGGTTTACCTGCGTGCAACCAGTGTATCACTGTCTCTGGTGCTCCTTCAAATGGGCACTAGATACTTGCCTGGCTTTGCAGACGCCTGCTCCCATGGGCATGGAACTGCTGATGAGTCCTTTATCAACCCATTATCGAAGTTGTCCCTTGGGTTTGTAGCTTCTCCACCATGCGAGGTATGAGCCACTCCTTCTTGATGAGATGCGTGCAATGGCACATGTATCACTACACACTGGCTCTACTAACACGGATGCAGGTTACCCGGCATCTGTCTCAGCATCGGCTGAGACCAAGGATCATGTCTGTTTTCTGGAACTTGTGACCTGGGCTGTCTACCAATTTTCTTCTGCAGAGTTGGACTCCTTTTTGGATTCCCTGGCCTTTGAATGTGCGAGTGATACCATTGATTCCTCTGACTCACTATAATTAGGTCATTTTTTTGCAAAATTTACATTTTAGATTTTTATATATTTCTGATTCGTAGTATAACCATGCATAGTGGACATGCTTTGAGTTTGTTTATCTTGTGATCGCATTCATTTTATTTAGTTATTTGTCATGCTATTGCCCTGACCAAAGGGAGGGTGTCGTGTGTTTCCTACATGGGCATTGTCGTTTCCCCTATGTTAGCCTAACTATGCATGCTGTAGGCCGCATTTGCTTTGCACACATTATCAAATATCACGCTTGTTTTTGTGCCATATTGTATTTGCACACATAGTCAGCACATGTTTTTGTATTTTGTTCCTTTCCTGGAATTTAGTCTCAACAGCCTAGGCAGGGTCAAACAACACTATTCTCTGTGGTCGGACACAAGCACCTAGACATAATAGAGACACCCAGCTGCTGTTTTTAAAAACACATGTTTTGTCATATAACCCGGGACGTATTATTCTAAACAGACAGAGCAGAGACTTGCAGACAGAGCCAAGGTCCTGAGATGAGAGGGCTGCGTTAGCTGGGATGTAGAGCAACTATCTATGTATGTTATTGTGTAGGGTCCTCCGCTAAGCCCAGAGATTTATAATCTATAATCACCTAGCTTTTATAGTGAGTGTGGGTTTAGGCAAATCTGTCAGATAATATGACAGGGCTTTATATTGTATATGGTCTCCTAATCATGCTAATGATATTACTGACCTGTATTTGTTTTCTAGTTGTGCTGCAATTATTGCATATTAAAGCACAATAGTTTAAATAAATATTGTAAACTTTCTTTGTGTCTATTTTCTATTTATTGTGGACAAGTATGAATGAGGGAATGAAAGGGAGTGACCTGCTGCCATGATCCCTGAGAGGGTCGGGAGTGTTCTGGGGTGCCAAATCACTTGTCTCTCTGGAAAGGTTAGGAGGGCAAGTGAGACACTATAAGCTAGTCGGATTTGAGTCCACAGATACTGAGGGGGTATGGTGACTCAGTCCCTACTTGCAGATGTTCTATGGTCCCAAGCATAGTTCTGTTCTAGAGCAGAATCCCTCCAACAATATAGAAATGCAGAAAGATAAAGTATGAGGAGAGAGCAAGATAACATACAACAATCCAAAAATCCCAAGAGTGAAAGCCATCCCCTAAACTTCTGCAATAAATAAACACAGTACACCAAAAATAACCTTTGATTTCAATAAAATACATAAACAAATGTCAAATTTGTAGTAATGAGCCATTGTACAATCAAAGGTAATATTCTTATCTTCTAGAATACTTCAATAACTTCATAAGCCTGGTTTAGTTCCTTAAAGTTCAGGTACAGCACAACCTAACTAAAACATGCCTTGGAGAACAAATCGCTGCTAAAAGTAACATCATTGAGACTGCAATCCTATTTAGTAGTAAGTGCTGTGCATTAGGAGGCCTCATTAGCACTGACAGGACTTAGACGGTTGAGTATTGAACATAGTAGACACAAAACCCTCTCCAAAAGATACCTTTATAAAACAACCAAACATATTTATACTGGAAAGGTTACCCCTTAGATCAGTGGTTCTTTACTTTTTGACTTTTGTGGTCCCCCATTTAATCATTATTGGAACCCAGGGACACCCACTAAATCATTATTGGAATCCGGGGCCCCAGCCTAAGCATTTGTGATGATTTGAAATGCTAACAATAAACAAAAATAAAGAACCAAGCATTCATCAAACAAATACACAGTCCCATTCTGGCAAAAAGAAAGGTTTCGAAGTGTGCTGAACCAGACAAGGAGAATTGAACTGAGAGGTATATAAGGGGTCTCTGTTTGCTAGAAAAGCCTTTTGTCTCATTTAGTTGGAGTAATCTTGGTTTTGGTTCTATTCCAAATAACATGTTGGTTTTTCCTCATGTGTCTGATTAATATCTTGACATGATTATTCCTGGGGGTTTGAAGATGATGTCTCTCTGTGTTGAGATATTTTTAAATTTCACCATCTGCATTCTGAGGGCACTCTCAAATTCAAATTCTCTGACACACTTTATCCCTAGGGTGTGAGGGACCCAGGTTTCATGAAAAGCCCCACATGAGGCCTCCTTATCCTCAGAGTGCTTTGGAAGACTACAAATTCTTAGATTTCCGCTCCTGGTGTAATCATTCAGGTCCATGATGTCATTTTCAGGTGAATTAATTTTATTATCAAATTTGACAATTTATGCTTGATTTTTTAGCTTGTCATCTTCCAAATGACTAATTCTCGTATCTGTCTTAGCAAATCTACTCACTAGCTCACGGATGTCCTTCCTCACAAGAATAATTTAATTTTGCATCATGTCTGTGCTTGTTTTGGTGGACTGCAACAGGTCATATAAAGTTGTCAACCTGGTCTTATAGGCCTTTTTTTTTTTGGGGGGGGGGGCTGTTTGTAGCATGTTTTATGGGCTGGTGAGCCAGTTTTTACTGTTGATTTCCCTGATATTATCACAAGCACTACCTGCAGTAAACACAAATGCATGGAGTGCCACATACCTTTTAAAACACTTAAACAGCATGTTTTTACATCTGCTTTTCAAAACTGCCCTAACTTGCAAGTGTGGGCCACTATTTTAGCTGTCTCAGTTACTAATGGAGGACACTTGCTGCCTAGTCCATACCTGAAGACACATGCATTGCTACAGTAACAAGCACTGGCAAAGCCAATAGGTTTAGGCTATGCAAGATCTATTAGCTGTGTCACTATTTTATTAGATATATTGCTCAGCAGCACATGCTTAAAGTAAAGGGGAAAAAAGTGCTATGACACAGCCAGCGTTGACCGCATCATATCGCTTTTTTCCCCTCTTTAAGCCATGTTGCATAGCAGCCTGTGCCTGTGTGTGTGTGTATAATAGTATGAGTATTTTTAGGGTGTAGGGGTGGGGCATGGGATGGGATGGTAGGATATTTTTAGAAATTTGGGGTGGCTAGGGGTATAGGGTGGTAAGGGTATTTTTAGGGTATGGGGTGAGTACGGACATAGGATGGTAAGAGTATTTTAAGGTTTAGGGATGTGTGAGGTTATGGATGTTAAGGGTATTTGTAGGGTTTAGAGGATGGTAAGAGTATGGGTGCTAAGGGTATTTTTAGGGCTTTAGAGCTTAGGGGTGGGTAAGGTTATGGGATGTTAAAGGTAATTAAAAATGTGAGGATGTGGGGTTTCCTCCCCAAAAAGATTAAAAAAATTATAAATCATTAAAAAGTGGGGGGGGGTCTCCCCAAATAAGAAAAAAAACATGATTTAAAATGGTGTGTGTGTATATATATATATTTCACAGAAAGGATTTAGGACGAACAAAATCCAAACGAGCCCACTTGGTCGGTCAAGGCAGTTTATTTCTTTAAGACAGACAAGGACGACGCGTTTCGACCACGTCCGTGGTCTTGGTCACATATATATATATATATATATATATATATATATTGTTTCACCTATTTTGTCATTGGAGCCATACCACAGCTCCGAAGGGGTGGAAACAGAGAAAAACTGCTTAGAAGATTGGAGTCAAGAATGATTTTAGAATTAGACTCGAAGTCCCCATCAGGTTTGAACAACAGTAAAGATTTGCACAATTTTTTATAATCCTATATATATATATTTTTATATACACTTTTATCATTTTTAGGTGTATATATCTATTGGTATATATGTGCAATAAGCATGTTTACAGTCAATCTCTACTATATACTATGCATTAGGGCACTTTACAATATGAGCATGAGTGCAATAACAGAAGGTAGATGGTAAAACAGACTATGAGCAAGGGTCCAATATTAATAACAAGACTTTTTTATATACATAGGAAATAATACATATTGTTTTATGATCTTCTGTACCATACTACGATTTCCACTTCCATTATAGAAATTAAGATACATGGTACTGTATGCACTTACAGTGCATGTGAAGGAGAGAGGGTTCCTCTAAGGCGAATTTAATGATGAACTTTTAAAAAAAAGTTTTACATTTGGTATAAAATTTCTTTTATACATTTTTTGCACTTTATAAGATAAGGCACATAGCACTTTGGGGAGCACTATGCACTTTAATGAATGTTTACATATTTATGCACAGCACTTTATAATTAGAGAACATTGAAATCAATGTACGAGCCTATGCCTGCTTAAATAAATGCATTCAAGCAGAAATACTAAATGCGGTATAGGCTTGATGAAATGATTAACAAAAATATTTATATTAGCTTTTTTAACAATATTAACAATATTTGGAGTAGTGATTAAAGTACATGCATTAAGCAGACAGATATTTTTATAATCGACACATTACATTTAGGAGGTGTCATTAAATATGTATTATGCAGTTAAACGTAAATTGGATATATACCTCAGGTATAGTTTTATCAATATTGTTAAGGCAAGGCAGTTGTTGCATTAATTAATCCATGTATTCGAAGTCTGTCCTTCATGCCTATGAAACAATATGTCATGTGACACTAAGGGTTAAAATCACTGATTTTCAGAGCGTTTACCATGTGATCAAGGTCACGTGTAGTGACAGAAACGCAAAATGATAAGTTGTTGCGAGAAATAAAAAATACACACATATTTTATTGGAGTCCGTGCCCATCTGTCCAAGACGAGTGGATATTTGTTAGGAATTATCGTCGCATATATATATATGCATATATATATATGCAGCGGGAGGAGGGCAAGCAACCAGAGGGAGATGCAGGCGCACATGGCCTTGGCTGCAGTGCACAGAAGACATTCATTGCTGCTCAAAGGAAAAAAATATTAGAGGAAACATTGTCCAGCATTCCTCCTGTTTTTTTCTGTCTCACAGGACAGGGACAAGGAAAAAGCGGACTCTGTTGGGCTTGGTCAGCCAACGAGTTTGGTGGATTTCTTTGCTCCAGGTCAGCCTGGTGGACCTCAGTGGAGTCGGGTGCCTCTCCTGCTCTGCTGGGCTTGGTAGGAGAGGCACAGGAGGTTTTCTGGTGCTATCGGGGGATGCCAGACGTCCTTCGGATCGGCCTTTCATTACGCAGTGGGGAGTTTTCTTCCGGGTTACCATGCAGCGTATGCACGGGGTTAGAAGTTTACGCATGCATGATGGTGAGTTTGTCTTGACTTTGAGTCGGGAGTAAGCTTCTTAAGGCAGCAAGTTCAAGTAAGTCTGCATAGCGGTTTTGATACCAGTGGAATTATGGATGATTTTGGCAGCATTAGTCTGGATTGATATCATGGGGAAGCGCACGTATAAGAGGAGGTGTGATGTGTCCTCTTTGTCGGATTCCTCTTCTTCCTCTTCCATTAAGCGGTGATCTGGGGGATCTGAGGAGCAGCTGAAACAATTAATTAGAGAGACTTTGTCAGAATGTTTCCTGCTGAAAAGGTGCGGCAGGAGTCTCTCAGAGCCCGTTCTCCTGTGTCCTCTGGTTAAGAGGTGGATGTTCTTGGGCCAAAGGAACAAAAAGGCAAATAAATATGGAAGGATGTTTTGCCTGAATTGTTGGGACATGTCAAGGACAACATGGAATTCTAGGAAGATGTGTTACCTGAGACCTTGTCTTCTGGATTATTGCGGCATTTCAGAGTGCCTCTCAGTTGGATTTTCCAGTACATCCATTCATTTTAGAGGTTCTAAAAGTGGAATGGTAGGATCCAGACAAAATAAATTTGCCACAATTTATTGCTAAGTTGTATTCCCATAAATATATGCATATAAATTTGCCAGATTCTGTGCCTATCGACTGTTTTGTGGCAAGTTGGGTGGGCAGAACCTCCTTGATGGAGAATGCTATTATCAAAGACTTGACGGATAAAAAGGTGGATTTTACCCTCAGAAAGGTTTATTCCAGTTCTCACTGGCCTTGAGGGCAGGGATTTAGGGTTCTTATGTTTCTCATCCTTGCTGTCGAACATAAAGAGGTTGTTCAATGCAGTAGATGACTCCTCTGACTGTTGCTCTTTATGGGATCACATTGAAAAACAAGTGGAATTTATGTCTGACATTGTTTTCTATTTGGTACGTGCTTCAGCTTTGACTGGGGGTGCTTGTAAAGCAGCCAGCCGTAGCCTTGTTTTGAAAGACTGGCAAACTGATGCTGCCAAAAAATACTCTAATTTAAGATTGCCTTTACAGGGTTCGCAGCTGTTGGGTTCCGAGTTAGAAGAAAAGCTCAATAAGTTATTTAAAGAGAAGAAGCAGTCTGGCTCAGATAAGTTGAATTTCCAGAAGCGCCCTTTATTTCATCAGCCCTCTCGTCGTCAACAACAGCAGCAACGTACCCCTCAGAGAAAGTTCTATCCTAAGAAGAGGGGGGCAGAAGAAGCCTCAGTCTCCCCCTAAGCGTTCCTGACTTTATTAATGTTCCTTCAGGATTTGCAGTTGGAGGTGGACTTCTCCATTTCTGTGCATCATGTGAGGCATCTACTTACAATAAATGGGTACTGCACACAATCAAGGAGGGTTATAGGATCGAGTTTTTAACTTTCCCCAGGGATTCTGAGGTAAGGGTGACTCTGTGGCCCAGGATGAAGAAGAAGCAACTGGTTCTGACTCAAGGGGTAGAGTCTCTTCTGCAGAAACAAGCAATAGTGTATGTACCTCTTGCTGAAAGGGGTCAAGGGTATTACTTGATCCTTGTTCTGGTGGATAAATCATCGGGAGGATTTCTGATGACCCAGTACCTAAAATCTTTGAACAAGTTTGTCCAGAAATTTCCCTTTAATATGGAGAGTTTGCAGCGGGTGATTTCTCTACTCGTCAAGGACTATTTCATGTGTACTCTGGATCTCCAGGATGCTTATCACCATGTGCTCATTCTTCCCCTCAATCAGAAGTTCCACCATTTTTGTATTCAGAACCAGCATTTTCAATTTTGAATCCTGCCGTTCAGCCTCAAAATGGCTCCCCGAGTATTCATGAAGGTGGTGGCTCCCCTCATTGCCTTGTTCTACCTTCAGGTGATTTGCAATTATCCATGTCTGGATGACTGGTTTCTCCATGCTCCAGCCCTGTCCCAGTTATGTCAGGATCTCGCTGCAGTTTGTGAGGGTGTTTAGAGGCATGGCTTTGTCCTCAATCTAAAAGAATGCAGGATGGTCCCATATTTGGATCTGATCTTCATTGGGGCCAAGATGTGAACCCATCTCAGTTAAGTCTTTCTTCCAGAATCCAGGATGATGGTATTGCAGTCCCTGGCTCTCCAGGTGTCCAACAGCCAGTCCCTTCTGATGAGGTGTTGGTTGAAACTCATGGGTCACATGGCAGTGGCTGTGTTCATGGTTCCATGGGCCAGGTTACATCTGTGGCCCTTTTGCATCCATCTGCATGCTTGGTGGCGCACTGCTTCGTGGGACTCAAGGTTCAGGTCCCAGTGACACAGGACATTTGGCAAGAGCTTCTTTGGTGGATGGATTTCTCTGATCTCGAAAAGGTAGTTTTTCTTCAACCAGACTGCCCCTGAAGTATTGAAAATGGATGCCAGCTCATTTGGTTGGGGGGCACTTCAAGCCAGGTGGTCCCTCCGAGACAGCAGATGCTACTCCACCTGGAGAGAGCTCATGGTTGTGTTTGAGGCTTTCTTGTACTTTCGAAAGTATCTGGAAGGTTGCAATCTGGGGGTCCAGACGGACAATATGGTGGCAATGGCATAGCTCAACTACCAGGGGAGATCCAAGTCACAGTCCTTAAATCAGTTGCAGCTCAATTGTTCTAGTGGGCTGAGTGTCACCTGGTATCTCTTCGTTCAGTACACACAAAGGGGTGGAGAATGTAGTGGCCAATTCCCTCAGCAGAATCTTTCCTTCCTCAGAAGAAATGTCTCTAACCAAAAGAGTTTTTCTCCAGATTTGTGCCAGGTGTGGTTAGTCGAGTCTGGATCAGTTTGTCTCCTGCCACAACGCTCAGGTTTCATGTTTTTGTGCCAGAGTTCATCAGCAGGGGTCCTGGGAGTTAGATGCTTAGTTGATCTCATGGCCTCAATCTCTTCTGTATGCTTTCCCCTCTATTCCACTGATTCCCAAACTCCTAGCCAGGATTTTGAGGGGACGCAGGGAGTTAATCTTGGTGGTCCCCTTTTGGCCTTGTCAGTCATGGTTTCCTCCTCTAAAGTCCCTGGCTGTTCAGGGTCCTTGGTTTCTACCTCTCTTCCCGTCTTGTGTGGGTGTCTCATGTTCTCTCACTCCAGAGGCTCCACCTCTCGGTGTGGAGGTTGAAAGGAGGGGGTTGCAGAACAAGGGATTGCCCAGACATTTAGCTATTGCCATTTAGCAGTCTAGGAAGCCTTCTACCTTGAGGTTTTATGGTTGTTACTGGGACAGTTTTCAGAGGTGGTGTTCCTCCTTGAATCTTTTGCCTTAGGACTAACTTTTGAACTACATTCTTCAGTTCTTTTGGGAGGGTTTTGAGAACAAGCTTTCTGTGGCCACTCTGCATGCTCAATGTGCAGCTATGCAGGCTTTCAGATCTCCCTGGGGTAATCTTGAGGATTCTGATGATTTGGTGGCTTGTTTGTTGAAAAGTTTCTCTAATTCCAGGCTTTTTATTTGTCCCTTGTACCCATTGTGGGACTTGCCACTGGTCCTTAGGGCACTGGTTTCCCATCCTTTTGAGCCTCTTGATAATGTGGATGTTAAGGTACTGACACTGAAGGTGGTCTTTCTTGTTGCCATCACTTCTGCTAGGCGCCTGGGGGAATTGGGTGCGTTTTGGTGAAGGAGCTCTTTCTTACCTTCTGTGGTGATGGTGTTGTGTTATGCCTGGACTTTCCTTTTTGCAAAAGGTTTTCTCTCAATTTTACAGAACTCAGGAGATTGTTTTGCCTGCGTTACTTGGGGTGAATGATTCTATGGGGGCATTACAGTGGCAGTTGTTAGATGTGAAGAGGGCTCTTTGGGTGTATGTGAATAGGCCCAAATAATTTTGTTATTATGACTCACTGTTTGTTTCCTTTGGTTCCTGAAATAGAAGGGATAAGGATTCTTTGTTGTCCATTAGTCACTGGATTAAACGGGTGATTTCCTTGGCTTATACTTTATCAGGTTCTCTGCCTCCCGAAGAGGTTCAGGGGCGTTCTACTAGATGGGTGTCAGCCTCTTGGGCAGAAATCCATGGGGTTTCCATTTCTGAGATTTGATGTGCAGCCACTTGGGCTACTCAAATACTTTTGTACGTCATTATTGTTTGCATAATGTATTGTCTGATGGTACCAATTTTAGTATGGGTGTGCTGCAATCTGCATTATATTGAGTTTTTCTTGTATAGTGTTTTTGAATAAATCACTATTGGGTTTTTGCAAGCAAAGGTGGTTTATGTAATTTTTTACCTTTTCTTTCTACTGCGCTTGGTGACCAAGTTGGGGTAGCTTTGTCATTCCTCATTAGTGACACATGGGACGAGGACAAGGGGGGGTCCTGGGGGTAATGCCATATTACTTACCGGTAATCTTCATTACTCCTGGTCCTATTGTCCTCGTCACTATCGTAACGCCACTCCCTCCCTCCCTATTGTCAACCTGGCCGTTAGTTGGTGGATACTTGGGGTTTCATGAGGAATGCTGGATAAGTATAGCCTTTATAGGCTCCAGCCTTATGGGAGGGACTTATACTTAACATTCTTCTTGGTTTTTTTTGTCTTGGGAGGTGGGAACAGGGGATGAGGACAGTAGCACCAGGAGTAATGAAGATTAACAGTAAGTAATATGAAAATACTCACAATTGAGACAAACCCCGAGATTCAAACCTTTGGACGTAGCGGCAATCTCTCGCACAGAAATGAGCTAGTAAGTAGTGTTTAGAGACACTAATCTGTCTTTAATCTACAGCCTTGGACTTCATGCTCTGGCCTTGCTGCCAACTAGCTCAGCGAATGCCTGCACTGGAAGGAAGCCATTTACTTGTGTCATTGATTTAGAATGGTCAGGACAGTAGTTTCACGCGGCAGCGGGATTCATACAGAGATTGTTTTTATTCGGGCCATGAAAGCATGAAAGTTAGCCACAATGATTTGTTTACATTCAGTTCTAGGTACTGCGATAAAAAAAAAACATTACTATTATTTGTGGTCGCTTATTGTTTTGTTTGGTTTGTTTTCTTTGCTTATTTCTCTGTTTAACTCACTTGGTTTGGTTCAGGAGCTGTGGGTTCTCTCTTAGTATAATTCCTTCTGTTTGCTTTGTAATTAGGTCCTTTTTTAGGATTCATAGCAGTTAGTGAATTTAATGTGTTGGGACCTGTTATTTTTTGATGCGGAAACCCTATTTTACTTAGTCACATGTTAAAGCTTCCCTTTACTTACGTTGCTATATTTATTTAAATAAAAAACATCTACGAGTGCAAAGCAAATAGTGGGCGAGGTGGGAGTAAGCAAGCACAATGATGTTGAAGTTAAGTCATAGCTCTGCACATTCCTTTACTAAACATGTCTAAGTTTCAGATTTTTTCCATCACGTCCCCCACGGCCGGACTGTCAATTACAAGAGATCCCCAGCAGAAATGTTCAAATCAGCCCCATACTGGAGGAAGCCATGACTAGAATGGGGCCATGTGGGCATGGCTGAGTCAAGGCAGCCGAGCCTAGCCTGTAGCCCACCCTGGCAATGCCAGAGTGGCAGAATAGCCTGACAAACGCGTATTGGAGATGGCGGAAAGAATTAAAGAGTGCAGCAACAAGGCCAACTCGCACCATTGACGCATGGCAGGTTTGGGCTGCGGACATTGAGACACACTCTTTTATATATGTTTTCTTTGTTTGTTGTTACCTTTTTACTGTCATAGAATAAGACACGGTTTAAATGCTCTCCTCTGGATCTGGACGGATGAATCAAGAAAGAGGGGGTGTTTTCCAATGAATACTACCATTCCCACACCCACTGCTATGTTAAGTGATTACAAATAGGAAACGCATGGTAAAATGGCTGGGACGTGGGACTGCTAAGTGAATTATTAGGAATTGATTTTTAGATCTGAAACATAGTGAGGGATTGATATGATAAGAGATACTAAGAAAACACATGTAATTCATGACATTCATAATTTTTGGCAGATTTTCTGAAAATATCAGAATAATCCTTAGTTTATCTCTGTAAAATGAAATATTTGGATCACTTACCAGTCTTATATTTGTTAGAATTGTCTGTCTCCTGCATGAATTATTTTTATTCATCTTTGTTGTTCTAAATCTTTTTATAGTTTAAACGGAAAGCAGACAATTAAAACCAAAAGGGAGAAATCTTGAGGGGGGTCAGGCAAACGGTGAATATGTAAAAATGGGAGAAAATAAGAGAGCCTTGAGAAACACAAACAGGAAAGACAACGCAGAAGGTGAAATACATTGATCTAGTTAGAGTAAGAAACAAGATAAGGCAACAGAAATAAAGGGGGGAATGGGGACAAACAGAAACAGGAGAGACTGAAAGAAATGGACAAAAAGGGGCAGAAGGAAATAATTACAGAACAGGGAAAATGAAAGGGATAACTAGAAAACGAGAGAAAATATTGTTGTTTCACCTATGCATTGGGGTCGTTGGTAGCTTGCTGGTAGTCTATGTTTCACCTGCACTCCCCAAATACTTAACTGAACAATCTTGAAATGCTATAGTTTAATTGATGAAGCTCAATCTCACCTGATAGCTTTTCCGTTGTTCAAGGTTTCCAGTTTCAGCTTTTTCACCAGTGCCATTAACTGAAATTAATTAATTTCCAGAATTAATAAATTGTTCATTGCAGGCAAGTGAATTTAGCACCTCATAGAGGCAGCCTATAAAGCAAAGGACACTCGTTTTACACACATGTTCTGGAAGGCGCTGTCTCTTTCACATTTTCTTGGATTGCACATCTCTCAATAAAGCACAGTGTCTATAGTTTGGTGATATTACAATAGGATGCTGGCTGTGCCAATCGGATGCTTTAACCATCACTGTCAGGTCTGTTCTTGGCCCTATGTGACTCAAGGGCAGTTAGGCAACTCTTGTTGAAAGTATTGCAGCTGTCCTTGGAAAAAACAGGAATCCAGTTTGTCAGCAATAATATTGTGAAAGCACGATCGTAATTCTTAAATTGATGGTATTAATGACACTTAAGGCAATACCTTGGTGCTTTATACCTCTGTGTGTCTACGCAAGGTTGTAAGAGGTTACGTGAGCAGGCTAATCTCATTTAACATTCCAAAGGACAACGGTCCGAGGTACAATAAAGTTCAAAATCCTTTGTTGTACCTATCAAAACCTTGCCACAGTTGCACCCATATACCAGTATAGTACACCCGTTCACTCTTTTTTTTGTCATCATTCTTTATTAGTTTATTTCAGAAACAATTTCGTTGTGATTTCATTACTTGAGTATATCTTCAAACATACAATAACTAATAGAGACAATGGAATGAAATAGTGCATGTCAATGTACTACATCAGTATTTGGTATTTGATTATTGACATTCGACACCCACACTCTACATTCCACGGATCAATCTACATAACTTCTTGAAACGTAACATTCAACGCTAGTCACAATCCTAAAGTTATACACTCTGGGGGATATTCTCAAGAACGTGTGTTTACTATCGCAAAATTAGCTTAACGCAACTTCTCACATCGCAGTCTATCGCGGGAAAATAACACCGTGTTAACGTTGTATTCTCAACCCAGCGGCACCATGCGATAGTCTCACGATAACGCGCCAAATGCCTGCATTAAAATGAATGCAACGCCGAAAAAATGCAAAACACGAACGCGAAAAAAGTTGCGATGTCCCAAATCGCGATACAAAAATCAGCGAAAACCAGCGACAGGCCTGCAATTCCCACGCGTCATGCGGGAAAATGCACTATAAAGGCAGAGAAAAAAAAAAAGAGAAAAAAATGTAACTGCGTAGCACCATGGACGCACCCGGACCGAGTGCAGAGGACAACGCGAACCCCTCAAGCCCCACAGATGACCAGCAACGAACCTCGGGGTCGGGGAAGGCCAAGGAGAAGAGGAAGAGGGAGACGCGGTTCAGTCCGCAGGAAAACAGGATCATCGTTACGGAGGTGATAGAACACTGCCAACAACTGTTCGTCACCTCCAACATGTCACTGGCAACAAAGACGCAAATATGGCAGACCATCTTGGACCATGTGAATGCAGTTGCAGCGTTGAGGAGGACAATGGAAGAGGTCAAGAGGCGCTGGAATGATGTGAAGGGCAAAACCAAGAAGAAACTCGATGCCAACTGTCGGAAGATGAAGGAATCATGCACACTGCCTGGGTAGTTGGCGACGACATTGGTGAAGAGTCCCCGGTGGTCCACTATTGCCTGCACATTGATGGAATGCGTGTGCTTCCTGTTGCGGTAATTGTGTGCAGTGGTGGCAGGGGGCACGAGGAGTACATGTGTGCAGTCGATTGCCCCCAACACGTGCAGGAAGCCAGCTATGGCGTAGAAGCCTTGCTTGGTCTCCAGCTGTTCCTGTGCAGTGTGTGGGAAGTGAAGGTGCTGGGGTACCAAGCTGATGATGGCATCCAAGATAGGTGTGAGGAACTTGGATAGGGCTGGCTGTGAGACTCCTCCGGCTCTGGCAGTTGTTGGTTGGAAGGTACCAGAGGCCAACAAGTGCAGCACAGCCAGCAGCTTTGTCTGCGGAGGGATGTTGGTTGTCCGCTGTGTTGGTACCGTCAGCCCGTGGGCAATGAGGGTCAGGATGCGGAGGATGGTTGTCCTTTTGAGCCTGTAGTGGGCAATGACATCCTCTGGTGTTAAGTCTGTGAGGCTTGTGGGTTTTCTGAAGGTCCGCTGTCTTTGTCTGCGCTGCCTCTGTGGTAGTCCGGGGGGGGGGAGGTGCTGGGGGGGGTGGCGGGCCCGGTGGTTGTGCCGGTGGGTGTTGTGGCCCTCTTGGGGCTCCGAGCTGCATCAATCAATCAATCAATCAATCAATCAATCACAGAATTTGTAGAGCGCACTACTTACCCGCGAGGGTCTCAAGGCGCTGGGGAGAGGGAAGGGGGGGGGTGCTGCTGCTGGTCGAACAGCCAGGTCTTGAGTAGCCTCCTGAAGGTCAGCAGGTCTTGGGTCTGTCGTAGGCTTAGTGGAAGGGTGTTCCAGGTCTTGGCGGCGAGGTGTGAGAAGGATCTGCCGCCGGTGGTTGTTCTTCGAATGCGAGGGACGGTGGCGAGGGAGAGGTCGGCAGAGCGGAGCTGGCGGTTGGGGACGTAGAAGAAGAGTAGTCTGTTGAGGTAGGCTGGGCCAGTTTTGTGGAGTGCCTTGTGTGTGTGGATGAGGAGTTTGAAGGTGATCCTCCTGTCGACGGGGAGCCAGTGCAGGTTCCTCAAGTGGGGGGTGATGTGGCTGTGGCGTGGTACGTCGAGGATCAGGCGTGCGGAGGCGTTTTGTATGCGTTGCAGTCGCTTGATGAGCTTGGCCGGGGCTCCCGCGTAGAGGGCGTTCCCATAGTCAAGTCTGCTACTGACGAGGGCCTGGGTGACTGTTCTTCTTGTGTCTGTCGGGATCCACCTGTAGATCTTGCGAAGCATGCGGAGGGTGTTGAAGCAGGAGGAGGAGACTGCGTTGACTTGCTTGGCCATGGAGAGCGTTGAGTCGAGGATGACTCCCAGGTTGCGTGCCTGGTCGGTGGGTGTCGGGGCTGCTCCCAGCGTCGTTGGCCACCAGGAGTCGTCCCAGGCTGAGGGGTTGGAGCCGAGGATGAGGACCTCCGTCTTGTCCGTGTTCAGCTTTAGTCGGCTGATCTTCATCCAATCGGCGATGGCCTTCATTCCTTCATGGAGATTGGCTTTGGCGGCGAGGGGGTCCTTGGTGAGGGAGAGGATCAGTTGAGTGTCGTCGGCGTAGGAGATAATGTTGAGGTCGTGCTGTCTGGCAATGCGAGCGAGCGGGGCCATGTAGATGTTGAACAGTGTTGGGCTGAGGGAAGATCCCTGGGGTACGCCGCAGATGATCTCGGAGGCTTCGGATCGGAAAGGTGGGAGGCGGACTCTCTGGGTTCTGCCGTCGAGGAAGGAGGTGGTCCATTCCAGGGCCTTGTCTCGGATCCCTGCGTCGTGGAGGCGTGCGCGTAGAGTGCGGTGGCAGACAGTGTCGAAGGCGGCGGAGAGGTCCAGCAGGATGAGGGCTGCGGTCTCACCATTGTCCAGCAGGATCCTGATGTCGTCGGTGGCGGCGATGAGGGCAGTCTCAGTGCTGTGGTTGCTGCGGAACCCTGATTGGGATGGGTCCAGGATGCTGTTTTCTTCGAGGTATCGGGTTAGCTGTTTGTTGACGATCTTCTCGATGACCTTGGCTGGGAACGGAAGCAGGGAGATGGGCCGGAAGTTCTCGGGTCCGCCTTGGGTTTTTTGAGTAGGGCGTTGATCTCTGCGTGTTTCCAGCTCTCTGGGAAGGTCGCGGTCTCGAAGGAGAGATTGATGACGTTGCACAGGTGGGGTGCGATGGAGCTGCTGGCTTTGTTGAAGATGTGGTGCGGGAAAGGGTCTGACGGGGAGCCGGAGTGTATTGTGCTCATGGTCTTGATGGTGTCCTCGATGTTCACGCTGGCCCAGGCTGGCAGGGGGTCGTGGTCGATGGTGTGTGGCGGGTCTGGTGCATCGATCTTAGTTGGGGCTGTCTGGGTGTTGAAGCTGTCGTGGATGTCGGCGATCTTGCGGTGAAAGAAGGTGGCGAGGGAATCGCACAGGGGTTGCGACGGCGGGAATTCGTTGGTGTTGGAGCTGGGATTGGAGAGTTCCTTCACTATGTTGAAAAGCTCCTTGCTGTTGTGTGCGTTGTTGTCGAGGCGGTCTTTGAAGGAGATTCTCTTGGCGGACCTGATGAGGTGGTGGTGGTTACGGATGGCGTCTTTGTGGGCTGTGTGGCTGTCCGGTGTCTTATCACTGTGCCATTTCTTCTCTAGTTTCCGGCATGATCAGTAGCTCCATGGATCTGTTGTTCTTCTAGTGTGGCTGTGGGCTGGGCTCCCTTTTATGGTGCAGGTTGTCGTCCGACTTAACACCAGGTAAGAGCAGGTGTTAAATCCCTGCTGCTAACGCGCCTTATCGCATGTTTTTGATTCTTATCGCCGATCTGGCTGGTCGTTGAGAATGTTGCAAAGTGGTGTTTTTGCGGCTTTTTGCACGGGAACGCCTACTCTGCATATCATTAGCGTTAGTTGCCGGTGTCATCCGTGGTGATGTTTTTTGCGGCTGCTATTGCTGGAAAACTGGTGATATCGGCTGTTAGCACCTGCTTGTGAATAGTGCGATGAATTTATCACCACTTTGGTTGCGATAAAGTGCCGCTAACTCGGCGATAAGTCCTTGAGAATATCCCCCTCTGTTTACATCCTCTTCTCACGCAAAAACCTCTTACTCTCCAGCCTCTCGATCCTTCTCCTGTCCTATAGTTTTCTACTTGTTACACATATTTTTGCAACTGTTATTTGGCCTCCGCCTATATAGATGTATAATCTTTTGTCTATTCCTCTGGGTCGCAGCTTGCACTAATACACACTCATTTGGGTGTAGTTCTCATTATGCAGGTATACGTTGTTTTATATAAACTGGAGCATATTTATGCCTTCAATGTTAAAACAGGTCTGTACTAAATGTACCTTCCCTTGCCTTTGATCTATTCATCTGTCCATATTCCTTCCATTACAACTCAAAATCGGTTCTGTACTGATTTCTGGGTTCTATATTAGTTATAATTGTCCTGTGTATAATTTTGCTGAATTATCTTATGGTATTCTTATCCTCCGGTGAGTTACGTGCTTCCTACTGCCAACTTGTGTTATGCATTGGGTGTATGTTATTTATGACTGCGTGGATTTTATTATTTTTAAAAAACATTTTTTATTGGCATTTAGTATTAGTGACAGTTATACAACAAGTGCATGAATAATTTTTCCAAACAAGACCTGCTACACAAATAGTAGACGGTATCCAACTTTTGATATATAGCCATTCCGGCCAATTATGTGTTGGCAGACAAATAGAGCAGGTATAATACACAAAATAGCCATACATCAAGTCATCTTTGGGAGTATGCAAGGGTGTGCGCTGTGGTCATGCGTCACTTAGCCTATTACAAATTCACAAAGGAGGTGACTTGGCCTCAGTCGAACATGGTGTCTGTGGGGTAAGCCTACAGTATATGCCTCATTTAATTGAACTTGTAAGAAAAAGAAAAAACAAACAATTATCTAGTGCAGGGCGGCCACGACAAACAGCTTATCCACAAATAGTCAAGGTATGGTCAGTGTAAGGAGCATGCAGGGGCCGGGGGGTTTATCTAGAAGTATAAGTGGCTCATGGCGTTACAATGCTGATCATATGCGTGTGAGAGCTCGGGCATCCCTCTCATTCGTTCCGTTCGTAGGGTGTGTCGGGATCCTATGACTGTGTGCTTTCATCTGTCCGTGCCTCTCTACCATCCCCCGCGCCTCCAACCGAGTCCCGTCGGCGTGTTCCCAGGTGTCTGCGTGGATTTCATATTTGTTCAAATCTATAATACATATTATCTTTTCACATGCGGCTAGAACGGAGAAGTGAGAGCAGGAGACAGGTAAGTAATGCATTTGCATAATTCACAAGAGGAGTTCACTGAGCTACCTGTGAATAAACACACTTTTTTTACTATTGACCCAGCAGAGTGGGTTTCAGACATAGATGCTTAGTTGTTCCATGTCATGAGTGACCCTTTCAGCCACACTAACATTTTAGTCACCTGCACAATGTATCTTGAGAATGACAGTTTCAATTCTTAAATAGTAAGCAGTGTTTTAAGCTGAGGTGGTCCTGTCTCCACTGGGCCAACATTTCTTTCCTTGACAATGGTATCTCAGCAGAAGAAATACCAAAAAATATAAACAGCTGAGTGACAGGCTTGGAAGCTAAAGTCATTGCAGAGGAGGGATGGGGAAGGAAGGACTAGGGCCGGTAAGAGGAGGTTGATGACAAGCAGAAGGATAAGGGCCAGGAAATGGACCACCTGGAGGGCTAGGATGACCAGAACCTTGAGGACAAGGACAGGAAGAACCAGGCCCAGGGACGCCTAATCTATGAGGAAACCACTGCAGAGGGGACTAGGAACAAATAGACAATGATGAACGGGACAAGGGAAAACAGGACTAGGGGCACTAGGACCAGTATGAGAAGGATCAGGAGGATGTGGAACAAGGGTATCTGTATCCTGTGGACAATGGCACAAAGAAATAGAAGCACCAGCGGTAGAAGGAACGAAGGCCCTGGGTCATAACGATGTGGCGTGCTAGGCCTGAGCCCACAGACCAGGACCATAGAATGAGGGCAACGTGGAGCAGAAGTAGCAGACCACCGAGGAAGACAGAACAAAGAGGACCACTACCAGAGACCAGTGAAAAGAAGGGCCGAAGACAGGAGGGCCAAGACCACAGAGATCAGATCAAGGAGGACCAAGGAGTCAGAAGCGAATGGACTGGGAGGACCAGGACCAAAAGGGACCAGGTCTAGCAGGACCTGGAGACCCCAGATTAGAATGGCCAGGATGCATATACAAGATCAGGAAGTTCAGGTCCAGTGGGAGCAGGATCAGAAGGTTCATTAGGGTCAGACTCAGGTGGATCCTAAATCAGGGTGACAAGGACTACATGAATCAGGGTAACTCACACCATAGGAACTAGGAGGACTATTGCCAGAAGGATGAGTAAGACCAGACCCAGGGGGGCATCACTAGGAGGACCATGATAGAAGGGATCAGGATGAGATGGACAAGAACAAGCTGGAACAAGCAAACAAGAAGACCGGGAGGGCTAGTAGAACTAGGATGGGGCAGGAGGACCATGGAACTGGGGGAGGTTAGGGAAACCAATGCCAGTGAGTCCAGCACCAGAAGAACTGATACATAAGCACCAGCCAAAGGAGAAACAGAGCTAAAATCAGGACTACATGAACCAGGAGCAGAAGGATTAGGAACAGGCAAACCAGGGGACTTGCTAAACCAGGGGAGCAGGATAAGGATGACTGTTGGATAAAAATCAGGATGAGGGAGATGAAAAAAGGTCCAGGACTGGGAACCTGTTGAATAGGAGACCCAGGATACAAAGGACTAGGTGCAGGAGTACATGGGAATGACAACCAGACAGACCAGCAAGTACAGACCCAGGTAGTTCTAAGGCTAGCATGAACCGAAGGTCAAGGAACTAGGACAGGCCAGGATGATCTGTGGTGGGCCAGGTCAAGTTACTGCAGAACCATGAGGACATGGAGCAGGAAGACTAAGGTAATCAGGACCAGATTGACAATGACTACGAAGATCAGGACCTGGAATGGCAATGGCCAGTAATACTAGGATAAGCAGGACATGGACTCTAAAGACCTGGGAGATCAGTACCAAGGGCACCTAGGTGACCTAAAAGGATCATGACCAGGAGGACCAGAAACAGGGCTAAGAGGGCCAAGACAATCAGGACTAAGGGGGCCAAAGAAAGGATTGTCAAGTGGGGCAGAGAAATCATTACAGGTTGCAGAACCACGGTGAGGAGGATCAGATATAAGAAGCCCACCAGAATCTGGAAGACCAAGGGGACTGGACAGTGGTGGTCAAGAGGACCAGGACCAAAATGACCAGGTTCAGGAGAACCCAAACAAGGAGAACTGGATCAAGAGGACCAGGATCAAGGCTGGAACCGATCCAGGAGACCAGGACACCCCAAACCAGGAGGACAAACATTGAGAGGGCCAGGACATGAGAGATCAGATGGACTAGGACCTCTGGTACTAGGGCTAGGAGGTTCAGGGTGATGAGATCCAGGGCAAGGTGACCATAGCAAAGAGGACCAGAAAGGAACAGAGCCAGATTGGCTAAGACTGCAGGAACCAAGAAGGACAAGGATCGCCAAACAGCATGGTTTATGATAACAACACAATAGGACAAGAAGGACTAGGACAAAGTAAATCAAGACACTAGGATGGCTGATGGACCAGGTCCATGAGAAGTAGGCCTAGGAGAAACTAAACTATAAGCACCATGACCAAGAGAATCAGGGCCCATGGGCACATAGTCTCGGGAAGGATAGGACTATGAAAAACAAAAATAGCATGACCATGCCAGGGCGGTGAGACCAGGGACACAGACACCCAGAGCCAAAATGAAATGTTTTAAGAGGACCAGGAAACAAAGGACGATGGGGACCAGTAAGACCAGGGCAAAGAGGATTAGAACCTTGAGGACCAGGAGGACCAGGGTGAAGAGGAAAAGGAGCATCGGGCCAAGGTCATCAGGACTGGGAGGACCGCATCCTGGAGATCAAGGCCACAGGGCTAGGAACAAGATGGCCAAGAAGATGAGGAACTGAATTGCCAGGCCCAGGAGGAGCATGATCAGTTGGTGCAGAAGCACAAGGAGCAGGAGGATAAGGACCAGATCTTGGAAGACCAGGAAGATTAGGAGCATGTGAATTATGGCCTATAGGGCCAGGCCAGAATAAGCTGGGCGATGCCCTGGCTAAGTTACACTGGCTTCCAATAGAGGACAGAGTGGCTTTTAAAGCACTTTGTTTCTGCCATAGAATTCTAAATGGTAAAGGCCCGCGCTTTCTATTCCCTCTGATCAAACCCTATCAGCCAATAAGGAATCTTAGATCATCAGGCACCGCCAAGGTGTTGGTCCCTAATGTTTATAGGACTCGCTTAGGTGGCAAATCCTACTGTCTGTTGGCAGTGAAAAAGTGGAATCTTCTTCCCTTAGATTTAAGGGTGCAGCCTTCGGAAAGGAGGTTTCAGAAAGATCTAAAGACATGGTTTTTCAGGCAATCTACTATCAGAGAAGTCTAATGGTCTAATAGGTGGTCATTTCTAAGCAGAAGGCAAGGACTATCCCTAGCGCGGGGACACTCTGTTGGGAGTAACCAGGCGCTTTATAAAATAGTAACATAACATAACCTGCCCCGCTGGCAGCCCATAACTTCAGACAATGGGTGCTCCAAAGTTTTCAGTGGGGTTTAACCCTTTCCTCCACCCATGCCACAGCCCTCAGATTGGATGACATAGGATCATCTCTCCCTCTTGTGTCAGGAAGTACAGGCACCTTTGGCCAGAAGGGCCTTCGAGAGGGTACTGACATCAGAAGTAGGTTGTGGTCATTATTCCTGCTATTTTCCGGTGACGAGGAAGGATGTTGGCCTCTGCCCTATTCTAGATTTGTGACCTCTCAACAACTTCCTGAAGAAATAGAAATTCAAGATGCTCACGTTAGATCAGGCAAACACAAGGAGATGATAGACGGAGTGCTGAAACCTTTCAGACACTCACCCCCAGTCATAGATCTGGGTTGAATCCATCATCCTTCTTTAGCTCACTTCACCAACCCAGTTTAGACCCAGCTATATGCAGATCAGTCTTGACCCTGTGCCTCATGGGAACAGTCCAGACCGAACTGCCAAGCCAGGTCTTCCCTGGACCAGAAACAAGCATCCTGGGATCGGTTTCGGGGTAACACCCCTCATCAGCCAGGCTAGTTTGAATCCAGTGGCAAAGTGAGCAAGGGACCCACATCTGGGCATACCCTGCCAACTTAAGGTGAACAAAGCAAACACAAGGAGATGATGGACGGAGCGCTGTAGATCAGGTCCTGTCTGCCCTGGACCCCGGAGACTGGATGGTAGCGCTAGACTTGCGGGATGCATATTTCCAAATACCCATTCTGCCAGCCCACAGATGTTATCTGCAGTTCATATTGGGCCATGAGTACCTTCAGTTCGCTGTGCTCCCCTTTGACCTTACTAGCACCCCTCAGGTGTTCACAATAGTGATGATGGTGGTCAAAGCCCAAACATGGAGGTCAGAGATTCCAGTCTTCCCCCTACTTCGGCGACGGGCTGTTGAATGTGGGCTCCAAGTGTTCACGGACAACACAACAGGTACTGGCACTGCAACAAACAGGGCGGGGTGGGGTCGTAGACCCTGTACCTGGAGACTCTGCACCTGTGGACATGGCTGAAACGTCAGGACATACTACTGGTCGTGCAACACCTGGCTGGGACATTGAACGCCAGGGCAGATAAACTCAGCTGTTGATGCCTCACAGATGATGAATGGCATCGACATCCAGAGGTGGTGCAAGGTCTCTTCCATGACTAGGGAGAAACTTTGTTAGATCTATTTGCCGCTGCCAAGAACGCACAATTTAAACACTTTTGCTCATTGGAGTTTCCAAGGCGGGTCCCGCTCGGTGAAGCATTTCGTCTTGTATGGGGCTCGGAACTCCCATTAGCCTTCCCACTGATACCACTCCTGTCCTGAGTTCTAAAGAAGATCAGGATGGACCAGGCCCAAGTCATCTTTGTATGGTATCCCAAACTCCTGAGCAAGAGCATCATCCTCCAATCAGGCTGCCTCTTTTGGAGGGTCTCCTGTCGCAGCAACAGAGCAGGTTTCTGCACCTGAACCTGTGCATGCTCCACCTTCATGCATGGAGATTGAGTTGGGGCAGTTGAGAGTCTTTGATCTCCCTCCTGAAGTCTGTGAGGTCTTCTTGGCAGCTAGACGTACCACCATAAAGACTGTATATGCCTGCCTTTGGGAAAAGTTGGTAGCTTGGTGCACTGAAAAACATGTTGACCCTCTTTCTTCACCCTTGTTCAAAGTGTTGTTTTTTGTCTTGTTGTTAGCCCGACAAGGCCTTGCTCTGAGCACAGTTAAGGGGTAACTTTCTGACATCTCTGCTTTTTTGCAGTTTCTGGATCAACCCTCCCTGTTCAAGTCACCTCTTGTGACACGTTTTCTGAAAGGTTTTCAACATCTGTTTCCCCCAAACCCTTCGTTATGCCCCAATAGAACCTTAATTTGGTTTTAACTCTTTAAATTTGTTTGAACCCCTGCATCATTGCTCTCTAAGACTTCTCACTATCAAGACAGTCTTCTTGGTGGCCATCACATCGGCCAGGAGGGTCAGTGAGCTGCAGGCGCTTTCTGTTAACTCTCCCTACACAAACTTCTGTCAAACTGGTTCTCCGCACACGTCTTCTTTTTGCCAAAGGTGTGACACCTTTCCACATTGGCCAAAGCATCACGTTGCCCACATTATTTATTCCGTCTCTCACTTCCAAAGAGAAGGAGAGATTCCAACTCTTGGACCTAAAAAGAGCATTGTCTTTCAACATCGATCGTACCAAAGAACAGAGGGTGGACTATCAGCTCTTTATTGGGTTCGCTGGAGCAAAGAAGGGGAAAGCAGTGCAGAAACTAATCATTTCCAGATGGATTGTACTTTGCATTAAGATCTGCTATGCACTGACCAAGGAGCAACCCCCTGAGGGCTTGCAAGCTAATTTCACCAGAGCCAAAGCTGCAACCACTGCATTAGATCATGGTGTCCTTGTCCTGGACACCTGTCAGGCTGATACATGGCCATCTTTGCACACATTCACCAAACACTACTGCCTTGACAGTCAGGTCCTTCGTGACAGGCACTTTGCCCTTTGGTCCTCCAGGACTTCTTGGTCTAAACCAGTTCGTAGACCCACCTCCGGGGAGGTATTGCTTTGGCATCTATTGTAAAGTAAGGAATCAGCGGCTAGAAGTCTCTGTTGGATGAACAAGTTATTCACCTTCTGTAACGCCTTATCTGGTAGGGACTCTATCTAGCCGCAGATTCCTTACCAACCCTCCAAACCTCCCTGTTTCTGTGAACCAGTTTCCCTACCTAAAAAAGTCCCTGTAGGCCCTTATTTTCTTCACACTGGTTAATCAGCCTTCGGAAGTCAGTCTGTGCTTCTTGCGCCGAAAGAGTCACGTAAAGAAACTGATGTCAGCATGCTGCGGTGGTGCCTGTGTAGCAACGTGCACATAACGTCCAGCGCGGATGACGCTGACGTGGAGCCAATTGATTTTCCAGATCCGGTCTGACACCAGGGGAATATTGTAAAGTAAGGAATCTGGGGCTAGATACAGTCTCTATCAGATAAGGTATTACCAAAGGTAAGTAACTTGTTCATCTTGTTTTTTCAGTGTCTTATTTCTTACAATATTTTTAATAAAGTCAATGATTAATTATGTCTTTGATGCCTCTATGTCTTTCTCTGATATACATTGAATAGTCATTCATATTCCAATGACATTCAGTTCTATTAATTACAGTCCCATTCCTTTGCTCGGGGCACCTCAACAGAATACTTCCTGCTGCAGCCCAACAGAGTGGGGGTCGTCAGAGGACAGACTTTACAGTGTCCACCCTATTTAGGGTAAAACCTGGCTGTAAAGGACAGGAAAAATATGATGACCCTGACATATTGAGAGAAAATCCCCAGCATGTGGGGGCCATAAGTTTTTTTAATTTTTCAAATACAAACCCAGACTTTGGGAGTTTGTGTTTGAAAAACTAAAACCTTTTGAAAAGTTTGCCTGCTGCCCATCAAGTCTGATGGGTTTGTCCATCAAACTGTTCCCGCATGGATAGGAACACGCATGACTGCAGTTCCTGTCAATGTAGAGAGCTGCCCATATGTCCGGCAGACAACTCTAAATTTGTCAGGCCTAGATCCCTTAGGAGGGTGACAGTATTGTCCTCCACCATCCCGACAGAGTTAACTCTGTACCCCTAAATCAGGCCCATAGTTTTTCTTCCTTCCGACATGAGATTGGAATGAAGCCTCTCAATTATACTGTGTTCGTGACTTCATAAGGGGCCCTATGCAATTGTTTCTATTTTGAAAACATTCACCCTAAATACCAGATGGCACTATGTCATTGGCATACAGAATTTCCAGTTCTGGCATTTGCTTTTACAAACCATTGTTTTCCTGTGTTTTAGTCTGGTTTGCTTAATTGAACTGGACCAGAATTAACAACTGATTTGCTGCAGAAAAAGGTGCTCTGATAACATGGAGCCTTTTGGTAATCCTATATTTGCCTTAGTACATTCCCACGGCTTCATGAGTAACAGCGAGTACATGGCTATAGAAGAGTAAACAGCTGCAACTAGTCTTGTAAAGTTTTGTGCTAGTCATTTTTATCATTAGCCACCTCTGCAGGTAAACTTAAAGGGGTAGGCGCATGTGTGGAGTATTAGACATCTCCATAAAGGTCTTCTCTAGTCGCTGTGTCTTGGCCCATAGTGTAATGGAATCGCAATTTGTGCCAAGTCTGTGAAAATAACTTCGAAACATTCAAACATTTTGGACCTTTAGACCTATAAGTAGGGGTGGGCATAATTTGTGTAATTTGCTGTAGCGTAATCACAGCAAACTTAAGTGGACTTCTACGCTGGTAGAGTAACCCATTTTAACGCAAAATGCACCCTCACCCAAAATGAACCTGAGGAAGCATTTTGCGGTAAGAAAATAGCACTAAATGCAACAGAACAGGAACAGCACCAGTCGACTGTGCTTGCTAAGTTTGTTGTTCTAGTGCTCATGCGGTAGGATTTGTGCCTCAAATTACTCTATTACGCGAGCGGATGTAATTGTGTAATTTTTAATAATTTCACATCACTAGATTAAATCGAAGTTACCAAAATTATTCTGATTACTCTCGTGAAATAAAAATTTTGCTCAGGCCTATCTATAAGTTAGTGCTTGCATCTAAGCCAACTTTAGCTACAGGGGCCTCGTAGCAGAATCACATGGTTTATGACCACAAAAGTGTTTATCATTATGTATAAAACTCCTTTTACATGTGAGAAAAATCTTTGACTGGTAAAAAGACTTTTGTGATCGTTTCTGAATTGTAAATTGTAGGAGGGGTTTCCCACTCCCTTTCCAATTTGAAAAGGAATTTATTGCTAGTTTAAACTGCATATTGCTGTTACACAGTTGATGAGGTATCAAGCCCCGAGATGGGGTGGTAACTAATTTGCAAGGGGTCCTATTATGAGCTCTTTCACTTTGGGAATCACGTTAGCAGCCTCAATAGGGAGACATTTTTCAAAATGGAAATCTTTTATTTGTTTTAAAAGCAGTACTGGTTCCTTTAAGGAACACCGGCTCCTTTTCAATAAGAGTTTTTCACTCTGGAATACGGTCAAGTGTGCTGTCACTTGCAGGCTAACATACCTATGATTACAGCCAATCACAGATGAGCTCAAGTTGGCACCTATGTAATCAATATTATTTAGACCGGTTGTTCGGCAATCTCCTGCGATTCAGTATTTTGGGGACAAACCTAATAGGTCGGCTTGTAAAATACTATTCCATTCTCAAAATTATGTGTGCAATTTGTGACCACATTTTGCAAATGAAATAATAATACATCAGGGCCCTAATTTTCTTAAGAAGATGGATGCCAATCATATTCACTCCTTGTTTTCCTCTTGGTAATTACCTGTTGGAATCTGACTGAGGTATAATAACACAAAATACAAGCTGCTAAAATAGCATCTGGGTAAATAGTGAAGTTTCTCTGTCATTTGCAAAGCTACTGGCCACGCTGTACATACTGTCCGCTTTTTAGTGAGCCACCAGGTGAATAATGAAATTTCTTTTCTGTTTGCAAGGTCTTCAGCCAAACATTACATAATTTCTGCTATTTAGCCAGCAGCCGGCTAAATATTACATTTTTTTTGCTATTTGCCTGACTACAGTTGAAATAGTATAGAATTTCTATTATTTAACCAGACGCCAGGAAAATATAGAAGTGTATTTGCTAGTTGCATGGCTGCTGGCCTAATTGTAACTAATGTCTGTTTTGCCAGCAGCCTCGTAATGAGAGACATTTATTTTCTGCTTGCTTGTCTGGTGGCCAAATAGTACATAACCTCGGCTGTTTTGCTAGTGAGCAAGTAAATAGTGAAGTTTCCTTGTTATTGTCTTGGTTGCTGGCCAAACAGTTCATAATCTCCTCTATTTAGCCAGCAGCCAGGATAATAGTGAAGTTTTTCTGCTGTCTGCACGGCCACTGACCAGTGTAGGTTCTCTATTATTTAGCCAGCAGCCTGGTAAATAGCAAAGTTTCTCTGCTATTTTGAAGGCCGATGGCCAAACAGTAATTAATTTCTACCATTTAGCCAGCATCCGAGTAAATAGCAGAGAAAACCCACTATTTAACAGGCGGCCGGCTAACAGCTGCTACCTCACGGCAGACGAAGAGCAGTACCAAACCCCTGTAAGGCAAAGCCAACAAAAGGAACTCTGCAATGTTTATTCCAAATAGGCAATCAATGAGGCATTGCAGTTTGACTTGACCATATAATTCGTTTGGACCATTATATTCATATTCGTATTTCTGTAGCTGGCAATGTGACATGAAATCAGTGCAAGTTAATTACCCCTAAACTTAATCCACACTTCTCTGTACCACCAGGGTTCGCATTTTTCTGCAATAGAATCTCTTAAAAAGCATAACATCACAAGAGATCAGTAGGTGCACAACCGCAAACCATCTGAATAAGTGCTGAAAATGAAGCATAAAAAAGTATTAAAACTGCATACTAGATACTGTGATAAAAGCTGGTATAAGCAATACTCAGAAACAATTGCATTTCTGCAGGTACAGATATCCTCTATTGCAGCTGGTTCATAATTATGTGGGTACACATGTAAAATTTCACCCCATGTGTCCAGTCTTTTATTAATCCTTGGGCTGGCGCACCGTGTGTGCTAGATTTCCGTCTACTGCTTCAGAGATGGTAGTATTTAATTTACATCTGTTTTTTTTATTGCTATCAAAGTTTATAAACCTCGCTAATGCTATTGCCAATTATTACTTTTCTTTGGGTTGGTAAGTCCATTTTTTCAACTTTCTCTTTGTAGATCACTCGCCAGTGGGTGTGTGTGTTTTTAGCACTCTGCCATCTTGGATGATCCGGTTATCTACCAGACTAACTCCATTCTTTAGTGCAAGCAAAAGTATGCAGTTCCTAAAGAGAAGGGAGGGGGGAAGGGGGAAGAAGAAAGAAGGAGGCCAGGTTTTCAAAAGTGGAAGAGATGGTGAGCAGGGTGTTGCTCCAATTAGGAGCAAGAGCCCTCACACACCCCAGGGGGTGTCATGATTCATCATCGGGCAGCTCCTCGTTGGGCCGGCACTGCAATGCCCAACAGGCCCAGCGGGGGGGCTCTTTGCCGGAGGTCTTCTCTTTTTGCCGATGTGAAGTGTTCGTGCGGCATGTGTGTCAATAGTAGAGATGGGAGGGAGTGGTTGTGGATTAAAAATAGCTGTCGGAATCCCACAAAATAATTTTTATTAGCTGGGTTCCTATGCTATGCTAAAAACAAAAGACTATAGAGTCGCGGCTAGAGAGGGGGAATTACACCCACTCGAGCTCTAGATTATGTGTGTAAAGTGCAGGGGGTCAACATGTTTCATGCCTTTTTATCGTACATAGGATCTTGGCATTTCATCAGGACCATAGGATCCTCGTCTACTCTAATGAGGACGGTGTAGATGAATGTCTGTCAGGTACCGTCCCCTATAGTAAGGACTCGTGTGGTAGTCCTGTGTGGTTAGGAAAGAATAAAAAAATCTATTAACACATGTGTACCTTCTGGAATCACCTGGAGGGAGAAAAACAGATATAAAACATGGTTAAGAAACCACAATGACATATAGGCAGGAAGTTCTATACCCGAAGTCTGGTCGAGAACTTATGTAGGGCATCGTTATAGAAGGAGTAATGGATAATGCCAAAAACCCAGTATTTGTGTAGATTCAAATTTGTGGAAGGTAGGACCAAATTGGTACAAGCTGTTGCTTACCTGTGGTTGGCTTAAATCTGGATTTCCTTTCAGTAGTTCTTCAACTACACTGGCATTGACCTCCTTTAGTAAACCCAGAGGGATCTCCTTGACCATACTTTTGGGCAAGTGGGTGAGAGCAAAGTTTATGTCTCCATCTTTCAACACCTGCAGAGAAAGACAATTGATGAGGGTCATATTCCTTACACCGGGCTCTTCCAAATCCCTGATGTCTTTTCTTCTGTGAATCTCCTGTACAGCATGCATTGTGACACTCACACATCTACTATTAAATATTTAACATAGAACCTACTCCATAGGCCTGCTGCCTTATACTTGGAAGAATACCTTTCATCCATCCCTCATCTTTCAGGACTTACACTAGAAAAAGCAGCCGCGGCCCGTGCAGGTAAGAGCTGTGGTAGTGACGGGTTGGGGGGATTTGACAGACGACCATGAGGGAAAATTAAATAAATAATTAATTTTCCCTAGTCATCGTCTATCGAAATCCCCCACCCACCTGGCCCCACTGCCCCAGTGCTCTTATCTGCACAGGCTGTGCCTGAAAATAAGCCTCATACTCTTAAAGTCAAAAGTGAAAAATGCCCCTCCATCACACTGTTGCTGTCAGGCCTATACCTCGAGTCCAGTTTTTAAGATCAGGTCTTGTACTTTCATATATGGTCGTTAATGTAATGATTTGTGCATGTGGGATGATCTATGTGCAAAATACTATTGAAGCACTAAAAGCCTGAATTTCAGAACATTACAGAGATATAAAAAAAATGGACACCAGGTATCCCGTTGCTATCTATTGTACTCCATGTACAGTGCACAGTATTCGCACCAATTTTAAATGTCATGGCACATAGCAAATTCTTATTGACCCTGGGGGTTGTAATAGAGAACTAGGGGCCAGATGTACAAAGCCTTTATTTGTTTGCAAGCGGCCCGATTCGCAGAATTGGCAGTTGCAAACGCAAAAGGGCATTTTTTAATTACAAAGACCCAATTTGCGATTTGATAACCTGCTACTGAACCGCAATTTGGGTTTGTGATTCGGTATTAGGAAGGGGCATGCTTAGGGTGTCCCTTCCTAATACCAAATCGGAGTGGTATGTGTGAAGGTTTTGCGTCTGAAATGAGGTGGCAAAACATTTGCATTTTACAGCCTACTTCAAGTAGGTGGTAACCCATTCACAAATGGAAAGGGGTCCCTAAGGGACCCCTTCTCCTTTGTGAATATTTGTAAAAACATTTTTTAAGAGCAGGCAGTGGTCCCACGGCCCACTACCTACTCTTAAACAAGCATTTGCAATGCAATTGGTCTCATATTTGTGGAATTTAGAGCTATTGTTGTTCTAAATGAAAATGTTATTTTATTTTTTTGTTTGCAGTGAAGTGATCATTTAGAGAATAGGTGCACGCTATATAAGGGCTTAAAGTGAGAGCTCCAGCAAGTAGGAACAGGGGTGAAGAGAGTCCTGGACAAGTGGGGCCATGAAATGCTCCAACCTGGGGTGACGTTTATTCACTGCTGTGTTGATGTACGATGATTGCTCAGTGGAGAGATGCCTTGTGCACACCATGCTGGGAGGTGTTACGGGCGCATTAGGAAAAAAGGGTCAGTTTTCACTGGAAAAATGTGAAGAGTCAACGTTGCGTTTTAGGCCATTTCCAGTCACGGGTACTAGGCCTACCCATAAAAGTGAGGCACCATTTTTATCGGGAGACTTTGAAAAGTGCCCAAAATTCACAGCTATGCACATTGCAAAAAAAGTTAGTGACTAGTGGGCTTTCTGCTGCCCTGGGGGGGGGGCAGATTGAGGGCTATTGCCCCAATTTGCCCCCAAGGGGGGGCAGGAAGACTGTGGCTATTTTTTGGGGGAGGTGGGGGCATTGGCATTGGGCAGCCCCCACCCCTACTTATGGAATAAATAGCGTAATCCCTGGCACCTCGTGGGCTATAGCCCCCATCGACCTCCTGGTGGGGCAGGTCTGTGGCATTTTTGAGGGGGGCGGGGGTATTAGCATGCCCATTCTGGGCAGCCCCCACCCCCCACCCCTGAACTTTGAAAAAAATAATCCCTGGTGCATAGTGGGCTTTTGTCCCCCCCGAGGGGGGCAGAAAAGGGGTTATTGTCCCTATCTGCCTCCCGGGGGATCAGATATACTGTGGCAATTTTTTGGGGGTTTGGACATTGGCATGCCCATTCTGGGCAGCCCCCATGTATAAAAAAATAATAATAATCCCTGGTGCCTAGTGGGCTTTCTGCCCCCCCCCCCAGGGGGCAGATCAGGGGCTACTGCCGCAATTTGCCTCCTGGGGGGCAGAAAGACTGTGGCATTTTTTTTGGTGGGGTGGGGGCATTTGAATGCCCATTCTGGGCACCCGCTACCCCTGAACTTTGAAGAAAAACAAATCCCTGGTGCCTAGTGGGCTTTCTCACCCCCGGGGGGACAGATAAGGGCAATTGCCCCCATCTGCCTCCCGGGGGGCAGAAAGGCTGTGGCAATTTTTTTTTTTTGCAGCCCCCATCCCTAGGTATAAATAAAAAAATCTAATCCCTGGTACCTAGTGGGCTTTCTGCCCTCCCGGGGGGCACATTAGGAACTATTGCCCCATCTGCCTCCGGGGGGGCAGAAAGACTTTAGCCTTTTGGGGGGTAAGGGTTTGGGCATTGGCATGCCCAGGTGGGCAGCCCCCACCCCTGATCTAAAATAAAATAACCCCTGGAGTCTAGGGTGCTTTCTGCCCCCCGGGGTAGCAGATTTGGGGCTACTGCCCCCGGAAGAAAGACTGATTATGCCACTTTTTTCTGGGGGGAGCAAAGGCCTTTGCCCAAGGGGCCACTCCCCCCTCCCTGGTGCCTAGTGGGTGGATCCCTGCTTGGGGATCGCCCATCTGGGGTGATTCTCAAGCAGGGATGCACTAGGGAATGGTACCATTGGAAAAGGGAGATTCTCCCCGTTCCAACGATACCCCTCCCATGTAATTCGGTGGTCAGGGGCTGATATAGCCCCACGAGCACTGAAACAAGGAAACTGAAACTAAGTTTCAGTTTCATTTTCAATGTAATGACGTCAGCGCGCCATGCACGCGATCATCATTACATTGAAAGAAAAAAAAAGCCTCGGTTGGTTGGGAAAGGTCTTCCCACCACCTGAGGCAAGAATTAAAAAGGAAATCTCTCTGCTGTCTGCAGCAGAGGGATTTTGTGCACCTGTGCACATGACGGAATGGTTCCATCATGAGCACAGGAGGACTGGTGCTCATGATGGAACCATTCGTCATGAGCACCGAAGGGGTTAAGGACAAACCCAAACTGGGCATTTCTGATTTACTCTGATTCATCTTAAACCCCGTCACCCTTTTATAGACCTCCAAAAGCTCCATCATTAGGGATTAAATTTAGTGAATCCATCAATGTGAGGAACATGTCATCAGCAAATAAGTGTGTTGTATGATGTTCACCTCCACCTGCCGCTAGTGGTTCAACAACAAGCACAAAAAACAGAGGGGACAGTGGGCATCCCTGTCTCGTTCCACTAGATGGGATTCTTTCCCGACCTTTCCCTGTTGGCAATACCAGGTGCCATTGGGAATTTGTAACTGGCTGACACCCAGGAAAGCATTCAGGGACCAAGGCTTATTGCTTCCTAGACTCTAGTGAGGAAAACCGAGCTGACCCTGTCAAAGGCTTTCTCTGCTTCTGAAAGAGTGTAAACATTTCCTATAGAATTAAGCATTCCTAATGGCAAACCTGCCTTTGGTTTCAGACATTAAACTGCATTTAAAAAGTGGCACGCAGACATTTGGTGCTGCAAAATGAAAACATGAGGTTTTGATATTCACAGGCTTTAGTCAGACGCTTTCTACTTTATAAATCATGTAAAACATTGCACAATTGATTCATAGTTTGATTTAATGTGGCTAGTTTTGATTTTGTCCTATGTGATTTTAATTTGCAAAAATGTTAAATGTGTGCAGCAGTAGACTATAGTTGTACTGAATTAACACAACATTTAAAACACAGAAACAGCTTAGTTTGAGCTTCAGATAAAAGTAGAATATCTCTTCTCGTGTGAAAGGACGCTTCGCATAATTTACAGCATGTGACCTGCCTTATCTATTTAGTTGTTGTAAATGTTTAAACAAAGCCTCAGTTAATGTTTTGCTTTATAGAGAATAGAAAACACACATACTTAAAAAATGCATTACCATGTTATGCTTTAATGATTCTTACTTAAATAAAATAGTTTTTTTGCACCAAATGTTATGTGTTTAGTTAAAATAACATGTCACTTTAAAGGATGGTTAGGAAATAAAGATATATTAAATAAGATGCAGATTATGTTGTAGGAAGGATTTTCGCCTGTCTGATGGATGACGTATGCAGTCTGCAGAGAGGTGGAGATGAGAATGCTGGATTGCAACTGGATGCAGAACGAAGATCATGCCACATGCTTTGCAACATTTTCCTGACTTATTAATGCATTCCTAGTTTCAGACCTTTGCCTTGTACCTTTGCCTCAGAACCTTTGCCGAGAGACAGACTTAGACAGATTTAGAGATGGTAGGGCTGCAGAGGAGTTTCAGACTTCGAAGCAGAACTAGAGGAAGCAGAGCAAACGTGATTTGCAGATGCAGGGGAGGAGAGGGCAGACTTTGATGGAGAGCAGAACAGATGCAGACAAAGTCAGGCTTTGTTCCATTCTGACTCATATTAAAATCTCCAAGCTTTGTGCTTTGACTATTTGGCTTTGCCAAGGCTTATTTGTTCTTTGCTTTATTTCTTTTAATGGGAAATTCTGCAATTATTAATTATTGATTTAGCTTCATGCTAATCTCACTCTTGCTTCTATTCTTGACCTCTTCATGAGTTCTGACTGACATCATTTGTGCTTCATTTTCTCAGAACAGGAATTATTTCTCTTATGGAACATGCTGTATGCAATTTATGATATGCTCTGTGCTAACTTTATTTTTCTATGATCAAATCTGTTCCCTTATTGATTCCTGACTAATGAATGAAGTCAGAGAATCTTAAACTTTAATTAGAAACAACTAAATCCCTTACAACTACTCACAACACAATTATTGACTAAAATGTTTCTTTGTATTTGATTACTTGCCTGTGATAATGAAGGAGCTCTTTTGGTCAAAATACGGTGGCAAAGATTCATCACCTTCCGAATAGATAATGGCGTGGAAAAAGGGTAATGGTAATTAAAGGTTAATTGTGCAACATTTACAAAAATGTCCAAAAAGAGATTACTGTGAGATTTCCGCGCTATCAATTCCAATGACAAAATGGAGATACTCCTATATTTTCCCTTTTCTTTTGAGTGTAAGACCCTTCTGATGTTATCCGACTCCTGCCTATACAGGACGAATCATCACTGATACGGGTCGATAAGCTACAGTAAGTCTATTTGCCAGGACCTTTGTAAAAATGTTGCCGTCAGTGTTTAACGGCGTAATTTGTTGCTAAGCCCCACACACTTCAACAGGTTTACCTGGCTTGTATATCAAACGGATGTTTGCTTCTGGCATCAAGGGGGGTACCATATGTTAGGACAAAAAGGAGTTAAACAGGGGAACAAAGGGAGGAATAAGTGTGGTTTTGAAATATTCATAAAAACAATTTATAAGCCTGTCGAGCTAGTCTATTCCTTAGTAGGGATTAGTTACATTTCCAAAAAGGTCTCTTATTGGAAAATACATGTTGCTGTCTTTCCCATTGAAAATAGCATGGTCTGATATCATTATAACTTTATGTGTGACAGCTTCCATGAGTTCTAGATTATCTGGAGAAACCCACGAAAGGTCAGTCCGAGAGAAGGCTCCATTTACATGCGAGAAAAAGGTAAATTGCTGCTAATCTGGATGCTTGCTTCTCTATAGATCCACTAGACGAGGATCCCTCATCCCTTGCAGCAAGGTCTTCGACATAGTACCATGTAGAAACCTATTGTGGTGGTGTCTGTCCAACAATGCATCTGGTGCTAAGTTAAAGTCACCAACCCATATCAAGCTAGCCGGGTCCCAGTTTCCATACTTTGTCGGAAGCTGGACTACTTACTAGTCCTACCCATGGTTGGGGACATAGACATTTTGGGGCCTATTAGGATGACGGGCGGACTTTCGTCCGCCCGCCATCCTAGCGGTGCTGGGACCGGCCGCCAGTGGTGCGGCGGTCCCGCACAGGCGATTAGAATGCCACCGCCACCGTGGCGGTGGCATCCTCCATTCCCAGCATTGTGGCGGGCGGTGCACACAGCACCCCCGCCACAATGCTGGGAATGCACTGTGTGCATTGGCATGCACAAGGTGGCAGGCACCGCGCGGTGCATGCCACCTTGTGCATGCCAATGTTGGGGGGTACCATGGGTACCCCCCAAGTGCAGCCCCCCACCCCCCAGGGGGCCCGCAACGGGTCCCCAAAGGCATTCTCCGCATGCCTTTCCATGGCGGAGTCTCCGCCATGGAAAGGCATGTGACCGCCATCATCCTAATATGGATGGCTGTGCCTGCAAGGCACCACCTCCATATTGCAGGCCTTTTCCACCCGGTAGGCAATCGGGCGGATTGCCTACCGGCGGAAAACTGGCGGACGGTCTTTCCGTCCCCCGGGGTCCCCCCCGCCATACTAATATGGCGGGGGGAAATGGGTGGCGGGCGGAGGGAAATGTAGGGCGGATCGCCACCGCCATGTGGGCGTTGGCGATCCGCCCTACATCCTAATCACCCTCTAAGTATTTTACAAGGAGGCCCCTGGTAGTGGCCCTTCATATAAATATGGTGACCCTCGGTGAAGCCCTTAACCACATGTATTACCTCCAACAGAAAATCTCTCTGAAGAGCAATTCTAACTGCCCTTTCTTAACGCTGGTGGCTGCAAATAATTGGGTGGAATACATCCTATGAGTCATCAAGTGGGTGTTAGCGGCCTTCAGATGCATCTCCAGCAGACACATTATATTAGGAGTGGTCCCTCTCACTTCACTCCATACTTTTTGGTACTTGACCGGAGAGTTAAGGCCATTTATGTTACATGCTATGACTTTTTACGAACGTTCTGAGTATTCAGAGTTGTTGACAAAACCACTAATGCACACTAGTTCCTCCCAAGGGAGTGTGCTTAATACTAGTGAGCCTGAAAAGGGCATTTGTAACCATAGCTACCAAATTTAACTGGTAAGCGATTGAATCCCAGCTTCTCCCACCATCCCCATCTCCCCCATCTCCCCTATCCACCACCCCAAGAAACCCCCTCCTCTCCCTACACCCCACCCCGATCCTAGACTTTGTGAGGAAGGGATCGGATATATCCCTAACTTGGTGTTGGGTCATACTGCAGCCCACTGCCCCTCACCTCCCCCCTCCCTGGGCTCACCTGGACCCTCAGTGGTTTCCAATGCTTTTTTTGGACACAAGTTCGCACTTAAAATCCAGTCACACAGGTCCAAGTCTACAATCCTAAAAGGCTCTCCTTCATGAGTGCTTACTACATTCTCGTTATTACTAGATATTACACTTGGCCACAACTATAAAGTTTTATCTCCACTTAGTAGATCGTGTTGTCTATATCTGCGTGTGTGTTTCCACCTGGATGTGCAAGTTCACAAGGTTGTAGACCACAAAAGGATGGCTCCCAGTCACTTGTTCTTCATCCAGCGTGATGATTTTGGCCACTCCCATTTTTCCTTGGTTTTTTATTGTTGGCCAGATCCCTCTTTCGTTGATGGTCCCAACAATCCCATGAAGGACCCAAGATTTTCTGTGCTTCCTCTGGAGTGCAAACTGTACGACAGTGATTTGAAATGCCCAGGGTTAGCAAATTTGTCATCTACGTAGTTCAGCTGCTACTGAGTCCAACGTATGTCTCTTATTTAGGGTCGCTTGGAAGAGGTCTTGAAACAGTTCAATTAGTTAACCCAGAAGAGTAAGCTGGTTGCGCTTCCTTGCTTCTCTCATGATTCTGTTCTTCAGTTGCCAGAATCTAACTTAGTCCTGATGTCTCTCAGTTTACTGCCAGAGGAGGGTCTGAGTGCACCAAATGTATGCACTCTTATAATAGGTATTTTATTGGCTTGGCCCTTTTTAAGAACTGAGCGAAAAAGAGTTGCGAATAATGGGAACAACAACATCTGCCTCCTCATACTCTCAGACATTCCTAATTAGAATATTGTCCAGCCTTTACCTACCTTCTGCATCAGTACATTTCTCCCATAGCTAAATGATTTTGGCCTCCAATTTAGTGCCAGAGTAATGCAGTTTTTCAAGTTCCTGTCTCATCGTAATAATGCCATTTTTATTATTTGCTATGCGATTGCCCAAAGAATGAATTTCTTTTGTAAGTTTAAAAAAGGCAAGAAGCGAGGTCAGCTTTCAGGGCCTGCATTTGCGTGGATATCATATTCTAAAGTTTATCATGGCGATTTCCTAGGTAGGTTTGCAGGTTCTTTTTTATGATAGAAGACCCTACCTCACCCTTTTTAGAAGAGATACAGAGTCTGGAAGAGGCTTCGCCCCAACGGCTGTCTGTCCACAGCAGTTATCAATTATCTTCTGGTTTATCAGCCTCTTACTGATAAACAAGCCACATACGAGCTCTCTACAGCTGCAATGCCCACATCCAGTGCAGCCACAGAGAGGAACAAGCATTGGCATAGCCAATAGGTCTCGCCTTTGGGACCTTATAAGTGTTTAGTTATCCAGCACAATATCCTTGGTGCAACAACATCAAGTGTTGCATGGCTAAACACTTATAAGGTCCCAAAGGCGAGACCTATTGGCTATGCCAATGCTTGTTGCCCTTGTTTTTTACCTTAGGATTCGTTCCCTTTTCTCTCTTGAGCTCTACCCTTCCAATAATTTCCTTAGTCCGTACATATTAGATATCGCAGATCACCATGCACCCATAGTTTTTCCTGCACATACTCATTTTTGACATGCATGATTATCTGACGCCCAATTAGCTCATCAATCAAAAATCTAAACTTCTGACGCCGTTTTATTTTGCTTTCGCCTGAAAAAAGTTAAATCTATCAATTGCAATGCTAACAGTCTTTCTTCCTTTCTTGCCACTTTAATAAGGATTCCCCAGGTGTAGTAAGGAATGGTTTTGGAGGCATAATGTGAGAGTTGCGTAGCACACAGGTGTGGAATTAAATGCACTGTCAATTAGCAATATTTGTTCCTTTTGTGTAAATAGTAGCCCCTTAAAGTTCTTAACAACAAGTGAGGTGGTCAAAGAGATTTATTCCTAATAAAGTTACAACCAGTTCAATTAAATTCCTACCAAGAAATTCTCCCCTTAGACAATTCAGTACCATGTACCGTCGTTGGTAAGCAATCTGGTACAAACACGTCTGCCTCAGCTTATCATACAATGAGAGTATACGCTCCGCTCTCAGAACATAATTCCCTGGTTCAGCTTAGAACTCTAACACCCACAGCGCCTGGGTGCTGTGTCATACTATTTCCTCACCAGCGACACTTGATTCCTGTCAGCACAACAATAGGGATGAAACAGCATACTCTCAGCACAAACAAAATATGTTAAGTGTCGTCATACAACGTAAACGTTAAGCAAGAGTTTTTCTTTGCAGGGTACAACAACTCACACCCAATGTCAGCTGAATCAATCGTGTCCATTGGTGATGCTTTGAGAACCACTTCTCCTCCAAATACAGCCTCAAGCACATGAGTACAGGATTTGTTCAGTATTTGTACTGAGAAAATCACCACCTGTGCAACCCTCACTTTCATTGTTCTCAAGATCCTCAAAGTAGCAAGCAGTCCCTACTGTGCTGCATCCACCTTTGTAGTTCCCCTCGTGAGCGGCAGCTCCTCTGCACTCACTGGATCTCCATCCCTTAGCATCGGTCTGCAGGGCTGAACCTAGTCACCAAATATTGTGGCGTCCCTAATGAGAGGAGTCACACTCGCAAGTAAGTTGAGACACAGCACCTGGTTAGTAACAAGGCACAACATACGGTACAGTAACAAATTCACTAAAGCAAGTTTTATTAAGCTTAATTGTTCACACAGGGATGGTATTTTAAGCTGTTTTTGTTTCCAATTAAGAAAACCATTTCACCCAAGAAATCAAAACCACTAATTTATTGCCATGAACAGAGCATCTCTCCGAATGTTGGAGTCTGCGGCGGGTTTAAAAGTGGGAGGCACACAAAGCGTTTCCCTTGCGGGAGCGAGCAAACATATGTTGCCAAAGCTCGCTCCCGCAAGGGAATTGCCAGACGTGCACGCGTTGCCATTGAAGGCAATGCAACGCGTGCACGTTTTTGGCCGCAAAGCTGTGCCGATGGCTAAAGGTCTTTTTCCTATGCAGCGCCTGCACGCTGCGTAGGCGAGACCATAAAAGGAAACCAGTAAAACAGGAGCTGTGTGCTTTCCCACTGGCAGCACGCGATGACTGCGCAAATCGATGATGGATTAGAACCCGGGACACTCTCTGTGCTAATGTGCTCTTTTTTGGCAAATGTAGTGGAATCAGAGAAGCCAACCCAGGTGAGGTTATTAGTTTCCTAGAAGGTGGGGAGAAACTAAGACAGTGAGGCCATAATGCAGTTTCGGGAACCTTAACAAGAAGGCACCTTGTATTGAGAATCAGCGTGCAATCAGACAAGACTAGCCCACCTGCATATTTTTTACTGTAAAGTCGCACTCTTACCACATTTTGGAGCCTGTGCAGACCCTCTAGTCAGGTAATATGGTGAACTCTAATATCTGGTGGTGTCTGGGTGTGAGCACCGGTCAGCTCCCCTTCTCCAGCGGCCTCATGCAACAATCCAGAGAACCATTGTATCCATTGCTGCACTGCTCCCAGAGGCGCCACCACTTGCTGCATCCGGCTTGTTAATGGCAGTGCATCAGGAAATGACAATGTTTCCACGTCTGTGATTGAGATGCTCTTCTGCTTCCATGCCTCATAAATGTGGTCAAAGGCCCTAGTTGAGAAGCCCAGGCCCGGAGCTCATCGGTCAGATGCCATATATAACAAGCATTGGCAAAGTCAATAGGTCTTGGCAATCCGAGAGCTTTTGGCATTGTCAATGTCAATATCTCTTAGCCATGTTAAATAGCAGCTTGGCTGAAAGTCATGTAAAAAAGCACTATGACCCAGCCTGCACTGCATAAGCCCTGGCCCCTTGATATACCTCCGTAAGAAAATTGTTGTCCAGAGATTTTCATTTTTGATTTGTGTTTTTGTATCATTAGAGAAGTAATTTAGCTTGGATAGACATTGCTAATATGGATCGAATTTTTCTGGATGATATTTTTAAAAACGTCGGATGTGTTACAGTGATGATGTAATATTTCAGGAACCATGAGACCTATATACTTCATTTTGGTGTCAAAACATAGGTTTTGGGGGTCAAGTAGTCTCATAGAGACAGAAAATAACTCCTCAGAGCAACGCTTCCTCCATTTTTCATGACATCTGCTCTATAATGATGTGTTTTAGCCATCACATTGGTAATTTATTTTAATATTGCTTTTGTTTCAGGTTTTCCATTGATTCAAATTCGTAAACATGAGCGAAGCAGGTGGTAGCAGAGGGTCTTTACCTCCTGACAGAGTGTTGCTAACTACAGAATCTGAGGACTCCTTCAATCGCGAAGATGGGTAAGCGCCCAATTGCGGCAATGGTGAAAATATTTCAGGCTAAAAGTGTTGCTATAGCTAGCTATGGGAGCGAAATTTGGGGCTATGCAGCAACTGATGCTCTGCAGGTGGCGGAGAACACTTTCTTAAAACGTCTCCTAGGAGTGCCCACCGGAACATCAAACCTGGTGGTACATGAAGAACTGGGGTTGCCATTTTTATGTGATACTTTGGCCATGCACCCATTGCTGTTTTGGCTCAATTGTTGGTTAAATAAAGATCTAGCTCTCAATCATCAGATCTTAAGAGAATCTATGAGCCTTGTTTATATGTCACGCATTCCATGGTTAAAATATATTAAGGGTTGTTTTGAAGAGCTGGGGCGGCCGGACCTTTTTTTAAAGCCTGACTCTATTACATTGAAGGATGTGGAATTTGTAAAGAAAACCTTTACTACTCTAAAAAAGCATGGTAGAGACGATTTAGAAATTGGGAAATCTAGCGTCCGTAAATATGTGATGCTTAAAACAATCCCATCCATTGAGCCATATCTTTTGTGGCCATTGACGCCCCATGAGCGGTTTTTATTGATCAGGTTCCGATTGGATTATTTTCATTTGCTACTTGCTGTCCCAAAAGGGAGCTGCAGAGGTCAGGTGTTAGCATCCTGTGGCTGCGACGGAGTGTCTCCTCAGGATTTGCTACACTTTATGTTTTTTGTAAATTTTATGAAGTACCTCGCAGACATTTTTTAACACCTCTTTTAAAGAAGCTGAACTTTACCCAGGTCCGCCCAGCTCTTTTTTACTTACAACTGTTGAAAATAGACTGTGTGACTTTTATAGTAGGCTTTCTGAAATCCTCTCTGAGATCTAGGATCTGTATGGAGAGCTAGTAAACTTTCAACGTTGGTAGGCACCCCCATTACTACCCACATAGATGAAGTTTTGGCCTCTGGCGTTGTGGTCTCTCCTCTATATTATTCCTTGTATTAGATGTATATACCTTTGTATTTTAGGGGACCATTTGCCTTAATATTATTGTTATGAATTGTATGTTTTAATTGTTATATGGAGCTGTGTAACTTTTATGGTTTTTATCTTAAAGCCGAATAAAGTATTTTTGAATTTGAATTTGATTTGACTCCTTCAACAAAGAAAAATGTGACATATGCCAAACTAATCCAAAAGAAAAGCTAACATCAACTTCGGCTGGACAGAAGAGAGTTTGAGATGCTGCAGAAATATGGCAAAACTAAGTTTACAAAAGATTGAAACTGATGGGCGAAGACGATCAAATATTTTGTCGTTGTAACAAGTGCTACAAGTTGTATACAATGGAAAAAGCCTGAAAAGAATTCACCGGAAAATAGCAGAAACCAGTGAATCACAAGAATCTGAGTGTTCTTAGCGATGACAACCAAACCCAATGCCCATCCACTTAGAAGATCGATAGCTACCCCTCGTCCACCTTCAACAACTGATCAGAAAGCAGAGGATCTTCAATGTATTATATGTGGTATAGCCAGAAGAAGGGCCAAAGGGACTGAGGAAATACCAAGGTACAGAGTATGAGAGTCTCAAAGGGTAAACATGTTTTAATCTTCAGCTAGTTTCCGAGCTGAAGTTTTCAGCCGAGTAGCTGATCTAAACAGCGAAGTGAATGTATTTGCAGAGGTTTGTATTTCCACCCGTACTGCATGCGTGCATACATTCGAAAATATGAATGTACAATGAGCTCCCAGCAGCAACATAACCACCAGCCTTCAGTTATGTTTGCACTCTTTGAAAAAGCAAATTATGTTTTAAAGCCACTCTTCAGTGCTGGCTACGGGTTCACACTCAGTGAGATCAGAAAAATAATGGTCAACATTGATGAAACTGTATTGATCCATCATAATAAAATTATGATTTTTCTGGTGAGAATGTACAATGAAGGAATTTGGTTTTTGTCAGTCTAACAAAAAGAATGAGCCACTTAAGGTGTTCTCAGCTGATTTCACTCCTGAAGTTCTTGCTGCCAAAATAAGATCACAGGATGCAGTAAAGTCAGCAGGAACCATTTTGAGAAACGTCCTGAAAGATGTAGATTTTGGACTTAATGACAGATTTTGTGATGCCCCAGAGCTCCGCAAATCATGGGAGTCAACAAGAATGCCTGATATTGTCTTAACATTTTTTATATCAGTGTTTAATATCAGCAAAGCAAAACTGTTGCAAATTAAAATTCAAGAGTTTGGAACAGAAGCAGGCAACATTGATGATGGCTTTGAAGATATAAGCAAAGAAGTGGAACACAATCCCATGAACCGATAGGCTTATGCTGTGCAAATGTACTGTCTTTTCCAAATCATGGTTTATGAATTATATCACGGCAAAAGAAAACTCCGCTACACATGATGACTACCCACGCAATATATGACAAGTGCAAAAGTAGAGAGCTAATCACTTCAATGAATAGGATTGGTGTATCAAAACATTATAAGGACATAGTACAGAGCAGGAACTTGTTAGCAGCTCATGCTGTAAAATATTGTGAATCTGACAGCACACCACTTCCAAGTCACTTTGCCAGGAAAAAATTTACAATCGCAGCTCTTGATAATTCTGATTTTGAAGACAGATCTTCTTTGTCTGGAACATACAGCACACATGATACTACCGTGGTGCTTTTTCAAGTATGTACCAATGAAGTAGCTGCTGGCAAAGAAGCTGTGTCAGCTGTAGGCATAAACAAATGAAGCTGCAAACTTATAACCCAACTGCCCTGCCAACGTGTGCAAAATCACTACAAGCCGTCAACACATCCCAGTCTACCAGAAACTTTCAAAGTGAGTGCAGACATGGTTCTTCTTCTACCTGATGCTGCTGTCCGCAAAGCTGATTTAACTGAACTTATCATATTGCTTATTTGGTGCGGACAGAAGGATGAAGAAAAGCCCGTTACTCAGTGGGCTGGAATTCTTGCTCTAATCTCCAAGAATTCCGTCCCACTGAAGAAGATTGGGTTTTTACCAGTAATACCATCTCCAGTCACAAACTACGCTCCAGTATACACAGCTCTAAATAAAAAATCCAAAATTTGCGTGCTCAGCTTGAACACTAGTCTATCCTGCCAATTTTCTGTGATGAAGGTGTTTTCCGTATTGTGGCTGACATTTTTCTGAGCAATCCAGTAGAATTTGATGATCTTTATCAAATGATAGGTGTTTTCCATATGACAAATGTTGCGTTGCGGTGTGCAGGAAGTTATCTCAGTGGATGTGGCATAGACGATGCACTTATTGAGGCTGAAATCTTTGGAAGCAAAACTGTCCTGTCAGTATTGAGTGGAAATTATTATGTTTGTTCGTTACAAGGTATGAGGCTATTAAAACATTGCGTTGGAATGCTTTCTGGAAAAAGAATGACTGATTAGGTTTTGCATATCTTATCTCAGAAGTGAACAAGGCACAGGGTGCACTTCATTCAAAAGACATAATGCAAAGCCAGGCAATGTTCAATACACTCAGTTCAAATTCAGAAAACCTAAAAACCAAGGGGCCTATTACGATGGCGGGCGGACTTTGTCCGCCCGCCACCGTAACGGAAAACGGGACCGACCGCCAGAGTTACGGCGGTCCCGCGAGGCCAATTAGGATGTGCCCGCCACACTGGCGGGCGCATTTTGGACTTGAACATTGCGGCGGGCGGTGCTGTAAGCAGCACCCGCCGCAATGTTAAAGTGGCATGTTGTGCATTGCCATGCTCAACGTGACAGGCACCGCGCGGTGCCTGCCACCTTGTGCGTGGCAATGAAGGGGGGTACCATAGATACCCCCCAAGTACAGCCCCCACCCCCCCACCCCCCCCGGGGGCCCACAACGGGCCCCGATGGCAAACACTGTATGCCTTTCCATGGCAGCATCGCCACCATGAAAAGGCCAGTGTTTGTCTACATCTTAATCTGGTGGACGGTGCCTGCTAGGCACCGCCACGATTTTGGGCTCCCTGGGCCATCCGCCAGGCAATCGGGATGATTGCTGGCGGTGGACGGTCTTTGCGTCTGCTGCGGACGCATTCCTGTTCCCACCGCCATCCTAATCTGGCGGTGGGAAGAATTGAGTTTGATGGCGGGCGGATCGCCACCGCCGGGCCGGCGGTGGCCACCGCCGGCCTGGCAGTGGCGATCCGCCCACCATCGTAATAGGCCCCCAAGTTTGTAGAGTTTATCAAAGAATGTGAAGAAAATCAGAACTTTGCAAATACTGGGGAAATGTTTTATACGTGATAGCTCTAGTGGAAAACTTAGTACATGCTGATTGGGAAGGTGATTGAGAGCTGCATGTGAAGACTGGGGAGTCACTGATTACTGTGTTTCGCGAATTCGATTGCATAAACTACCTGAGATATAGGTCCTGGTATTTGGAAAGAGTGAAGAAGCTAGAGGTGGAAAAAACATACCTCTACAAAAAATTCATCCGAAGACATTTTGTGGTGAAAGACAGAGAGGGAAGGCTCAATGCTGTGACTCCATATATGAAACTGGAACAGATGATGTAGAGATCACAGAAAAGCTCCAAGGTAATTGTTGGTCAAACACGTAAAAGTGAGTATGTTGCTCAATGGCAGCTAGTTTACCATGAAGTCCTTTCTGTTTGCAATGTTTTCAGAGAGATAGAGAATTCAAAATTAATGCACCATTGTGAAACTGTTCCTCACCTTGATCTTGTGGGAAAGAGAGGGGAATGTTTTAATAAACATTTTGACAGCATTCTTAATTAAATGCAGCAGCATGAAATGACTGAGCCTGTGCGACTACACAACTTCATGACTAAACAATATGTGGATAACTATATAAAGGCATGTCTACTAGATGTCCTGGAAAATCGATCAAAACCATATGCAGAAGTGAAGCAGGAGAGATTTGTATTGAAAGAGAAAAAGCTGTTTGACATAATCACTAAAGCTAAACTTCCACGCTTTAATTGCCATAGTTAGAGTTTCGTCCAATCAGCCACTGCAAAACAGGTTACAAAAAAACAACTTTCACAAGCACATAGAGAGATGGATGTAGCAAAAGAAAAGGGTGAATTTATCAAGGACATTCTGTCGCATGATCTTCTTCCAACAAACGCATTGTTTGATGGAAATGCTGTAAACAAACCAGTGAAGCACAAACTCGTACAAGAGCTCACAAAAAACCTTTTACTTGAAGATTTTCAATTCGAAAAGGTGTCCTCATTGGAAGCTGGTGTTGTTGTAGACTAAATGTCACAATTGCGAATGGTCAAGATTTCATCCATGCAAAACGTTGGAGAGGTCGTTCAGACTGTTGTACAGATATCAAAGTCAGTGTGCGCCTTGCAAGAACTGCACAATGTCTTTGACAGTTATCTGTCAAAGAATGTAAGAGAATCAGACGAATGTCTACAAGTGGAACAATTGACCTTGCCTGCATCAAAAATTTGGCATCTATACCTGTGCAACAAGATAAAGTCTGCTCACCAACATTGAACAAGATGAACTTGGAGATGTTAACTCACCAAAACATTGCTGATGCTTCAGTGAACACTGAATTTCCAATTATTGCAAGTGGAATGATTGTCAATGAGGAGTTGGTGCCTGCAGAGATATGTTCAAAAGGTACGGCCATATTGTTCAAAAACTTAACAGCAAATTGGAGGAAGCTGACCTTCGTGTTGTGCCACATGTTGAGGGGGCTGTTGAAAATGGTTCCAATCGAGTCATTGTACTGTCAAATGACACAGATTTTATTATTGTGCAACTTAGATTTGTTGCAATGTTCATAAGTCAAGGATTGTCAGAGTTATGGATACATTATGGAACAGGCGAGAAAAGGCACTTAATCCTGCTTCAAACGCGGAAACTAGAGAATTAAAGAAAGAACTGAGAGATGAGGAAGGCCGAAAAAATACAAACGGCTACATGGGAAAAACTAAAACAATTGAAGAAGGAATATAAGAAACATGTCTGGCAGGAGAAGAGAAGAACGATAGAAGAGTTTTGGATCAAGCTACTCTACAATTGCAAACGATTGAATACCAAAGCCTTCTGGAAAATAATAAATGGCATAGGCAGGGAAGCAAAAGTAACACACTCATCAAATGTCACTGAAAAAGATTGGGCAGCTTATCTGCCAAAAATCTTTTCTAATGAAGAGCAGCATCAACTACACAAAACTAACAAAGTTATCGAGTCAGATATAATAAAAAGCACTGAAACACTGTCCCATCTTGAGTACCTAACTCTTTTAGACCATGTACCTTGTGCTCAATTAAGAGTGGAGAAAGTGATAAAAGCTGGCAGCAGTGACAGTGCCCCAGGCCCAAACGGTATTCCGCAAGCAATATACAAATGGGATCCAAAATATTGGGCTAACCCGATAACAGCACTGTTTAAAGAGGTGGAAAATACGGGCATGGTTCCAGAAAGCTTGAGGGGATCAATTATAAACCCAATCTTTAAGGGGGGCGACAGAACAAATCCTGTGAACTACAGACCAATAGTGCTTATTGACTTGGAAGCTAAATACTATGCTTCATTAATACTGGAAGATTTAATTGAGTGGGCAAATACCAAGAATCTGATTCCAGCTCAACAGACGGGCTTCCGGAAAGGGTACGGAACTACAACTAACATGCTAACAATAACAACAATTGTGGAGAAGTGCAAACCTTTAAAGAAAAAACTGCAACTCTGCTTTATCGATCTGAAAGAAGCTTTCGATCGGGTGGACCGACCCCTCTTATAGGCAAAACTAAGACGATGGGGCATTCAAGAAAAAACTTTCAGAGCGATTGAAATGTTATATACTGACACATGGATTCAAATCAAGGTGGGAGATGGCACAAGAATATCCAGAAGATAACTGCAAAGGGTCTTAAGCAAAGGTGTGTGCTTGCTCCACACCTGTTTAATCTCTTTATGGCCGATTTATCCACCCACCTTGATCAAGTAAAATCACACGCTCCAAGACTAGGTCCACTATCCATATCTCATCTGTCATATGCTGATGATATTGTGTTGCTGAGTCACACGGAGGTGGGGCTTCAAAGATTAATTAAGGAAACTGTGGCATTCACAAAAGTCAACAAATTGGAAATTAATATCACAAAGACAAAAACCATGTCAATAGGAAATAATTGCAATGTTCCATTGAAAATCAAACTAGGGAATGCAACTATAGAAGAAGTCAACACCTACAATTATCTAGGCTTCTACTGTGACAAGAACTTTAACTTTCAGACACACCAGCAGTATATGGTTAGAAAAAACAGCACCTTAATACATGCCTTTTGCGCACTTGTAAAAAATTTGAAAGGACCCTCCTTTCAACCATTACTCGCGGTCATCCATGCAAAAGTGCTTCCCACGTTAACTTACATGAGTATGGTGATGCATGATAAAGATTCCAAACTGTTGGACAGATTACAAACAAACACGTACAAACGTGTTTTTGGTCTTCCTCGTAATGCTTCACCTGCACATTTCCGCTTGGAATTTGGATTGACGCAACAAGAGATATCAAGAAGATACCACACAATCAAATTCTGGCATAAAATACGAAACAACCAGTCTAGCCCTCTAGTCAGCACTTTATGCAAGTCACTGATTAACGATACAAATAAGAGCTACAACAAATATTTGCTATCTTCATTAGAAATAACTAATACAGTTGGCTTATGGGATCTAAATCTGTTGCATTCCACTTTCTGCCATGCGATCAATAAAGCAGGTAAAACTCACTCACTAGTGGAGGATAAAAACACATTTTCGCGGCGATCACATGCCTGGATGGCAATTCAAACATACGTCACCTTGCAGCCAGCAGCATACCTTCTTTTAACTTATCCTGTGCATCTTAAGAAAAAGTAATTGGCTATGCGCTTAGGAGAACTGCCATCCTTAGCAGACAAACCCGCATGGAGATACAAAGGCCCAAAAACATGCAGGTTATGCGGTGCCCCTAAAGAGGATTTTTTGCATTTTGTCTGCATATGTCCCACATTAAGGAAAGCATGCCTCATATTCCTAAGATGGCTATTCAACGAGAGGGGGATTCGTACCTGCAGGACGGCAATCATGAGGAGCCTTGACTCGACAGACCCTCAGCTACATTGTAAACTTTTGAAATTTTTACAATCACATGATAAATCACTCAAACAGAGCTCCAAGGGCGTAGCTCCAGTACGAGAAACCGCGTCTGCATAATGTCTAAACAAACAGATGATTGTGAGTAAAAGACAACAATATGACATTTATAAAAGTATGGGACTCTAGTGCCTTGCACAATTTAAAATTAGAACTTAATGTCTTATTTTGATGCACACGCCACTTTTTAACAACTTAACTGAAAGCTATTGGCCACAATCGAAAGGAAATGAAATAGTAACATGTTAGAGATGCCACATGTTTTAATATCTCATATCCTTGAAATATCAAAATGCACATTTAAGAAACTGATTAATTAGAAAAGTGAAGTATTTTATTGCAAACATGTTTTATTATCCTGTATTAATTGTAAAATATTGTGACGATTTTTTCAACTTATAACAATAAACATGAAATGAAAATGAATCCCACTTCATATTCCGTACAAGAAACTTGACCCAGAGATGCCCAGTGTTCTTATTAAGGCACATATTCTTACGGGTGACACTATGAGCAAAATTAGAACAAAGCTTGGAGCTTTAACTGCTGAACCTGTGAAGTTTCTAAAAGGATTTGCTGAGACAGAAGAAGAATGTGACTTTGGAGACGTAGAGAAATACCATTGTGCGTGTGTGGAAAATGAGTTCTGACTGTCACACATTTGACGATCTTCGGTACATTGAGTTTAAGAGATCAGGCTTGATAAGTGACCTTCCACCGATGTCATATTCTGTGCATGGACACATTAAGAGAACGTTCTACTTGATCAGAAGATGTGTCAATGTTTTGGATCATGCATATGCAGAGAAAGATTTGTGTGAATTTGGTTGGGAAGATATTCATGGGGTGCTAAAACCTGTGACATTTCAAAAGCCTCTACCCACAGAACTTACAGGTACATGTACTAACAAAACCTGTGCTACAAGAAGATGTCCCTGTCGATATGCTTTTCTCAAATGTTCAACATTCCGCATATGTACCATGAGCGATTCCCAAAACAAATGAATAAAGTGAACTCTGAAAATGTGTCTAAAACAAGAGTGATAAACCTTACTTATTTTTCATATTCAGATCATAAATATTGTTTGGTTTATGCATAAAACGATTAAAAACCATTATTATTTGTTTTATTTCTATATATGTCTCTTCTTCCTCTATTATAGCCACCATTTTTGCAAATGGCGGAAGGGTTTCTCTGAGGAGTTATTTTCTGTTTCTATAAGACTACTTGACCCCCAAAATCTATGTTTTAACAGCAATATGAAGTATATAGGTCTCATGGTTCCTGAGGTATTACATCATCACTGCATGACATCCGCCATTTTTAGGAATGTCGTCCAGAAAAATTGTGCCTGGATCAGTAATGTCTACCCAAGCTAAATTACTTTTCTCATGATCCAAAAACACAAATCAAAGATGAAAATCTCTGGCCAACAATTTTTTTTGTGGAGTTATAGTAGGGGGCCAGGATTATTTTCTGAACTCACATATTTGAAAGCCTTTTCATGCACAATAACTAAGAAAAATATTTTGGTGAAATGAAATATTTGGGCAAGAGCACACTGCACTGTGTTCTGAACTCACATATCTTAAGGCACTTTCATACTCAATAATAAAGAAAAAGTTTTGGTGAAACAAAATATTTGGGCAAGAGCACACGAGGAACAGCTCTTAAAAAAAATGAAACAAAGTGCCCGAGCAGCAACAGCCTGACCCCAGCTCCCACAGCAGCCTGGCCAATTCCCAGGCCCCCAACAGCAGGCCTGTTTTTCTCCCAGACCCAGCTGTGGAATAAGTGTTGCATATTTCTCCAACAATATCATGAGCTTTTGACCAAACTGCAGACGAAGTGGTAGAATCAATAAATACGGAAGTGAAAGGTCTCTGCGAAGGAGCTTGTAAATCTAATGCACTCAAGAGAGATTAAGTAAAATGATTTAGCAAATGAGCAAGATAAGTTAAACATGAGCACTTGCTTCGAGTGCTGAAAGACAAAGAAAAAAGTAGCTCCTAAAATAGGATTAGTGGATGGACACAAGTACTTGGTCCATGTTCTTGGGGATGGCCAAACACAGGTAGAGGCATGATGCATTTATGCAATGGACAAATGAGAACACAGGATACAAGAGCGATGAAGGAGCAAACAAATGGCAAGCCCATGAACGGGTTGAAGCCCACTGAATTGTAAACAAAATGTCTCTTCAAGACAGTGCATGCGCTGTCTAGCTGAGGCCTAAAAATGTATAAAAAATGCAAACACTACCCCAAGATGCTTCAGCTCAGATGGCTGCAAAGTTATGTTGAGAAGATGGATGAAGCTTTATCCACTAGGCCTCCAGCACAACAGCACAAAAGGGCACACTAATAGGATTTCTAGAGCAAGATGTTGGCATGAAACAGAGTTTGCATTCAATAATATTCCATTAGTTGCCATTAGCAAATATGAAACAGAATTTAGTGAGAGTTCACAAGAAAAGGAAAGCAAGTTACTGCAGGACCCTAAATATAAAATCTTAAAGAACAAAAGATAACGCTAAATATTATCCTATGATAGACTAACCACAGAAGAAATGGCAATAGGAGTGACCAGGACACTCTTATAGGCATCCATCACAAAAAAACCTTTGGAGAGTAATGGACAAAGGGAAGACAGATGCAAAGAAAATTAACAGTTCAGAGCCAGCAAAAAGTGACCTAGAGTAAGGGCTCCATTTTGTGTGCACCAGATTTGAACTTTAAGAGTAGAGATACTGGTAACTTCTGGGGTGTGGTATTACAGGATGAACCCATAGGATCCCCTGAAAAATGAGGAATTACTAGAATGCTTGTCCAACTGGAGGCCACGTCCCCCCAGAACCAACTTTTAATAAATTGTTATCTGTTCTTAACAACATATCTTTCTAGATAGCAGCTTGTCTACCAGATTCCTTCATGCCTCACTTATTTACTTTGCGATTTTGGGAGGCACCTATGGCTTGCTTTTTCCCATATTAGCCTTTGTTGGCTGTGTGATGCTGGTTGCTCCTTCTGGTGAGGAGCACCAGCAGGGTGCATGAGCATGTTATGTTATGTTATTAAAATTTATAAAGCGTGTCCTTTATAAAAGGTGTCCTGGCGCTGAGTACTGCCCAAATGGTTTCAGCGAGGTGAAGGTGTCTATGCTGTGAAAAGCCAAGTTTTCAGATCCCTTCTAAAGGAAAGGAGCCCAGTTGCATTTATAAGGTGGAACGGTAGGTTGTTCCAGGCCTTAGAGGCGGAGGTAATGAAATTCCTACCACCCCATGAGGCTCTTTTGACTGAAGGAATGATCACTTGTTTTGCTGTCAGAGAGTGCAAGTTTCTGCTAGGGACGTACCATTGAAATCGTTGTTTCAAAAAAACAGGGCCACTACCATATAGTGCCTTGAAAACTGTGCAAAGGGCTTTGAACTGAGCTCGCTGTTTCACAGGGAGCCAGTGGAGCTGCCTTAGTTCCCTCTTAACTGAGACAAACCTAGGCGTGCCCGTCAATAGCCTGGCTGCTGCGTTCTGCACTACTTGAAGTTTGTTCAAGAGTCTCCTTTGAATGTTCAGATAGAGACCATTACAATAGTCCAAGCGTGCCATGATAAGTGCTGTAACTGCAGTCCTCAGGCTATCTTCAGAAAGAAGAAACTTTATTTTCCTCAGAATTCTGAGGACAAAAAAACATGAGGAGACCACCCCGTTGATCTGGTCTTCAAAAGTGAGTTTCTTGTCAACAATCACCCCCAAGTTCTTCACCTTTTCGGCTGGTTCTGGAAGCGTTCCCAGTTCACTAGGCCACCGATCCGGTGTCCAGATGTTAATGTTATTTCCGAAGATAATAACTTCAGTTTTCCAGGAATTCAATCTCAGGCAGTTGGATGCCATCCAACCCGAGATAGCTTTCATACAGTCATGACATTTCCTACCAGTTTCCACTTCCTGGCCCCGCTGAAGGGACAGTACTATCTGCTTGTCATCCGCATAGGACGTCAGTTGGAACCCGAATGTTCTTATCAGGGCTCCCAGCGGTGACACGTATATGTTAAAAAGTGTGGGACTTAGGGAGGACCCCTGGGGTACCCCACATGGCAAGGAGAAAGGCTTGGACCTTGCCTTGTCCAGATCCACTGATTGTAATCTATCGGTAAGGAATGATTTAAGGAGGTTCCAGGCCGTGCCTTGAACTCCATTTTCTGATAGCCGGTCCATCAAAACTTTATGATGGACCGTATCAAAGGCCGCCGAGAGATCGAACATGATCAGAATCGTGGCACCTCCTTGGTCCAGGGCCTCTCTAACCTCCTCGGTGGACTTGATCAAGGCCAGTTCGGTGCTGTGTCCTGCTCTGAAGCCAAACTGCGTTGGGTCTAAGATGTTGGTCTGTAGGAACTAACTGAGTTGTACGTTCAAGGCTTTCTCGATAATTTTCGCGGGTAGTGGGAGGCGAGAGATAGGTCTATAGTTGTTCGGGTCTTTGGGGTCGAGGTTCTGTTTTTTAAGCAAGGGCAGGATGGATGCCATTTTCCATTTCTTCGGGAAATGTCCCATATTAAAAATGTGATTGAATAAAGGAGTGAGAGCTGCCGCAATGGTATCTGGAATTAACTTTATCACGTCGGCAGGGCATGGATCCAACGGAGAACCTGATTGAATAGACATCAGGATTTTAATCAAATCTTGTGTATCCAGGGGGGAGAAGCTATCTAACATTGATGTTGCCTTTGACCCATTAGGTTCTATCATTGTGGCATGCAGCAATGTGGGGCCTTGCATGGCAATGTAAAATAACACTTGGAACCTAGAGTGATGTGATGCATTGGTCGTGATGCAGTTGGTCTCCCTGACCCTGCCCGACCGCGCCGTCATTTATTACCAACGGTCCACATGACCACGGGAACGCGCTAACACATGTGGGTGATAACGTAAATTTTCCCCTGAAACACGATGGGTGACACCCTCGGGGTGGGGCACGACACCTTCTCAATGATCCCACGGCTTCCAGCTTCTCCAGTTCTTTTTCCACCTTGGGCCCCAGGTGGAATGCAATCCGTAGGGCTATCAGTTGGATCAGCCCGTCAATATGTAGATTTCTACTTTTCCTTTGAGGCATCCAATGCCATTCAACAAGTCACTGAACTCTGTCAGTATTTGAGATATTGCTTCTTGATGGACACCAAATGAGACAGTGACAACCCCTAGGGCCTCCGCTGTGTGGCAGCCTAGCAGAATGCTGTGGCCACCTGATTTAGGAGTCTACCTTCTTGGACCCATGGGTTATCGGTGCTTTGACTTTTCCCAGCATGGGTAATGGGGTGTCCAGGCCACATGCAAAATCCCTGAATGTCGCCTTTTGGAGTGCTTGAGCTGGCTGCATGGTCTTGAATGCTTCCGCTGATATGTCAATAGAGACGCCAGTGTCCATGATTGCTACTAGCCGGTGCACACCCAACTATATTTTACACCAGGGTAGTTGGCGCTGTGATTTTGCTGCTGTCCCAATGGTGAAAACAGAGTGCACCGTATGCTCCATGACCCCATCGTCATCCATGTCACTGTTTTCCTCCTGGGCTTAGCTATAGTTAAACTGTCGTGTCCGCTGTCCGACTTTTGCCTGATCAGCAGACTTGCGCAAAGTGGTTGACCTTTCCACATCCAGCACATCATTTGCCTTTCCTGGGACACTCTGCTGGGTGATGGACTGGACCCAGCAGTACCCACATGCTTGAGACGGCGTCTGGGTCATTCTGGGTTTCTCTGGGCCCTTCCAGGGCATGACAGCGTTGACCGTCTCTGTTTTTACCGATCTTTGTAGTGACGCCTCCATGTAGGAGGCACAAGCTTTTGACAGTTCCTTATAGCGGCCCATGATCAGAATGTCTGCCAGCGACTTGCCTGATTCCTGTTGGAGGTGCTTTATTAGCTTCACTGAGGAACAATCCGGAATGATCTGGCCCAGGATCTCCATCCCCTCATCCGCAAATCCACATGTGCTCGCCAGCTCTTTCAATCTGATCTAAAACATGTCAGTTGACTTCTCTGGGTGTTGCCGAGCTAGGCGGAAAATAAAGCGCTCATAGTCCTGATTGGTCATTGGCTCAAGGTAGGCATTAAGAGCTGCTATGAGTGTGGCATGGGTTTGCAGGTTCGCTTCTGTTATTTTTTTTTTAGATCTTATGGATGGTCTTGCCGCCAAGGTGGAGGAGCATGGCTCTCTTCCTTTCGTCCG